>CM061534.1:166292418-166919934 GCA_030545055.2 Neoaliturus tenellus | reverse complement strand
CGTTACAATCAACACATGGGGGGTGTTGATTGTAAGGACAAGAGTATATACCACTTGACTTGTACACGACAAACTAAGAAGTATTGGAGGAAGATAGTGTACAATTATATGGATATGGCGATCCTGAATGCGTACATTCTGTACAAGCTGACAACCCCGCAGCCAATGTCTAGGTTCCAGTTCATGAATGCCATAGTCATGTCGTTGGTACACGATCAAGAAAATGTCGAGCAACCTTTGGGTGTTTTGGGTGATGACGACCCTGACGTTCCTGACGACCCTGATGTTCCCATGGCCGTTCCTCTAGACCCTCCCGAAAACATTCCCGTTCACGCAATAACCAAAGTCCAGGCAAAACGCCTATGTGAAGTGTGTGTGGAAAGTGGTGTAAAAAGCAGATCGAATTATAGTTGTGTCGCCTGCAACGTTGGCATACACCCCAAGTGTTACCACAAACTGCGCCACTTCTTGAGGCTAAGGCGTGGGTGTCATCCACGCCATGTTGAACCTCAGGACTAGATGAACCGGCACCAGTATGCCTAGATGCCTCGGACTGGACATGAAATGTGAGTACACAATTTATTTTATTTTTATGTAATTAGTTACTTATGTGTGTGTCAAAAATAAAGGTTTTTGTATTTTTTATAAATTTATATTCGGCTCTTATTTATTGTAATATAAGTACCCACTGGTAACTATGATAAAAAATAATTTAATTTTTTCTAAAAAATACTTTTTCCTAAAATATCTACTTACAATAATTTATTTTTTATTATTTTTTATAAAATAGTGGAATTCTTCACTGACATGCTACTGAATATCAGTACGCATTTTCATATATTTGCGTGTAAAAAATGTTTCATTGTACTTTTTGGATAACAGTATTACATTTTTGAAAACTTCAATAAATTCCCTACAATTTATATATATTGGAATTTGTATAGGTTTACTAATAAAAATTTTACACACTTTTGAAAATCCCCAAAAATTTATGTTTTTGTAAGAACAAATTTGAAGTTTCACATTCTGACATCAATAACTCAGTGATTTTATAACTAAAAGGTATAAAATTATATATTTCTTGAAAGAACTTTTTATTTTCTTTCAGAAATTATTATATTTACTTACTTCAGATAAAATTCTTATTTTTTATATATGGCCGAAAAAAAGTTACATTTTTCAGAAAAAAAACACTCTTCGGAAATAATTTTATAACTTTTTTATTTTTATGAGCATTTCAAATCCATTGATATTTTGACGTAGGAAAATGAATTTGCCACAACTTTTACATTTGAATCAAATGTGTACGAATTTTTCTTTGCATTATTGTGGGTGGCATTAAAAATTTGTAATTTGCAAAAACCGAAAATTTGTAAACTTTTTGCTGCTGTGCCCAAACTGATTGCTGAAAGAAAAAACTTTTTACATCATTATATTTTAAATTTATTGCTGAAACAGAATATATATATATATATATATATATATATATATATATATATATATGTGTGTGTGTGTGTGTGTGTGTGTGTACTTATATTCATAAATAAATGTGCTACGGCAAAAAATACGTTACAAGTACCGAGTGCACAAAACATCTCTGCCACCACAGGAATTTATAGTGCGCCAGATCTAGGGTTAATTTAGTTCAGTTTTATAGTAATTTAGTTTAATTTAATTTAATTTAGTTTTCAAATATTAATTTATGATTGTAAAAATCACATACCGCTTAAAACCACACACTGCTTTAGCACATAGCTTTATTTAAACGCCAACAAAAGGTAAGGAACTCACAACCACAAATCCCAAATGTAAACAACAAAATGTACACAAAGAAAAGTCAAGGACACAACAATGCATCAATCAGCTGTTAAATTAATAACATGTGTTCCATGTGATCAGACACAGTTCTAAGGAAGAAAATGTTTATCTTTTTAACTTTTTCACCATAACTCCTAAGAAAAACATCAAACTTTCACATTTTTGAGTAAATATACATAGATGAAGGTTTCCGACAACACATAAAAGATTATTAAAATCGGTCCAGTACTCTAGATTTAGCTGTACAAAGTTTAATAATAATATCTCTACAACAGTATTTTTTCAACGCAAACAAATTGGTAGTAGCTTTGGTTTTTTGTAAATAACTTTTTAACGATGAGGAAATCGACTAAAGAGGATGGTGATTTTCTGAAAGAGAATTAAATTTCCTACAAATTACTATTAAGCATTTTTTGAATAACCGCAATAAAAGCAGCCAAAAATTGCTTTCAAATGAAAAACATGTTTCTTTAGTTTTTCGCCATAAATACTAAAAACATCAAACTTTCATTTTTTTTGGCAAATCTACAGGATGAGAGCTTTCCAACGACATCTTAAAAATTAAAATCGGTCCAGTTGAACTCCAGATTTGATTGCCCCAAGATTTTCAAAACTGAATTTTCAATGCAAATAAATTGGTAGTAGCTTTGGTTTTTTGTAAATAACTTATAAACGGTGAGGAAATCGACCAAAGTGGACGGTGATTTTCTGAAAGAGAATTAAATTTCCTACAAATTACTGTTATGCATTTCTTGATTAACCGCAGTAAAAGCAGCCAAAAGTTGCCTTCAAATGAAAAAATCGTAAAAACCCGTTTTCAATGTATTTCTTATGAAAAACATGTTTCTTTATTTTTTCACCATAAATACTAAAAACATCAAACTTTCATATTTTTTGGCAAATCTACAGGATGAGAGCTTTCCAACGACATCTTAAAAATTAAAATCGGTCCAATGGAACTCCAGATTCGATTGCCCAAAAATTTTCAAAACTGAATTTTCAACGCAAATAAATTGGTAGTAGCTCTGGTTTTTTGTAAACAACTTATAAACGTTGAGGAAATCGACCAAAGTGGAGGTGATTTTCTGAAAGATAATTAAATTTCCTTCAAATCACTATCAAGCATTTCTTAAACAACCACAATAAATGCAGCCAAAAATTGCTTTCAAATAAGAAATTCTTAAAACCTCGTTGTCAATGTATTTTTTTATGAAAAACATGTTTTTTTATTTTTTGACCATAAAAACTAAAAATATCAATCTTTCATAGTTTTTGGCAAATAAACAGGATTAAAGCTTTCCAACGACATCTTAAAAATTAAAATCGGTCCAGTGGAACTCCAGATTCGATTGCCCCAAGATTTCTCTTAACTGAGTATTTTTGAAATGCAAACAAAACTGGTAGTAGCTTTGGTTTTTTGTATATAACTTTTGAATGGTGAGGAAATCGACCAAAGTGGATGGTGATTTTCTAAAAGAGAATTAAATTTCCTACAAATTACTATTAAGCATTTCTTGAATAACCGCAATAGAGGCAGCCAAAAATTGCCTTCAAATGAAAAAAGTATTCACCATAAATACTAAAAAAAACATCAAACTTTCATATTTTTTGGCAAATATAAAGGATGAGAGCTTTCCAACGGCATCTTAAAAATTAAAATCGGTCCAGTGGAACTCCAGATTCGATTCTGCCAAGATTTTCAAAACTGAATTATTATAAGAATAGATGTTACATTTAAATCTGGTTAGCTATAAATGCCATTGCCACAATACTGATTAGACTTTTAATCAGAAAACGCGGGCACGAACAACATCACCCCCTATATATATAGTATGTAATTATGGTATGTACTAACAAAAAATGGGGTGTGGTGAGTTCATACGAAGGTTACTGAATAAGACGGAAAACGTGCAGATTGCTCCCAAAATTTTGGTATTTGAGTAAGCTACTCAAGCCGGGTAGAAATTTAGCTTCCGTACAACAAGAAAGACAGAAAAAAAGAAGAGAACGCTGCTTGCTGAGCTGGGCCGAAGAGCGATTACCATTAACAGTTTACAATTTAAAACAGACACACCGACGCGGGGCCGACGTAAAACCTTCATTTAAACTAAAAATTGGTCCCATTAAAACGTTTACATTCTTTCACACCAGACCTACAAAATGGGATTAAATTAAAACTTTATTCTAAAAAAAAAAACGAAACTGCAGCAAATTCAGTTGGAGACAAACACCGGAAATAAATTATTTCCACAATCCTTAGTATTTTTAATACTCTGCTGGCCTTTTAAATAAACAACAAATATCTGGCTTGTGGAAAAGTATGGAAACAATGGAATGACAATGTAGGTAGGCCGTAGATCTTCACAACATGAAGGAACTATATGAGAATCTGTACTCTTACGTCAAAGCCAAAGGCTCATCACAACATGAAGAAACTATATGAGAATCTGTACTCTTACGTCAAAGCCAAAGGCCCATAACTTACTTTTGAGAAACACCTTTTTGTAAAAATACCAAAGACCTAATCTTTTGAAGACACGGAAATGTAATTTGATTAGGATGAGTTCTACTGTCACTCGTAAGTTGATTACGCCACTTGTCAGAAAACTATTCAGCCACAAATCAGTAGGAGAGTCTAAGCGCTGAATGATTTTACAAAGAATTGCTGTAACCGTGATCGCAGCATGAGCCTGGACTGGATGCGTTGGATTATTTTGCCACATCCCACGGAAAAGGAGCAGTGGGTGTTATGGGAGGAGTAACCAAACAAGCGGTCAGAAATGAGGTAAAGCAAAGGAAAGTAATTATTGAATCTGCAAATGACTTTGTACAATGTGCAAAAGCACAGTGATTCAAAAAGTAATTTTCTTGTGTCATCTCCTGAAGATAAGATTTCTTTTGTCAATCTCCTGAGTTAACATAAGTTGAATGCTTGTTAATAAGATTCCTAGGATTCAAGGGTGTAATTTTTATTAACTTCTGCTCTGTGATAAACAAAACCTAGTTTGTTGAACAACATTTCTTCAGTAAAAGTTTCAAAAGGCAGAAGTATTAAAAATAAGTCTAGTAATTATGAAATGATCTCTAGTGAATATGAAGAAGATGAGGATTTAATTGCTAATGATTCACCTTTAACATTTGTACAAAGTCTATTTTAAACGGCATAAGACCTGGGGTATTCATGTTGGTTGAGTTATAGTTAAAGCGCAAAAACTGGGTTGAGATACAATATTACAATAATCAGTACAGTAAATACAATATATTGTACAACAATATTCTGTAATCTCAGTCTATGTAACATTGAAAAAGATGGGTAAATTAAAATAATGTATACATAAAGTATAGTTAGGTTTCCACAAGTTGCAATTGGTTGATTTTATAACAAATACAACAGCATTTTCTGTCATCCACTCTTGCGGAAAGACAAATCTACCACTAAATTTCAGTTTATCATGGAGTGTCGGAAAAAATCAGACAAATTTTACAGCAAAAAAAGATTTGTTGGCAAATTTCCCCCCCTTTAAGCGCCCCGGACGTTACATTGGGTTGTAATTAAAAATGGAACTGTATTCACTGTTGATGAAACAAAGCGTGTTAAAGTAACATTAGGAAATGGAGTCGTAGGAGTAAATTTACTAAAAAACTCGTTTATAGTAGGATTCACGAAAATAGTCCGATGAGAGTCGATACATTGTTGCCAAATTTATTCTGAAACACATTTTATTACTGTATAACACATGGTAAAGATAACCACAAATGACAACATTGCAGGGTGAGAGGGGGTGAGGGGGGACACAGCTGTTTAAATTTCCATCGGACTATTTTCGTGCATCTTACTATAGTTGGGATTATCGCTGTCAGACGATGTTGTAAGTGAAGCGCCGGGAATAAACAGGAGTACTAGACCGGCTAATATAAATCTTGGTTTACCTACACATATGTTCGTGTAATTGAAGAACAATTATGCAGCGATATACGTGCACCACTATTGAGGATTATCAACATATCTCATTCGGTATAAGAGTATGGGACTTACAAGGCGGTATACATCAACGATCCGCGCTACGTGCCAGTGAGAAAGAGAACATTCGAAACTGTGGGAATTAATGTGACGGACATCACACAACGAAATATCTCATTCCGTTACGAAGCGTTAACCGTTAAACTACACTTCGTAAGGTGTTCGGATGTGTTAAATCGTTCAGAACCTGTAACAATATTTCAGATGAAGATAGGGAAACCATATTCAAAGACTTTTGGGAAAATCTAGAATGGAAACAGAAGCAAACATTAGTAGCATCATTGGTCAAACGTGTTGAAAAAAAGACTGCAAGAAATCCAGAAGCTGGTTCGAGGAGAAAATCAACTCTTGTGTATACTATCAAAACTCCCGATGGCAAACTACACAATGTTTGCAAAACCTTTTTTCTAAATACATTAGACTTATGGGAGTAAACTGTAAGGGAGTGGGCAGCAGGTTGTGTAAATGATACTGTACACACAGGCAATGAAATAACCCCACCCAAACAGCGTCCCAAAAGACTTCGAGATGCTAACCCTAGAGGAAACGAGAAGCTAATCCAATTTTTTAATTCTTTGCCTATATTACCTTCTCATTAATGTAGGAAGGACACAACTAAGGTTTACATAGAACCAATATTTGGAAATCGATTGGCTGATGTATATGCTGAGTATAAAAGACAATGTACTGACATACCCCCCTATCAAACCACTATCTCAATTTACATCTTATAAGATTGCTGATAGTTTAAACATTGGTTTTCAAGCCCCTAAAAAAAGACAGGTGTGACACCTTTGTTGCATTTGATGCGGGTTTGGTTAGTGAACAAGAGTTTGCCGTTCATAAGGCTTTGAAGGAAAGGGCTAGACTTGAAAAGGAGCTCGGCAAGAAAAAAGCATTGGATGGCCAACTTTTTGTCATAACTCAAGATGTTCAGGCAGTCAAAGTATGCCCAAGCTTGAATGCCTCGGCGCTTTATTACAAAACCAAACTAGCATGTCATAATTTATCAATGTATGACTTGAAAACACACAATGCTCGTTGTTACTGGTTCAATGAAACCAAAGCCGACTTGACGGCTTCTACTTTTACAAGATGTTTATTAGATTTTTTAAATGATAAGTGGGATAAAGATTCAAAGCTAAAAATAGTAATCTGGAGTGACGGATGTACCAGCCAAAACCGCAATGCAGTGATGGCAAATGCGTTGTTGGCATTCAGCAATGAACACGGAGTGAAAATAACTCAAAAGTTTTTTTTTTTAAAAAAAGGCCACACCCAAATGCAGGTGGACACGATCCATTCAGAAATTGAAAGGAAACTCAACAACCAACCAATCCATCTTCCCAGCGACTATTTAAGAATCGCAGCTAATGCAAGGGCCAACCCGACCCCTATAGACAGAAAGAGTTGACTTTTGATTTAGTCAAAAATTTTGCTCAAAAAGATCTTCAAATGTATGACAGTATTCGCCCAGGTTGTAAGCCTGGAGATCCAGTGGTTAGGGACATCAAGGAAATTCAATACTTTGACAGTAGTATCAAAGTCAAAATTAAGTCTTTTGACAGCGAATTAATTGTCATACCCCAAAGATAGAAAAGAAGTGCTCCTCCCAAACCCTCGCAGTTCAAGCAAAGTAACTTTTCTCCTCTAAAAATATCGAAGTGGAATCACTTACAGGAACTTAAGTCAGTTTTGCCGTATGATTGCCATCCATACTATGATTCTATTTCCCATGAGTGATTCTAAGCCAGCGCGTCCGCAATGGCAGTGTGCGCAACTGGGATTCGGCACTGCGCTAGCGGAGACTGTCAACTGTTTAGTGTACGCAGAGTTTGACAACGACATTGAAATCGACCGCCACCGCAACGTCATGATCGACTTTGGCAGTAAGTCAACTGCCAGCACTCGTACGAGATGGATCGTTTACGCAGAGTACGCTGTAGAAGCTTTGCTGCCCCCATCATTATAGATTTACAGAGTTTCAAAGACAACATTGTTGATTATGTAGTGAAAGAAGTCTGAGTTATGGAAGTGGACAGCGGGATACTACAGATGCATCACATTGCCAAGCCACGATTTATCCGAGACGAGCTGACTATCGACAAACACCGAGAATCGCATTGGGTATCGAAACACATCATACAGAACAGATCATATTTTTCTGCTCTTTTTTCACACGTTTTCGAGCACTTCAACAAGTTCTACCGCTGTGACTGTTGGCATCAACACCGTAAAATGAAAATCAACCAGATTGAAAAATACATATCGACTCTACCAGTGTACAATCACGGGGTCTACGCTGTCGATCGTCTACCACATCGCATCTAACTGTCTACGGCAATCGTACTGAATACCGATTCGCACAATGAATCCGGTACGAACTGGGTGGCGTTCTACTTGGACCGAAGGAGTAATGTCATTGAATTCTTCGACAGTTAAGGACAGCCCCCACATCTGTACTTCTACCAAGGATTCCTGAGACGCAAAGCTCGCCGTTACCTGTACAACGAGCATCGCCTACAAGATGACACCAGTACAGTGTGCGGTCACTACTGCCTGACTTACCTGTATTACCGAACTCACCATGATATGAAGATTATGGACTTTGTGCAGCTCTTTGACGACACTTCCACTGCTCACAATGATGCGATGATCAGATTGAAACCAATTTTAACCCATTTATGCCCAAATTGTTTCTTGTGAATTGGGTGCACGCTAGTTTCAGTGGCTTAGTGCTGCGCTCTTGTAGCGAACTCGCATATCAACGGCCTCCAGTCTTTCCCGCTAGGGGCGCGCACCATTCAAAACCCAAATTATCATGTCTCGGCTGCCGGTCGTGATAGCTCAGATGGCTAAGGCGTAGGCATCCTTGGCCAGGATGTCTGCGTCGGCGCAGGTTCGAATCCGCTCACGACCAAATTCTGACCTGGTGGTGCAACTCTTAAAGGGTTAGCCGATCTGTGGCAAAGTTGGTGGGAGGGCCCACGTAAAAAAAAACGGTGGCAGGCTTGCATGGAAGTTGACGGGATCGGTTGATTCTTTGAGAGTTGCACCTTGGTCAACACTGATTTTGCTACTTTTTACTTCTGTTTACTGTGTGTGTGCCACTACGGCCTTGAAATATGAAAGATAATTATATTTTCATTCCAAAATGCCAATTTTAATCATGAAAAACCTAAAATTCCATGAACTTTCATAAAATAAAATACAGTGTAGACAAATGTTGACAGTGGGCACAAATGCGTTAACACCAGAAAAACAAGTTTCCGACGATCCACTACTTTCTTCCGTGAAAGAGGCGAATCTGGCTGGACTACATCAAAAGGTCCCGACGCCTTTTTGATTAACCCTCCAAGAGGCGCGCGGGGTATAATTCCACCCCTTGACGTTTTGTTTTTGTTGTAACGTTTTCCCGCATTGTCCGCCAAAGCGCAGCATCACTGTGCCTTCAAACCGTCACTTGAGCTTCGAGGTGACCGAGCACCGTCGGGGTAGGATTACTGTGTTCTTTGGGTTCAAAGTGTCTTGGGGTACATCTGTACCCCGTGCGCCTAACCACGTATCAACATGGCAAAGCGAAAACGTTTAGGTGACAAAGCGTGTATTTACGAACTTTTGATGGCCGAGTCTTCAGATGAAGATGATTTTTTGAATAATGATAGTGAAGACGGCGAAGAAGATAATGTGGAGGTTGAGGA
Organism: Neoaliturus tenellus; assembly: GCA_030545055.2. Lineage (NCBI taxonomy): Eukaryota > Metazoa > Arthropoda > Insecta > Hemiptera > Cicadellidae > Neoaliturus > Neoaliturus tenellus. Next base: position 166,910,394 of record CM061534.1, on the reverse strand, counting down.
CGATGACTCTGACAGTGAGGATATTATGGACAACCAGATTGTGGGAATCGCCCACGTTCCAGTAGAAAGTTAAGTGGAAAGTGCCAATAGAAGTAAATAAGTTTTGGTGAATCCTTATTGTTGTAGAATCGTAGGTCCGCATTACCAACCTTTCCTTCACCTGCGTAGCCAGCCTTATTACCAGAACTACTACGTTCATCGGATGACTCTTATATCACTGTCTCTATTCATCCCAATATTCAAATTCCCTATTCATCCCAACTGATACTGATCACAATATGCTAGCAAACAACGCCTATCTACCCCCTTTACTGGGAATTTTAATTTCTTACCAACTCAGCAACCCTGGATATTTCCCCACAAGGACGATACCCACGACAGAATCCCTAATTTCCACCGAGCGGACGTCCACAGAAAATCGTACAATGCCGTTACTTAACCACCTATTACACCGCTGCCAACATTCGTCAGAAGGTAGATAACCCTCAAAATGTCTTTCCGACACTACCTTGAAACGGTCCATTGGCATCAAACGATAGCATGTCATACATGTATCTCCAAACTCGTGTTGAAATGTTATATCATATATAACATTATGATATATGTTACGTTATAATTATGTTGTTCGTGTGTAATGTGTTGGATGTTTATCGAATCCCCATCACAGATTGGATCAAAATTATCGCAGTAAAATTTATCTTTAAGCAACTGCAACTTATCAGACATTCGTCAATTTGGCTCAAGAATTTACAAAAATGCAAGCACCCCTGACATTTTTATCATACTCCTATACACTCACCCTTCGTTAAACCCCTCAAGAAATAAAAAAAAAGTTTTCACCTGACACCAACTGTCGCGGTTAGTCGAGCCAGGGTGCATAGATAGAACTCCTGAATTTCTGATAGTTAATCTTATACTCTAAAACAAGGTCTGTTTGTACGGGCAAAGTTTTTTTCTCTCCAATGATTTTTGATTTCTTTGATTGAATATGGGGGGTTTGGCCACCAGAAATCGATTGGAGCTGGGGAAAATCCGGTTTTCGCGCTAGAGCATTTCAAAGATCCCATGTTATCCTTATGGAGATTTTTTAATTGAACAAAATAAGCTGGTAACTGTAGATATAAACCAATGTGTTACATCTAACCTGTAGTTTAGGAAAATTAGACGAAAGTGTAGCACCCTTCGGCCTGGCGAGTGAGCGAAGCGAACGAGCTCACCTTAAGGGCAGTCTAAACCAAAAAATTAAAAAAAATCGATTTTTAGAAAAATATGGATTATTATTCCTTGAAATGTCCTGATTCCAGTGATATATAACACTTAAGGATAATATATATTTATATAGTCAAAAATAATTAAAATGTAGTCGTAGTACAGCTACTCTACGAGCATTTCCTGAAGCACACTCGTAACCTGCTGGCTTAGAGACTTTTATGTAGTAAGCCCAATGCTATTTCGGAATTATTTTGTTTTAGCGGTTGGCAACACTGCTTTTGCTCAGCAGATGATCGTCTGTGTTTATTTGTCAACAGCATTTTGGTTATGTTTGTGTTTCTAAACATCTTTTATATTTTACTAGTTTTGTGATATTGTTTAGTGTGTGATATTTGTGTTTTACTATTTGTAATGGGAAATAAACAGAAATCTGGCACACGTAAGTCATTCCACAAACCAAGGAAACCTTTTGGAATTCACAGGCCTAAACCTTCAACTGTACAGACACCAACTGAGAGTGAGACTAGAACTTTTCCACAAAAATCATCGAGTTCTAGGAGTGGCGAACGGTAATGATTAGCGTTTTCAACATATGCTTGTAAAATGGCAACGGTAATGATTACCGTTATTTGTAACAGTTTTTTCCGTTGCGTTGTATGCACTGAAAACGTCGGTAAAATGAGATAAATCTTATACCAATGGAAAGAGGAGATTCTGAAGTTTCATTTTATTGTAAGGGCGAACCTTATAACGAAAGTATAACGATGTAATCATTAGTTACATTTGAATGAAAATTACGCGCGAACTCGCGGCAGCTCCAGATTCTCGCAAAATCACAAAACATGAGTAACTTCAAAAAATCGTAGCTCAGGTAATTTTTGTTTCTGGCAAAAACGAGTGGTACCACTGCAACAAGGATGAAATAAGCTGTCATTCCGTATGAAGTATAATGTTATAATACTTTCCAACAGCTGATAGGAAATTTATGAAATCAGTAAATATTTACGTAATTACTGAATTGGCGAAACGGTAACGATTACCGTTGACTAAAACGTGAATAATATAACGTAAAACGCAAAAATAAACATTGTGTTATATATGCTCTTGAAGAGGAAGAAAAGCAGAATTCAGTGATGCGCGGTTGGTCACACTGACTTCTCTAACAGCTTGAAGGAAAATCGATGAAATCGATCCTTTCCATTGCATCTCGTGTTTTTATTTCGTGTGCCGGTCTAATAGTAAGTTTTTATCGATTTTTTTTTAGCTAAATCATAATTATATTACAGTGTAATAGTTCGTTACAGTGTAGTTTAGTGTATTAGGTGTAATATTTATGCAATATTTTGCATTTATATTACACATAAAAGATCGAAAATGTAGGATATAAAATCATCTTTTGTGTTTGGCCTAGGCCTAGCCTAGTAGGTATGGATGATGAAGAGATCCTGGAGGAGCTCGACATTGAGCCTTTCTCCGATGACGAGGAATCTCAATCTAGTGGGTATGAAACCCCAAGTAATGTAAAGGGGCCGGACGTCCCCCTCATTCCTCACAAAGGAAAAAAAAACATTTGTGAGACAGACTCCCCTTTATGTCATGTCGACCCCGGTGCCCCCTGGCAGGCCTACAGTGTCAAACCCGGTGCCCCCTGGTACAGTGTCAAACCCCGTGCCCCCTGGTACAGTGTCAAACTCGGTGCCCCCTGATAGGCCTACAGTGTCAAACCCGGTGCCCCCTGGTACAGTGTCAAACCCCGTGCCCCCTGGTACAGTGTCAAACTCGGTGCCCCCTGATAGGCCTACAGTGTCAAACCCGGTGCCCCCTGGTACAGTGTCAAACCCCGTGCCCCCTGTTACAGTTCCGACCCTGGTGCCCCCGAGTGTGCCTTCTTTGGATGCCATCCCGGGGCCAAGTACCCGGGATGATTTCGAATTCCATAGATATTGGTCTGAAAAGGCCAAAACTAGGAAAGAAGCTTTTCAGAAATATCGACTTCCTGTGACTCCTGTGGCTCCTGTGCCGAAGCGGCGGTCTCTATGCTAATATTTGCAAGAGACCGTCGATGAGGATTCGGATATCTCATCGGTAGATGACGACGAATCGTCGTTATTTAGCAGTGACGGTGATGAGTATGTCCCGGACTTAGACGAACTCGAAACTTCCGACCGGGAGGATTTTCCGGCGGACTTCCTCCACCCACAGTCTGAAATAGGCCTAGCCATATTTCCTGGGGACTCGCCCCCGCCACCTCCAATGGAACCGGTCACGCTGGAGTTGCCTCCTCCGCCAAAAAAGAAGCGTCCCGGTCCGAAGAAAGACAAAACACCCCTTCGTACTGCGGGCCGATCTTCAGCACCCGAAGCAGCCTACGATGACCCGAACATCCCCCGTCCAGAACTGGCGGAAATCGGCATGCCTCCACCACCCAGACAGCCTAGGCCTCAGCAAGCTCAGCAGATTGAGCCTCTAGCGCCGCCACAGGAAAGAGCGCGGCCTATCCCACCAAGGGAAACGCCAGGTATCCAGGTACCATGGGTCAGGGTCTATCATCCTGAGCAGCCAATGGACTTAAGTACAAAATTTACCGTTCACAATACAGGGCCAACTTGTGAACCCTCAACCGACCCTTTGTACTACTTCTCTCTGTTCTTCACTGGGGCTATGTGGCAGTTGTTTGTCACCGAGACAAACAAGTTTGCCCGCAATAAACTAAACCAGTTGGGCAGAAATGGAATGATATCCCCTCGTTCCAGACTGCTCAACTGGTTCGATGTCTCAGTGTATGAAATGAAGAAGTTTATTGGCCTTCTCTTGTCCATGGGGCTTACCCGCCGGAAGCACGTCACAGAATACTGGACCACAAAAAAAGTTTTGGCAATACCTTTTTATGGCGAAACGATGTCCCTGCGACGCTTTCAGATCATAATGTCTATGCTGCATCTGAGTTCTCGCGTATCTCCACCCAGGGACCAACCAGGGTATGATCCTTGGGTGAAAATACGCGAGTTTCTCGACATGTTGAATGACAGCTTCAAACGTTATTTCATTCCAAAACAAGAGGTGTGTATCGATGAGAGTATGATCGGGATGAAAAACCGTTCAACTTTCATCCAGTACATGCCAAATAAGAGGCATTCACGGTTCGGCATAAAAAGTTCGAATTGTGTGACAGTGCAACCGGGTATGTTCTCCAGTCCGTCCTGTACAGTGGGAAATATTTCGTGTCTGAGGGGACTGATCCCTTCACCCATAAGGTTGTTGAGTTTCTGTGTAACAAGGTGGGTTTACTAAACAAAGGCTACCATCTCTTTACCGACAACTTTTATACAAAAATTCCCTTAGCTCGCTTTTTGTATCGTCGTAAAACCTACTTGACAGGCACAATCAATAAGCGGAGTAAGGAAGTTGCAAAAATTGTTCAGAGAACAGGTTTGGCTGTTGGTGAGACCTTGTATTTTAGAAGGAGATTTGAACCTGAGGGCTCGGTTCTCCTTGTGAAGTTCAAGGAAAGGGACACTAGGAAACCAGTGCACCTTATCACAACAGCTATTCATGCTGAGGATAGTGAAGCGGTCAGTAAGAGTGGTAGACGATCAGTAAAGCCGGTTGTTATCCAGACATACAATCAGCACATGGGTGGCGTGGACTCAAAAGACAAGAGTGTATACCACGTCTCCTGTACTCGCACTACTTCAAAATATTGGCGGAACATTGTTTTCAACTTTATCGACATGTCTTTATATAATGCTTATGTTTTGTATAAGGCCCAAAATCCAAACGGTATGTCGAGATATAACTTTGTCGTCGATTTGGCTGAAAAACTATGTTCCGTCAATAATCATGCCCCAGCCCCTGCACGTCCCATTGGTCCTGCTGGAGATTTCGCTGGCCCTGGTCCTGACAATGACCCGGACGACCCGGACGACCCAGACGCCCCTGACGACCTATATGCCCCTGACGACCCAGATGCCCCTGACGACCCTCCTCCGGGCCCAGAACACCGGATTGTACTAATGCCACATGGCGGGACCCGGTTATGTCAAGTGTGCGCCAGAAACGGGAAAAAGAAAAGAGGGAAATTCTTCTGCCCAATCTGTGGCTTCGGTGTTCACCAGTATTGCGCAGACAGGTACCAGCACGGTGGACGGTGGAAGGCGAGGGGACCAAGACGTCGCCTCGACTGAGGAGGACACATGCGGGGGGAGAAAGGGTGGGGGTGAGTGAACATATTTTTTTGTTATTGTAATAGAAAATTTTCCTTTTTTTATAAATAAAAGTGAGTTGGCGTAATCAAGTTTTTATTTTTATTTTAAAGTACATATGAATATATATATATATATATATATATATATATGTTTGTGTGTGTGTAAAAGTGAGTTTGCATGAAGAAGTTTTTATTTTCATTTTATGGTATATATATATATATGTACATGTATATATATATATATATATATTCTTGAATATAACTAAGTTTACTATTATAATATAGATGATTTTAGGTCTAGGGGCCTCTAATTGAATTTTTATCATTGTAGCTCTTGAAATGAAATACAAGTGTATAGGGTATCATGACGGGCTTTCATATTTTAGCGTATATAAGCCATATATATGTGTTATTATATATACATATATATATATATATATATATATATATATATATATATATATATATATATTCTTGAAGGGAACAAAATTTACTATCATAATATGATGGTTTCAGATCATGGAAATCTTTTTATAAATAGTTATATAAGTTACAAATCAAAAAAGCGTTTTTCAAAAAATCAATTTTTTTATTTAGATGGTTGTAAAAGTAAAAAAAAATGTTTTTTCTACAAATCTTATTATATATTCTTTTTCAGAATATTATTGGCTTCAAAAAAACATTGGTCTTATTCTATTTATTTATTATTGGAGGGTATTTTAGTAACAATCAAAGAGTAAATGTACAAATTGGCGTTTTGCACTTTTTTCGAATTTTCGCTTGTAAACTTATAAAAAAAATATTTTTGGTTACATTATCATATTTCTACGTAGGGAAATAAATTGTCTACAAATTTTATATTTTGAATTTTGCAATAAAAATTTATTTTACCTGTGACAAGATTTTGCTTTTGAAATTTGATTTTTTATTTTTCATTTTTTTGTATTTTTTCGCTTATTGCAAAAAAATGACCTTTCCAAAAGTCATTTTTTCTATCGTTTTTGGATTCTCCTGTCTATTACAAACAAAATGAATATAAGGTTCAATAGTTTTACTCTAAATGCTGATTTTATGCGAATTTTTGCAAAACCCCTTGCAAATTTGCCAAAATTAGTGTGCCACTCCACAAGCACAATGCTAAAATTGGCCGCGCCACTCCTAGGGCTAAGGTAAAGTTAGGACCAAATTTGTCCAAATTTGATGATATTATTGATGTGAATGTCTTAGAAAAGGCTGTATGTGAAATAGCTGTTTGTAGAAATTGCCACCATCAACTTTCTATCAGTAGGAATAATGTAGTAGGCCTAGCCACTCAGTTCAGAATAAATTGTTCATAGTCCCGGAACGGTGAAATATATTTTTTACCAATATAGATAAAGTTACAAGACTTGGTATATCAATAATGTCCATAAATGTCTACTCTTTTAAGGCATTATCACTTTTTCACCCCTTAAGGGGGATGGCCCACGAGGAGTCAGACAAAATTCTTAAATAGCAGCATAGGTCAAGTTTGGTATCAAATTAAACGTCCCAATTAGCACAGTACAATGCCGCAAACCCGACGTTAAAAGGTTGGGTATAAAGAAAGTTATTGCATTTTAAAGTTTTACCCATATATTTTAATGGAAACTTTGTTTGCCTGCCATTTCCGTTTCGGTCATCCATTTGAAGTCTAGTTTGCGGCATTGTACTCTGCTATGTGAGACCTTTAATTTGATACCAAACTCGACCTATGCTGCTGCTTAAAAATTTTGTCTGACTCCTCGTAGACCGTCTTTTCTTGGTTTTCTGGAATATGCTGTAATTTAAAAAAGGCAAACAACCGAATTCTTAATCTAGTAGGTAATACCAACAAAAAAAGTATAAGTCATAAATTCCCACGGGGGGGGAGGGTTTCATATTGGCGGCCCATGGTCTATATTACCTCAAATTCATTTTCCACTTCCTAGACTTAACTGTTGTGAATACAGCCTGGTTGTTGTACAGGAGGGACTATAGGGATAACAACTTTCCCAAAAAGAATACTCCTGACCTTCTTATAATGTATACGTGAATAGTCATATTTTACGGTGTAACTTTTTTTTAATCTAAACTTTTATCCACTTTATTGAAAATGATTTTTATGAAGTTTACATTTAGTTTTTATTGCGTCTAATCATGAACATTATTTAATTCTTTATTTAAATTTAATTACTTCATTAACTATAAGTCGAAGAGGTAAAACAAAGATTTATAACTGTTTTACACCGTATTTCTAAACCAAGTTTAAGTTATGATATTCACACTAAATGCATCCCGCTTCTCGCTTGAGAATGAGTGAGCTGGCGTGTGGGCTGGTTCAGGTGCTGGTAAACTTTTACCTTGTTTTAAAACTGTAGCGGATTGCCATCAGTTACAGTCTTAGTTTACGTATTTATTTTCCAAGATTTTATTCGTTATTCTACTTCAGACTTCAGTTATTTTTGGTACTTAAGCCTTACTTATCCCCAGGGACGTAAAAAGGCATTGGCGGTAGGGGACCCCGCCAAGGGCGCAAAACACACAGGGGCGCAAAATCGCCCTTGTTCAAAAATGCAAGTAAAACACGAAAAAATGTATGAATTCATAACCAAGAGTATAAGAGTAAAAATAACCTATTTCACAACAAGTTAAATGCAATAAACATTAACTGAGTGAATAACAAACACTATTGAATGAATAACTAATTAATTTAGAATTCGTTTGTTTTGGCTGTGTGTTGTGATTTTCTCCCAATTAGTTCGTAACAAACGAGGTATTTTCGGTTCAATTGGCTGTTACAGTTGGCAGGTCTAATAGTATGCGCCTGTATACGGTGTTGTCTGTACAGTGTTCTGCTGTAATGCTGTTATAGCTCGTGTAACATTTTGTGATTATGAATTAAGATTGCAAGATTTCAGAAGACTGTTTCCATTCCTTCGTCAGTCACAGTACCGTAAGAAGGCCTAAACGAATTTCCATGTCAGGTTCCAATATGTAGTAAAGAGTTCCATTATGTAGGTTGTAGGTGCTCTAAGGTCCTGTTTCATTTAAGTACTGTTACTACTTTTAAAAAACACAGCCTAAATTTCTAAATTGGCCCTGGAAAGGGCCGTTTGGATTTTGTCTGGCAGCTGGCATAGCTGAGAGATCACTGTGTGTGACAGTTCAGGTGCCAAAGTTGTTGTTCGTTTAGCACCACCCGGGGAGTACGTGCAACTTTAATGGAATGCTGCGGACGCGAACAACATCACCCCCAAAAGTTGCATAAAGTTGTGATAACAATACATTTGTTGTTGCTGTTAATGTGTCTGCGACTACTATTGTAAATGTCTACAAACCACCGAACACCCAGTGGTCAGACACAGTTCTCCCAACTTTTGAACATCCTGTGGTATATGTAGGTGACTTCAACAGTCATCATACCCAGTGGGGATACTCGTCCGATGATAACAACAGCACTCGTCTTTCAAGCTGGGCTGAAAATAACAACCCTTTCTTGGTATATAATACTAAGGACCCACACACCTTCCATTCAGCCCGATGGCGTCGTGGATTCTCTCCAGACTTGTGCTTTTGCTCCCGTGAACCATCAGCAACACCCGTGCCTACATCCAGGATGGCCCTAGGTGCATTCCCCCACTCTCAGCACAGGCCTGTAATAATATCAGTAGGAATTCAAATTCCACTAGTGAGATCTTTTCCTCGGATTAGATGGAACTTTAATAAAGCTGAGTGGGAGGCCTTCTCATCAGGGCTTGATAGCGGCATCAGGTTCATCCCCTCTAAAATAAAAAAAACTATGATCGGTTCACACGCCTTGTCCTGTCTTCCGCTAAGGCGACAATCCCAAGAGGTTTTAGAAAAGAATACATACCAGGATGGAGCAGAGAGTGCGAATATCTTTACAGTGAGTTTACAGACACTGCTGACAGAGATGTAGCTGACCAACTCCTTAACTCTCTCGACAACTCCAGGAGAGAGAAGTGGGTGAAAACTGTCGAGAACCTGAACTTCACCAAAAGTAGTCGGAAAGCTTGGTCTCTGCTCAGGAAACTCTCCACTGGTAAATCAAGTAAAAAGCACGATGCCTCACAGCCTAGCCCTCGTGAAATTGCAAAACGTCCCTCCGTACTTTCAAAACCTGTGCGTACGTCTGCAGACAGAAAAATTAATTTCAAGCTTAATGAGATAAAGGAGAGTCAGCAAGCATCCTTGGAAGTCTCTAGATCCTTCACTTACGACGAGCTGGAAGTGGCGATTGATGCGATGCCAATTGGCAAAGCAGCAGGCTTGGATGACATTTTCCCGTTGTTTATAAAACACTCGGGTAACAAGGCTAGACAGTGGCTTCTTGAAGTTTTTAACACCACTCTGAAAACCGGCGACATGCCTGGGGTATTTAGAAAATCCAAAATCATAGCTATCCTGAAGCCCGGAAAAGATCCAAAACTGCCTGAAAGTTATCGGCCTATAGCTCTTTTAAGTGTTTGTTATAAACTGCTAGAGAGGTTGATTTATAACAGAATCCTCCCTATTCTCAATGCCAGCATCCCTGTCGAACAAGCTGGATTTATGCCTGGTCGCAACTGTTGTGACAAGGTTTTGGCTCTGACTTCTTTCATTGAGGATGGGTTTGAGCGAAGACTGAAAGACTCTGTGGCTTTTTTAGATCTAACTGCAGCATATGACACTGTCTGGAGAAAAGGCCTCCTAGTTAAAGTTTACGACCTTATTCCCTGCCCTTTCTTGTTGCGTCACCTCAACTCAATGCTCTCCAATAGGATGATAAAACTATATCTGGGACGCAGAGAAAGTACGTTTAGGCAACTAAAGGATGGCCTGCCACAAGGGTCAGTGCTCGCCCCACTGCTCTTTAATATTTATACTGCCAACATTCTTGTAACTCGGTCCTTAAAGTTTATATATGCAGACGATATTGCACTGGCATATCAACACCAGCATTTTCGACAACCTGAGGAAACACTAACAAATGACCTCACTACCCTCTGTGAATATTTTGAAGCCTGGAAGCTGAATCCAAACCCAACAAAAACTGAGGTTGCTTGCTTCCACTTGAATGATAGACTGGCCAACCAAAAACTTAAAATCGTATACAACGGTGTTGAGCTGAAACATAATGACCACCCACAGTATCTGGGAGTCACTTTAGATAGGTCTCTCACGTTTAAAAGCCACTTACAAAAAACGGCAGCTAAGGTGAGAACCGGGACTAACATTGTCCATCACCTTGCTGGCTCCACATGGAGAGCTAACGCGCAAGTTCTGCGAACAACTGCTCTGTCATTGGTATATTCAACTGCTGAGTACTGTGCTCGCATGTGGTTAAATAGTGTGCACGTTAGAGAGATCGACGTCCAGCTAAACAGGACCATGAGAGCCATTAGTGGTACACTCATGGCCCTGTACCCTGGCTCCCGGTGCTGTGTAATGTCGCTCCTCCTGAAATAAGACGAAGGGATGCACTCATTAGGGAATACACAAAGATCTTATCTGCTCCACAGCTGCCCACCCATGATTACCTACCCCAGAATGCGGGCCGATTGAGGTCCCGAAAACCACCTCTACGAACAGCCTCCCAATTGATGGACACGAACTTCACCATCCATACAAACTGGACTTCCTCCTGGGACGCTTTTCAAGGTCGGAACCGATTCTTGATAGATGACTCGACCGTGTAGCGGTAGGTGGTATGAATCTTCCTCGGAAACAGTGGACTATACTCAATCGATTCCGCACTGGAGTGGGAAGATGTAATTATTGGAAGTACAAATGGGGAATGACACAAGACCAGTCATGCGACTGCGGAGCAGAGTATCAAACTATGGAACACATAGTCGAAGTGCCTACTGAGTGCCTTCCCCGAAGGATTGACCGGTCTGCATAGCTCAAGTGAAGCTGGGCTGCAATGGCTTAGCGCCCTGGATTTAGCTCTATAAAGAGAGATTTTTTATTTTTATTTTAGTGTTTGGATTTTTACTTATACTGACTCAGGTGCTCTGCACCGCAGAATTTATTTTATTATTCTTAAACCATGGTGGCTGGCTAAAAATGAGCCATACGACATATATATACTACTTTTAGGAGCTCTAAAGTTGTAGTGTAGAACATAACAGTCGGGAGTCTCCCAAATTATTGTTCACAAATGTGAGCTCTTTTAGCAAAATAGTAGGCTAGAATAAACATACATTTCTCAGTTTGGGAAGTTTGTTCATTGTTTATATTTTTAAATCGATCAAAAGTATACTTTTAGTCAAATTTTCTTAGGACTACTTGTCTTTACGTATAGTTTAGAGTTTATTCTTTAATTTGATGCAATATGACCAGCACAATAGAAGTTTTGGAGCGTGAGGAAGGTGTCACTGAAGAAGAAAGACCTTTATGATAATGATGTCATCTCTGAACCGGGAGCCATAGAACAAGTAGACTCTTCAGATGAAGTTTGTCTTGGGGAAGATGACATGAACTGCCTTACAAATTTGTTCGAAGTTAATTTCAAGGCCCGCCCACACCGGAGCGGGACACCTACGGTAGCGGGACGGTTGCGGGACGATGTCCCGCGCGGGATTTTCCAACACATGTTATTAAATGTGAGCGCCCACACCAGAGCGGTACCGCTGCCGCCGTCCCGCTGCGGTACCCGATCGTCCCGCAAGCGTCCCGCAAGTTTGGAACATGTCGGATATTCCCGCTGGTACCGCGCGGGACGCTGTGCTATTCGGTCTCCAGACATTAGCGATGATGGCTGAAGATGAGTGTAGTGAGTTGTTCACTGAGAAGTTGGTGGAGTACATTTATTTATACCCAGTACTTTATGACTTGAATCATAGAATTTCAAAAATATAAAGAAGAAAGATCAAATTTGGGAGGATATTGGCAGAGAAATGAACGAATCTGGTAAGTTTGTACAAGTGTATTAATACCCCGTATCGCTGTAGCATAAAACCTACTTCCTCAGTGAATTTCAAGTAATTAATTAATATGTTTGATACCTTATCGCAGATTATATACCTTGTTTAATTCTGTGATTCAACATTAAATTTGCTGAAAAATAATATGATTCAATTAACTATCTGGAAAATATCAGACGTAATACAATAAATACAATGAATAAATAAATAAAATTAATACAGGTTAGAGTGATTTGCTTTTAGCATATACGCCTAGCAACAATGACATTTCATACCGGGTACACACGCCAGTGAAGGTCCCTGCTGTTTCCACCACTGGGCCACCCTGTCTACCGTTGTTTTACCGCCAATACAGTGGCAAAATATGTGTGCTAAACCTATGAAATTATTGTATTTAACATTACATAACCATCTTGATAGATTAATCACGTGAACCCACGTGGACTTCAGTCTCCCAGCATTATCTTCATCCTCAGCTATTGCTAACAATAGGAGAGCTTCTTTCTCTTGTGGCGTTAGGCTCATAGCAAAGTACCACCCACAAAACTACACATACAGCACATAAACCCATACAATTCATCACATCTACGCTGTAGCACTGCTGAAAATGAACTGATGAGTCGTTTCGCGTCCCGCAGATGTCCCGCTTCGGTGTGGGCCCCCTCTTTCCCGCAACGTCCCGCTTCCGCAGGTTCCCGCAAGTCATTGACACCGTTCCCGCTACCGTCCCGTTCCCGCAACTGTCCCGCTCCGGTGTGGGCGAGCCTTCATCCTGGAAATTACCTATGACGATCCCTGCAAGTGGCCAAATATCACCAATTCCGTTCGAACTAAACTCGTAGAACGTGGCCCGCAATCAGTAGACGTAGACAACTTCAACTTTCCTGTATCTGATGATGCTAGACATTTGAGCAAAAATGGTTTTTTAAAGAACTTTCAAATGGAGAGCGTGTCAGAAGGCAGTGGATGTTGTACAGTAAATCCAAAAATGCGGTTTTGGTTTTCCCTGGATTTTGTTTAGAAAGAAGTGTAATTCTGCACCTTGTTTTGCTGATACTAATGTAGGTTTCAGTGATTGAAAACATCTAAACCCTCACATTCAACTGCATGAAAATACTGAAACACACAGAAAGTGTTATATGGAATGGAAAGAGCTTGAAGTAAGGCTAAGAAAAAATGCCTCTTTAGATGCGGATTTGCATTAGAAATGGCAGCAAATACTGACGATAGTTGTTGATGTCGTAATGTTCTGTGTCAAAAACAACCTACCACTAAGGGGATCTTCTGATTTTATTGGTGATCAAAACTGTGGCGTTTTCTTAAGAACATTAGAGATGATTAGCCACTACCATCCATTGCTTAGACAGCACATATCTTATGTCACATATAATAAGAACGTGACAAAATACTTTTCACCAACCATTCAGAATGAAATCGTCAATATTTTAGGAAACAGAGTGCTTTCTCATATTTTAGAAAAAAAGCAGCTAAGTAGTTTTCAATTCTTTTTTATTGTACCCCTGACGTGTCACACTCAGAACAAATGAGCCAGGTTTTAAGGTACGTGGAGATTTCTAATGGAGAGTGTAAGATTGTCGAAAAATTTGTCGATTTTCTAGTTAGCCACAAAAAGACTGGCGAGGAAATTTCTAACGAAATACTCTCCAAGCTAGAAGAAGACGGATTGGACATCAAAGACTGCCGAGATCGAGGATTTGACAACGGCTCTAACATGGCCGGCATTTACAATGGCGTGCACACTCACATAATTCGCACTAATGAACTAGCCAAGTTTGTACCTTGTGCAGCGCACAACTTAAAGTTGGTAGGTGTACGGTACATGCAGCAGAAGTGTCTCCAATGATGACAACTCTCTTTGGAATTGTTCAAAACATATTTTGTTTTGTAAGTGGCTCAACACTTCAATGGGGGTTTGTAAAACCATATTTGGACACAACTCTGAAAGGGCATTTAGACACTCGGTGGTCATCGAAAAGGCAGGCAATAACATCTGTGGAGAAGAATATTAAAGACTTATACACTGCTCTGAAAGGGATGACGAACAATGATGAATGGAGCTAAGTAACTACATTTGGAGCATTAAGTATTATCAAGAATATCAACTTCAAATTCGTCTGTCTTCTTCACTTATGGTCTGAAATATTGGTTTCCGTGGACTGCACAAAGAAGTTGTTGCAGAGGGAAGACATATCTCTAGACGCTGCATCCAAAAGTCTAAGCGCTTTTAGCAAGAAAATCATAGAAAGGCGTAAAGTAGTGATAGAAGACATCATAGCCAAAGCTGTTGAGACTTGTAAAGAAATTGTTGACTGTAGCTTCCATGAAAAAAGCATTAAACGTAAAAAGACTTTGGATTGAGAAAAGGCAAAAAGGCGAAGGGTGCTTCATTTCAGCGACAGAAGATTTTCAACGGGAATGTTTTTGTGTGGTTACAGACTGACTGCTGAAATGACAACCACGTCTAAAGCATATGAGGAAGTTGCCAATAACTTTCAGTTTCTGGCAGGCTCTTCATTGAAAAACTGGCCTTTAGCTAAATTAGAAAATTGTGCAAAAGACTTTGGACTAAAGTACAATCGAGATGTGGATGGTTACGAATTGTTGAAATAAATCGGCATCTTCAAATTTCAGATGATGGAGCTAATTGAGGATATTGAATCAGCTTCGCATTTTGATATTCTAAAAGCTACACATGCTTATCAAGTACAAGATGCGTACCCAAATATCGACATAAGTTTGAGGATATTCCTCACCATGCCAGGAAGCGTCGCAAGGTGTGAGCGTAGCTTTAGTAAATTAAAGCTTATAAAGAACTACCTCCGTTCAAGAACAGGCCAACCACGCCTCACAAGTTTGGCGATTCTTTCAATAGGATATAGGATGTCTTAAGGTTCGGCTGAGAGACGGTTTGGGTCAGGTAGCCTACAAAGGAAGCAAATGTTATTTGTTCAGTTTTAAGTCAGTTATCGGTTGTACCACGGCCATCTCTAGTACAGATCTCTATGTACTACAAATGGCCGTGGTTGAACATTTTTGTGACAGAGCAGTTTCTCTTCCAAGGTAAGATATTAAAACTTACTTCAACCCATTAATAATTTAGTACATGAGTTAGTTTAAAGGTTAAGTTATTATTTATTAAGACTCCCCTATGCTTAGTTTATGAGGCGGATCCAAGTGTTTCAGACTAGCCATTTCTAACCTTACCAAAAAAATAAGCGAAGTTAGTACCGTAAAATGGGGTGTATTGCAACAGTAGGGGTGAATTGCAACAAAACTTCATTATGATTATGAAAAATTACTACTTCTCATTACTTTGAAATGCAAAGAGAGTTTTCACTCTAAAATGTGGGTAATTGCCTGTTTTGTGAAAAAAATATACTTAATTATGTCGGCATCCCTGTTTGAGGCTGTTGCTGTTTATTGATTTGCCGCTAAAAATTTGAAAAATTATTTCGTCAAAATTTTTTATTGCAAGTATGACACTGTTATTACAACTAACTCATCTTTTTTTGTTTTTTAACGTGACTTAATGTATCTTACAAACAGAAATTAAATTACTTTAAAGTAAACAATAATAAAGGTAAACCGCCCTAAGGCCCGGTCTATACGGGCGACACAAAAACGCGTTCGACTGATGGATACAAGAGATTCTAACGGCACAGTCTATACGAGCGACTTTGTGGCGCGTTTGGTTGCGTAAACTGACGACAAACGCTTGCCAGCGCTTATTACGACGCTGGGATTAACTATTAACAATCAGGTTCTTCGTGTTTTGTCGTTTCCGTTTCCTTAGTAGCATTTCTCATCATAATTATTATAAATATATTTCACCAGTTGAAAAAGGCATTAACACTTAGGCCACGAACATAACAAACGTTTTAGGACCTACGTAAAACAGTTTTTACTTAAAAATAGATTTACAGAAAAAAGAGCAGGAACAGGAAATAATCTTACACGTTATAAATAACAGCACCGGAAAGGTGCTGTAGAGGAGTAGGGATTGTGTGGCGTAATTTCCGGCGCGTTTTTCTGTCGCTCGTGTAGAAAGGTGATGGCGTGTGCTACGCGACAGAGACTTAGTCGCGGCGATAAAGTCACAGCGTGACAAGGGTCATTAAAGACTCAAACCGGCCAAACCATTTCAAAGACAACAAGCCCGGTTAAAGAAGGTAAAACCTTTTCCTGTCTCGTCTCACCCTGTCCTTGCCCAACGGGTGTCACAAGCCCTAACGTCGTCACGTGCAAATGTGACAGAAACACAGATTCGCGCACGGTTTGATGAGGTTAAGGCGTACCTCCAGAGCAAAAACCTTCTTGATGCGTTCAAAGACCCACGCCTTATTTTCAACGCCGACGAAACCGCCTTTTTCCTATGTCCCAAAGAGAAAAAAGTGTTGACCAAAAAAGGAGAAAAGGCGGTTTATCAACAGACTGGAAATGACGAGAAAGAATGTCTCACCGTACTTGTGAATGCCAATGCTGCAGGGGAGATGGCCCCACCAAGTGTCGTATTTAAATTAATAAGAACGTGTCCCAAATCAGATTTGTAGGAGTTTTCCTGGGTGGTGGAGGTTGGGCAAATCCGAGCCAGGGTGGATGACCAGAGAAACATTCGTTGAGTATATTACCAACATGTTCCACCCTTGGCTCATAGCCCAAATTATACCCTTCCTTGTCATTCTATTCATAGACGGGCACACCTCCAATTTGAGCATTACCTGTCTGAATACTGCTCAAAAATGAAATTGAGGTGGTGGCTTTGTACCCCAACTCAACCCATCTTCTTCAACCATTGGATGTAGCGGTATTCCGACCACTAAAAGTAGAGTGGAAGATGTTTGTTTGCGAATGGCGGTTTGATAACGTTGGAAGGCGTATGAGAAAGGATGAGTTTTCTCCCCTGCTGAAGAAAGTGCTCGATAACCTGGATAGAAAGGTTATTGCTAGTGGGTTCAGGGCTACGATCCTTGGTAGCCTGGACCCTAACAAGGTTAACTACAACCGAATCAAGAAAAAATCCAATGGCTCTACAGATACTACGATGATTGCACTCGAAAGGAAGGCCTCAGAATTAAGAAGCCATCTAAGCCACCTCGAAGTAAAGATAGGGTTAGAAAAAGTTCGTAACTTGAACCAAAATTTGGTTGATGTAAGACATGAGTCCCTGTTTGAGCTATGGAACAATTACCAAAATAGAACTCTCAGAAATAAATTTGAAGATTAACGAAAAGAAACGATTCGAGGAGACCACCGAAAATACTCCCTCTTTTACCCCTGTTTGCACCCCAGCTGCTTCAACCCCCCTGTCTTCTGTTGGCGACATTGTTAATGTTGATGCGTTAACGTCAGATGAAGAAGCAGTAGATGATGTCCTGGCTCTTCCACTGGCAAACGAATTGACTGAGGAAGTCAGCATTGACCAAACATTTAAGGGTCGAGTAATTGCAGAGGGGGATGGAGGTGCTTTGGATGAATCCGGCCTCTAGACCATCATTGATGACCTTGGATTCAAAGATATAGACCAAGTAGCCCAGTCAATGAAGGTCAAAAACGGGCCAACGTCGGAACAAATTTGTAACAGTCTGAAACCTGTTCCATTCGATAGTACCCACCTAAGGGGTCAAAACCCCAAAAGTCCCCAAAAATCCCCTGGTGGCATTTCGCACAGCCCCCCCTTTAAACCCCCTGCTCCCCTTATTGCATGAGTTTATAAAAACCCTTGTAGAATCGTTACTGAAAGGACTAGCGTCCTAAATTTTTTGTTTGTTTATTCCTTATTAAATTGTCTACAGAAAATGTCATTACATATTTTTAGCTAACGTCACTCATTATTCAGTTATTTACAGTCAAACTAAAACTTTATTAAAATTTTAAAGTATTATTTTGATTTTTTAGGTCTAAGATGAAAATACGAAGGAGTTCGTAAAAGTGCTTGGGCCAAAAGTTATAGGAAATTTAATAACGAGTACATTGATATACATAATATGGTATCTACGGTCACAAAAATCTTGTAACGGCCGTCCAAAGCGAGAGCCGTGCCGGTTGTGGACCGGCGCTGGGGTCGCGCCGGCCGCTGACCGGCTGTCAACGGCTGTTTCGCTCATCGTGCACAATGTAGATATGAATAACTTTAACAATAACGTTGAAAGTAGTTTATCTTATAAAACACGTATTATGAATATTTCTACCTTAATTCGGTCCAGGTTTTGTGACATAATGGTCTAAAATAGAAAAAAAACTCAAATATTTCTCATATTTTTTTACTTTTTTGTATTTTTTTCCTTTAAAGACTAGTTTTATGAAAAAAATATGTTCTAAAATAGGTGCTCGTATTTCACTGCAGTTAATTCCATTCAATTTAAAACCTCAATAATTGAAATCTATATATATAATACGTGATGCCCTTTTTTTGTTAACACTACTCCTCCCTTATTTCTGGACCAATTTTAAAGTTTGAGGTGTCAAAAGAATGGTCTCAGTTCGTAGTTTTGCAATAAGGTTTTAGATTTTTGATATTTTAATTCTGAAGCTCACGGGAAAACCTCAAAGTTCATTTTTTGTCCATAAGATTAACATGGGGAACAATTTATATTGAATTGCTAAATAAAACAGCTGTTGATAGTTAAACAAACAAACACATGTGTTAAAAGCTGAATAAAAGCAAATTGGACTGGTACAGGAGTGTCTAATCTGAGGTTTTAACCTTTTCTCAAAATGTAGCAGGTAGATTTTGCTTGAAAGTTTTATTTACGCGTATTTAGGCAAAAAAATAAGTTTTTTAACTTAACCCAGGAAAAATG
The DNA here is from genome assembly GCA_030545055.2 of Neoaliturus tenellus. NCBI lineage: Eukaryota > Metazoa > Arthropoda > Insecta > Hemiptera > Cicadellidae > Neoaliturus > Neoaliturus tenellus. Next base: position 166,891,228 of record CM061534.1, on the reverse strand, counting down.
CATTTTTGTTTACGAAAATAATTTTGGAAATTGACATTTTTGACATGGGTCTTATTGGTTGTCCGACTGGTATTGAAACAATAAAGAAAGGTAACAAATATTAAAATAGAACACTAAATTTGTGTGCATGGATTTTCAAACTGCTGTAAACTATAAGGAAAAGGGATAGTTGGTTGTATGTGTAATAACCTTTTTATTTACTATTATAGCATAAACATGTTTTATGCAGAACGCTTCACATTGAAAAACCTGCGTAAAAGACAACGTTTAAAAGTTTTTTACCTCCAGTATAGAAAACAAGCTTATTAAAAAATAGTTTTTACAAAGAGAAATTATAACCAAGATAAAAATGCCACTAAAAAAATGGACCACACCAACAAAGAGGTAGATTCTCTTAATTTTGTGATTTCTTTATTTAAATTTTGTAATGTCGTGCTAAAGAGGATTTAGGCATAAATAGTAATGTGGACTCATTCACTATGTCATTGACTACCTCATACAGTAGTACTACAAAAACAGCCGCAGTGAGTGCTGCATAACTCATAAAGGAGGGGGAGTAATGAAATGTTGATTTTTATTCTGTTGTCATTTACGTTTTATGTTTGATGAACTATGTGGATCCAACATCTGTGAATTTATTCTAAATTTTATAGGAGGGTTTAAACAAAGGCCCTAAGACATATCGGCAAAAGAACAACTACGTAATCTTAGCTAATTTAGACCTAAAAGAACGAGCACCACATCTCAACACTATCACATTGGGAAGTTGGAGAATTGGTAATGAAGATCGATCAATGAAAAACCAATAATGTTCTATCTGATTTTCAATGTAATTAATTTTTTTTTCAAAGTATTACCATGGAGCAAAGTTTGATCACCAGGTACCCTAATAAATGCAGCGCATTGCGCTGCACAGGTCCCCTAGTACAGTATATAATAAGTATTTTACTACTTAAGCTATGAAAAAATTAGTATTCTCAGTTTCCAAGGAAATTGAGGTTTTAGCTATTTTTTTTTTTTTTATATAAAGAAAGATTATACAGCATTATTCATTGTTTGAAATAAGCCCGGAACGATGCTAAATTTTCATTTTTAAGTCTCTAGATGTAGAAAAACACTATTTTTGCAAATGTTTATCGAATCATATCGTATGTTATAAAAGAGTGCAATTAAGCGTCTAGAGAGAAAACTACTAAACAGATAGTGGTCATTTTGGGTCAATGGTTTTCTTTTGGTCCCTAGATGATAGGAAAAAATTTTGATTTGTTGTGAAATGCCATATAAATCCGTAAAATAAAAATTAAACCTTATTTAGACCAATCGAAGACTAACACTGCTGATTTACAAAGTATTTTCTTTCTTTTTATAAGCAGACTAATATTTTACGAGGTAGCAATGATAAAAAGCACATTTTTTAAAATTTATATTTAACATGTGATGTTTATTTTTAAATGATTTCAACCTGACTTAGAACTAACCTTAGATATTTTTAACGTATGTTTTAATATATTATTCATTGAGTTAAAAATAATAATTTGAATAATTGTTTGATTTTTATTTTAAAAAATTTACTTTTTTGAATTTTTAATTCCATTTCAATCCACCTATATACGAGGGGTGCGGAGAAGTCTGCAGACAGCTTAATATTGTTATTATTAATTTAGGTAAAAAAAAGAAAAACACTGTTAATTCAGTTGGAAGCTGAAATAGTGTATGTTATAAAAACACGTATCATGAATATTTCTACCTCCATTCGGTCCATGTTTTGTGACACCATGGCCTACAGTAAAAAAACCTTAACATTTTCTCACATTTTTCACTTTTTTGTAATTTTTACCTGTAAAGGACCACACCTTTGTTATTACTGGACGTTATAACGCTATTACTTAGTGTTCAAGGCCACTGAGTTCGGCACACTAGGAGTTAGTAGAAAATGTTTAATGTACGGATAGGTTGATTTGTACATAAAAAAGGCATTAGTAGATTTTAATACTGCAAAATCTACCTCAAATGGATGAACGAGCCGGAATATAGCAGGTGTTCAAACTTTACATGGAAATCATATTCCTGAAACTATGAAATGCAATAACTTTTGACATATTTACCTCTTGAGATCGGATTTGTGGCATATTATTTAGAAAATACAAACCTTAAACATGACGCATGGGATGAAGTTGGCCAATGAATTTTCCCTTAAGACTTCAGTGAGTCATGAAGAAAAGGTCTGCGATGGGTTTAGAATTTGAGATAGTCACATAGACATGTATTCAGTAAATTTTAAATTTACGCTTACTGTAAACACTTAAAGTTTGAAAAAGAAATGCTACAAATTATGTTTCAGATTAATACCCTCTCAGGATTTTCAGGGAATTCTGTGACCAATAAAACTTATAATACTTCACATTTATATCATTTTAATACGTAATAAATCTTATACATTAGCCGTCGTGTTTTAGCTTATCCATTAAATTTAAAATTTCAAAACACCCCCCTAACAAACGTGTGATTTTGATAAAGTTTGGCATGCCAGTTCAAAAAGAACTCTGTTATTTTATTTATTTACAATTGCAGTATTACAATTTGATTATTGTGTTGCAAGTGTCAAAACATATTCAGTCCATTTATTAACATGAGTAGCAGGGTGATCGAACTATACCTTCGGTGTTTTATGAGGTTTTAAATCAACCAAATTAAAGTATTTTAAATATCCTTCACTTACTTATTAAAACTTCATCATTTCAGTTTAAACCATTTGAAAGAGCTAATAAAAACAAATAATTTAGTGCTTTGAATTCTTTAAATAGCTTATCTGGATGGATAGAAAATAAAAATAAAACACAATTTAAAATATGTTTATTTTATGATAAATTACTACCGGTAAATCCCATTATCATGCTACTTTTGTACACATCTTCATTAAACTTGGTATGGACTTTCAAATATTTAGGATTAAATGTTATTTGTCCAAAATGGTCCAGTCACAGCAATTCTACATATTCCTACGTCAGTAGTAAACGTGTAGACTTATGTTATTTTTATTAACTTCATGATTATGTATAATCTTGGTTAGTTCGCAGGCATTCTGTAACGAGTACGATATAGTGTTATGGCAATAGACTAATGAAAAATAAACATTAAGTTATATATGGTACCCAAAAGATACTATACTACTCACCGACCTTGATAGAATAATGCTGCAGTTTATAAAAAAAGATACTAACTGTGTTTTACGTAGGATTACTGAGAAGTGAATATTTGGAGGTAATAATAACTATCCTTAACTGTATGAATGTACATACAAAGTTTTATAACGATATATACTAAAGTAAGCAAGATGGGATTTCATTACTTCCCATAAAATAAACATTTTTTTGTATAGTATATTTTTAAATTTTCTCTGCCACCAAATAACTTATTAAAAGAATTCAAATCACTAAAATATTGGTTTTTAAGCTCTTTAAATGAAATTGTGAAGTTTCAATAAGACAGTTGTGAAAAATGGAAAATAATGACTTTTGGTCCCTTTAAACACCTATAAGAACCCGCAGGTATGGTTCTACCGATCTGATTATTTGAAATTACCTATTTAACGCTGATATTTGATTTGGCATTTATTTATATTTTTAATTAAAGGGATACATGCATTGAAATGGGTCTATTAACATATAAAAAATAGTGTTTTTAACATTTAGAGACTTAAAAAGGAAAATGTAAGTAGAGAGAAATTAAGAGACCCAGGACAGCATGTAAAACGAACGTGTAAGAGAACCAAGCCCATGTTAAACGGTAAGAGAGCCAGGACTGGGTGTGTAAAAAAGTCGGAAAATTAAGAGAACCAGGACAGCGGGTAAAACGAACGTGTAAGAGAACCAAGCCCATGTTAAACGGTAAGAGGGCCAGGACAGCGTGTTAAACTGAACGGGTGAGAGAACCGAGACGGCGCGTCAACAGGTGTAAGAGATCCAGGACGGGGGTTCGAAAATTCGGAAACTCCTTCCAGGTAATGTAGTTTTTTTTTTTTTTAATATCCCATCGAGATTGTCCCTTGTTGTGACATTATGAATAAAATAATATTAAAGTACCAAAAAATAATATAAAAAAAACATTTTTGTCACATCCCATCGAGGTTGTCTTTTATCGTGACAATCCGAATATTACATTAATATATTTAAATATATTTAGTAATATATTTTAATTTATTTTCATATACTTTAATATTATAGTATTTTGACAAACAAAGACAATTGTTTAGCTGAAAACTTTATATAATTCTCATATCCCATCTAGATTGTTTTGTGTCTCTATGTCATTTTGATTTTGTATAAGGACACATTTCAGTATTGTCGCAAAGAACTATTTGTTTTTATATAATTATTTCAATTAGGAAAGTAACAGTTTGACCATTCCAAACAATAGTTATCGTTTAAATATAATTAAATCATTTTGAATAGTTTTTGCTATCGCAATAATGGGAACAAAAACCCATTAAGTGTGCAAATTACCACATTATATTAAACGTCCATTATGATAGCGGAATTTTACATCAGCCAATACTGATAACCAAGAGGGGGATTCATAGATTGATAACTACCGCTCGACTCACCATCATGGCATCGGCATCCTCCAACGCATTGACCACCCCCTCATTGTGGGACATATCCATCACTCCCGGAGGAGGTCTGGAGTCTTTAGAAGATTTAATGATAATTATCAAGAGTGTCCTCCCACAGGCGAATATCCAGGTAAATTATTTTTATTAAATCCTAGCGATATCCATTTTATTTGCTAACGTTATAATATTTCAGAAATCCATGCCAGTAACAAACGTAATACTGCATTTCCAGTCGTTTTCCTTAACACAGATGTTTGATATAAAACCTAATAACAGATCGTTATGTGAGGATTCTTTAACAATGGTAAATCAATATTTTTTTAAACAATAAATAAAAATGATCTCTTAACAATGAAAAAAAATTGTTTCATAAAAAATTTCAATATTAATATTAATTGGATAAAATCCCGTTCTATAGTTTTATACTTTGTTTTTAATTTATATTCTATGCTAATTCGATTGATGGTCTCAGATCGAAAGGAGGGACGAAGCCACGTACAGAGTGCGGCTGCCGTATTCCACCAAGCACTCGAGCCTGACGGCGAAATTCGAGGAGTTCGCCGGTGCCGTCACCATCATATCGGCCAGCGCCGACCTAACTCTGGACCAGACGAGGCGGTTGTCGGAACTGAGGGCGAATGTCCTCAAGAAAAGTAAGAAGGCGTAGAAAGGAACTGATGGTACTCTCGCGGCGGGTTTTTTTTTTTTTTTTTTTTTTTAATATTTAGTTAGATATAAAAGCACAACCTTAGCAACAAGGTACAATTTTAAGCATAATTCAAGCTATAAGGTAAATCTATATTAATTTTGTCAATACCATCTTAAATCATACGATTTCTTTTTCTTACATTTAACAGTTCAATTAAATAAAAAATGGAAAAATATATAGCTGCTATTAAAATTAAATTTTGTAAAAATTGTAGCGTGCATTACACGGACTCGAATCAACATACATTGAGTGAAACACACATAAGGAACACCCTAGGCTATTCACCCATCACGGAGACTGAATCCGCAGCGAAATGTAGACTTAAAACGTATTGGCTACAAAATGGAGGAGGATATTTGGACATCGATAGCTTTTTAAATTATTGCAAACCTTTGATTACCTCTAAAATTCAAGAACATTTAATTCTATCGAAAACTGTTAAATGCAACATAATACTAAAATGTGAGTATAAGAAACCTGAAAATGAAACAACTAGGGAATTGTGTTTTAAAACGATAAATGAACCAATAATGATGAGTACAGATTTGAATAAATATTGTAAAGATGTTAGCGAGAAACTCTTGACGGAACAAAGTGAACATCAGACCAAGGGATCTGGCTGGAGTTTAAAAAAAATAGTAGGATTAGAACTCAGAGTCAACAAATACAGCCCCCTCAGAGGCTGTAAACATATTAAGTTACCCGCGTTTATTTCAAATAAAACGGCAGTAATAAACGTCCAAAATAATGATGAATATTGTTTCAAGTATGCCGTTTGGAGTAAGAATGTCTTAATTCATCCTGAAAGATTCAGCAAATACGAAAACAATGAACAAATGGAAAACACATATGATTGGGATTGTATCAGTTACCCAGTTAAAGTAAAATCGATTCCTACATTTGAAAGAGCAAATAACATTAGTATAAATGTCTTTGGCATAGAAAAGAAAAGAAAATGTGATAAAGAAGAATACATCGTATACCCTATTAAAGTATGTAAAAGGGAAAAGCCAGACCACCGGGATTTATTGTTACTAGGAGACGAAACGACATCGCACTACGCGTGGATAAAGAACTTCGATAAATTGGTCAGTTCACAGATATCCAGATATAATGGGAGAAAATATATATGTAAAGTTTGCTTAATTCACTTCAATAATGAGTCTAGTTATGTGAAACACAAGGTGTTGTGTGATAGACAAGAGCCCGTAGCTGTAGAAATGCCTGATGAACAAAATTTTAAGTTAAAGTTAAAAAACTTTAAACACAAACAACAAGTTCCGTTCGTTATTTACGCAGATTTCGAGTCGATACTGGAAAAAGAAAAGCCCTGTGAAAACTGCAAGACACTCTCTTGCAAAACACCAAATCGATGTTGTACGAATTGTTTCAGGTCCGATTGTAAAAACTTGAATAACTGTTGTAAGAACTGTAAGCGGTCCAACTGTAAGAACCCCAAGACATGCGAGACAAGAGATTCCGCCACACCTGTAAAATCTACGACCGCTTCCGTTGATTATCAGAAACATATTCCAATGAGCTTCTGTTATTATATGGTTTCGAGCTTAGGCGATCGTTACGAACCCGTCATCTACAGAGGTCCAAACGCCGTTGAAGTATTCTTCAGTAAAATCAGAGATGAAGCTTTAAAAGTGTACGAGCTTTATAGTAAGCAATTGCCGATGGAACAATTGACCGAAATTGAAACTGATCGCTTTGAAAACGCTTCTTTCTGTCATATATGCGAAGAAACATTTACACCAAATGATGTGAAAGTAAGACATCACGACCCGTTAACAGGTCTCTTTAGAGGCGCTGCTCATACCAATTGTAATTTGTCATATCAGACTCCGACGTACCTCCCTGTTGTTTTACATAACATGTCGAACTATGACCTGCACTTCATAACGAAAAGCTTAGATTACGATGATTTAGAAGTTAAGGTTATCCCTACAACTGAAGAACGTTACATATCGTTATCGAAAAAAGTAACTCCTAGATTTGAAATAAAATTTGTAGACAGCTTTAGATTTATGGCAAGAAGCCTTGACGAACTGACAAAGAATCTTGACAAAGATCAGTTCAAGGAGACACTATCTTATTTCGGTAGTGAAAAGTTGAATATAATAACTAAAAAAGGCGTCTTCCCTTATGAGTATATAGATAAGTGGGAAAGATTGACCGAAACGTGTTTACCGACTATTGATAAATTTTATAGCTCTTTAAACAAAACGAATATTTCTATTGAAGAGTTCGACAGAGCCGTACAAGTTTGGAACACATTCAATTGTAAAAACCTTAGGTGAATATTCCGATGTGTATTTGAAAACCGACGTTCTGTTGCTAGCGGACGTGTTCGAAAATTTCCGAAGGGTGTGCATGTCCAATTATGACCTCGACCCTGCGTGGTACCTGACGGCGCCCGGCCTGTCGTTCGACGCTTGTCTTAAACTGACTAAAGTCGAACTGGATCTCTTGACGGATTACGATATGTACCTCATGATCGAGGCGGGCATAAGAGGCGGGATATCGCAGTGTACGACCCGTTATTGTGAAGCCAGTAACAAGTATGTGAACGGGGAGACCGATGCGGGAGCACACCGTGACGACGACGATAACGACAACGAAAGGGCTACCTCGAGCAAAGATTCCAACTATATTTTATATCTAGACGTTAACAACCTTTACGGATATTCTATGGCGGGTAGTCTACCTATTAAGGACTTTCAGTGGATGGACGAGGCGGAAATACTTAGTCTAAAAAAAAATATCCTATTTACAAGCGAAGATGACGAAGAGGGATACATCGTCGAGGTAGACCTAGACTATCCACAGCATCTCCACGAAGCACACAATCAGTTTCCGTTTTGTGCCGAACGAAAGAATCCCCCAAGGAGTAGGTTTCCCAAATTACTCACCACTTTGGCAAGCAAACGTAAGTACGTCATCCATAGTCAAAATTTAAAGCAGGCCGTAGAACACGGATTGGTTGTGATCAAGATACACAGAGGTATCAAGTTTAAACAGTCAAAATGGCTAGCCGCTTACATAGACAAAAACACATGTTTTAGAAAAAACGCTAAAAATGAATTTGAAAAAGACTTCTTCAAATTGATGAATAACAGTTTTTTCGGAAAAACTATGGAAAATATTCGAAACCGTTTGAACATGCAAATAGTTTGTAGCGAAAGAAAACTTGATAAGCTCATTTCTAGACCCAATTTCATCGATAGAACTATATTTACAGAAAGAATTGTCGCAGTTCATTTGGGTAAGACGAAAGTAAAATTTGATAAACCGATTGCTGTCGGTATGACGATACTCGAACTTAGTAAAACTGTCATGTATAAGTATTTCTACGATATTTTCCCCCTTGTATTCGGTTCGGAAAATGTGGAATTACTTTATATGGACACTGATAGTTTTATCCTTAACATAAGATGTGAGGACGTGTATTCCAAAATTAAGGATCACCTAGACATATTCGACACTAGTGATTACCCAGAAACACACCCGTGTTTTTCTACACTTAGGAAGAAACAAATCGGTCTTATAAAAGATGAATACAACTCAGTGCCGTTAAGGAAATTTCTAGGATTGAGATGTAAGTTATATACAGTCTTGGATAATAATTATGATTGTAAAAAAAGAGCCAAGGGAATTAAAATGTCAGTTGTTAAAAATGAAATAACCTTTCAAGACTTTGAGAAAGCTTTGTTTTCAAATGAAAATCAATACAGGGAAATGAATGTAATAAGAAGTAGAAAGCACGACCTGTACACTACCAGTATTAAAAAGCTAGCGCTGTCTTCTCATGACGATAAGCGTCAGGTATTATCTGACAATATACATACAATAGCTTACGGACATTTTAGGCTTAACGAAGATAAAAAGAGAAAAGCAGATGTACACAAACAGCTAGAACAAACAAAAAAAGTCAAATTAAATAATTAAGAATTTTGTTCAAAATAATTAGAAAAGATTGATTTATACCAAACATGTAATGTAATAATGTCAGTTCTGTTGTTTTTCTTTTGCCATATGCAGTTACACGTTCGTTGCTGTGTCCTCGAACGACAATAGAAATATCATTGTAATGGTTGTACTTGTTGCGAAAAAAGGTTGTGCCCATTTTGTTAAAGGAAAAGCTCGAAATAATCGAAAGTCGTTTACGGTGTACTGTTGTGATAACTATGGTTTCTTTCCAGATGTGAGTCGTTACGAAGTGGTCCCCGTAAAATATGAAAGATTCTCCTCCGGCGAAGGATTTTCATTTTTACCCACGTACAATAAATAACTTCGGCAGTGCAGGGATGGATCTCTACGCTCATTTACCTCCGGGCAAAAACTCTGTTGTTTTGAATCCCGGAAAAATAATTTCCATATCAGCCGGAATAAACATACAAATACCCGAAGGCTATGAAGGACAGATAAGACCGTTGCCTTGGCTTGCTGAAATGTACGGGGTGACCGTACTGAATAGCCCGGGTTCGATCGATACGAACCACAGAGAGCCGGTCCGCGTCGTCTTGATTAACCACGGTCAGATCCCTTATGAAATAAGTTATTGCTCCGAAATAGCCAAGCTCGTTTTAGTAAAAATATCAAAGATCGTCTGGGTCTCCGACGAAGACGTGTACGGAGTCCAGAGTCATACGGACGACGGTGGCAATACTGTAAATCGCTTTTCGGTGATCACACGGCGAGACAGAATGTAATTATTTTGAGCTTTTCCTGAATTAAATAAGTATTGTACTCTAGAATTTGAATTGTAAATATAAAACACTGGATGTACATTACGTCAGAGTTTGTAAATAAATGTAGTTGAAATTGTGAACTGTGTTATTATTTTTTATCCCTCAACTCTTACCAACCTGTGATTTGATCTAAGATAACAAAATAGTTTTATCATAAATACTCTAAGTGAAGACTTGACTATTCATTTACATTTGTGATAGCTACAAATGAATATCGATAAGTTTGGAGGTTATGTGCGTGACACATCCACCGTCACGACAGGTCGGGGTCCTCCGGGTGAAGGCTTTAAGCTCACCGGAGATGGGCATTTCGACATAGACGAAAAACGTCTAACCAACATAGCAGAGCCGGCAGATGGTAATGATGCGGTTTCTCTCCAGTACATGAATAATAATTGTATGACGATCGTCGGAAACAAGTTCGATGCGAAAAAGAGAAAAATATCGAATGTCAGTGTACCTGTAGACGATTCAGATGTCGTCACGAAAGCCTATAGTAAATCTTTAGTTGACGATGGCTTAAAAAATTGTGTCACGTACAGTAATATCAATAAGCAAATTGATTTCAAATGGCATGTTCTCAAAAACATATCGAATCCTACCAGTGATGGTGATGCAGTAACGTTAGGTTTGGCAAAAGATCGTTTTATGAGCTTGACTGGTGACGGGTTTAACGCTAGAAACAAAAAGGTTTGTAATGTCATGAGACCAGAACGTCCCGACGACGCTGTCACCAAATCTTATAGTGAGGAGTTTTTCGATAAAAGTATAAATAAAGCACTCTCATCGTTGGATGAGTCTTTTAAAAAGTACATCGAAGACTATACGTCCTCATTTGTAAGACCTGTGAACGGGGTCTTGGATTTGAATGAGTTTAAGGTATACGTGAATACAGCAACAGACCCCAAGTCTCCGGTGAATATAGGCAGCCTTATTCACAAATTTATTTACATTTCCAAACATGTCGAAATAGACGCTAGGAACTGTTACATCAGAAACTTGAGGAAACCGGAAAGGGACAACGATGCGGCCACCAAATCCTATGTAGACGAACAGTTGCACGCGACCGTGAAAGAAGCGACCGAAGGAAGTATCAAAGCCGATGACGGAATAATCGATTTAAAATTACTCAATCTAAAACTGAAAGTTCCCGAATCGACTGATACCGACGCGCCTGTAAACAATAACATGCTGAATAGATTCAGATACGTTGTTGAAGCAGATCTCAACAAAATCAATAACCAACTGCACGTGTTCTACCCGACGCCCGGTGCTAGATCGTCCGGTTCCAGCTCAAGACTTTCGGTTTCAAAAAGTCTGAAAGATACAGTGGACGATATGAGATCGGATATCTCCGTTCTACAAGAAACTGTCAGAACCCTAGATCCGCTGAAAACCCCAGGATCGAACGTTAGTCTCGACTTGGTTACATTGACACAGAAAGTAAACGCTATGGACGGCGAGATAAAATCGTTGAAAAAGGTGCTGGACACCTTGAATTCTAAATTGGAAGGATTAAACGAGAGAGAAAAAGACGATTTTTGGGACAGGGTTAGTAGTTTGTGAGTAATCAATGTGCAGATTGTAAAAATATCTCGAATCGATAGGTCGTGACTTTATATATCGTATTGTCACTCGTGTGTCTTGTCACTATGGTCATAAAATTCAAGCGAGGAGGGAGTCTCCTGAGTCGACTGATCGACAATCTGCCTTTTGAACTCCACCTGAAAGGTTATCAATTTTGCGGACCCGGCACACGTCTGAAAGAGAGGCTGGCGAGAAACGAAGAGGGGATAAACAAATTGGATTCGTTTTGTAAACAACACGACATAGCTTACGCGAAAAGCAAAGATATAAAGAGCAGACACGAGGCCGACCGCTTATTAGCCGACCGGGCCTGGACGAGAGTCACCGCTCCGGACGCGAAACTGGGCGAGAAGGTGGCCGCTTACGCAGTGACGAACGCCATGAAAGCAAAGGTGAGACTCGGAGCGGGCATGTCGCCACCGACGACGGTAGCGGCGGCGATGGGCCGAAGAAGGAAGAATCGAAAGAAAAATACAAAAAACGTGAACAAACAAACTAAGAAACACGCTAAAAAAACACATTTCAAGGATATTTTTCGAGCGGCCAAAAAGGCATTAAAAACTCAAAAATCCGATAATATCAAAGTGTTGGTCCCGGCGGCCTTGCGGGCGGCGAGACTGGCGGTCGATGGGAGACCGAAGACCGAAATCAAGACACCTCGAATCATACCGCTACCGAAATCCGGCGGAGCCCTGCCGTTTCTGATTCCGCTGTTCGCCGGCCTGTCGGCGGTCGGAAGCCTGGCTGGAGGTGCGGCGGCGATGTACAAGGCCATTCACGACGTGAGGAAATCCAAACTTGAGAATTCCAATGACGTTAAAATACAGAAAGGAAGAGGGCTCTACTTGAAACCATACAAACAAGGTATGGGCATTTTTTTAGAGAAAAAGCCTTGAATAGTTATGAGGTCGAGGAATATGCGAAAATACTACGCATACCATGTTTTAGAGGTGTATTTACAAAAGACACGCTACCAGATACGCCGCTCGAACGCGAATCTCTCGTAATAAATCTTGATAACCAAGACGGACCGGGAACCCACTGGGTGGCCTCGAAGAAAATCGGAAACTGCGTGAAGTACTTCGACAGCTTCGGCAACCTGAAACCACCAATAGAAATAATACACTATTTCAAAGGATGCGTTATATTGTATAATTATAATAGATATCAAAACTACAGCACCGAAATCTGCGGACACCTGTGCTTGAAATTTTTGTGTGAATAAAAATAAAAGATTGTTTTGTAAATAGTTTAGTGTGTCCAGTGGTTTTCACCCGTAAACATGTCTTACTTATTTACATTAACAGGTCAAAGCTCTGTCATATCTTGTGACATATTCCCACCGATCGACTTGAACGATGACGGTAATTATGTAATAGGTTTGATAAACTTTCAAAGTTTCAACTCTATACCTAATGTCGATTTAGGATGTAATACGTTTTATTGGATTGACGATCAAAACGTCCATCACTCTGTTATCATACCGACTGGAGCATATGAAATATCCGATATGCAGAAATATTTAAGAAAGAAATTAGGTGACACGAGAGGAGAAAGCAATGAAGAGCTCGTTGATAAATCCGAGCCAAGAAGCAGTTCCTTCGATAAACATCCGCCTGTGTACATATCCATATATCCTAATAACAATACACTGAAAAGTGAATTGAAATGTTCGCATGAGGTCGATTTCACAAAAGAAGACTCAATAGGGACGTTATTGGGGTTTGAAAAGAGGCTCTTGTCGAGATATACAACGCACTCTTCAGATAAAACCGTGAATATTCTTAAAGTAAATTCAATCGTAATCGAGTGCAATATAGTTACGTCATCCTTTATAAACGGAAGTCCTTGTCATACATTGCATACATTTTTCCCTAAGGTCCCACCGGGATTTAAAATTGTGGAAACACCTGCCAATTTAATTTATCTTCCAATCAACACAAGGTCGATCGATAATATATCTCTTAAAATAGTCGATCAGGACGGGAAACTGATCAATTTCAGAAACGAGGTGATAACGATAACACTACATCTGAAACGTGCGAAATAATGGGGATCGTCTATAATATAAACAAAAGCCAGTCAATAGCCAGGAAAAACGTTAGTCGAAAGCCTGTCGCCGTGGAAAGAAGGTCGTTGACGTCGTCCAACAGAAAATTTCTAGAAGCGCTGGGATTCAAAGTGAAGAATGGATGGTAATATTCTGCAGGTGAAGGAACAGATATATTTCGACGAAAGCATCAACAAAATTGAAATACATCCTCATCTTCCGTATGCGAATTCGTCGTTCAACAATAATGATGAAATAAGAATTCCCATCCAGCACCAAGACATATACACCTGTCCGTGCAACAGCACCCTGTATATCGAGGGGGAGCTCGTAACCGAAGGGAAATGTAAATTCATAAACAACGGATTCGCTTATCTTTTTGACGAGGTCAGATTGGAGATCGGAGGTGTCGAGGTGGACCGCTCCAAGAACGTAGGCATAACGAGCACGTTAAAAGGTTTCCTCTCGTTGAGTGACGGCGATGTGAGGGTGCTGAGCAACGCCGGGTGGGTCGGCAACCGGGGCGAATCGGTCGAACTCAAAGAGGACGGATCGACGGGAGGAAAATATTATTTCAGCGTGTGTATACCGTTGAGAACGCTTCTCGGCTTCGCCGAGGATTACAAAAAAATCATATTGAACTGCAAACAGGAATTGATCCTGGTCAGGTCGCGATCCGACACCAATGCGTTTCTGGGTGAATCCCTCACCGTCGGGAGCGGGACCGCAACCACTGTTGTGGAGCCTTCAGCAAAAGTCAATATAAAAAAAATCAACTGGAGGATGCCCTACATCGTTCCGTCGGACGAACAGAAACTGTCGTTATTGAAAGTGATCAACTTGAATAAATCGATTTTCGTGAACTTCAGAACGTGGGAGCTATACGAATATCCACTTCTGCCAAAGACGAGCAGACAGAGGTGGAACGTGAAGACGACCAGTGCATTGGAGCGTCCCCGCTACGTCATATTGGCTTTCCAAACTGATCGTTTAAACATCATTAAGAAGCACGCCGGTCACTTCGATGCGTGTGATATATCGAATGTTAAATTGTATTTGAACTCTGAGTGTTACCCTTACGATGATATGAATTTAGATGTTTCGAAGAAGCAAGCGGCAGTATTATATGACATGTACGTCAAGTTTCAAGAAAGTTACTACTATAAAAGGAACGACCCTTTGCTCGGTTTCGAAGAGTTTTTGAAGTACGCACCGATGGTCGTCATAGATTGCTCGAGACAAAACGAATCCATCAAGTCTGGTCCTGTCGATATCAAGTTGGAATTCGAATCCAAGAAAGAATTTCCAGATAAAACCACCGCGTATTGCTTGATTTTACATGATAAAATTGTTGAATACAACCCGATGACAAACATTGTCAAAAGAATCGTTTGAGAGAATGAAAAATGACCACAGCTGTGATAACGTTTATCTTATCGATTGTAAGTTATCGAGCAATATATCAGCGAGATAATAGACTGTAATAAAAATAGTGAAATAACATTTGATTTGAAAGCCAGTGCGTCTTGAGATGTGTCCGAAGCAAGTCATTTGTGATATACAAGGTTTTAGGGGTAAGAGTAACGATTTTGTGATAAAAGAAGTGGCTTTCATGTCGGTGTCAGGTAGAAAATCGCAATCTTTCATTTTCAAGCCTCCGCATCCGTTCACGGATCTGGACCCCGTCCAACGGAGATGCGCCGATTGGCTCAAACAGCATAAACACGGGCTGGACTGGGAAGACGGTCACGTGCAGTACAGTGAGATAGCTCCGATTTTTCATAAGATGACCTATAACTATACGAAGGTTTTGGTAAAGGGTTGCGAGAAAAAACAAGTTCTAGACGGAGTACTGGGGAACAAGGACATCGCGGTCGTAAACATGGAGGATCTGAACTGTCCTTCGCTCGCGACTTTGAGGAATCAAACGTCTTTACCACCGAAAAAATGTTTTAACCACCGACGAGCGATGGACGAATGCGCCGTGGAGAATGCCAGAGTCTTACACAAGTGGTTCGTATGCAATTATCTCGGACATCCGTCTCTCCCGCCGACGGTGGAGCAGGTCGTCGACAGAATTGGAAACATCATAGAGAAGTTCAATAAAAAGGATGAATTCGGCAATCCGTCATTGAGAAATCTTAATTTATCAGAGATAACGTACCTTCCCAAGCAGTTTTTTGTAAACTACGTGACGGACGCGGAAATTCAGTGCGTCTGGGACCTTCTCTCAGTGTTCATGAAAAATAAGTTGGCGGACGTGGTTTACTGTTACGAACATTCCGCATCTCAATTAGACGGAGTTCCACCTAAAAAGGCGAACTGCGTGTCATGTTTGCTATCGAAGTAGAGTATTTCATCAACAACGATGAACATATTTTATCTTTGTTTCCAAGCATATATGACGATTTGAGCTATATGCCAATTTATATTCGATATCCGTCATGCTATATATTCAATATTGGAAACCACTGGGTGGCGGTATACTTAAATGAATTTAGAAGAGGAGAATATTTTGACAGTTTGGGGATGCCACCACCATTCAGAATCTTCAAATTTCTAGAAGCCAACTGTGACGAATGGACGTACAACAAGACGAGGGTTCAAAGTCTGTGTTCACACTACTGCGGACACTATTCCATTTTATACTTAAGACACAGGTCTATGAACGGTGAAGCCGAAGAATTTATCAATAATTTCATCAACATGAGTGATTTGGAAAGGGATCATCGTGTATGTTCACTGTTTCTAAGAAGCTACGGAAGAGGTAAACTGTGGAGAATCGAAGAAATAAAGAGAAGAATAATGCTGTCGAATTCCAGGAGAACAGAACGTAACCTCTGGCAATAAATGTATAAAAAGTAATATTTAATGAGTTTTATTTATTTATCATGTCTGCTACTTCGTAATACTCTCTAATTACCTGTTGAATTTTTTTCCCATTATATAATCAATTTCACATATTGTAATATTTTATATTTCTATCTAAACCTAGAATTCTCATATAAGTATATATAGACTTTAGAAAATCTAGACACTTTTGACAGTCATTCCAGAGGACGAGGACATCCATGACGACAGACATGAAAGTGGTTAAGCAAAAAGAGCACCTGCCAATCAGGTGTTTCGAATTGGATTACTTTGGGAATAATAGTAAAGGTAAAAAACACGGTAAGCTTCTTCCGAATTCCATCAGATGTATCATATCGGGTCCGTCGGCCTGCGGGAAAACGGCGACTCTGCTGAGCCTCATCAGTGACCCAAACGGACTGATGTTTGAAAACATTTATATTTATTCAAAATCTTTATATCAACCGAAGTACCTATTTTTAGAAAAAGTTTTGGATCGTGTCAAAGGTGTCGGTTACTACAAATTTTCCAATAACGAAGACATTGTCAATCCCGCTGAAGCTAAAGTAAACTCTTTGTTTATTTTTGATGATATCATAACCGACAAGCAGAACAATATTTCAGCTTTTTTTTCAATGGGTAGGCACAAACACATTGACTGTTTTTATCTTTGTCAGTCGTACAGTAAAGTTCCCAAACAGCTAATAAGGGATAATGCTAATATGGTGATAATTTTTAAACAGGATGGTACAAACCTGAAACACATATACAACGATCATGTCAATTCGGATATGCAGTTTTCAGAGTTTGAAAAGATGTGTAGAGCCTGCTGGGTCACCAAGTACGGGTTTTTAGTAATAGACAAGGAAAGTGATATGAATAAAGGTAGATATCGTATCGGTTTTGACAGGTTTTTTATAAAACAAGACAGGTTGTAACCAGAAATTTAGTCACAACAGAGCTTTGGTGCGATATGGACCTCAAAAGAGAAATAATAAAGACCAGTAACGCTGTGAGGAAAAAATATTTCGCCCTGAAACGCGGAGTGGCTGAGGAAGAACAAATAATTGAACAAAAATTTAAACCGATCGTTGATCCGATAAATGAAATCGTTAAAACGATTTCAAACCGAAAAGGACGTCTAGAGAAAGAAAAGGCGAACGGATTGTATGGTGTCGCCAAAGGGGAAACGGTCGGCGTCACTAAACTTAACAAAAGAAAACATATAGCTCCTAAATCTACGAGAGAAGATCATCCGGAAGGTGGATCCACAAGGAAAGATCCTGAAGAAGAAGAAATTGAAGAAGGAGAAGAAGAAGAAGAGAGGACGTCCCATTATGATGAAAGTCAACCGCGATCGGATGATGACGATGACGACAACGACGAGCGCGAAGATGCAGGTGAAGGTGATTTAGCTTCCACATTCGAATATTACCTACGAAATTGCGCTTCCAATACGAATAATGAGATGGATCATACTTATGGTGTATACCACGGTGGTGGTGGAGTGTGGATGATTGGAGATGGTATAATTTCTTTCAATCCAAATAACGACACAGTCAAAATTAAAAACAATGAATATAAACTAACTAAAGGTCTGTTGGAACTACTTTTTAAAAAACAACCAACGAAGAGATTCGTTTCCTCTTCGGATATGAAAGAGTATAAGAATATTCTAATTTTGACCAACGCTCATTTGGTGAGATATACAGAGGGAGAAAGGATCAACGGTACGAAAAGCCCAAAGTATCAAAACTATATATCGAAGTTGTTCAAAAAGGGATACGGATTGAAAGGTGACTACATGAAACTTCAGTCTTCACCTTGTGCACCTGAATTTGTACATTATAAAGATATAAATAAAATTGTCGATAGGCTGAGAAAGCTCAAAGCGTCAGAAGCGGCTGGTAATAACAGTCATAATAATGAGATAGTTAATATTATTGCGGAACTCAGAGATAGAGGTGTAATAGAGAGATAAGATGGAAATAAAAGAACAAATCGCTAACGAAATACATAAGCCTATCCGGAAGAAGTTCGCTAGGAGAAAAGTAATAGTTAAATCGATAGATGATCTTTGGCAATGTGATCTGATTGATATGATTAAATACTCTAAATTTAACAACGGATTTAAATATTTACTGACTGTCATCGATGTGTTTTCGAAATACGCGTGGGTCGAGCCGGTTAAAACTAAGTCTGGTAAAAATATTTGTAATGCGATGGAAAAAATCATCAACAAAGGACGAGTCCCGAAGAACCTGCAGTCGGATTTAGGTTCTGAATTTTACAACGAGGATTTTCAAAAGTTAATGAAAAAGTATACTATTAATCATTATTCAACTTATAGTAATTTAAAGGCTAGTGTCGTGGAGAGATTCAATAGAACGTTGAAAAACATAATGTGGAAACAATTCACAATAAATGGGTCGTACAGCTGGACAAAAATGTTAGGAAACTTAGTCAAGTCTTATAACGGCAGAAAACATTCTACCATAAAGATGAGACCGTCTGAGGTAAACAAAAAGTCTGAAGCTGATCTTTTGCGAACCGTTTATGCTTATAAAAAACCGAGTTTGAAAAAAAACAATAGATTCGAAATGGGAGATTATGTCCGTATAAGCAAGAACAAAGGCGTGTTTGACAAAGGCTTCACACCCAATTATTCTACGGAAATATTTAAGGTGGATAAAGTACAACACACTGATCCTGTTACTTATTTGTTGGTTGACGGTGATAACAACTCAATAGCTGGAGGATTCTATGAACAGGAGTTGGTAAAGGCGAAATACCATGATGTTTACTTAGTAGAGAAGATAATTCGGAAAAATAAAGATTTAGTGCTCGTGAAATGGTTGGGGTTTCCATCATCGAAGAACTCTTGGATACATAAAGATAGTATCGTTTAATGTAATAAAATGTTTAAAAATTAATAAGAATGTATTTTTATTTACTTTACCATTAAAATTTTAGCAAAAAGTTCAGATTTTTGTTTAAGAATCGAACTCGTGACTCTTAAAAGTCGAGTTACCTCAATACGAATCAGTTGTTCACTTTTGCATTGAGCTAATTTGACTTCTATAACATATAATGCCGAGCAGATTAATAACTAGAGTAAATACTCGCATGTTTTATTTCCAAACATTGGCTTGTTCCTCGACAGATTGTTCATCCGCATAAATGAATACAAGTCTATGTATCTTCACACTTTTACCGTCGTCTTGTATACCGTTAATTAGTAACATGTGGTAACATTTTGTTTTCACCTTGGGGTAGAGTATGGAAGAAAACCGCATCAGACATGATACGAAGGTTTAGTTCGAGATGCAATAGGTTTCTTATCGTACAACAATTATGATAAGTTAATGTGTTTGAAGCGTGGCGCTAAACAATTTGCATTGTAATTTCTTTCCTACAATCTTAACGGTTATGATTTTCACTCAAATATGTTATCAGCTAAATAATTGTATTTGTTTGTTAAACTACTTTAATATTAAAATAATATTAAAATATATGAAAATAAATTAAAATATATTAAAATATAATAAAGTAATATTCGGATTGTCACGATAAAAGACAATCTCGATGGGATGTGACAAAAATGTTTTTTTAAGTACTATAATATTATTTTATTTATAATGTCACATATTATTTTATTCATAATGTCACAACAAGGGACAATCTCGATGGGATATTAAAAAAAAAAAAAAAAAACTACATTACCTAGAAGGAGTTTCCGAATTTTCGAACCCCCGTCCTGGATCTCTTACACCTGTTGACGCGCCGTCTCGGTTCTCTCACCCGTTCAGTTTAACACGCTGTCCTGGCCCTCTTACCGTTTAACATGGGCTTGGTTCTCTTACACGTTCGTTTTACCCGCTGTCCTGGTTCTCTTAATTTTCCGACTTTTTTACACACCCAGTCCTGGCTCTCTTACCGTTTAACATGGGCTTGGTTCTCTTACACGTTCGTTTTACATGCTGTCCTGGGTCTCTTAATTTCTCTCTACTAATGTATCGTTGGTTATGACTTACTTCAAACAATGAATAGTACTCCATTAGCTGTTCCTAATGGATAAAAATTAAAACCTTAATTTTCCTGGAAAATAACCAAATTTATCCACTAACTTTGAATTAGTGTAGGCCTAAGAAGAAAACTACTTATTATAGACTTCAATTATTGACGTCTTAAATTGTAGGGAATTCAATGTAGTGTAATACAAGTAGTTTTTAGAACACCTTTTTTCGACAAAATAGTCCTTTCAAAATAAAAATTACAAACAAATCAAAAAATTTGCTAATATGTTTACGTTTTTCATATTTTTTCATGATGCGTACGTCCCCCGAGTGCAAGAAAAATTGTGAAATCATTAAGTTTAATCATTATATACAACTTTGCAAATTCATATAAATACCCGATTTATCGCATCCAAAAATGTATATAGTGTCTAAACTGTAAGTTAAAAAATTTAGAAATAAAAAAATGATGAATTCCACTTTTTTAAATGCAATGTCACAAAACCTGGACCGTATGAAGGTAGAAATATTCATAATACGTGTTTTATAAGATAAACTACTTTCAACGTTATTGTCAAAGTCTAAATTATATACTCCCCAATGTGTAACTCACTCACCGGGGTATCAGAAATTCGTCAAATGTCGGTAAAGTAGATCTCCTATATATGACTTACTACAGAGTGATTCCCAAGCGAGAACTAAACTTACCGACCTGTATTATTGCCAATACACTGGGAGTCGCGGATTACCGAAACACCCTTTTTAAGAAATTTTATAACTTTAACCAATTGTGCCTTTATAGGTAAAGCGGTCTATTCACCGAGACTAATTTCAATGTACAGGGTGTATCTGAAATTACCTCTCCAGACCGGAAGTCACTGATGTCAAATACAAACTCTCACTTTAAATAATTTTTTTTAGTTTTACACGGTTTTTAAGAAAACTTTACAATTCGATCTTGTACGCGTAATTTTAGCAGTTTATTGAATATTTGAGGTTGAAATTTAGATTTTCCTCATTCTTCTCTGAGCATTTTAGGTTAAGCAAAAATGGCTCGGCACAAAAATGTCTTAGACTCTTTTAAATACGTTTCCAACAAAAATTGTCAGTTTGGTCCAAAATGTTTTTTTATTAAATTTACAACATGACGGAGATTAATGAACATGTATTTAAATGTTTAGTAAAACTAATCACGTGATAATTGATGTTTTATGATGGTATATTATTTTAAATGAGGTTCTTAGACATTTACATGTTTGGTAAGTTCTGTCATATGTAAAATGTTCAAACATAATATATGTTAAATTTTCCCCAGTTAAAAAAAAAAAAAATAATGTCATGCTATTTATTATTCTAAATCAGTATGATTAGGGTTTTTAAATATTAAATTTTAAAGTTGCTTCAAAATTACGTCTGGTCCCCTCTGTATTGAAATCAGTGTCAATCAACAGAGCAAAATATGTTTACCTACAACGGCACTTTTTTTTGTACAATTTTAAAGAGGTGCAAGGTTGGTATGGGACACCCGGTAAGACAGTATCATATTTGCACGATAGTCCTCCCAAAAATTGGTTCTTTATTTGGGATGGCACTTAATTTCTAACGAACTCATTAGGAAGTACATCATTGACTTTACCTGATAGCATGCTGATTTAAATTTTACAATTCAACAAAAATTTTAACTAAAATAGCAGATTACACAATTGATTTATCTTTTAGTGCGTACTAAGTTAATGTTTAATTTAAAAAAGGTTTCAGTACAGTATTTTCATTTAAAATAAAAAAGCTTTTTTATTTCCTGAACCAGAAAACTATCTGATTTCAAAATTTAGCGACCAAACATTTTTACCCAAAATAAATATGACATTATTTTTTCTACTCTAGTGGCCAAATTATAACATCTGAGGCAATCCTCGCGAACATCTTTCAAGTTACTACAAGTTTGGTTCTATGAATTTTTGCCCCCCAGTCCACACAATTAAACATAATTCAATGTTTATTTATTTTTGCGGGGAATTTTACACCATGTAGACGTAATTTTACAACTACTATAATATTTTACTCAGAACCTTCACTTTGCACATAGACATATCTTGCACAGTACCAATATCAATTAAATTATCAAACTTAAAAATTATCATGATGATTTTCAATATCACGTATTCTTCTTTTGACTGTGAGTCGGAACGAATTGCTATATCAAGCAACTGATTGTTTTACTTTGATTGTTATTTACTGACCTGGTCCTACGGCTAAAACATACGTCCTTTGACGTATATGGTAATTTTAATATTTTAACCATTATTTAACATACTTTTGTTAGTAACTACTGTATTATTGTATTTAGAAGCTTGAAGTTTTTTTATTTGCCTTGACAGTAATTTTTTTGGAAATTAGGTAAATTTAAAAGTTTTACACCATTAAAAACTGAAATGAAGGAATTGTAATGAATGCCAATATTACATTATGTATTTATCATTGTATGTTCAATATTACTGGATCGTTATGTTATTCCCTGGAATTTCAACACAACTAATTAAAAGGATAGTAACTGAATAGTATTTTTGTAAATAAAAGGGGTTTTTGGCAAGTTTTATCCATTTTGTTAAGATTTCCAATTATTTTGTTTTAATGGAATTTTTCATTGTATTCGATGATCTACTGCACATTTTTTATGCAGTTTATCCATTTAATTTTTTCGTATATTTATTTATACGTATTTTATAATTTTAAGTAAATACTTATACAATACCTACATAATAAATTTATTCACAACTCCATTAACCTTTATAGAATTCGGGGGAATTAGGAAGGGGGTTTGGGGAAAGAGTCTCTGAAAACGAGCCGTAGGCGAATATATTTTCATTCCTTAGATTGAGTTAGTTGCATAAGTTCAAATTTAGGTTATTTCTGCAGTTGTGGGAGTTAATTTATGTTATAAATAAATGACAAACACATTTATTTTGCTATTTTGCTCATTTACAAACTCTTATATTTATATGTATTATGTTCATTATATGCGACTTAAACAACAATTAACGAATTTCTGGGCAACCCCTACGGGGGCATGGGGGCGGAGCCCCCATCGAGCCGTAGGCGAGTTATTCATATCTACATTGTGAACGATGAGCGAAACAGCCGTTGACTTGCGGCGGCCGACGCGACCCCAGCGCCGGCCCGCAACCCTCACCGCTCTCGTTTGGACGGCCGTTACAAGATTTTTGTGACCGTAGATACCATATTATGCATATTAATTTACTCGTTATTAAATTTCCGATAACTTTTGTCCCAAGCACTTCTGCGAATTACTTCTTATTTTCATCTTAGACCTAAAGAAATCAAAATAATAATTTAAAATTTTAATAAAATTTGAGTTTGACTGTAAATAACTGAATAATGAGTGACCTTAGCTAAAAATATATAATGACACTTTCTGTAGGCAATTTAATAAGGAATACAACAACAAAAATTTAGGTCGCTAGTCCTTTCAGTAACGATTCTACAAGGGTTTATATAAACTCATGCAATTAGGGGTTTAGGGGGGTTTTAAGGGGGGCTGTGCAAAATGCCACCAGGGGATTTTTTGGGACTTTTGGGGGTTTGACCCCTTAGGTGGGTAGGCTACTATCGAATGGCATAGGTTTCAAACTGTTACAAATTTGTTCCGGTGTTTAACCTTCATTGACTGGGCTAAAGGAATCAGTATTGAGGTGCGTATAATCGATTTTATTCTTATTAATTTATTTATCTACTCACTATGTCAAATGTAACTTTTTCTTCCAGCTGGATTGAAATCATCTGCATTTAAATACTATATAAAGAAAAGATAATGTCTGAGATTTAATCAGTCTTAAATACCAACTTTTAGGCAAACTCAGAATTCCCTTTTTACATGTTGGTATCTTAATTAGGAGCTTATTTAGAGTTTTGTCGTGGTTCAATTCTGTGAAGAGCTTCAAAGCCATATCAACCTTCAACATGTTAATAATTATCATCAGGTTACTCTGCGACGCTTATAATGGCTTGTTTGATGTTGTTGTTTATCTCTATCAAGGTACGTTTACACCAGAGATGACAACCAAATGTTGTGAACTTTAGCCATGGAGAGAAACCAGGAAAAAGTTAACAACTTGGGGTTGTCAACACTGGTGTAAACGCACCTTTTTAGGATGTCTTTAACGATTTTACTAATAATTGTGCCTGCTTTTTTCAGGTATCTGTCACCGACATTCAAACTAGCACAACAGGCAACACGCTAAAGCGTTAAAAAAGTATAGGAATTTAGATTTCAGAGGTTGGCACACCTACATCCAATAGTCTTTTTTATTTCTTACGGAAATAATTAAATATCCCTCCCAGCGAGTGGAAGGAGGTCGGTCATTTGGTGGCTTCTCCAGAATAAGTTGCTTATTATTAAATCCATCTTAAACCATGTGAACTTTTGTTTTGTTATTATTGATTAGTGATTTGCGAAAACAGTAAAAAGGTAAAACTTAAAATTAATATAATTTTTGTGTACCTGCCCCTCAAGACATTTAAGTTTGGTGTACACGTAGCACGTTTTCTTATCTTGAGAGAACTCAACTGATTTGTTAAAACCAAGTGATAGGTCTATTTAGAATTGATATTCATCAGAACTTTTCTTTATTCTAAGTACCATTTTGTAATTTGTAGACTAAGCTCAATTCATTTGTTGTAAAAATTATTTCAGGTATACTGTTAAATAACTCTTGTTCGTGCAGTAAATGGTGATTTTTACTAAGTGTTCCAACCTATTTCCGGGCTCAGTGGGCAGTGCACAGTGACCCTGAGATTATTCTGCTCTAGACCGACTTAAATTTCCATTTGTCAGTTCATTACAAATTAGGCCTAGACTAGGCCTAAAATTCTTTGAAACATTGGCGCCATAATAAATCTGCAGAGAAAAGTTAAACCATTTCAAATTTTGTTCAAATCAATTTTAATTCATTAAATTATTTACATTTATCGATTTACTTTATTTAACTAATTTAATAGAAAAAAAAAACCATTACAGAGTTGAACATGACTTTACATCAGCGATTTTTGTACAAAATAAAATATTGAAGAGCAAGTGCAAGAGCAAATATATCGCTCTATTTTCAACTCGTATGATCCTCCTTTATCATTCTATATTTCCAAGAAGAATCAGAGCTCTGAATGCAAAAAATACAAAAATAATACTAATAAAGAAGGTTTAGAAGAAGAGTACCAATCACACCGGCGTCTGAAAACACAAGCGATGGACATAGAAGTGAGGAAATGGACTGCAAAGAGAAAGATAAGGTGATAGCCACGTTTGATCTTCAAGCGGTGTATCTTCATGATGTACTAATTTAATGTATCACTAATTTATTGTTCGAAACTATCTACTGTTACTGATAAGTTCTAATATTGTGTTAAAATACCCATATAAATTTATTGAGAGATGATTGATTGTTTTAATTTAAGTAGAATATTTTGGGGAAAGATAAACTAATATGATATGCAGATTGAATCGATAAAAGGGAACAAAATTTCAATATGAAAAATGTGAACTATTGCTGCAATGAAAATTGGGACAAGGATGTTATTTCATTGGGAGAGAACAATGAATAATTATTGTTATTAACAATGATAATTATTATTTGTTATTAACAATAATAAATAAAACATTTGGTTTTAAACGAGTTGACTAAAAAGGGAATATGAGAACGTATGGTAGGATAAGTAATGATAGGGAATGGAATCTGTAGAAGGGGACAGTCCTGGCCAGCACCCAACAACGGAAAAAAGAATGTGATCGTGAATACCTAAAGAAGAAAAAAGAAGAGAATACATGGAACACTCTTTAGACTATTAGTAATCGCGAACTCAGGAAAGTGAAAAGAACAAACTACGATTAGGGTGCAACGTTACAGGAAGCGGGAGGCTGAAGAAACAAATTTTTAAATCAACTACTTTATGATTCACTTTCTTAAAGTTCTGTAAGTCTTCGACTAGATCATGTGGTCTCGTAACAAAAATACTAGTAGGAAAATGAAAAACTTAAATCGGTTTAAAGTATACCGGGCTTTATGAGGGATGGAATTTGTTTTGGAAATTGAGAAGAAACCAGAGGGTACAAAAGAGAGCTCAACGATTGAAGCCATATTTGCACGAGATCGTACCACCGTCAATAGGTTTCAAACACGCCTATGCTATGAGAAGTCTACTCACGTTAGTGTACATAGTCAATGATACAAGTTACTCACAAGTTTAAGTGTGCCTCAAAATATAATTTATAATTATATGAATACAAAGTAGCTCATTTTACTTAATTTTCATAATAATATTTGCTTTTCTCTTTTATGTATACTACAGTCCTTTTTCTTAAAACTGATCCTTCTCGATAATAATGTGGTGGGGGAGAAATTTAAATTGTAAACAAACCATTTAAACTCGTGAAAAACATGTTGGAGGTGTTCGAGTATCAGATATCCTTTGAAGATATCTGATACTCGAACACCTCGATATTTTAAACATCTGTTTAAAATATCAACTAATTCTACTTAAATATCGACCCCCTTTAACTCATTGAATAACTCATATTCATCGTTTGTTACGTTGACGCAGCTAATATGGAACTAATTTTTACAGTTGCCAAAACACATTAATGATTTAGTGTTTTTATACAAGACTTTTTCACAAGCACCACACTTGTGATGCTGTTTGCCACCCACCATCTTCATCCACTCATTGGTGGTCCAAGGTACACCAATTAAAAATTTTTTATATATACATTACTTATAAAATAGTGAATATTAAGAAAGGGTAAGTGAACAAAGAACAAAAAAATTAGAAACTATTTCATTTCACAGTAAATATGTTCAACATATTGAAGGGAAATTGATTTGATAGCCGAATTTGATTTGATTTGAAACATTAGGATACTCACCACGACAGTAAAAATCTTATGTTTTCTCATATAAAATAAACAAATGAGATATCTATTGAGATAACAATATAATTAAATGTATCTTAACTGAGCCTAATCTAATAATAGGGGAGAGCGGGGCAAGACGGGGTTGAGGGCAAGACGGGGTTTTGCATATATTTGCTCCGGCAGGTGTCGCAGTCTAGCGGCAAATATTTCAACTAATACGCTGTCGCCATGTGAGTGTCTGACAGTGATACCAGCCATTATGAGACGACCGTTTAGAGAGAGTGGATGTAAATGTGGTTTTAAACTGTGCTGATGTAATTTTTTCTTATTTTTGAACGAGAAAAGGTACCTTTTTTACCTGCATTTTTCTGGTATTAATGAATATTATAATTGAGTAAGGTACTTTTTTAGGAATACTTCAATGCATACTATAACCTAGAGTAATATATCTTTGTGGTATAAAATCAATCTAACCTAAAACTTGTCCTTGGGGGCAAGACGGGGTAATTAGGAGGGCAAGATGGGGTGCACCCCGTCTTGCCCTACTTGAAATGACACATTATTCAAATTATCTAATTATATTTTTTATTTGCAGAAAATGGTTCGGACGTATAAAAGAAAAACCGAGAGAGGTTCTTGGAATGAAGAGGCAATGAAAAATGCTGTTACAGAAGTTGTCAATGGCCGGATGGGCTATTATCGAGCGGCAACTACGTTTCACGTGCCGCAAACCACGCTTGAACGTAAAGTGAAGAAGTTCAAATCGGAAAGTATTACAGATGAACAAAGTGAATCTTTCGATGTTAAGGCTCAACTGGGACCTTACAAAAGTGTATTTAGCCCAGAAGAAGAACAAGAATTGGTCAGTTATATTAAGACTGTGGAAAGCCGTTTATTTGGTTTGACTGGTAATGATGTTAAGCGTTTAGCCTACCAATTAGCTGTAAAAACCCATAAGCAGTATAATTTTAACCAAACCAAAGAGTCAGCTGGAAAGGATTGGCTAAGAGGATTTTTGCAAAGGAACCCAACTTTGTCACTTAGGAAACCTGACCAAACCTCCGCAGCTAGGGCTATGGCTTTTAACAAAGTTAATGTATCGAAATTTTATGGTTTATTAGGGGAACTATATGACAAGCACAAATTTACATCAGATCGCATTTTCAATTGTGATGAAAGTGGGATCTCTGTTGTTTCAAAGAACACTTCCAACATATTGGCATCAAAAGGGAAAAAACAAGTAGGCTCATCATCATCTGCCGAAAGAGGGAAAACTGTGTCAGTTGAGTTTTGTATGAATGCAGCTGGAAGTTTCATGCCACCCATGTTAGTGTATCCACGCCAGCGAATGAAGCCTGAAATACTAAACAATTGTTCACCTGGAATGTAGGCAGAGTGTCATATCTCTGGTTGGATGCAGAAAAGCATCTTTGAGAAATAGTTTGATAAATTAATAGAATTTTCAAAGGCCACCATTGAAAAACCAGTTCTTTTACTTTTAGATGGACATTCAACACATGTGCAGAGCCTCACAATAATAGATAAAGCAATGGCTAATGGTGTAGTCATCCTCTGTTTCCTACCCCATTGTACGCACAGGCTTCAGCCTTTAGATGTACCTTACATGAAACCTCTCAGCATCTACTATGATCAAGAGTTAAATAACTGGCTAAGATCAAATCCTGGAAAAGTTGTTACGATGTTGCAGATAGGTGAGATTTTGGACAAAGCCTTTTTAAGAGCGGCAACCATGTTGACAGCCATAAACGGCTTTTAAAAAACAGGAATTTGCCCTTTCGAACCAAACATTTTCCCTGATTCAATGTTTGAAGCGTCAGCCACAACAGACATTCCTTTAGGCTTATCCGCAAATGAGGATGCAAATGTAAATGTCAACAGTGAACAAGTTAGCGGTTTAGGTGACCCAGTTAACAGAATAAATGAAATCCGGTAAATCAAGCTGGTTCTAAAGAAGCAAATGAGGTTGCTCAAGACCTAGCAACACCTGGATGCTCCTACTGGAAAGACTCCAACAACCAAACCACAAAAAGGCAAAATCCCGAAATCAACACTAAGCCTAATCAAGTAAAATCATTTACGGTTACAACTGATCAAATTGTTCCAATGTTGGAAGGGACAACATAAGAAAATATGGCATCAAAAGAGGAAAAACTGTGGTGGTAACTAGCTCTCCTTACAAAAACGAGCTTCTCGACAGTGCAAACAAAGCAAAGGCAGGGAAGAAGAAGGGGCAAGAAGGAAATAGGCCTAATGTCCCTAAGAAGAATGCAATAAAAAACCTTTTTGTTTGTAAGGGTAAAGTTGAGAAAAAGACAAATTTGGCGAAGAAAGTAAAAAAATAAGTAAAAGAAGAAGACAGTACATCGAAAGAAGAAGATACAGCATGCCTGTATTGTGGCTATTTTTATTCTCAGTCGACAGAAGGATGGGTGTGTTGTGTCTCTTGCAGAAAGTGGGCGCACTGTTCCTGAGCAGGAGAGGAGGACGAGGATGCTGAGGTGAACCATATCTGTGAATTTTGCTTACAAAAGGACGATGATAACTGAATAATATTTGACATTTTTTAAATACTTTCTTAATTAGTTTTTTTATGATATAAGTTCAATTTAAATGTTTAATTTTTTTAAAGTTAAATTTATCATTTTGAAGTTTTGAGATAGTGCCTATTAATAGGTATACACAATAAATATCTTTTTAATATGTAAATCTATTTTCATATAGTATTAAACCCTTTTCCTTATCATAGTATTGAGCTACCCTATCTTGCCCCACCAGCCTACCCCATTTTGCCCTCACTATAGGGCAACTATAGGGGTAGTTGGTAAACCTTAAAAAAATTAAATGTTAATACTAAATATTTTTTGTTCAATTTTTTTATTGACTCTATAGATACTTTGGTTTTATTTGAAATATGTTGTATGTTTATTGAGGTATTCATAACGCAACCAAAAAATATTAAGTGCTTAAGTACCCCGTCTTGCCCCGCCTTCCCCTACTCTCGTAAACTAACCTAATTTCAACTTCACTGGCTCATCAATCCTTCTTATCCTTGACAACTTATTGCTTATCCTGTATTTTTATTTACAGGTCCTACTTCTCAGTCTGTAGAGAAAAATAAAAATACTAAACAGCGTGATGCAGAATCAGAAAATAATGTCTCCGAAGGTGGCCCATCTGTAGGCCTACCTTATATGACTAAAAGGCACATAATGTATACAAGAGAGATTAACAAACGGCCACTAACGTATTCACGATATGAAGGTCAGTAGGCCTAGTTATAGCAACTATTAGCTAGTTATCTAGCCAATTGTACTTTCCTAGGTTAATGATAAACATTAAATATTGCCTACTCGTAAGAAAAGGGCAAAAAAGTTGTCCCCGTATATTTGAAATAGGAGGATTTGCAGGCACACGCCATGATAAAAAAAAAATAACTGAACTAAAAAAGTGATTTTAGTGAATTTCAAAAATGGGAAAGAAGCTATAGCCGTTACTCGCTTCGTATGAGGCCTTTAGTTGCCAATAGATGACCGTTGGCAAATAAGAAGTTTTTTTGGTTGTAACCAACAAACTTTATCCGCAGATTACAGATATAGAAATATATTTTGTCGGAAACACATATTTAACGTCACAAGGCACTATTCGTTCCAATGTTTTACATATGTTTATATGAAAGACGGAAACTCCTTTTCGGACCTACTTCATTATAACAGTTTTACATATTACTAGGCCTTCTGCTTAAAAGTTTTATTTTTTCAGACCAAGGATCCAACATGGACGTTACTGACGCAGAGCTCAGTTCCCTATTTGATCATTCAAGTGACGACTATCAACCAAATGAATCATATAGTGAATCCACACAATAAGATGATATTACTGAGGGAGGAGATAACGTTCTTGTACTCGAACCACCTGCTGTTACTGAGAATGCTCCTGAAGAAATACCTGGTAACCCATTGAATGACGCCGAGCAGGTAAATGTCCAATCATTACCTATTATAGCCCTAAGAAAAAAGAAATATTTTTCACCCAAGATAAAGAAGTCTAGGAAGAGGACAAGAAACCCTGAAACTTGGAAAAAACACCACATCCCTGGAAAATCCGTTGCAGTTGGTGCTTTGTGCGCAGATAACTGCCGATTATAGTGTTATGAAAAATTGAACTAGCAAAGAATGCAAATAAAGTCAGCTTTTTATAAACTGGACATAAATGGTAAAAATGCTCTTTTGTTTCGTGCAATCAAGAATAAAACGCCAGACAGAAAAAGAAAGTGTGCAACTAAACATAAGGCAGTAACTTATCAGTATTTTCTTACTTATGAAGGACGTCACAAATTGGTTTGCAAACGGGCTTTAATGTCACTGTACCAAATTTGTGAAAAAAAGATAAGAGTCATTCAAAATAAAATCATGACTGGATCAGGTGCACCTAGTCCAGATAAACGAGGTTGCCATAGTAATAGGCCTCAGGAAATTAGTGAGGATGTAAAGGCCTATATAGTGGCACATATTTCTAGCTTTCCAGCTGAATCTTCTCATTACTCCAAGTCTTCCAATATCCATAAAAAAGTACCTTTCACCTTTACTGTCAGTACCCAAAATGTACTCCCTTTACCTTGAGCTATCCACCTCTGAAAACAAACCACCCGAGTTCCGTAACAAAGAGTGCTACTACCGTAGTGTATTAATTTGTTAATGAATTCAATTTATCATTTGCTAAACCCAAAAGTGACACATGCAGTACATGTGATGCCACAAGTTGTAATGAAGAACATGCAGAAAACTACCACTCAGCTTTGGAATCAATGAAAATTGACCGAGACACTGCTCGGACATCAAACAATGTGGCATATATAACTATTGACTTGCAACAGACTCAGCCACTACCTAAATTGACCACTTCTAAGGCTTTTTATTTAAGGCAATTGTGGCTCTACAACTTTGGGATTCATATCATAGCTGGAGATATCAAAAAGACAATATTTTGCATGTGGGCGGAAGATCAGGCATCCAGAGGAAGTAATGAAATATTAAGCTGCTTATTAACAGCACTGGAATTAGATGAAGTCCTAAAATCAAGAGATAATTTAATCATCTGGTCGGACTCGTGCGGTGGCCAAAATAAAAACTTTTACTAATTTGCTTACACCAATTATTTCTCGTGCAAAAGGGTGCAATCAAAATAATAGATCACAAATATTCCGAAGTTGGGCACACGTACCAAGCCACTGGCCAAGATTTCGGCATAATTGAAAATAATCTGCAAAAATGAAACTGTCTATACACCAGATCAATACAAAAATATTATTGTAAAGTCGAGCAAGAAGAACCTCGTGATTGATATGACTTGTGTAAGTGACTGCCTCAGCAAGGTGCTGCTAGAAAATAATGTCGATGTTCTCTCACTACAAGAAACACATGTAGAAGACTTAGTAGAAGACAGTGCGAGGGGCAACATCACAGGATATAGGCTTGTGGATGAAATAGGACACAGGCAGAATGGCGTGGCGACTTACGTTAAGCAAGACATAGACGACGTATCAGTCTCCCACAAAAGTTGTGTGAACAGCATATTTACTGTTGCTGTTAAGGTATCTGAGACACCATTTAAATGTCTACAAACCACCTAACATCCAGTGGTCAGATACAGTTCTCCGAACTTTGAACATCCTGTGGTATATGTAGGTGACTTTAACAGTCATCACACCCAGTGAAAATACTCGTCTGATGATGACAACGGCACTCGTCTTTCAAGCTGGGCTGAAATTAACAACCTTTTTTTGGTATTTAATGCCAAGGACCCACACACTTTCCATTCAGCTCGATGGCATCGTGGGTACTCTCCAGACTTGTGCTTTTGTTCTTGTGGGTACTCTCCAGACTTGTGCTTTTGTTCTTGTGACCGATCAACAACACCCACACCAACTTTCAGGAAGGTCCTAGGTGCCTTTCCTCATTCTCAGCATAGGCCTGTACTAATATCAGTGGGAATCCAAATTCCTCTCGTAAGATCTTTTCCTCGGCCTAGGTGGAACTTTAACAAAGCTGAGTGGGAGGCCTTCTCCACCAGGCTTGACAAAGGCAACAGGTTCATCCCTCCTAAAATAAAAACTACGATCGGTTCACACAACTTGTTCAGTCTTCCGCTAAAGCGTTTATCCCAAGAGGTTTTAGGAAAGAGGATACATCAGGATGGAGTCAAGAGTGCGAAGACCTTTACAGTGAGTTCACTGATACTGCTGACGGAGATATAGCGGACCAACATCTTTACTCTCTCGACAACACCAGGAGAGAGAAATGGGTGAAAACTTTTGAGAAGATGAACTTCACCCAGAGTAGTCGCAAAGCCTGGTCTCTGCTCAGAAAGCTCTCCACTGGTAAGACAAATAATAAACACGCTGTCTCGCAACCTCGCCCTTGTGAAATTGCAAAACGCCTCTCCTGTTTGTCTAAACCCGTGCGTACGTCTGCAGACAGGAGGGGAACTTTAAGCGTAATGAAATAAAGCAAAGTCGACAAGCACCATTGGAAGTCTCTAGACCTTTCATTATGGATGAGCTGGATGCGGTGATTGATACGATGCCAATTAGCAAAGCAGCAGGCTTGGATGAAATCTTCCCGGAGTTTATAAAACACTCGGGTAAAAGGCTAGACAGTGGCTTTTTGCAGTTTGTGATACCATAATGGAAACCGGCGACTTGCCTGGCATATTTAGAAAATCAAAAATAATAGCCGTCTTGAAGCCCTGTTAGGATCCAAAACTGTCCGAAAATTACCGACCCATAGCCCTTCTTAGTGTCTGTTATAAGCTGCTCGAGAGGTTGATATACAACAGACCAGCATTCCCGTCGAACAAGCTGGGTTTATACCTGGGTGCAACTGCTGTGACCAGGTTCTAGCTCTTACTTCTTTCATCGAGGATGGATTTGAGCGAAGACTGAAAACCTCCGTTGCTTTCTTAGAAATTACTGTGGCTTATGACACTGTCTTTAGAAAAGGTCTTCTTGTTAAATTTCCTGTTGTGCCTCCTCAACTCAATGCTCTCCAACAGGATGATTAAAGTATATTTGGGACGCAAGGAAATTACTTTGAGGCAACTAAAAGATGGCCTGCCACAGTTGTCAGTGCTCGCCCCACTGCTGTTTAATGTGTATACAGCCGACACTGACACTCACTCCTCAAAGTTAATTTACGCAGATGATATAGCTCTGGCTTATCAGCACCAGGAGTTAAAACAAGCTGATTAAACACTAACAGATGACCTCACGGCCCTCGGTGAATAGTTTAAAGCCTGGAAGCTAAATCCAAACCCAACAAAAACCGAGGTTTCTTACTTCCAATTGAATAGTAGAATGGCCCACCAAAAGCTTGAAATTGTATTTGACGGTGTTGAGCTAAAGCACAATGAACACCCACAATACCTAGGGCTCACTTTAGATCGGTCCCTGACAATCAGAAGCCACCTGAAAAAACAGCTGCCAAGGTGAGAATCAGGACTAACATTGTCCATCTGCTAGCTGGCTACACATGGGGAGCTAACGCACAAGTTCTGTGAACCACTGCTCTGTCCCTAATTTATTCAACTGCTGAATACTGTGCTCCCGTGTGGTTGAACAGTGTGCATGTCAGAGATATCAACGTCCAGCTAAACAGTGCTATGAGAGCCATTAGTGGTACACTCATGGCAACCCCCGTCCCCTGGCTCCCGGTCCTGTGTAATATTGCTCCACCTGAAACCAGACGAAGGGATGCACACTCATTAGGGAATATACTCAGATCTTATGTGCTCCACATCTGCCTATCCATGATTACCTACCAAAGATGATGGGCCGATTGAGGTCCCGAAAACCACCACTGCGGATAGCATCCAGTTGACAAACTTTTCCGTCCATACCCCACTGGACTTCCTCCTGGGAATCTTTCCAAGGTCGTAATTGCTTTCTGATTGCTGACCTGACCTTAGAAGTAGATGGTATGGATCTTCCTCGGAATCAGTGGACTTTACTCAATCGATTCCGCTCTGGAGTAGGAAGATGTAATTATTGGAAATACAAATGGGGAATGGCAGAAGATCAGTCATGCAGCTGTGGTGCGGAGTTCCAGACTATGACTCACATTGTCACCAAGTGCCCTTTGAGTGCTTTCCCAAAAGGGCTGATGGGCCTACATTGTGCAAGTGAAGCTGGGCTGCAATGGCTTAGCGCCCTAGATTTAGCTTTATAGAAAGATCATGAATGTTTATTTTTGTTTAATTTTAAATGTACTGACGCAGGTGCTTTGCACTGCAGAACATTCTTTATTTATTTTAGTATTATTATTTTAAGTTGATAGCTGGCTATGATAACCATACGATATACTGTCATTTTATAAAAATGTTCATTTGAATTGAATTATAAAAATGAATTTTATAAAAATTCATAAAATGTCATTTTAGCATATGATTTGCATGTTACTTAATCAGGACATGATAGTATGGCAGTACTTCTGCCATTGTTGCCATACCATTAAATTAACATGCAAGTTATATGGGGAAATAACATTTTTCCGTTATTACTACAAAACCAAAAGAGATACAGCATTAGTGTAAATTACAAAGTTGCTCAGTTCAACGAGAGCTTTAAGATGATGTACAAAATGACATGGGTTAGCTTTTAAAAATTTTTGAGTTTTGTTTGTGTATACATTTTCAAAAATATTAAATGTTGAAAATTTTAGTTTTTGAATAAATGTGATCTTGTGGCATATCATTGTAAAGCTTCGCTTATTTCTAATAAGTATTTTGAATCAGAAGTCACTTATGACAAATAATTAAAGAATTACAGGGTATTCCATAAATTTTGATTTTGGCTACAAAAATGGACGCCATTTTGAAACGGATAAAGATAACTAAATTCTGTTTTCACCACAATGTTTGTATTAAATAGACCTTTCTAATGATGTATAATATGACATATGTTTGTATTAGAAATTTCCAAGATTCGAACCTGTGACCCCCAGTTTTTGGTACACCCTGTATTTATACAACGTTAAAAATATTTTTAAATTATTCATTGGGGTCAATTTAGTGGGAAATAATTTTGTTCGAAGGATGTAGGGCAAAGCGTTTGTCTGTAATCCATTTAGGACACCTTACGAGATTCACCCTGTATATATATATATATATATATATATATATATATATATATATATATATATATATATATATATATATATATATATATATATACAGGGTGAATCTCGTAAGGTGTATTAAATAATTATATATAATAATAATTATATATATTAAATAATAATTATATATATATATATATAATTATTAAAAGAATAAAAATTCCATAGTACCCTTTAAATTTAATTTTAATTCACACTTAAATGTGATATAAATATATATATATATATATATATATATATCAAACCACATAATGTCATATAATATGACAAACCACATTCGGAAAACCGAAAACCTAGAAAAACATCTGAAGCTTTACAACAGAAAAAAGGACGAACTCAAACAACAAGTGCACTTTAGGGATGGCATTAGTGGGGATGTCCAAGAAGCGGAAAGGTCTTGGGATTAAGACATATAAACATATATAAAGTTCATGGGGGGAGTGACAAAGAGAACTTGATAGTGCTTTGTACCAAAAGGGCTAATGGAGCGATCGCCCCCACTCTTAATTGTTTACCCGGGGCAAAGACTATCCGCAGGAATCAAGTTAAATGTACCTGGAGGAGTGGGCCATTTCTCGTTCATTATCCGGCTGGATAAACGGTGAAATTTTTTTTATTTATCGTGAACACTTTTTGTGTTGCTCACTGAACAGAATGTTCCTATTCCTGTGATCATATTTATGGACGGGCACAACTCCCAAGTGACATCTTAGTGTTTTTTGTGCAAAATACAACATTATTTTAATAGCCCTGCCATCTAACTGCACACATGCCATTCAATTGCTCGATGTGGAGGTATTCAAACCTGTAAAGGAGTGGGCAAGCACTGTCCATAAATGGAGAATGGCGCATTATGATGAAAACTTAACAAAGTTCAATTTTGCTCCCCTATTAAAAGAAGTGCTGGACAAAACGATGAAAAAAGAGACGATCATCAATGGCTTTAAACGCTGTGGTTTAAGTCTTTTTGATGCTGATGCTGTGGATTACAGTAATATCGATGTCTACAACAATGTTGTGCTAGTACCTAAAAAAGCCACTGAAGTAAATCCACCCCTTCCACATACAAGCCGAGACTGCCTGAAGTTTCTTGAAAACTTTATTAGTGATGAGCTGATGGTACTGTTCAAAGCTATTTCATACGTCGTAGGTAGACAATAAGCTCATACCATCTCACACCCATACCCATAATACTAGAAATAGACATTTAAATCCCTCCATTCAATATAGACTAGCAGTTTTTTAGGAGAAACCTGATTACATTGGACTCAAGACAATTAAAAAATCTACCTAGTAATTTAAGAAATCTGTGTAACAATACAGCCAAGTTTAAAATTCATCTGAAAAAATTTCTCATTGAAGAGAGTTTTTACTATCTACCACAAAATAATTTTTAATGAAGCAACTCTGACTCTATATCATTATCTTCCCTAACGAGTCCCTAGACAAAAACCTGACTTGTCCTATGCCCCAGAGGTGAGGTCCTAAAAGACGGCTTGGGAGTAAGTAAGAGTAAGTAAGTAAGAATAATATGGATGATGAGATGATAGGTATACTTCAAGTGGAAAAAATTATTGAGATATGTGAGTATTTAGTAACTGAAAAGAAAAACAATAAATCCAATGAAATTGATAAAGGAAAGCAGAAAGTAAAAATAAATTTGAAACCCAATAGCGTCTACATAGTTTTCGAAGAAGATAATCATATTTTCAACCACTTCCAAGAAGTTGTTAAAGACTGCTTATCATTTATAATTTATTAAGCCCATAAACCAAGATCATTCTTAAATTACTCAGTCTGAAGTCACAATAAATCTTATTAAGATGACACCCAACGTGGAATAAGTGAGTAGAAGGGATTTGCCGGTTCTGGCACAGGTCAAGGTCAGCGGTTGTAACTGGCAGGTGTGTGTTGTTGATTTGGGGGTGATTTAGGGGGTTTGGGGAGGGGTTGGTAAGTGTGTCAAGGTCATTTGGAGGGGGTTTTAAAAAAGGTGGGGAGTGTGGGGACGAGTGGGGCAGGCGGGAGTGTGGCGGGAGCGGATGGGGGCTGTGGGGCTGTGGGAATTAATAATTTATTTTAGGAAAGCCAAGTAGAATTTTTATTCGAAGTGGTGTCCAAGCGATGTTTGGCGGTGACGGTCTGGTAAATGCCGATGGTGATGGCGATAAGCAGATAGAGGCATACCAACCACAGTACGCATTTGAAGAGTTTTAACAGCCGGATCATTTCTTCCTGATTTTGTGCTTCCAATTGTATTCTGTTAATTTCGAGTTTTAATTTATCGTCTTCCAATTGTGATGTGATTGAAAAGCCGTCCATCATGTTTGTGTACAGGTTAGAGAGGAGCGGTGTAGATGGTGTAAAAGTAGGCGATGAAATGAGGAGAGCAAATAAGGGGAGGATATATATTTAATGTAAAGTGGTGGGGGGATTGAAAAAGAATATTTGTGTAGGACTAGCTTTAATCATCTGGTGTTGAATCGTGGGCGGATGAAGGACTGTTGTTTGGCATTTCTAATTCTTCAACATTATCGCTTTCCATTCTTTCACATTCTGGACAATTGTAGGTAATTTCAACAGTAATAGTTACTGTGTTGTTTGGCGTGTTTACAACATCGGTTAAAGTTTGAAAAATATCTTGTAAATCTTGTTGCGATGTCACTGCAAAAGTAGTAGTATTCTTTGCTAATTGAGGCTGGCTCATCGTTCGGCGGTAGGCAAACAAATGGTGAGCGACGGTAAGGCGGTCGCTTATATGGAAACGGGGAATAGTGGTGGGGGAAGAAAAAGAGTGGGGGTAATTGAAAACGAGAAGCGAGAGAACTTCGGTTACCGCAGTTCGCCGCGAAACGCCGTCCGGGTAGGTTGTGGGAAGTGTATAGAAATAAAATAATGATAGCTTCAATATAGAATAGAAATACCAATCACTTTTGTAAACTAAATATTAAGTTTATTTATAATTTGAATTTGATTGTCTTGTTCCTCGCTGTTTAATTCAATAATTGTAATACCATAAGTTGGTTCTTCTTCTTCCCCTGCACTGTTGGAAGATGATGATGATGATGAAAATATTTTGGTAGGATTTACATATTTTACTTTGATGTTGATCCATCTTAAAGGATACCTATCCATAAGTGTGAGTAAGTTGTGAAATAGAGTTTCCATCTCATCTCTTTCGGTAATTAAATGTTCAAAAGAAATAAATCCGTCACCCATGTTGGTGTTAGTCCAAGCAATGTAGTGTAAATGAGAAGTGTGTTAAAGGGTATATAGAATATATATTGTAAAATAAGTGGTGGGGATAATCTCAAGGTCAACCAAATAAAATTTTAAAAAAAAGCTGCAATCAGTGACTACAGCTATATATCTGAAGCTTGAATAGGATCAGAAGACCAATCTGATCTATATTTGCACAAATTTTTGATGCATGTACAAAAGTCGTCTTTATAATATGCATCACACTTTCGGCAATTAAAAAGTCTTTCTGGGTGAAATTTAAAACATCTCTGGGGACAGCAAGTGTGGAAGTATCTTGATTTATAAATTTTGAAGGTTTGCAATTCTGGTGGTGGTAGTTGTTTTGTTTTGCATTTGCAGTAACAGGATCCGAAGAATTCACATTTTCTACAAGCTAATCCGTCTACCATCCATCTTCCTATATCGGTACATTTTTGTTCACAACAGTAGCGTGGTTTGTAGTCTTCTTTTTTCTTTTCTATGTTGACGGTTCTAAGTGGAGTTGGGAAATGAAGGTGTATAGTATAGAATAGAGAGTTTTATTAAAAGAAAAAAGTGGTGGGGGTAATTTCAAGGTCAACCAAATGGAGTTTTAAAAAAGAATGGGGTACAAATATTAAAAAGTTGCACACTTAAGATATAGGTTCGTCTTTTTTTTCTTCTTTCTCTTTTTTAATATTTACTTCATGTTCTTGTTTTTTGCTCTAGCCATTGCGACGAGATCTTCAGTGGATAGTGGATGTACTTCTGGAAATTTTAGAATTAACTTTGGTTGGAAGCCTTCTTTAGTTAATACATCAAGATCGGAGCTCATCTCTTCTACCGTTTGATAGTCCTTTCCAAATATTTTACCATTAAATTCAATCATCATTCGGTACAGCATAGTAGTTGTAGTTGTTATCGCTGCGGTTGTCAAAAAGCAAATGATGATTTAGTCTGGGTTGAATAGCCTTTTTATAGCGAAGCCTCAAGTTGATGGAGTATTGTTATTGTAATTTAACATTAGTAGTATTTGTGGAATTTAACATTATTTTGAGTAGAAGGGCTAGATGTTGTTGCCGTTTGTGTAGAAAAGTACACTTCATCATCGCAGTAGTTTTGTTTTGAAAACATCTTCTTATTTGTAACGTAAACATCGGCATTTAAGTGATAACCGCCTGCAAGAAGTACTCGCAATTCATTAGTGAAATTGTCGAGTTGTTCAAAAGTTGTGATGGTGGAGGTATCGTATGATGCGCATTTGATTTTGAGAGACATGTTGTCGTTTAAATAATTGGACAACCAAGGGAGATGTGTACAGCATGGAAGTCAATTGTAGACTGAGGAAATCCCCTTGAAAATTACTCCATTTATATAGTTTTTGTAACTAGGTCAAGGTCATCTAAAATTATTTTTTTAAAAAGCAATATATCACCATGTGCAAAGACACATAGTGATATATTGCTTTTTATTTTTTTATTTTTTCATCTTTATTTATTTTTAAAATAATTCACAAAGGTGTACAAAAGTATTACAAAAAATAAATTAGTTGTTGGCAGTAGGCATGACGTGAAGTGTAAGTTCCGTTGAATTGCTTCCGCTTGGACCGTGGGATGCCAAGTACAGAGAGCCGGGGTGGATAAGGCGTAGATCTTCGTTTTGCAGGAGGTGCACGAAGCGCTTAGGAAGAAATGTTTGAAATTTTGGTTCATCACCGGGCGTGTAGGGCGCTTCACTCAGTGTAACGTTGATGGCGTCCCCAACAATAGTTTCCATCTTCTTAATGGTGTGGATAACATAATGTTTTTCTTCTTTTAATTCTGAACATCTTTTAGTCGGTAAGACGGTAGATTTTGAATGTTTGTTAAATTGATCGACAAGAGATTGTAAAAATGTTTGTGACGTCATCTTTACTTTTTCTTCTTCTTATTTATTGTTAATATTATTCTTAGTCTTGCGAATCTGTGTGGGAGGTGTTGACTGTTCGGAGGCTAGAGTAATACTCATGCTGGGTCATGGTTGCGTTGTCGCTTTTATATCCTTCCCACCCCCCACCATTCTGTTGTAGATATGCATTCAAACGATAAGCGTTCTTTAAAGCGCATTGGGACTGCCGATGTTTAAAGTTTTTGGTAGAGATACAAATGTTGGCAAAGTGACACTGAAAATCTCTATCCACTTGCACATTTATCACTTCATGGTTTGTAAATGCTTGTATCCAAGCGGTTTTCTCCAATCCCTTTGTGTAGATAATTTTAAATTCCTTACAGTAATGATTCATAATGTGCGGCACCATACTGTAGTGGATAAAACCTTCATCCCATCTCAGGTTGTGAAAATGTTTCATCAACCATTTGTTTGTCACTCTTGCTTTAGTAGTTAATCTGTTGAACGGTATAGGAGGTTGGAATAAATAGTGATAAACGACAGATGTGTTCATGTCTAGAATAACTAACTCTTTAATGATAAAATGTCCGTCGTTACCGCGAAACGCTTGAAATTCAATTATACCTCGTTTTACCTCCATTATTTGGTATTGGTTTGAAAATGAAACTTGTTTATTCATGACAAAGGTCGGTATGGGACTGTTTGTAAAATTATGGAGGGCGTCTTTATATACTGCGGGTTGGTTGCTGCAAGATGCTTCTTCATTCATTTCTTGTGCTTCTTCATCTATACCGAAGTTAGTCTGATAGTTGTGCAACTGTCTCCACATATCAACTTCGTGAGGTATTCTATTGAAAATGGAAGTATCTACGGGACCGTATAGGATTGGTACATATGGTTGTCTATCCAATGTATCGGTTAAATATTCTTTTATGATTGCGCTTGAAAATATTAGTTGTTTTAGATATCTTGTGATAGGACCTGTAGCACAGCTGAGGGTGTAGAATTCATCTTTTGTAAGGTGTATTTTTATGTCATGTTTAGTTAAATCTCTAAAACGAACAATTTGTCCTCCCCGATGTTTTACTATATCGATTTCAATATTTGATTCTAGCAAACTTAATTTTGTTCTTCTTCCATATGTATTGTTACTTAAATAACATTCTAAAAGATGTATATGCTTCATAAACGATTCCCAGGAAATTTCAGAGAAAAACACCATTTTAGATCCATGATTCAAAATAATAGTTGGTGAATACTCCAATGATTTTATTACTCCGGCAGATACGCTTTTTGTCATACATGATGAGATGGGATAGTAGATTCTAAGAAATACCTCTGCTAAAATATTGGTGGAAATAATGTCATCGACTTTTCTTTTTTTAATTCCTTTTTCAACTTCCTCTTCTCTTTTCTTATGTTTAAACTTGAGGAACTCATCCATTTCTTGTTCAATTTGTTTTTCTATATCGGAACTGTTGTCGGCTATAAGCGGTGTAGTTTCTTCTTCGTTAGTATTTGCATTAAGTGAACTCATTTTGCTAACGATGTTTCCCATAGGATGGTCAAACAAATAATGAAATTTTTACTTCGTTTTCCTCCTTTTATAACAATCGCCCCCACCTAAAAACCGTTTTTTATAACACATTTTTAACTATTCCAGTTAGTGGAGTATATGTTACTATTTTGTCATGTAAAATGAGACAATATGCCGAAGTACCTTCTGGTATTTTATCTTCAAATTCCATTTCGATTTTTATATCCACACTTGACGATTTTACTGATTCATTTTGCTTTGAGCAATCGATAACGATTATTGGGGCTTTTGAATAATACTGTTCAGGTGATAACAGTGGTGTATTAGTTTTTCCATAATATGACGATTGAAATCTTGCATACATATCGTATAAGATGGAATAACGCTTTTTGCTAAACATGACATTTAAATTGCCATAAGGAAAGAATTGAGAGTTTAGAAAAACTTTGCAATTCTTTATATTGCAATGGTCAAATTGACCTGCGTGTGCGGTTATAACATCTTTTCGATTGGTTTGAAACCCTAGTATTATGTACCTTGCTCGTTCCAAATAAGTAGATGTTTTAACAGTCCATGTTTGTCGTTCTGTTTGAGGTAATATGGGGTATTCATGGAATTCCCAACTTCTAAACGGCATTACAATATCACGGTCAGATTTTAACTTTCTTAACAATACGATTCTATGTTCATCGGCTAATCTTACATGAGGTACTCTCCACACGATTTTATTTAATTGTAGCTGCCATTCTAGTTTACTTTCTTCAGTGCCACTTGCTGCTAGTATCAAGTCTTTGTTAGTTGAAGATCTGAGTAATACCAATTCGTGTTTGACATTTATTATTATTCTTTTGTAATCTTCAGCGAATCCCAAAAGCAATCGTAAAGGTATGTGAAAATCAAAATGACCATTGGAATTTGGTGTTATGCTGTCTTTATCGGGGGTAACCCATCCGGCGGTGACTATTGAATTCTTCTCATGTGGTGTTAATGATGTTAATCCTTTTAGTGTTGTTGTTATACCAACCTTTTTTGTTGAATCAACTGTCACTCCTGATATTTCATATCTTATTTCGTCAAAAAGATATGCCATTGGGTTATTTATAAAAGGAACAGACGAACCAGTTTTTCCATCCAATTTTAATACTTGTCCCTCAATATATAAATAACTCTCACAGGGTAATGTGTAAATATCTTGTTGTTGAATGGGAATCCTTATTTCATCATTATTGTTTAATTTTGATGAAGTGTAAGGGTTGTGCGTGTGATATTCCTTCTCCCATAGGGTTTCATCGAACGTCG
Organism: Neoaliturus tenellus; assembly: GCA_030545055.2. Lineage (NCBI taxonomy): Eukaryota > Metazoa > Arthropoda > Insecta > Hemiptera > Cicadellidae > Neoaliturus > Neoaliturus tenellus. The sequence continues at coordinate 166,846,592 of CM061534.1, read as the reverse complement.
GACCTTGAGATATATCCAGAATGTCCATTGTAATTTAGTTTTAACCCAATTTTTTGTAGGAAATGTATGTTGTCCGGTGTTAACTCGTCCAATGTTGAAGAGCTACTGAGCTCCCGGCTTTTCCGTTGTGGTTTAAATGTTAATCCCATGTTATACTTAAGTTACCGCTTTTATGTGTAACCGTATTGTAATTGTTTCTTTTCTAAAGTCAACACTATTACCGTCCTGATCTGATATGTTCAGTACGATGTCTGAAATAAAACTGGTGTTTAACGGTAGGTATATAAGGTTTTGTGGCTTCTCAACTATTTTAAACCCAGGAGCTACTGTTGGATAAAATGTATGTAAAATATGTTGGTTTACCCCATCTCTATACGATCCGTGTATAATATTGCATGTTATATCAATACTATTAACCTTTAATATTGTTACTGTGGTATCACCCGTATGAGTAGTTCCGGGATCTAAGATTTTTTTTTTCTTATCTGAAAATCCGAGTAAACTACCGATTGAATTTTTTAAACTCAAATCTATATAATATTTTGAGGTAATTTCCGCTTTTAAAGTATTGTTGTTTCCTTTTATACAGATATTTTCTTCTCCTAGCTGCTTCTGTAATAGCTGGTTTATATCATCTATTTCATATGCTCCTGTAGACAAGGTGATTATTTTTAATTCTGAATAGTTTCCTTTTTTATCTTTACTTTCATAATAATGTAGTAAATTGTTTTTACCCTCTGTAATGTTGGGAATTGAATTGTATGTAGTGAAATCTAATAATGCTGCTTCCCATAATCTATCTTTAGATAGACGCAGTGCTGGGAAAAGAGTACTTTTTAATGTAGATGAATTTCCGCTCAGTGACACTGTGTACGATGACATCTTAAAGCTGACTGACGCTTTTTGCTAAAAACTCCAAACATAAATGTCCGCATATTTCTGTATTGTTAGGTTGTTCTCTTTTATAATTGTAAAATATATTTTTAGAGTTTCTAAAGTAGTGTTGAAGTTCTTTAGGTGGTGGTAGATTGCCAAAACTGTCAAAATAATAAACGCTTTGTCCGAGTTTTTTATAGCATACCCAATGTGTTCCTGGACCATAGGAGGAATCTAAATTTACTATTCCAGTTTCATTTTTCCATATGTTTTTTGGTAATGCGTCTTTCATAAAAACTCCCCTAAAAAATGGTATCTTCAAACATTTTACATAATTTGATAATTGATAATTTGTTAAGGCTTTATTTGGAATTATCAATTGATTTTTCTTATTTAGTACACACGGTACGGTCTTAGGTATAGACCTGCTCCGTTTTTTACCATTGACCAAACGGAAGTCTTTTTTGTCTTTGTTTTACGAGTTCTACGACGTCTCTTTTTAATGTTTCCACCTCTTTTAGGAGCTCTTTTCTTTGCAGGTCTTCCTCTCCGACGTTTTCCGCCACCAAATTTTGTTTTCGCCTTCATAGCTGTAGTTACTGCCCAAGCGGCTGCTTTTTCTGCAATACTTGCGTCACTTGATTTAACTCTTTGCCAAGCTTTTTCTGCTAGCGCTTTATCCGCTATTGATCTATTTGTTGAATCAGCAAACTTGGAATACGCTATATCGTGTTCTTTGCAAGCTTGATCCAATTTATTAATTCCAGGATCCCCTCTTGCTAAACGTTTTGCCAATTTAGTTCCGGGTCCGCAATATTGATAACCTCCGGGCAGATGAAATTCGTATGGTAGAGCGTCTATTGCCCGATTTACAACAGCACCAACAGGAATTCGTTTGAGAAGGGATAACGCAGCCGATGTTATACACGTCCTTTCTTGCCGCTGACTTGACGACGACTGAGCTGTGCGATCTTCATTATATTGTTTTATATATAACCGGCGTGTTTACTCAACGAGATGCTTTATATAAATGAATAACTTATGCACAATTTTTATATTTAAATAATTAATTATTCAAATTAATTATATATTGATTTATGATTCTATTTTTAATCCATGCTTCTCGTTCATCGGGTTGAATCATCACATGACTTGTTGTACTAGCTATATGATTGTGGGTATCAATAAGTAAATTGCCCACTATTCTTATTAAACAATCTAAAGTTACAGCATCTTTCGGATGTTGAGGATCGTGTAACTGCATAATACGTTTATCATTACATGTGTAAGCGTTTGAATCACTTTTTGACATTGTTATAACTTGTCCTATAGTAGCAGCATCATTTAAATCTTCTCCTGGTAAAATATTAATTATTTTCTTCATCTTTGCATCATATTTGGTCCCAAAGTGTTTATCCCAAGTTATTGTTTGTCTCAATGTAACACAATCATCATCTTCATAACCAGGATAAATATTTTTTATTCTTCTATTACGACCATTGTATGTATCTAATCTACCACCACTCGCAATTAATGTTTGTACCATCAAAGGTACATCTGAATCTTTTATACCAAATCTTCCATTTGTTATTGTTTTATGTCCTGCATCCCATTCATCATTTTTTCCTCGCATTAAATCAAACTTTTCATTTCCATGTATAAATGTATCTCCTCGCTTTAGCACGGCATCTTCATGTTTTACAAAATTCGATGTTCCCCTTTTTAATTCTTTAGATAGTTGTTCCATAGTAACAGCGTCTTTTGGTTGAGAACCGAACTTTACATTTGACAACACTTTCCCATAACAATCGATTTCATCACCATCTTGTAAAATACAGTTGTCCTTGATGTATTTCAGGTTTACAGCATCGCCGTCTTCCTTTGGGTATCCAATGTCATTTATAATAAACTTATAAAAAGAAAATCCTCGTTGAGTCTTTTCCGGTATTATAGAATGTAAATATTCTTTATTAACTGAATCTTTATCATTTTTTGGATTTGCCACATTGGTTATCCTATGATTTCCAGCATCATATGTTTGTCCATCTTTTAAATTGTTACCCCACTGCAATTTTAAAGTGTTTGAAAGTTCAGATGATAAATACTCTTTAGTAATTGCATCAGAACTGTCAGTTGGTTTACCAACATTAATTATTCTATGTGATTTAACATCGTAAGTATCCTTAAGTAATTTTAATGATGTTGAAGTAGCTTCTTTTACTGTCTTTAAATTTGCTCCATCAGTATCTTCTTCTGGATCTTTAACTAGTTTTAAACGTTTATTACTTATGCTATAGTCACCTTCAGGTGTTTGCGGCAATCCACTTCTTTTTCTGTCTTCTCCAACTTGCACTCCTAACGCGGAGTACCGTCCAAACTTGTCGACGCTCATGTTAAAAATGATACATTATATGCTTGCCGTTCTTTTATATCTGCGGACAATTATACGACGACACCTCGACTTCTAAGTTCATCAACTAGAGCCACCCATTCATTATTTAAACCTGTATGACCGGCTTCCATAGCTTCATGTAATAGTCTCATTCTGTCAACTAATTTATTAATGTCTTTGTAATAAATTACATTGGTATTGTACAGATTTTTCATCAGTCCTTTGCCAGATGTTGAAGTATCTCCTTTACTCTTTTTACCATGTTGTTCAAGAAGTGATAAATCCATAAGTGATAAAGATTTTCTTTTTAGCGGTTGTTTCACTACTGGTGCGGTACGTAATGTTGGTAGTTTTCGTGGGGGAAACAACTTTTTTATAACAATGTTATATTTTGTTGCGCGTGAACGATTAATTATTGCATCCTTTGAGTAATTCCTTTTATGTGCATTAGTATTTTGTAAAATTTCCTTAAAAGTATTTAAATCTTTGGTCGAATATCTCAATGGTATGTTTTTAAAAATTAATTCATATAATCCTTTTGTTCCCTTATATTTATGCTCACCAATAATGATATAATCGTCTTCAGTTATTTTAAGTTTTGAATCACCTATTTTTAATTCATTCCCATCAATTCTTGCTCCGTATATGTGTGATTTACTTAAATTGGGGTTTGATTTTATATCATGTAGCATTTTCAATATATATTTTCTTCCGAGAGGTCCGTGTTGTAATATATCGCTACTCAATTGAGTTAAATTTGGAATAGATTGTTCTGCTTCAGGTATTGGCTGTTCTTCTTCCTTTTCAACAATAGGTTCTTCTTCTTCTTTTGTTTCTTCTTGGTCACTAGCGCTTGTATATGAATCATCATTGTCTTCTTTTTTTAATGCTTGTACTTCTTGTTTAGAAACTGGTAGTAAAACATCTCCTTCATAACGAGGTTTACTAATGGTTTCTGATATTTGTTTTAAAGGTTCTGTAATAGGTTTAAATGTAGTCTCTAAAAATTCTTCTCTTTCGCTTATACCCATCCTTAATGCACGGTTTTTTATCCTAATAGAATCACTGAGTGATTTTATTTCTTTCAATAGTTTTTCTTGATTTACCATGTTTACACTATGAAGTCTCATTCATTACTAGACATACTGCTATTCATTTAATGGATTAATACAAATTTATCTAACCCTATTCGATACCTTCCATCTTTTATAGCTTCATCTTTCATAATAACAAGAAATCCATACTTTTCAGCCCATGCTTTGCCGCACATCTCTTTAAATTTATCAAATGTCATGTCGGCATTCACATGATCGTTATATATATGTTTCAAATTTGTTTCATCTTGCTTGAATATTATCAACAAATTTGCATTATCTCTTATAAGTTGTTTTGGAATTTTACTATAGGTTTGACCAATGTAAATACTGTCAATATTATGATGTCTCCCCATTGCGAAATAACTTCTTATTGTATCATGATTCTCACATGACACATCGTCAAATATAAATATAGAAAATGGTTTAGCTTCATTTGGTTGCATAATAGTTTCACTAGCATTAAACTTGTAGAAATTTACTTCTGGTACATTTGCTAATATCTTATCTAACAACTGGTATTTAGGTTGTTGCAAAGATTTTGAAAAAATGTATATGTTATTAAAACGTAGCCCTTTTGGATTAGTTATAAGGTTAAAAACAACATTTGTTTTTCCACAATTAGAAGGGCCAGTTATTAAACATCTTATAGAGTTTGGTAGTAATTCACCATGTTTACCATGGTTTAAATTGTTATTATCCACTGTCAATTCATCTATATTATTAATATTAAATCGTTCTTTTTGCTGTACAATATCCATCTTGTTTAAAGGTTAAACACATAATGAGTTATTAAAGTATTACACCAAGTCTTTTGTAGGAATCCAAGAATCTTCACTCCTATCAAATCCCAACCAACGGACTTTAACTTTATCCTTTTTTCTTTGTAAAACTTTTTCAACAAGATATACATCACCTACTGTCGATTTTAATAATTCATGACCATAGAAACCGCCTTGAAGTAGTTCACCTTTGTTATCCTTTAAAATGTAGGTTTCTGGTATTGTCGGTTGCACTTTGTAGATTGTAAATATTTCGTTAGTCCAATTTGGTAAATATCTTTTACTAAAAACTCCTTTATATTTACTTATACGTACTTTGTCGTTAATTTTAAACTTTTTAGGTTTTAATTTTTCAATTTTAGGAGTAGTAATTTTCTTAATACGCTCCAAAACAAGCTTAGCATTATTGCTATTTACTTCAATAGGTTTCATACCAATAGTGCGATGAAACTTGTTATTGTATTCTTTTATAAGCTTCGGTAATATATCGTACCACACGTATGATCCTCGTTTAGAAAATGTTTTATACATTGCTCCTTTTAATGTTCTGTTGAATCGTTCAATTATGGAAGCTTTAACTTCCGAATTTGTAGAATAATGATTTATGTTATATTTTTTCATTAATGCTGTAAATTCTTTGTTAAAATATTCTTTTCCATCATCAGTTTGTAAATGTTTTATAACAAATTTATTTTTCTTTATAGCTGCTTCCATAGCTTTTGTTACACTTTTCCCAGTCTTATCCTTGAGTGGTATAGCGTCAGCAAGCTTACTAAAACAATCTATAATTGCTAATATATATTTAAATCCCTTATTTAATTTACTATGCGGTATCATCTCAATAAGATCGGCTTGGTAAAGATCGTTCATTCCTTTAATAATTGTATTTCTTCTTGGAAACTTTCTTCTTGCCGGCTTATGAAGTTCGTTTACAATTTTATCCTTTAATCCTTCCATCTTCAGATGTTGTTTGTACACCGCTTGAGAAAATAATAATCCTCAAAATGGTTTATCACCTTTTATATTATTAACAAATATGGGTCAAGGCCATATTATATTTGTGTAAAAAAGAGGGAACATGGCATTGAACTTGCCATGCTCCCTCTTTTTTACGGAAAGGAAAAGGAAACAGGTGGAAGGACGAAGAATAGGTTTTATTGGTCGATAGGAGTTAAAGAATAATGTCCAAAAGGTAGAGTGTGTATATTGTCTTCCTGGATATGTCTCTTATCATCCTTGTAGCTGAGTCCCCACTTAGTTTGCTTGACACTGTAGACTTGATGATTAAAGCTTCTTATTGTATTAAAAGTTGCAGTTGTTTCCATGCTTTCAAATAAACATCTTTTAAAATGTTCAAACTGTACATTCTTCTTTAAATATGATGTTTTTATACCTTTTGCCTTCTTTACAACTTGATGTTCTTCTTTTTCACTAATGTACAATTGAAAAGAATACAGTTTGGACATTAATGCCACAATTTCTTCCATAGGTGCACCATTTGTTTCATCTTTAAATTTTCCTAAAACCTTCTTGTTTATTCCATTGTCGTAATTAGGGTGATGTTGTGGGTAGTCAGAAAAATCAAAGTCATTTTTATAAACAAATGTGCGTAAATCTTTGTACATATCATTGGTTATAATCCAATAGATGAATGCATCGGTATCCATGTATGCTATTCCGATATTATCTCTACCATAAAATTTCACCATTTTATTATAATGAAAATCATACATGTGAGTTTTTGATATGTCTAAAATGGACATTCCAACATATATGGGTCGATCCATCTTAATTGAAATTTTATTCATAGAAACGGCTACAAGGTTTTCATTAATAATTATAGAAGATGCAAAGTTTGGTTTTTGCACCAATTTCTGTAATTTTGTTGGATCAACAACCAATCTTAAGTCTTTGTGATTTCTTTTGTTTTCTAATGTTTTACCGAATATCGCATTGTTCATTAATTTAAAGAAATCTTTTTGAAAATTGGATGTTGCTGCAGTTCTTCTTCTTGTGTTGTTATCTATATAAGATTTTAACCAACAGGATTGTGAAAATTGCAGTACTTTATTAATTTTCGTAATTTTCAATCCCATTTCTAGCGCTTGCTGTACTGTCCAATAATGAGCTACATACCTAGTCTTATTGTTAAGTGTCATCATCAATTTTGGCCATCTACCAGTGGGAGATATTTCTGTTTTTGCTAATAGTGGTAGATCATAATGATGGTCGTGGAGATGTTCTGGGTATTCAAAATCAAAGTCAAAAATGTAGCCAATATCCCCATATTTAGGGATATCAGCGATGTTATTGATTGAATTTGGATCAACCCATTTAAAATTGTCATATGGAAGAGGGTTCGACATGGCCCATCCGTACAGATTATTTGCATCAAAATAACCTATAAATGTGCTAGGTTGTGATGCGTCGTAATTTGGAAGATATTTATTGTTTGCTTTTACATATCTAGTTACACTTTGGGTTAATCCTCCTCGAATACCGGATTCAATCATCAACACCATGTCTATGTCAGTTAATAGTTGAAGTTTGCATTTTGTTTCTTTTAACATAGCCTGCCATGCCAATCCGGGAGCTGTGTACGAATGAAGTGGGTCTAATCCATATGCTGTAAAACAGGTGTTTCTAAATTCTTCCATTATGTCGCAGAGTAAAGTCACATCTAATTTAACATAAAAATCTGAATATTCGCCTAAGGTTCTTATTTCTAATTCATTCCATACTCTACAAGCGTGTTGATAATCCTCTTCACTGATGTCCTCTTCATGTAATTTATTCTTAAAAGCTTCTTTAGGTGGAAGTGACGTTTCTTCAAATTTTTCCAAATTGTCAATGTAATCATAAGGAAAAACGCCTTTACGAAGAACTAAATCTAATTTATCATTGTTTACAATTTTTTTTGTTTCTATTAAATCTTCTTTTCTAAGATTTTCAGAAAGTTTTGATAAGCTGCACGGCATAAACCGGTACGAATCTACAAATTGCAACTTCATATTTCCAATTTTTTTACTAAAGGTTATAAACTTTTCAGTTGTTTCTGCAAGAACATCAATTGCACCATCATCTCTCCCCAATTCTGGTATTATAAAATGACCATCATAACCGCTAAGGTTATGCAATATTACAGGAATTCTTCTGGTAATCTTATAGTTTATGTTGCATGCATTGCATGCTGCACCCCTATAATATCCTGTAAGATGATCGTGATCTTTAACTTTATAGTTATTTAAAGTAAATTCATTTTTACATAGAAAACAGTGGGTAGCATTTTCATGTTGAATTTCCTCTTCTTCCTCCATTGGTATCATTGGTACTATATTATTATACAAATTTTCAACATGGCCAGCTATTTCATATAGATGATTTAAAAATGTTCTGGCAACATCTTCACCACGATACACCACGGGTTTTGATGACAATCCATATGCATTCAAATGTTCTTCAACCAATGTGGATTTAACCAATAAACAAAAACTGTTAGGCTTGTGCATTTGATATTTTATACTCTTCCTTGCTTCAATGTTTTCATCTTCAATTGGAACAAGTGTTGATTCAAAATCGGCATATATTACTATAGGAATGCGATACTGATGGAAAACTTTTTCAAACTGTAAATATGATTTATTTAATGGTGGTAGAATAATCTTAGCTTCAAAATTTTCATTACACAGTTGTTTGTGCTCCAGTAACCAATTTTGTCCTCCATTTCTAAGTTCTTTAAAACAAAAACATCTTTTACAAATTATTTTTCTATGTTCATTTCTTGATAATTGTTTATTGACAAGTCTTTCAAATGATTTTATCCATACATAGTGTGATACTTCATCCTTTGTAATTAATAACAAATCCGTATGGTCTGCAAGTTCGTTTTTTACCACTTTCAAAGGATACACCTTGTTAGAACTGTCCAAACCAAATACATTTACAGATATTCCAGGGTTTTGTTTTTCAAATTTAGAAATATCCTTCAAGGCTACCGGATAAGACACACCTTGAAAGTTATATCTGTATCTATAGTTCTCATATTCTTCGCTGGGTCTTTGTGCATTGCTTAATATGAATTTTGATGTCATTGCATATCGGAAACATTCTGTATCATGATTTTGAACATTTACACATGATTTTGTTTCTTCAATCCTTTTTGGAAGAGCTATATAACTGCTCCCCATTACCCCATATCCATGCTTGTGAACTCTAATATCCATACTTACTACACTAACTAAACTCCAACCTGATCCTCGTCCTTCATGTTCTTGGATTTTATTGATGATCTCATCAAAACATTCTTCTACTATTGAATTAATATCTGAACTACTCATGATGGTTCTGTTTTTAGTTATAAATCCTCTTGGTGACAATTCTTCTTCAACGTTTATAAACATAGCATCCAATAACAAGCCGAATTTAATAAAATTTAATCGTTTTAATTCTTCTTTTAAAAGTTTAACTACAATGGTTTTTGCTTCGGCAAGAAATTTGTCTAATTCTAAATTTTCATTTTGGATTTTGTGATGTGTTACTACTCTTCCGGGCAATGCATGAATACTTAAATTAGGTAGTGCATTAGATGGTCCCGCTGTTTCTTCTTCTTCTGCAGATGCATTTTTATTTTCATTTTGTGTTAAATTTTCATTTATATTATGATATAACTCCTTATGAATGTCTAGCAATATTTCATCTTCATAAGTTTCTAAACATATATCACAACGATGCATTTTAGTGATGTTTATCCTATGAAATTCGGCATATAAATGAAATGCATCTTTTTCATACCTCCTTTTTATGCTGTATTACCCCACCACTTTTTACCCCCACCACTATTTTTAATCTTCTTCTTCTTCATCTTCTTCTTCTTCATATGGAAATAATTGTCTTGCACAAAAAATTAATCTTCCACGTATTGATTCCAAATCTGGATCGTGACTGGATGTTGGAGTTTCATTATGAATATTTTCAAATTCCAATGATGGTGTGTATTCATTCTCTGTTAACTCCATTTCTACATTTTCACTCCCTTCATTTATTAATTCTTCTTCCATACTGTTAACACTATCTGTTTCTGAACTGTCATTATCCACATCTTCCACATCAAACTCCTCTTGTAGAATTTTACACAATATTTCTGCAATAGGTTTACTTGGATAGTCGGTGGTATCCACAGGAGCCATGTCGATTAAATGAAAGAGCTTCTTTCTCGTAGCTGCTTTTATATAAATTATTTTATTAGGTCAAGGTCAACAACACTTAAAGCGAGAATGGGGAATAGAGCACTAAGTGGTATGTTAGTCCATTACCACAAAGTGATCTATTCCCCACTCTCTAATGCAAGTCCAATTAATAACCAATTTATATTCAATATTTTTAGTAATTTTGCAGTTTCCTTTGTTTAACTTTTCTTTATTGATTGTCTTTAATCACACAGTTCATAGGTTCTTCTTTTTCTTGGTGAAACAATTGTTTACGTTCATATTCCAATTGACGTATTCTTTCATTTTTTATAGTCAACTCTATAAGAAGTTGGTTGATGTAGTCAGCAGCCATGTCGATTGTTCTGGTTCTTACTTCTCCCAATTTCACTCCTGGTATTAGCCTCTGTAGTTTATAATATTTTAGTTTTATTCTTGTTTCTCTTGCCTTTGCCATTTCTTTCATCTTCATTTTTCGAGAGTCCGCATATTGTTTTTTATTCTTTTCACTTAATGAAAGATCCAAAATGATGTTTTCACTATTCATGTTGTCTTTTCTTATGTTATGTTAGTAAACGCCTGTTTAGGATAAGAATGACTCCAACCGAGCGTTGGACTTCTTTTATCTAGTTTCCCCCACTCAATTACCTTCCCCCACCATGTTTATTTAGGTCAAGGTCAAACATAATTAATGCGAGAACGGGGAATAGAGCACTAAGTGACATGTTATTCCATTGCCACAGAGTGATCTATTCCCCGCTCTCTATTCTACAACTAATTTTTTTTCCATTTATATTTTATTATTTTTTTGTATTTTTTTTTACCCATCATTTTTTACACAGCAGGAGGTTGGTACTTCACAGGAGAGTCTCTATCAATATCATTAAATGCGTTCCATGCATAAGTAGCAGGAAGATCGTTTGGCTCCATCTGCAGAACAGGGAGTTCATTTGCTGGATTCCATACATTTAGATTTTGCAACTCCTTTAGTTTATTTTCCAATACTTCAATTTTACCCAACAGTTCTATTATGTACTTGTTTGCAGTCCTCAATGTATGTGCTCTTGTACAGCCTACGTCCAATGAAGGTACTAAAAGCTGCATTTGATACAATTCAGTTTTCTCTTTTATATGACGTTCCTTAGCTAAAATGCTCAATTCCGGATGTGTTATAGGTTTACCTTTTCTTGACAAATTTACAATCTTCTTTGACAAATTTAATGGTTTTCTTTCACTTGTTGAAGGAGTTGAATAGTCCCGAGATTCAGCCATTTTTTTCTATGATGTTCTTCTTTTAAATGGTAGTAAGCGAATAACTCCTGCTGCGTATAAACCTTGTTTTATACACAATTCCCCCACCATTTTTATTCTCCCTCTACCAAGTTCTTTAAACATAAAACCAAACTTCTAATTCCGCGTTAACATTGTTGTCTTTTAAAAATTTAACAAAGTCCGAGCTGGAAGTTGACATATCTCTATTTCTTAAATAGTCTCTTACTATGTCTTCATCCCCTTCCTCTAAAATGTAACAAAATACCTTCATTAGAGTTCCATTATCTTGTTTTGAATGAATAAAATTTGAAACTGTTGTCCACTCCTCTTCAACTATTTTAAAGCTTGTCACTTCTAGTTCAAAATTCATTTTTTTTTTTTTTTACTAAATTACAAGTTACTTTTTCAAACAATATTACAAGACTAAAGAAATTGGTGAACATCGAGCAACATATATAACCAATACCCCCCACTTCTATTTTCCCCCACCATTCAATAAATTTCCCCACCATAGTGTTACATTAAACAGTTTTTTTTTAATATGATCTACATCTAATAAATCTAAATAACAGTTGTGCACAGATTGTACATTTTTCATTCATGATTTCAAACCTTATTAGTGGTGCCTTAACACGATGGTCTACATATCCTCCTTCAAGATCAAATTCATCCCAATCATCTATAGCTGCTCGTGCACAATCTTGACAAAGAGTCGTCCCATCTGCAAATTTATAAGCAACAATAATGCCAAACCCATAATTTTGTCTTCGGTATTCATGAATAGCTTCTCTAATGCTGTTTGGAATAACACATTCTCCTGATCTTATTATATGGTTAAATAAAAAACCATCACAAATAATTTTCCTCAAGCAAAGTTCAAATAGAGTATCCACCATGTTTTATAAAAGAGATTAATATTTCAACTGAAGTGTTTACACATGTTACATCCGTCTTAAATACTTTATCCCCACCATATTTTATATATGTCAAGGTCAAATTATATTAATGCGAGAACGGGGAATAGAGCACTAAGTGACATGTTATTCCATTGCCACAAAGTGATCTATTCCCCGCTCTCTATTCTAAATCTAATTTTTTTAATATTTTTTTTATTTTATTAATTTTTTTATTATTTTTGTTTTTTATAAGTTTATACAGATGTTTAAACTTCTTTCTTCAAATTCCCAATATTTCATTTCCTTCTTCTGCACCCTCTTCAACTACGACTTCATTATTTCCATTTTTCAAAAGCAATAGTTCATTTTTCAATTTCTTCATTTCATCTTCTAATTTTGTAATTTTAGACTCTCTATCTTCCAATAATAATTTCAAATACTTAATATAACTACCAGCCGCATGTACAGTCTTTACTCTGTTTTCTCCAAGATGCATACCTGGGATTTGGATTTGTAGCCTATAATACTCCATATTAATATTAGACTGAATTTGTCTTGCTTGTTCGCTTTTCTTCCTTCTAGCTTCAGCTTCTTCATGAGATGCAGCCAAATCAGATAAAATTGGACGATACATTGTTGGTGAATGATTTTACAAGAGTGAGAGACTATCCGGTTAAACAACACATTTATTTACTTTCCCCCACCACTATCCCCAGTAGGCCAAAAATGTTGAATACATATTTCAATAGTTACACTGGCACCATTTTCAACTAAAAATTTATAAAGAAAATATGGATACTCACTGGGTTTAATATTCATATTGTCCATCATAAAGTTAAACGCCAATCTTTCCGAATATTCATTGTGATATTTTTCAGTGACACCAATTAACATTCCTTGTTTTTGAAATTTAAAACCAATGTCTGGAATTTTTTTACAATCCTCCATGTCTAAAAGTGGGAAATAATATGTAAAGGAATTTACCGGTGGAACCCAGGGTTCTTCCTTACAAAAAGCTTTAAACATTGCTTCTCGGTCCTCCATTATGAAATGATTTTTAAACTGTTTTCTTTCCTGCTTAAATAATCAACCCCCCACCATTTTATTCAGATTCTTCTTCTTCAGATTCGGTTAACTCTTCCGGTTGATGCATCATTGATATATTTCCAGTTTCATTAGTTGTTTCTTGGTTTAAATTTATAAATTCTTCTACTATTTCTTCTATTAACTCTCCAAATGTAACATTCATCTCTTGTTCTAGTTCTTCTTGTTCTTGTATCTGACGATGTGTAATAATTTCAGTAATGTATATAAAGGTAGTAGCTCTTGGAGACATAGTTTAATAAAGTGTATGACTTTACTAACAACACAGCATATAATGAATAAAAAACCTGATCAACTCTTGCTTTTATAGCAAATATGGGGAAGGGGAAAGAAAAGGGGGGGGGGGGATCAGTAAGAAAAACACCAACATATCATTAGTCCGATTCAGAGTCTGAAGATTGTATAGGGGATATCAATGTATCAATTGACGAATCTAAAATGAATGTTTCAATTGCTTCTTTAACAATTTCTTCATCACTATCATTTATTAGCTCTTCAAATATTTCTTGTTCAAAGGACGAAATTTCTTCTTCCAATATAGAATCATCCAGACTATTATTCAATTCTTCTTCCGAACCTTCATTTGTCTCTTCTATCCAAGTTATATTTTCATTTGTATTAAACTGATTTTTTACTTCAAAATAATTTAAAAAAGGTGTATCCTTAAAAACCATTATTAACCTTTTCTCTTCACACCAAAGTAATATCTTATAACAAAGTGATACTGAGTATGAAGTTGCTGTCTTATATATATTCTATTTTCCCCCACTATATTTCATATAGTTAAACATTTGTAACATAGTATAATTACTCTTCTTTATCAAGCTTATAATACATTGCGGCTACTTCCAACTGAAACTCCATTTCTTCTACAAAATTACGTAATTGCACCATCCAAGGAAATAAATTATTTAAATTTTCAATTCTGACTGTACATGAACACAATAATTTGTAATCACCTCGACGATATACAAGCACTTTAACCCCTACACCCATATCTTTCAAAATTGTTTCTTCAATCTTTCTATGTAATCCATATAATAGTGGCCAAACTTCTGTATGTTTAGCAAAGAATGAATCCAATCTTTTGGACATGTTCACTATATAGCAACTGGTTAAGTTCTGAGCAAATATGTGAGCTGCGGGCTTTTATAATGCAACTAATAGAAGGCAGGAGGGGGGGGGGGGGTCAAGTTCAAGGTCAAGGTCAACAAACTTTAACTTATGTAGTAACCAGTAACTATTAACTCTCACACATGAGTTAAAAAACTCATATGCTTAATTGGTGTATTAGGTGGCTCTGAAAAGAGCCTTTTTGGGTTTAAAAAACCCTGCTTATCTTAAACAAATATTAAACCAATTATTGTACTCCTCATTTCCCCTAAAATCCTCAAACAACTCCGCCCATTGCCAAATGTATTCGGCATTGTCTGCAGTCACATACAAAATTGGGCTACCAAGAAACAACACTGGTGATATAATTACTATTGTTCTGCCCAACTGCAACCAGTCCAATGCTTCCCACATGTATGGGTCAAGACTTTCTTCCAGGTCCAAAGTTACACAACGCAAATATTCAAATATCAATTGTTCATCTTCCTCAACTTCTTCCATTTCCTCTTGCTCAGATTCATCTTCCTCAACTTCTTCCATTTCCTCTAGCTCAGATTCATCTTCCTCCACTTCTTCCATTTTCTTTAGCTCAAATCGCCTGTTGTAAAAGTTTGAACCATCCAGCGGAGCCATGTTCACTGTACACCAGGTTAGCGGCCAATATCCCATACCCAGTTGCATAGCGGCTACTTATATAAGGCAAGAGAAAATTAAGGAAAGGGAAAGGGAAGGGTGAGGGGGGGGGGTTTAATTTTTTTTTGGGGGGGGGGGTTAATTTTTATTTGGGGGGGGGGGGGGTAAAGTTCAAGGTCATGTGAAAGTAGGTCATCGGACTTAGAGTGACCAAAAAATAATGGGAGAGAAACGCAGCGCACTGTTATATAGCGCTGGTTTCTCTCCCATTATTTTTCTAACAAAATTTGGAAAAAGCTAATTCTTATCACTCTTTACTACGACCCCAGCGAGTCCAACCATCCGCACCTTTGTAGAGATAGTCTTTCGCATCAAGTGTTTTGATCGCTTTTTGGTTTCTCATAGGTACAGAGAGCTTAATTACCCATTTGTAGCCGTTACACCCTATTATAATTCTATTGCTCTTTTCTGTTCTACTTACAAAAAAGTACCTTAAACCTTCTCGCAATCTCTTCAACTTAGTAGCGGGGTAGGACTTGCTGGAAATCACAGTCGGTTGTGGCACAGAAATATGTTTTACAAGATGTACACGGCAATACTTTTCATTAAAAACACATTTCCTACCACAGACCGATCCTTTTTTAGAACCCCTAAGCAGCTTCTCAGTGCATTTACGAGGATTTTTAAATGCCCTGCGACGCTCTGCTTTTAATAATTGAAAACGCTCTGAAGGAGCAATTTTGAAAAAAGACTTTTTAACTTTAGAACTAGGAATGATAGGATTAATGGACTTTGGTTCAGGAATTGGTGTTATTAGTGGTGGTAATGAGGTGAAATTATGAATAGATTCTAGAATTGAAGGAGTATCAGAACGAACAGAAAGCTCCATCTGTGGTGACGTTGTAGGTGTAGGTTGGGGTTGTAGTGGTGGAGTTGCCGTAGGGTGTGTTGGTGATGGAGGTGGAGAAAAAATACTCCCAAGAACCGCCATGGCTTGGAGAAGAATATTTCCCGGAGCAGTTGTAGCAGATGTAGATGGTGGTGTATCCATCTGCCGCAGCATCGACTCCGGGACGTTCTTCAACTTCAGTCTCTTTGCCGGTTTCTTGTTAGCAGCTGGTATGTTCATAGTAGGAGCAGGCACAGAAGTGGCAGCAGGAGCAGCAGGCGTAGTGATAGTAGTAGCAGAAGTTGTTGATAGAGACATGGTTCTGAAGTGGCAGCGTTAGCGGCTGGAATCAGAATAAACAGACATGTTAGCTAGCCCCGCTTATATAGGGATGCTGAGTGAAAGTGACCTCGGGGGGGGGGGGGGGGGGGCTAATTGTAATTTTTGGGGGGGGGGGGGTTAATTACTTTAATTTAGGTCAAGGTCACCAAAAAATAATAATGATCCAAAGTGATGGAGGCGGCCACGGCCGTCTCCACCACTCTGTATTCCTCAAACACTCCCAATCCCAACCCTATAGTTACGTCTTGCAAGGGATCCCAATTTTTTGCCCGCACGCACGTGGCGATCCAGTTTGGTGGGCTGTGATACGGGCGGTCGGCCTCGGGCCTGGGCACTGGACCTGACCATTCCAATTGTACAATAGGGAATCTGGAACAGTTAATGCAAAACGCAACTCTAACCTCCCACCCTTAATCTAAACCCACCCAAATATAATTATTTCCTAACAAAAAATTAAAAATTTAAAAAAAAATAAAAATATGCGCTGCCTATGGCACAACACGCATGTCCCACCCATATTTAATGAAGTTCAACAGAACTTCTATAATTTAAATTTAAATTTAATCTACCCTCCTAACAGCTAGCTGTGAAAGGTTATTAGTACACACACACACATGCACACAAATACACAATAATTACATCAACACTCAACATTAAATGCATAAACACATTTTTTAAACATTAGCAATAATATAACACACCTTAATACTAACATCGCAATGCGCAAATTAAAACTTAAAAATAACACAACTTAAAACTAAAAAATAAATAACATTTTATACACACACACAGTCACACACAACAAATATTAATATTAGAACCCTAACAGCAAGAATAACTCAAATATATATCGGCCGCCTATATATTTAAGTTACCCTTTGAGTTCGTCCCGAAGCTTCGCGTCCGGAGTTTCGGTACGAACTGATTCTAAAATTCTCAACAGAATATTCGTAAACTTTCAAGATGGTGGGGGGAACTCGTAGGGGTTTGAGGGGCTTACAACGTTCGAAGTACAACTTCAATAGGAAATTTCCAAGCAACACTGTTTCATACAAGTAGCGGCGATTATTACGAGTAGGTCATCGATAATTTAAGTGTAGTGTTGCGGCTTTCAATAATGTTGGCCAACATTTAATTATAATCTCCACCTAATCGAACCACAATTTTCCTTATAGCATTACACCATAGTTGTTCACTGCTATTAATTTAATAACAGTAGGAAATTATGTGTTCCCTTTCGCCGCTCAACTATGATTCTTATCTATTGCCAACAGCAGACCTAAATTACCGTTACTCTATCAGTTTAATTTATCTTAAGTATATGTTGTATTATCTTAACCACAATAGTTACCGTTTGGTAACACCAAATTAGTATTACACAAGCTTAACTACTATTACCATTTCAACATAAAATAAAAGTGAAGGAGGGGGGGGGGGGGGGATTAATTACCTATTGGGGGGGGGGGGGGGGGTCACTTTCATAATAATTACCACCTGCTGTTATAAATACCGTTACACGAGCAGCTGCGCCTCTTTTCACTCGCGGGACCCACAGCTGACACAACACCTCGGTAAGTCGCTACCGTCTAATAATATTATATATGCTTTCTTTTAACTTACTCCAATTAGGTCTACTTGTTTTTAACACCCCAT
Organism: Neoaliturus tenellus; assembly: GCA_030545055.2. NCBI lineage: Eukaryota > Metazoa > Arthropoda > Insecta > Hemiptera > Cicadellidae > Neoaliturus > Neoaliturus tenellus. The sequence goes on along the minus strand of CM061534.1, from coordinate 166,828,342 downwards.
GCATAACTTAGTTTTCAACTATTTCTTTTTTATTTACTATAAACACATATTACTCTCCCATTACCAATTTTTTTATTACTGCACAAATTAACGTCACATCAATATTATTTTTTGTTATTATTTAATATTTATATTCACCTGCTGCTAATTATTCATATTCACATCTGCTTTTTTTTTAAACTCTTAATTATATTTAATCCTTTTAAACATTTATAGTATTACATTACTGTTAGTCTTATCCATGGTGTTAACTTACCATTTTTCACATTAATAACACATATAATTATTGCTGAACTATAATGTTTGTACAAATACTAGTTCTTACCGCATCAACTTATTAACAGATTGTTGTTTGCACTTGTGCAGCTCATAGCCAATTCATACAGAGTAACAAATTCCTTTTTTTTCAACTAGATGTTATCTTAATATTTTTAACAAAATAGTTTTAAAGTATTTCCCTCTCCCTTTAATACAAACTATCGCAACTCTACCGAACAAATAACCGGGGTGACCGCAATCCCACCCTTTTTATCCCATCGGCTGAGGGGGGAGGGTAGAGGAGGGGTTGTTCATGACTCACAAATTGCTTAAATACGGGGTTGGTACCGCGAGCGTCTCATTTATTCGCCGGGTTTCGTAGGGTAAACTTCGGTCTTTACTTTTCTAACAATTTTCTAATTTACATTTCTTACTCTAAAACATGTGTTCGCGGTTAATATGCTAATCACTCTTTATATATTCAAACACATTTACAGACACTAACCATTTATCAGTTTGTTTTTTTTTTTTTACGCAGTGCACATTTAGTCACCACTATTACAATGGCTTCCCACACTTTACAGCTGAAACTTTTACGCACCAAACATATTTTACAAAAACAGTCTAACTACACAGTTTCAAGACCTCGTAATACATTCGCTAAACTTAAGAAACAGTTCAGCTTTCACCCCTTGTATTTTACAAGATCCAACCTTCGCAACAGTTATTCTACTGACACTATTTTGCAAACAGTCTTAACTGATATGCTGAAATATCAACATTACAATCTTGTCACACCTATTGATGATGTTATCCAGTTATTCTTATTCACTATATTACCGGGTTTATATAACCGTTCTTCATCACACACATCTCTCATTCTACTCTATCAACTCACAATATAACCATCTAGCAGCTCTTATTTCTTCAAATTATGGACACACGGCAGGGTGCACCCATACAATCTCCAATAGTGACATCCACTACTAACGATAACAATGGTGGTGTTCCCACACAAAATTCGCCTACATACACTACCTCCACCGACTCCCGACCCGTGCAGAGCAATGAAATCAACAGTACGGCTGCAAACGATGTAGAAGCCATCCTACGATCACTGGTAGGCTTTGATGAATGAATAAATTTATTTCCCGGAGCCCCACCCGTCCCCAGACTCCCCACCTTTTTTAAAACCCCCTCCAAATGACCTTGACACACTTACCAACCCCTCCCCAAACCCCCCAAAAAACCCCCAAATCAACAACACACACCTGCCAGTTACAACCGCTGACCTTGACCTGTGCCAGAACCGGCAAATCCCTTCTACTTAAGTGGATTTTTTTCAAGATATATATATATGTATATCAATTTAACTCGTTTAACTGTCAATTTAGCCTCGTTGATATTGACAGTTTTTTTAGTTGAACCTCGATATTTGACAAGTAGAAACACATGATTATACTACGAACAACAGAAGTTCAGCATCAAAGATATTGTACAAAACAAAATATTAGGCTGGAAAAGTTGGATCTCTGTGTGGAGAAATAATAAACTGGTATGAAAATGGCCAAGCAGTGGACTGAATGTGATATTAGTCGTTTCGGAGAGAGTCGAGCTCAGCAAAAAACTTCACTTAGAAAAAAAATTTGATCATAAATTCAGTGCTGCTCATAACGCTGCTGTAAAATTTTTACAATTCACAGAAATAGAAACGTTATTAAAGGTTTTTTTTTTAACTGTGCCAAAAGAAAAAAAAGTAACGGTGCCAGTTTTTCAAACTGTTTATAAGATAGCATAGATGAATATGAAATAGATGAAAACGTTTTAAAAAGTAGACTTGTTGCTTTGGCATGTGATGGATGGAGCAGCAGTGATGTTTGGAGGCAAGTCTGGAGTTGGTGCACACTATTGAAAGAGAAGCTTCCATCTATTGTTATTTGGCATTGCTGTAATCATGACTAGAGTTGTGTGTGAGGGACATGGTAAAGAAAATGGCCAGTATAAACCGGTTCAAGGGATTCATAGACAAACTTTGCGTACTGCATCACGCCTTGCTAAGAACAGATGAACGTGTGTGCCGATGAACTTGATGTACAACTGTTAAAAATCGCTAGAATGTTGGACACGCACTGGGTCGCATCATGTTTTCGCACAGTTTCAGCCGTTTGGGAAAATTATGAGGATTTTGCCATCCTTTTTGTAGCAGCCAACGTCGACCAGACACGTGATCCTTTTAAAGAAGCAAATACGAAGGCCTGCACAGGAAGCTGACATCAATGTGTTTCATTTTGGATTTGGGACTGCTATAAGGAATAGCACTGCAAGAACTACCTTGACGTTAGTGGGGAGCTTCAACATCGAGACATTGACTTATTTCGAGTTGACTAGGAACTTCAGATTTTAATGAACATGTTTGTTTCTCGAAAAGACAGTCCTGGAACGTTTTATGCGCAAGCTGAGACAGCTGTCGACAACAAAAGTTTTATAGGAATCAAATTGTTAGCGAAATCTAAAGAAGACCCTATCAATGTTGTTGTTTTATGACCACAATGCTCAATCAATCGAAGAGAGGATACTCGGTGGGGAAGATGCAGTGTTGGCCAATTCTGCCCGAATAGCCTATTGGACAAAAGCACTTGGCCCAAAAACATTAAAGACATTACTTTTGGGGCAAAAGACATTGAAGCGCTTGCAGTTCACCTTCAAGTGAACAAACGAGAGGCAATTAAATCATTCAGAGAATATATTTTTTACAATTGTGCAAATTTGGGGGGAAATTTTGATAACAAAAGTTACCCAGAAAATTATTTACCTTTCAGATTTTTGCTTCCTACCAAATACTTTAAATTGCCCTTTTTGAGGCTAAATTTTAAAAGTGTTCCCGGGGGCGGAACTCCCTTGAGTACCCCCAGGAACATTGCTTACCGGAACCTATATTGTTACGAAGACAGCACTGTATATATATAAACCGGGTGTCCCACATATGGCAGCAAATCTATATACTCACCCCGTGGCGTTTATGGGGAAAATGTAAACTATTAGAATTTGATGCAATTTAGAATGAATTTGCACTGGGAAGGAATTATCTAATATTACCCTACAACAACCCCATGGCAGCAAATCTACATCCTCGTTCCCATAATGTTTATGGGGAAAATAAAAAAAATGCCTTATTTTGTTGGAAATCGCTGAGTAGGTACGCAGGTCTGCTGTGACAGGGGTGTTTGAGAATAGCAATGGCTAGGTAGCCGAGTGGTTACAGAGCTTGCTGGTTTGATCCTGAGAAAAATTAGAAGTTTTTGATGGTTTGAAACTTGACCCTGCCACCATTTTTTAGTAACAAAGCTACACTATTAGAAATCTGGAAAAAGGTGTAAAATTTTTTCTCTAACTTAAGGACAATGGTGCAGTAATTTTTTAATTATAAAAATGTTTCATTATAAATAGCAATATTTTATTGCTCCAATAATCTCTTGGAATTATCTTCCAACAACAGTAACTTTTTAGGTGGTTAAGTTGTCACTCTCAACACACCTATCCCTAATGGCTAGAACATCAGCTCATTGTTGATTGGCGAGTTCTGGCCATGAATATTACTATATTCAAATTGCAAAAGAGAAATTTAAAATTGTTTCTTCCTGAGAAAATCAACTTTTACTATAAAAGAAAAGCATACATCAAACATAACTTTCCCTGAATAAAAAGGTGAGCAGGTCTACTAACATTAATTAATTAATAATATCTTGATTGTAACCAAACACAGGTTTAAATATTAATCATATATGGATGGATGTTAGTCTTCTTTACAATGTGGTTAGACAGATTAAGACCAATTGTGTGAAATTTTTCCAGTCTTTCTTTTTATGGGAAATACCCCAAAAATGATAAGCAATTATCATTCATTTGGGACAGTACATATACAAATAAAAAATGTTGATAAGATTTTTCAGTCAGCGTCTTACCTAAAAATAGAATTTGTAAATATCTTTGTAATTTCTAATGTTTCCTCAACATAAAAATAAGCAAGGGCTATAGGTAGTCTGTTTGGTTTATGATCAAAATAACCGGAATAAATTAAAAATTTACCTAAATGTTTAGCTATTGTTGCCTTATCATACGAAAAATACATATATGTGTTAAGTTTTAGAAATTTTCACTAAGCAACTCTTGGTTCGTTTTGCAGGACCAAAACGACACAGAACTCACCACGAAGAGGTGGTTGCACAGAGTTTGACCCACACCCTACCCAACCAACCATCCATTTGTTGGGCGTGGCACTAATTGTTTCATAATAGTTATAAACAAATACCTCTATTACAAATGTGTTACATACATAATTATCTCTCACTGTGTTTTACATTACCATATTTTATCACTACTTAACACTAATCTGATATCATAGAGTCACGAGACACCGCAACAGATGCAGACACTTCAGCGTTGCCCTCAGATGCAGCACTTCCCAGCTTCATGTCTGTGCCCCTGTGACAAGTTGAACACATCTCTTGACAGCCTCGGTATGACCCAAAATTATAACAAAAGAGTATATGTTGTACTTTGACAGTTTAAAATAATGAAACAATTCATAATTTGGAAGAAACAATGAAAAAAATATTAACTGAAAAAAGCTGGCTACAAAATTAAGCTATATAAGTTTGTTTTTTGAAATATAGATTTTTTTATCAGTTTAGATGAGACACTTACCTAAAATCAACTTATAAAGCTTCATTTTTTTATTTAGTTGTTATTCATCATGAATTTTTTTATAGCAGTAAAAGATTGATCAGAAGATGAACAAGACTTACTCTCTGGAAAGGGCCAATATGTATCAATGGGCCAAATGTGACATAATGAACTGTATTATAATGTAACTGTTTTTCTTGACCCATAAGCAAATAATGTGTAACATTAAGTTTTTACGTATATAAGTACCTGAAGGTGAGACTATGGTTAAGTGTCAATTATCCAGACAAAATGTATTGAATTTAGTGAATAGATAAAGAGCCCATGTGTGAAACCGTTGATTGAACGTAAGCTTTTCATCAGTTCAGACGTATCCGTGCAAGCTGTACTGACACATAGCACGGCCATCTCTAGTGCAAGGCCATGGCCTTCGAACTGGTAACGCCGCAACAGCGTCGACCTGTAGTAATGTTCTTTTCACTTAACTTAATTCACGTACTTAATTGCAGTACTTAATTCACGTTACTGCACTTTAGTATGAAAGATTAGTAAATATACTTTGTTGGTGGGTAAATAATAGCGTAAACAATATAGAACGTTTTAATTGAATGACAATTTGCAATAAAAATTCAATGTTTATTCAACTAACTGCTTATATTCGACTTTCCCTTTTAGAAAAAGGGTTATTGAACCATTATTTTTTTTTAATAAATTTAGTTGTAATACTATATATTTAGTTGTTTAACAAAATTTTCGCCATTATGGACACAATCTCGGAAACTATTACGGTGTTAAAGGTGGCTATATGTCATTACGAAACGATTCTGTTATTTATTCTTTGATCTAAAGTATGCTTAGCAATTGATCTAAATCTTTCGTTAATTACTATATTTTGAATGGAAAACAAGCAAAATGTATCAGGCCCGCGGTTTGTATGTGACGCGCTATGGGCCCGAGAGATGTTTGCGCCCCCCCCCCCCTTCTGCCCCTCCTCTCACGAGGATATTAATCACCAAATAAACAAACCTAATGCCATAGGTAATTGACGATTTGAGACGAGCATTCGCAACATAACAACAAAATGAAACAATGACAGAACTATTTTTATTGTGTTCATTTTTGACCGCTAATAATGCGGTTGCGCATTGTAAAAGTAAAAAATATGTAAATTGTCATTAAATACAATAAAGTTACATTTACACTTTATTCCCACAGACCTAGATTCATTGCCACTTGGTTTCTTACTCATTATCACACGATTGAACCAAACGAATTGTCAAAGAGAGACAACATTGCCAACTAACTATCAAGTAGCAACACACAGAGCTCAGGCATTGGCAATGATGAGTCATAAGTGGGAATTTGGCAATGATGAGTCATAAGTGGGAATCGAGAATGGAGAGGATTCAATTGGCAGGCTATTTGTAGGTCTACCAGACAGAGAAGAACCTGCGCAGAACCACGATCTCGAGAATTTCGCGCACGTAGAGGCTGCGGGGGGGGGGGGGGGAGGGTTGGACGGAGCAGCAGGGGGAGATGGACCAGTCCTGGAGATGGACCCGTGGTGGGGATTAGTCGTTGGCACGCCGTTCGGGAGGACTGGTGTTCCTGCCACGTTGCCTTTCCGCACTTGTGTGCTACACAGTACAGTACGCATTGTATACTGCGACCTCTACTGATCGCAAAACATTATCATTTATCATTATTACTGTTAGGAGTACGAAGCCCCGTGGTTATGGCGTCAACGTCAAAATCTGCTTAATAAGTGGTAACATATTTTCATTGTCGCGCTCCCAACAAACCTAAGAAAGCCCTTGGGCTCTTGCGCCCCTTGGCCCTTGCGCCCGTGGGCCCTGGCCCACCGGGCCCATTTACAAAATCGGCCCTGAAATGTATTCTGTAAGTTAATAATAATATAAAAAAACTCAAATTTAAATATGTTGCATGTTTAAAATTTAAGAGAATCATGTAAAAAGTTTCAGTTTAAAATATTACATTCCATAGTTAAACAAGTTAAATTGGATGTTTTTAATTTTTATTCACTCATGTACTGAGAATAAATTTTCATGAAGATATAATAATGTTTAGGTTTTTTCGATATGTAAAAGGTTACTGGATTATGACCATTTCGGCTATGTATTGCTATCAATCACACACGCTAAAACTGTTTAATGCTTCCTTTTTACGTTTATTTTCTGATTAGTAAAATAATTGAAATTAACTAATTAAATAAAATAATCAATTAAATTCCTTATGTAATAAATTTGGAATTTTGTATAAAAATAGTTTTACGTAACGCACATAAAACAGAGTACATCGCGGCTTTATCCGCTCCGTGTGTGCACCCTCAAGTCTGATATAATTTCATCTAGAAATGGAAATACTGCTTTTAGCGAGTTATGGCTGTTAATTATGGTAAGTTTGGCTCTTCCTCTAAATTACCATAGAGGCTAAAGCTATACTTTTCAATTAAACATTACAATATAGGCGATTAAAGTTAACGGCGCACAACTACCTCCATTTACTGCAATGCTACTGGCAGAGCGCCGGATAACACGAGTGCAACGTTTCCACTTTTCGCTCGCCATGGCCTTGTAAGAGAGATGGCAGTGCACAGAGCCAACTAAGCTACTGCGACAATTCGTTAGTAGAGTCCCGCAAACCCAGCATCTAGATAATTTGGACTGCCTGCCAGAGGCGGTAAGTTTTAAGGCTCAAAGTGATATGGCATTGGCTGGAGCACAATGTGGTGCTTTAGTTTTGCTTTAAGTTTGTTCTTAACATAAAAGGTTTAAGTTGAAAGTTTTTGTATTATTTATATTATGCAATAAAAAAATGCCTTCTTTCACATTAATAACATAAACTACTAGTACATTGTTATGTTTACACCTTTCCTGATAACCCAGTTTTTTTTATAAACCCGGACACCGTTCAGTCTACCCTAGGACAACTTAAAAACTGGTTTATGCTAGTTGCAAAGTTGATATTGGGTGTACAATAAACGAAGTTGTCATAACATGTGGTAAGTCTTTTGGCTGTCCACTGTGTTAATTTCCCTTCCCTCATGATCCACTCATGTTCTAGACAGCAGGGGGTTGATGTCATCAGGAGGACATGGAAACCTGAATTGAAAGTCGGTTGATTGGCCATGTAGAGGGCAGAGTGCCTGTTAGAGCCTAAAAATCAGTTGTCACAGGAGCATGGGAGTTGGCCCTCTGAATGGTCAAACAGCCGTCTGATGTCCCATCTCACCCTTTCTCTTCCTTCAATATCCTGTCCTTCCAGGGGCTTGCGCAAAATGCCCATTAGAGGCAGATGTGCTTAACGGGTCGGCCGGGGTCTCCTTATCTACCAATACCAACAACAACAACAACCGTTCAGTCCTCATTAGTCCGGGTTATTAAGACTCTACTGTACCATTTTTTATTTGTACGCCCCCAGCTTATATGTGCTGCGCTTTTCTCACAAAACGCAGTTCCTCATAAGTTCCATTCTGTCTGGTTGTAAGATACAGTAGCACTATTAAAGGTTCTCATCTACTGATGCATTATAAATGTTTTATAATCATGGTTTGCACTTAAATTGTATTCTTTGCTGAGCATTTGCAATATTGTACCGTTCTATTGTTTATACCATATTGTTTTCCTTTCATCTTAAAAAGAAACTGAAATGCTTTATTAATAAAAGAAGATTAAAATAATACAGAGACTAAGGAATAAGCAAAAAAATCCTGTTTCAAAAAAAGAGAAAAAACCCATGTACCAGGTGTTCAGAGCACCTGTACAGTGTACTCTCCTTTAAAATTACAGAATTAATTTTTTTTACATAAACAAATTTTACGATTTATTGGTAAATCGATTACGCTAAATTTATTGATGCTAATTTAAAGGTTCAGAATACACTGGATGAAACATTTCCAGACCAGAAGTCATTAATTTTAAGACTAATTTACAATTTGATTTATAACCCTGATCCTAAGTGGTTAGGAGATAGTGCCGGTTGAAGTTTAGTTTTTCCCACAAGAATGACATGGGGCAAATTATCACATCCACCATCTGTAAAATTTTTTTTAACAAACATGCATAAAATTGTCTTAAGACTCTCCTTTTAAATACTTCTAATAAAAAATTATTAGTTTTGTCATAAATAATTTTATATTTCCATAATGTTTACAATCAGGCGGAGATTATTGAAAATGCATAGAAAAGTAAAAATAGTTACGTGCTGATCAAAATCGGTATTTCATGATAAAAACAATATTAAAAATTATGTGCAAAGACATTTTGATGTTTGGACAGTTTTATTTAGGGCAAAAAATTTCAGAGATAATAAATGTGAAATTTTTTCAGTGTTATTCTTATGGGAGAAAACAAATTATGAAGCCTTATAAATTTACAAACTTAAACTGCCATTATTTCCTAAGCCATTGGGACTAGGGGTGCAAATTATATTGTAAAGTTGTCTTAAATTTGAGTGTAGAATCCTAACCTAAAAAGCCATAAAAATTGGAAGTTTGTTCTTAAAATTATACTGATTTTAAGTTTGGATAAGTTACTCCTGGTACACCCTGTACCTACATTGGAATTAGTGTTAATCAATTGAGTGCAACTGGTTTCCCAATAATGGTACAATTTATTGTAAAAGATTAATTCTGTAAATTTTAAAAGGGTGTACGGGTGGTCTTGGAGACCCAGTATATTCCTATGTCAACTAGTGTCTTTAAGAACAGATTAAGGGATTTAAGAGGTGAAAACAGCCGTCTGATGTAGCATCTCTCATCCTTCCTCTTTCTTCAATATCCTGTCCTTCCGGGGGCTTGCGCAAAATGCTCATTAGATGTTTGATTACATGAACAATTTATCAACGGTACCGATAAATTTAGATAATAGTCTCTCAACTATATTAGCTACAAGCAGTTGAAGTACAAGGGTGTTACAAGTAGGATCACTGTACCTAACATCACTATTACGCTTTATTCTTTTCCAAAATAGGAAAAATAAAATTTTTTTGTGTCTAAGTTATTAGAGACGAAATACCTAAAGAAACCCTGATTTTCTGTACTCATTGAATTTCCAATGGATTGAGAGATAAGAACAGTCCATATAAATAACCAGGTCATTAAGATTAAGCTTAGGAATGGGAAATTAATGTAGATTATGTTTTCAAAAGCAAGCAATTTTGAGTAAAGGTTTGTTTACGCCTTGTATTTCTTAGAATACCAGACCAATAGTCAGGAATAAAAAATGACCAAAACCAAAACATGTATCAGTATATTACACTTTACTAAATCTTATATTAAATATGTAATACATTTTGTATACTACCTGTTTGATTGATCGATGTCACTAATCTTAAAAGGTTATTTTTAACTGGGGTCTTAAAAAGGCATTTGAAGAAAAACCAGAAGAGCATTAAGTAAAACATGTGAAAATTACTGCAGTCGAACTGCGCAAGGATGCTCTGGTCAAAGATCGGAACAAGGCCAATTTACAGCTGTCTAAATGGCTGGACATATGGCCGGTATTACACTATCATAGTTCTATGATATAGTTCTATTATCATATAACTTTGATCAAAAATATTACAGTGTAATAGCTCAAATATTATAATAGTTTGCCTTAAGGCCGGCGCACACACAGCAACAGACATATGCAGACGGATTTTTAAGGAAAAATCCCTGCCCAGGTTATTTAATGTTGCAACGCACACAGACGTTCGTCTCTTAGACATTCAGACAGATGGACGTCTGTGTGCGTTGCAATATTTAATAACCTGGAGAGGGATTTTTTCTCCGTCTGCATACGTCCGTCTGTTGCTGTGTGTGCTGGCCTTTAATCATATGTGTATGATCATATATACTGATATTGAAAACATATTTTAAAATTAATTTTACAAACAATCTACCATGTAATCAACAAACTATAAAATGATAAAACCAACTAAATTTTGTTTTATTCATTTTTTTTACAAAAATGCGAAAAATTGTTATAAAGTGTTATTGAGAAACAGTTAAAATAATATTTTGTTTCTATCATAGTTATATTATCGAATATATGATAATAGATATATGTCATAGAACTATGATAGTGTAATGCCGGCCTATGGCCCATCAATACACCAGATGACTGGTTTTAAATTAATAAATGAAATTATTTCTCACATATAGAGCAATAAAATATCTTAACCTTACTCCCACAGTGCGCTGTTTGATAGTGGGATCCACATAACAAGGGTATACGTCAGATATCCAAAGCCAATATTAAATGAGGTGAAAATAATAATTTTTGTCTTTTCTTAAATCATTAGTCAAGTAAAATTGGTTTTCGTTTAGTGCAACAGATCAAGTTACTGTGACCCAAAAAGGCCTAGTAAAATTTATAATCTCAGATAATACCTACTCAACGTCCTAGTAAAACGTATGCCAGACAAATCTAACATAAGTAAACTTGAGTTTTGGGGTATCATTACCTCACCTTTCTGAATAATGACTTATTTATTCGGCTGGTTTTGGTTTAGTTAGTTGGATTTTGTTTAGGGCTTATTAGGTTATGTTATTTAGGTAAAATTGCGTTTAAATGTTATTTTGGATTAAGACATATGTAGTCTTATCTGTATAAGGTAATAGTACTAGAAATTCATTTCACCTGTTTTAATATTTCCCTTGGTTTAATCATAAAGTACCCAAACAAATACCTTTCTTATTAAATCTGAATCTCAGTGTCTATACAGGATAAAGGTGTAAGTGTGAAAATAATCATCGTAATTAGAGTATATTGAACATATTTTCTAACTGTACATAGGTAAATTACAAGTTTATACAGAATACTTACAAATAGTACAGATTGTTTAAATTTGATCTACTGTCCATTGCTCTCCGGATCTCTTGATTACTTCTGTGTTTTTAGGCCCAAACAAAGCTCTTCCTTCACATATGGCACCTTTAGGGTCAAGGTATTTTGAAGCTACTCGAAGAACATCTCCTTCAGTTACTGCCATTAACTGAAGCCGATGATTTCTGAATTCATCGTCACTGATACCATACAAAAAACTTCTAGTCCCTCGAGCCCCAGGTGGAATTGGGGCATCAACAACCTGAAAAGTGCCTAATTTAGCTTCTTCAATGTCCCGTTCTGTAAACTCTTTTTTCTGTAACCACTCTAATGATGCATCAAATGTATTGAATGTTTGGGCTGGATTGGGATCTCTATAAGAGTAAAAGGATACCACACCAGAAGGATTTATTCGAGCTCCAGCTCCGTAAGCGCCTCCTTTTTCTCTTACAGTAGGTAGCAAATATTTAGCTGACAACAGTCGACATAAAATCCTTAAAGGAGCATAATCTTCATGGAGATACGGGACCGTCTGAATAGATTTACCTGTGTAGCTCACAGGTAATGACGTCTCATACTGAATTCCTAGTTTACAAGGATCACCAAATTTGTTGTTTTCAACTGTGACTAAAGACTTTTCAAATGAACCTTGAATCGAGTCCATGAAAGTGTTTAAGGTTGAGTCAATTTTAATTTTACTTTCTGGGGATAAATTTACAGCAACCCTCATATACCTCTTGCAAAGGACAGTGTTGGCAATCAGTTTTAACTTATCAAGGACTTTATCAAACTGATTCTGCTGAACTAAGTTACAAAACCACTTCACATATTTGAGGCCTGAATTTTCTTCACTACGGAAAGAAGCTGGATTTACCAAAGCTGCTGATGCACTCATAGCATACAAATGTCCATGATCTGCTAATCTGTTAACCAAATTGACTGCAGTTGTTTTCATCAAGGTCTCCAGTCTTCCTTTATCCTCAAATATTACCTGATTGAAAATATCTTTCCAAATAGTAAACATACTATCTACATTTGAATCCAGGGCATAGGACGAAAACAAAATCCCTTCTTCAAAGCTTATTGGATCGTCTTTCTTTTCAGCTATATGAAGAGAAAAGTTTAATCCTCCAGTTTTGGATTCTATAAGTTGGTCAAGATCTTTATAATTGTAATTTTTTGTACCCATTTTTGTAGCTACACTCGTAAATAAGGGTAAAAATGGTTTCAAATCACTTTCAACATGAGAAATGTCAAGGACTCCTCTAACATACGTCAAACCATTAGTGGGCTGCAAACTAACTTGTACTGGTACTTTAGAAACAAGTATTTGTTGGACTGAATCTCTCTCAATATCTTTTTGTAAGTCATCCGATTTCAATGTAGGCAAAATATCAACATTCTGCTTCATATCTTGTTCTCTCTGTAGGCTTAAACCATCTTCAAAGATTTTTTTCTTCATCTCAGATGTTAATCCCAAGGTTTTACTATGTAGAAGATCATTTTCAAGTTTGATTTTCTTCTCTTCGTATTGTTCATCTGGAGTCATTGATAGGATAAGTTTATGGTTGTTTTGTTTTAAGTATTCATCTACTTTCTCTTGAAGATAATAGGGATTCTTAGACAACTTTTCTTTGAAAATGTTAACAGTATTGTTAACTCTAAGAGCTTGAATTAAATCACCATCATGATTCCACAATGAAGTTAAGCTATACAAAAATCTTAAACCAAAATCAGTGGACTGATGTTTAGTATTCAATTCAATCGCGTGCAATATAGCATCAATACGTCGCTGATCGAATCCTTCTTTAATGACTTTATTTACAGTTTTCTCACATGTCTCAACAACCCAATCAAAATCTTTTGGATTCAACCCTTGTAAACCTACTGAGAAGAAAGTATCTCTAGTTTGCCCTTCATACCCAGTGACAGGGCTGAAGCCAGAACCAATGTTAGGCTCAACTAGACTTTGGTAGAAAGCAGAATTTGGTCCAGATGTCAGCAACTCAGATAGGACTTGCAGAGTAAAAGATTCATTGATATCTCTTATATCAGTGCATAAATAACTAAGGGCGAGGGAAGACTGTTTTTCGGGTTCAGATGCCATCTTGTCAATTTTGCCAAAAACATTTTCTCTCTTAGGTGATGACCACCTCTTCTCTCTTGGTACTTTTGTAAATTCGGAATAACTTTTCTCTATTTTACCGTACTTTTTTAAGTAAGCTTCATTAACAAACTTTAAGTGGTTGATTAAAGGAAAGTTACCATAAGAATAAAATCTTGCATTACTGGGATGGTAATATCGTGCATGAAAATCTTTGAGTTGTTCATAAGTTAATTGAGGAATGTGTAGTGGATCTCCACCTGAGATTACACCATAGGTGTGACTAGGTAACATTTTGTTCATCAGGGTTTCACCAAATACCCTTGAATTGTCAGATAAAGCTCCTTTCATTTCATTAAAAACAACCCCTTTTAGTATTATTGGAGAACTGGGGTCATTCACTTTTTCATGTTCCAACCTCCACCCCTCCTGACGGAAATCAGATTCTTTCAACTGAGGATTGAAGACAGCATCTGTATATACAGACATTAGGTTATAAAAATCCTTTTGATTTTGGGTTGAAAAAGGATACAAAGTGTAATCCGGTCCAGTCATTGCATTCATGAATGTTGCTAAAGATCTATTAAGCATTTTGAAGAAAGGATCTCTACATGGAAACTTCTTACTCCCACAAAGGGTAGTGTGCTCCAAAATGTGAGGAACACCAGATGAATCAAATGGAGTTGTTCGTAAGTTAATTGAAAACGCATTATTTGTATCATCTCTTTCTAAATGCAAATATTGAGCACCAGTATCATCGTGAAGAAGACGAATTGCTCTCATCTGAAATTCAGGTATTTCAGATATTTGTTGTACAGTAAATCCTTCAATGGTTTGGTTTTCTTTAAAATCATAATCATGGTGGCTTTTTGATAAATTTAGTTTTTGAAGTAAAGAGGATGTACTTGAGAAGTCATTCTGTAGTTTTAATATATTTCTTAGTGATTTGAGGGAATTCCACTGCCTAGGCTGAAGAAAACGTGCTCGCCACATGTCTGCTGAAAAAATAATAAATTATTAGTATGAAGTATGTCACTAATAAAAAACATAAACAGATAGTACACATTACTAATATACTGTACATTGAAACTTGTAGTAGACTGCAAATGTACTAAACTATACAGGGTGTTTCAGAACTCCCTACCAATATTTTACGGCATTGTTCCTGGGTTAAAAACATATCTAAATATCATATTTAAATTTTCCGGAAGTCTTAAGTTACTCACACAGCCGCCATTTTGTTTTTTACACATAATAGTTTTTATTTCCTTAACGGATGGTTGTATTCAGATCATATTTGGTATAAATCTTTATCATACCAATGCACATTCCCAAGAAAAAAATTAATTTTTTCCATTGTATATTTTCAAAATGGCGGCCATTTAAAATTTTCAAACTCAAATATCTCAAAATCGGTAAATTTATAAAAATTTACAAGACACAAAAAAGTTGCCAAATTAAATTACCTAACCAATGGTGCCAAGTTTTGTAAGGATCTGACAATAAATACGGAGTTATTACGATTTTTCTTCATAAAAACGTGGATTTGCATTGAATTTAATGCAAATAAGGCCATTTTAACAGCAAAATCAATGTTTTTATGAAGAAAAATCGCAATAACTCCGTTATTTGTTGTCAGATGCTTACAAACTTGGCACCATTGGTTAGGTAATTTAATTTGGCAACTTTTTGTGTCTTGTAAATTTTTATAAAATTTACCGATTTTGAGATATTTGAGTTTGAAATTTTAAATGCCGCCATTTTGAAAATATACAATGGAAAAAATTAATTTTTTTCTTGGGAATGTACATTGGTATGATAAAGATTTATACCAAATTTGATCTGCTACAACCATCCGTTAAGGAAATAAAAATTATTATGTGTAAAAACAAAATGGCGGCTGTGTGAGTAACTTAAGACTTCCGGACAATTTAAATATGATATTTAGATATGTTTTTAACCCAGGAACAATGCCGTAAAATATTGGCAGGGAGTTCTGAAACACCCTGTATATTTACACAAACTGTACAGCATGAATGTAAGGCACCCTAATAGTTCTAATGATCTAGGTTTGTCCATATTTATGTTACCATATTTTTAGCCCAACATTGGCATTTTTGTGATACCATTAACCCTGACTAAACATACAGTATGTACAGTCAACGTGATAATTTAATACATAATCGCAATAGACTTTCCGTTTTTTATTAATGTTTTATGCTTGCAATTTATCCTCAAATAAATCTCAAACATTTTTTGTTTCTCACTCATTGTTTACTTGTAAACTGATATTACAAATTACTCAACTGCAGGGAAGAGACTAAAAAGTGGTAGTTTAATAGTTGATAGTCTTAATACACCCTTGTAAAGTCGTTTATACTACTAAATTTTTCATTGCAGGCTAAAAATAGGAAGAGTGGCAAAAATCCAATACCGACCGAACAGAGGGTGCACCTTGGAGGAATTATATATAAGGAGTGGCTACGCGGAGCTAGATGCGAAGCCGCCGCACCACACGCCGAGTGGTGGGGGGCTACCGGGAGCTTAATCAGAAGTTTAAATTAGTTGTTTTAAATGACAGAAAATATTTTAGAATGTTTTTAATAATTTGTTGATTATTACAGTATGTCTCCAATATATTTGGCATGTTAATGATTAAAAAAAGTTTGTATGCATAAGTAATAAGCCTATTTTAATCAGCCTGTTATTTACTATTTTCGATTCATTTATAGTAATTATGAATTTATTTTATTAATTCATAACTAGCTAGTATCGTGTACCAATAAATTACAGCCCGACATATCTTAAATGATATATATGAAACTTCCCTTAAAGTTGTAAACTCAATCTTTTATTACAAATTATAAATAAGGCAATATACATTCTAAACATCAACTCATGTATTATTTTTTGTTAAAAGTATTATATTAAGCAATAAAACTAATTTTACAATAAAATATATACATTGGCATAGTTTAAATTTTCGTTTTTAAAATGCATTAAAATTATCTCTTCAATAAAAACTTTTACTTTAATGCCCTTTTATAAATTAAAATAAACTTTATCTATAACAAAAATATATCAGAGGATAGAGAATGTGATCATCTTTAAAAAAACAATATCAGATAACTGACACATACTTTCTCCCAACAATATAAAATAATGTGTCAAAAGCTTTAAACTTTAATGTCTTGAAGACTCAGTCGGATAGCTACCAGCTGAGCAGCGCGAGCTTGACCCTACGCGCGTCTGACTTTTAACAACGTACTGTGTTTACCGCTAAACAACAAAATTGTATTTTCTCCGCAACCACTTGACCTAGAGCAATAATTTAAAATACTGGATTATTTAGTTTTTTGAGCTTGATTTAATGGTGATAGGTAAAATTTATTTCAAAATAACAGCTACAGTAAACTTTCGATTTTCCGCGGGCGGATTAACCGCGGTGCGGATTATCCGCAAGAGTTAGGAAAAGCCATAAAATACGCATTAATAAAAAGTTGTTAGACCAAACTGACAAGTTTTTTTTAGAGCAAAACGCGCACAGGCCTCCGCGCCACTGACAATACACAAGTGTTCGCGCCAAGGTCACTGAACTCCCCCTCCCACCATTTCTCTCCTCTTTCTCTCTCGCCTACAGCCGTAGGCCCCGCCTACTCACGTGTCCAAACTATCGCCTCTCATGTGACACTCACGTGTCCCAAACTATCGCCTCTCATGTGACACTTCAGTATCGAGTGAGTGCTGACGCTGACCGGTCGATGTTTACTGTATTTTTCGTATTTTATCGTGTTTAGTAATTAATTGTGTTGCCTGGTTTGGTATTTCTCGTTGCGGATTTAAAATGGCTGAAAAGCGAAAGAAGGTTGTGTTGACGGTTGCCCAAAAACTGGATATGATATAAAAATTAGAAAACGGCGCTTCGAGGAAGCAGATGTGTTTGGATTATGAAATCGGGGAAACAACAGTACGTAACATTTTAAAGAACAATGAAAAATTGCTGAACTTTGCAACATTGCTGAATTGCATCAATGTCAGACAGTGTTTCCAGAATGAAAAAAAAGAAAACTATGAAGAAGTCTACATTTGATGAATTAGATACGGCTTTGGCGGAGTGGTTATCTCAGGTGCGAAGTGAGGGAACTCCCGTTAACGGTCCTATCATCGCGGCTAAGGCAAAGGTTTTTTTTTATTTGTTAGGCATGGAAGGCAAGTTTGATGCAAGTTCCGGCTGGTTAACTTGTTTTAAGCAGCTTCATGGCATTCGTGAGATTGGACTTCATGGGGAAAAACTTAGTGGCGACCAGCAAGCAGCGGACGATTTTCAACAGGAATTTGAAGCATTAGTGTCAAAAGAGAAGTTATCATTTAAATCTATAATGCTGACGAGTCTGGACTCTTTTGGAAATGCCTTCCCACCCGCAAGTTAGCATTTGAATGTGAATGTGAACGTCAAGCGCCTTGACACAAAAGTAGCAAAGAAAGATACTCCATCATGTCGTGCAGTAACGCTACAGGTGGTCATAAGCTTAGGCTTGCTGTAATTGGAAAGGGTAAAAAACCGCGGTCTTTTTAAGGCACTAGAGAAGAAAATTTGATTATTTCAACCAAAGAAAAGGATGATGGATCAATTAATCTTTAAACAATGGTTTGATAAAATCTTTGTTGGGGAAGCCGGGGTAATATGAGACAGGCCTGAAAAACCCCCTTAAAATATTATTTTTAAAATTTACAAAAATGCACACAAATATTTTTGACATTTCATCTTCTTTACCACACACTTATTTACCCAATATTACTGATAAGACAATTTTTTTTTTACTTGGGAAAAAACCTTACTTCTGAATTTACTGAGCAAATTCGCAACTTTTTTAGGACAAATTTTTTTTACAAAAATTGAGGTGAAATTTTGGAAATAAGTATTATGTTATTTTGTGACCAAGATGTCATGGAATACTGAGCAATTTTTTAAATTGTTGTATAATGTTTCAATTTCCCCTTTTTTTCAATTTCAAGTTAATAAGAGACAAGCGTCTCTTATTACCCCTACAATATATATGTTTATTTTTTTTAGGTTTTGAAGTGAAAATCTGAAGGTGTGAATATTTTTCTGGCAGTGAAATAGACTTGAATTCATTAAGTTTTCAACAACAGTCAATAAAAAATTTCTAACATGCCGAGACACTACATAAAAAAAATATCCGGTGTAAGTTTGACCCTGAAGACTACAAAAAGCAATTGTGCAAGTGAAAGAAGGAATATCTATCAGGGCAGCAGCAAAACAATTTATGTACCTGCTTCAAAGCTTGGAAAACACTACAAAGGTCCTCACATTAAAATAGGAGGAGGACGTAAAACAAGAAATTTCTGAAAAAGACGAACAAGCTCTTTCAAAATATTTGGAAACATGTGCTACTCATGGCGAGAGACTTACTAAACAAGAGATTCTAAATTTAATAAAAGAGTTCCTAGACTTTAACAAACTAAAAACAAGATGGAATGACAACAAACCATCAAATGATTGGTTTAAATTATTCTAAAAAGACACTCAAATTTGAAGATTCGGAAAGGGGAAGAGTTGAGTAACCAGAGAGTAAGAGGTACTGATCCCTTTGTGGTTTCACATTTCTATAAAGATATAAACAAACTGTACAAAAAAGAAAAAAATAACCACAGATGATGGAAAGTTTATCTTTAATTGTGACAAAACCTCTTTTGCCCATGACCCAAAAGACGTTTGAGTTGGGGCCAAAAAAGGTACAAAAAGAGTGTAAAGACATTGCTGGCTCAGGAAAACTCAACACGACAGTACTGCCTAGTGGGGCAGCAGAGGGGACAAAACTGCCTCCTTTCATCATATTTTCTGGCACTTACGTCTGGAGTACCTGGATCCCTGAAAATGATTATCCAGGGACAGCATACACTGCACAGAAAAAAGGATGAATGGAAGGGACTCTTTTTGCAAATTGGTTTTCCGAAGTATTTAAAAAAAATATTCCACCAAAAGAAACTCGTAACAAGAAAGTCATATTATTTTTTGATGGAGTTGCATTTCATGTAAACTACCAAATGATCCAAATGGCGTTTGAAAATGATGTAGTCTTGGTAAAACTACCTCCAAATTTGACTCATTTTATGCAGCCCCTAGATCTAGTGTTTCAAGCCACTTAAGACAGCATGGAACAATCTAATGATCCAATGGAACCGTACCAATCTGGGTACTCCTCTCCCAAGAGAAGAATTTTCTAAATATATCAAAGTGTTGTGGAGGAACATTTTCCTCCAAGACTTCTAACTTCTGGGTTTCTGCACACAGGGCTGTTTCCTACGGATCCAAATTTCCAGAAGAGGCTTACGATCCTATAAAACTTCAAAGATTCAAGGCTATTGAAGCTAAGAAACAAGGTTCAGTAACTTCACCTTCCATTGCACCGAGCCCTGTGACACCATCCGGCACACACAGGTCACCTTCGATTTCTGTGACACCACCATGTACACACAGGTCACCTTCGATTTCTGTGACACCTTCCAGGAAGACTACAACTGGGTCAATTCCAATTTCTATGACACCATCACCACTGAACCCAAATCCATCTGAAATTGAAATCTTAGCTGCACCACTTTCAAAAGATCCAATTCCAGAAGATCCATCTCCTGGATGTTCGTATTGGAGAGGAACTGAGCCAAGTTCATTTGAAAATTTCATTCGATTTAAACTGACAGAAACTGTCTCAAAATCTGCACCAAAACAAATAACTAGGCGAAAGAAGATTTCTGAAAATAAGGGGGAAATCCTGACATCTAAAAAGGTTATGGAAAGGTTGAAGAGAAACAAAAAAGAGGATGAAGAGAAAAATAGTAAAAAGAAAGAAAGACCTCGTATTAAAAAGAAAGAGAATAAACTACTTAAAAAAGGAAAAAAAAGGCAAAAAACTTTAAGTTTTTGTGCCTGATTCAGATTCGGAGTCAAATGATTCTCTTCATCTTGATTCAGAATCCAGTTCTTTGGATATTGAGTCATCATCTGAAGAAAGTCTTCCAGATGAAATTAACTTTTTGGAAAATAAGATTGACTTGTGCCTTGAAATGTATTATGCGGTTTACTATGATTTGGATTGGTACGTTGGAAGAATTATCGATTTCCCTAATGAAGGACTGACAAAAGTGAAATTTCTTAAGAAAGTGTTAAATAACTTTGACTGGCCAGTACATGACGACATTCAAACTGTCCCGAACAAATTTGTATTCTACGGTCCAATTAAATTGGAAGGGAATTAGGGCCGTTCACTATTTTTTGAGGCCAACTAAGCAAAATCCGATTGGTGTACAACAAAGTGAAGAAAGACTTTAAAGTTTAGTTACTCTAATGACATTTCTTCTACTTCAAACATTATCACTTGGTACTTCCCTTAGGCTAAATGTGCTGTTTTACACAATCATGCTTTTTTGCTAAGTTACAAAACTTAAAAAATTAATATAAAAAATGTTGGTAGAAAATTTAATGTTTTATGATCTTAAAGTGATTTACATATGTTCTTTCCTTTAATATAATCATGTTTCACTCATAAAGTCACTATTGTGTTAGGTTAAATTTATTTAACAAAATTGATTTTTTTCCTTAATGGTCCATTTTGACCATTTTAACGACCAGTTTTGGCAATTTACCAACAAAATACCGTTAACATTATTTTTTGTTTTCCTGTGCTAGGATAAAGTATATTATCTGTGGATTAAAAAATCACCAACTCTATCATGTTAACACTTTTCTTCAATTTAATATTAAGTTTAGAAAATTTCAAGGTACAACTTTTACGTTTCGTTTTTTAAACGTTAATATCTTTGGGACCAATGTTTATATTTTAGTGAAATAAAAAATAAAATTTTCAGAATTTTCTGGATGTTTCTCTTATCACCCCCTCATATTTTACATTAGTTTAATATGGGAAGCAAGAGCCATGTCTCTTATTACCCCCAATGGGGTAAAAAGAGACACTGAGTGAAGACAAAAATTCAATATTTTTTTGTAAGAAAACTTTTTTTAAATATCATAAAAATGCCAGAATTTTTAGTTTTTTTAGTACAACAACATATAATAATTTGAAATCAATCAATCATTACCTTAAATAGAATTTTTTTTTTGTCTCTTATTACCCCGGCTTCCCCTTGTTAAAGTGCGAAAACACCTCAAAGCAAGAAAAGGCGGTGCTGTTGATCGACAACGCACTTTCTCATCCCAGTAAAAGTGTGCTTAAGTCTTCTGATGGCAAATTTGTTGCAATGTTTCTCCCTCCTAATGTTACTGCTCTAATACAACCGATGGACCAAGGAGTGATTGCATCAGTGAAGAGACAATACCGCACCAAACTTCTAATGACCAAAATTGAAGAAGGTTGCGATCTTAAAACTTTTGGAAAGAATACACAATCTTGGATAGCATCTACGATATTACGTGTGCATGGGAATCAGTAAAACAACTAACCCTCACTAAGTCATGGAGGAAAATCTTCCCCAAGATTGAAGAAAAAGTCTGACTAAATGAAGAAAACAATGACAAGGGTGAGGAGGACGTGGACATGCCTACTGCAACGCTGTCCGAGTTAGTAAAAACTGTTCCTGATGGTGAGAACGTCAACGACGAGAACATTAAAGAGTGGTTGGAGTGTGACAAAAACGATCCCGGCTTTGAAAGATTGACGGATGAGGAAATCGTTCAAAAAGCAATGGGTGAGGTTCAGAGTGAAGAAGAGCGGCAAAGCGACAGCGAAGAAAAGGATGCTAATGCACAGGCACGGATGACACATGAAGAGGCATTACAACACGTCAACAGACTGCTCCATTATTTAGAGGAATAGGACGAAGACGCACAGTTAGCTGAAAAACTTCTGTTACGAAAAATTCAATTACGGATTTAAAAAAAGTGTTTCCAAAGCAAGAAACAAAAACAAGTAACTGACTTTTTTAAGAGGGGTTAATTATTAAGCTACTGTACTCATGTTTACATTATTTTACGTCTCACTGTATTAAATAAATTGATTTTTCATGTTATAAATGTTTTCTCTTTTACTCTCTACCATTTTCAACATTTTTGCGGATTATCCGCGATTTTTGTCATCCGCGGCAGCCGCGCCACCCAATTCCGCGGATAATCGGGAGTTAACTGTATTTTGAAAATCCAAAAAAATGGTTTTTAACACTTTTTATTGTATACCTTTTGAACGCGCATTTTTTCGGAAATGCGGGTGATGTCAATTTATTAAGCATTTTAATCTTAATAAACTACAAAATTGTAATCAAAATCGTTAGAGCAGTTTTTGAGAAATTTTTATTTTTCACTTTTTTAGGGTTTTGGGGGGTAATCTACCCTTAAAAATCAAAAATTCTCAAAAATGAAAAAAAGGCTGGAATTATCGTGGATTTGGACCTATATACCAAATTTCATTAAAATTGGACCATTAGGGCATTCTCTAGCTCTGTTTACATTCTGACACACACACACACACACACACACACACAGACATCACTCTGAAAACCACTTTTTTGGACTCAGAGGGCACCAAAACGGATAAATTTACCAACAACTCAAATTTTAAAGTTTGGACGAAACCAATACTTTCTCAATAGGCCTATACTGTATACATTTATAAGGGGAAAGGGGGCTCCAAAATAGATGTATACATCATCAAAATAATGCGAAAATTTTTATGAAAACCATACTATCTCCATATACTATGTTATAGGGGGAGAAAGTAAAATGAAAAAGGTGGTCTGTTTGATTTGCCTGGTGTGCTCAGGATTTTAATTCATAGTTGCGTGCGTCGTGTTTATTCCTATCTCTCCCGTGTTACAGCGGCGGCACCATGCTACTCTACAGACGGCCGTGCCACTCTAGTGGAGGGGAGCGGCCGGCTTCACTTTAGCACGGTATATCCATATAGGCATGGCCACTCCTTATATATAATTCCTCCAAGGGGTGCACCCACTGCTAAGTGCCAAGTGCCGATGCCATTATGGCCGTCCATGCATCGATGCGGCCGGCACATACCGACAACATACTGCACCTTTGCAGGAATTTTTGCAGGTGTTGTGCCAGTTTTTGAAGTAGGCTAACAATGAAACTGTTTTGGTTTTACAAGTTTGAACAAGGAGGTTTAAGTTTTATTTTTTATACTATTGCATTATGCGATAAATAAATATTTTGTTTAGGAATAACGTAAACTATTTGAACTTTTTTTTGTGTTTACTCCTTTTCCCGATAACCAGGAATTTTTACAAACCAAAACAACATTAAATTCCAGGACACTGGTCAATTCACATTAATCCGGGTTTGCAGGACTCTAATATACTTATATAAATTTTATTTTATAATCCCTATGTGTCCATTAAAAACCCTCAAATTCCTAGCAGTTTTTGGAAATTTTGAAGACTTAAGGAAAAATTTTGGCCCATATAAAATTAAAAAAATAGGTCATAATGGTATACATTTTCTAAAACTAAGGTAAACTGCCTAAATACCGTGACCTTAAGGCTGCGTTCACACGAGACGACTTTTCGCCGTCCGCCGTGGACGACACGGCGCCGTGCATTCCTCGGCCTCAGCCGTGGACACCACGGCTTGTGTCGTAAGGATTGTACGGCCCGCGCAGCGCCACGCCGTGTCGGCCGAATCGTCAATAGTAAACATAAAAAGTTGTTAGTTTAACCTCTTATAATAGTAAAATCAGTAAAAGGTTTTGATTACAGTGCACGCATTAAATAAAAACTGCGATTATGATACTACCTAAATGAGTGGCGATGCCAAAGGAAAGTTTATTAATGCATAAATTGTAATAGAATATGTTTAAGTTTTAATCATCTACTGTAAGGTGTTTACCTATATTTTGTAAGAATGGTTTTAAGAAAGGATGAAAAAGCTCCTCTCAGAAAGTCATGCAGTGCTTGGCCTGCTCACATTTTATGTCTTTATTTAAACTCCGATAAATATAAATAATAATACTATGACTTTAAGTAAAGGGAGATCAGCAACTAACTGATAGTTCTCCTCGCCTGAAATGCCTGCACTTTTTTGTTTTCTATGCAGGTGGACCAACGGCTTAACGTGACTTCCGAACCACGGGAGCGGCCGAACGATCTTTTTGTCCCCGAGCCGGGATTTGAACCCGGGCCCGCTGGGTGATAACCCAGCTCTGAGCTCTGATACCACTGAGCTACGGCCGCTGCCTAACTCCGATAAAACTTTAACTCGGATAAAAGTGAGAGAGGATTTGAATGAAATATAAAGACTTTCTTGGACTTTTTGATTCGCTTTTGAGTTTTATTATATTTTGAATCCATATTACGCTATAATGGGTCAAAGTTTAACAACTTTAGACCATCACAGTTTAATGTGGATTCCAAGTATTAAAAATTCTAAAAGCGAATCAAATAGCCCAAGTCTTATCTTTTATTAGCGAATTTCCCATAGGGAATAAGCTATTATCGTCGGTCTCATGGTAAGACCTAAGCCCGGGACCATGTTACTTTTTTGTTTTGAGGTGCCCAGAGACTAAAAATAAGTCATTAAAATTTATATATATATATATATATATATATATATATATATATATATATATATATGTATATATATATATGTATATATATATATATATATGTATATATATATATATATATGTATGTGTCCCTAGACACGATAACTCTCGTAAAAATGGTCCGATCGACATCAAATTTGGTAGAGATGTGTAATCCTATGTTTATTCGGATGAGTTCGAAAACCAGACATATCGACCTATAGGAAGGGGTAGTTTTGGGGGGTTTTGTACCCCAAAAATGGGTTTTTTGCATTTTTCATAGGTAAATTTGAAAAATTTTAAATTTTTATTTTGACCATTGGATTTAGCTCAAAAACACACACAATTTAGTATTGAAGCTTTGCTCTATCTCCATTGGTTACCGAGATATTACAAAGTCTAAAGACAGTACATTGTCTTTTGGGGCTCTAATGTTAATCTTATGGAGAATAAGGATGTGTTAATATTTCATTTATTAACCAATATTTTTGATGAAACTTGGTATTTAGCTTCATTTGGTTCAGATTCATCCACTTAATGTAAAAAATCTTGGTTTTTGTACTTATCATGGCAGCAAACCTGCAAACTCTTTTCCCATGTTAATCCATATGGAGAATAGGCAACTCTTTTATTTATGGACAGATATTGATGAAATTTATGATATGGCCTTATATGGTCGAAATAAATTTTTTCTATGCTAAAAACCTACTTTTAGTGTCCCCCATGGCAGCATACCTGCATACTCTTTCCCTTTATTTATCTTAAGGAGAATAGACATTTATTTCCCTATTTATGAGCACGTGATGAAATTTCGTTTACAAGTTTAGCTGGTCAAAATTAATATTACTAATTTGGAAATTCGCTGAGTACGCAGGTCTGCTGCGACGGGGGGTATTTAAAGACTCCATTTATCAGCCTTAATTAAAGGCGCAAAATGGGAGCAGGAGAAGCACTGCATAACGCTCTGGGGGAGGGGGTCCTTTACCCCCCCTTCCTTTAAGTGTAAATAATCTATCGTTTACTTTTCTATAAGATATTTCTGTTTATATTATGCAAACTGGTTACAATAGTTGAAGTGGCAAAATTAGTACTAATACCAGATTCAACATGTGATTGAATTGAAATGGTCGTGAATGTGCCGTGAAAGAGCCGTGGCCTCGAATTTAGCGCCGTCACGGCCGCCGTGACGGCCGACGTGGACGGCACGGCGCCGTATTCGACGGGCGTCGTAACGTGTGAACACTTCCATATACTCCAATGTAATTCAACCTCCACGGCGCCGTGCCGTCCACGGCGCACAGCGAAAAGTCGTCTCGTGTGAACGCAGCCTAAGCATCCTTCAGCCCCTGGTTAAGTTTCTTTTCAACCATTAAACACCTTTTTCCATAAGTATGGTTGTATGTTGTATTATTTTTTCACTCCTCATTATTTCCCCTTCAATATCAGGACTGAGGAAAACTGCATGTAATGTAATAGACAAGGGCTGTTTCATTAGCGGGTAAAACGATGTAAAAATTACTATAGTATCCATAGTCAATGCTTATATCTTTGGTCAAGAAATAACTAAATTTTTTCAAAAGAGCATTGACATACGAAATATTTAAGGTCATTAAAAAGTTAAGACAATATTTCTACTCCTACATTGCTTTAATGTGTTAAGCATCTTGTTAAAAACCTTGTACAACAAAGGGTTTTCAGTAATGTTAATACCAAAATATTGACCACGGATTTTGGGATTTGTGTATTTTAGTGTTATAATTAACACTTTTTCAACTAAACTTGGATCAAAATGTGGAAAAAATTAGATATTTCGTTACTAAAAACCACCTCATCAAAAGCTTTAATCTGTGACTCCAAGCACGGAATTTGAAAAATGCATTATTTTCATTCAAATCCCGTGACCATTGATGATTGGGAATTAAAAAAGGTTAGATCAAATTTTAAACAATTTATTTATTAAACTCCTTATCTGCAAAATTCTCTGAGTAAAAATATATTTTTACAATTAAAAATTTAAGTGAAAAGACAAATAAATAACACCCTCAATAATCAAAGCTTAATAAAAGTCTTAGTAGATTCGTTAAAAAAAAACTATTTTAATGCATTACTGAACAGGCACATATAAAAATCAAATTTCCGTGGTCGTTATCACGGGTTTTGGAAACTTAATGATTTACAGTTTAAATCCCATGTCAGTTA
The DNA here is from genome assembly GCA_030545055.2 of Neoaliturus tenellus. Lineage (NCBI taxonomy): Eukaryota > Metazoa > Arthropoda > Insecta > Hemiptera > Cicadellidae > Neoaliturus > Neoaliturus tenellus. The sequence continues at coordinate 166,800,704 of CM061534.1, read as the reverse complement.
TTTTAAAGACATTCAGAAATGAAATCGTCTTAATGAAGCAGTTTTAAGATAGAAAAGATTATAAACAATGTTTAAATCGATGAAAACCCCCATTTATATGAAATATGCAACGTCAATAACTTATTTGGCTCTCCTGCATCCTTGGTAAAGAAGCTAAGAAAGTAAGCACTTCTGCACCGGGCAACGTTTGACCGCCAACTGACGAAAATTTAGCCGCCGCGTCCCGTCAAGAAACACACAGAGTAGTAAACAAAGAGCTTTTGAGTGAAAATGACATCGTTATTTCGCCGTTGGTTTGCCGATTTCGTCAGTATTCGCACGTAAAGTGTGGAATCACGGCGTTTGGTATGTTCACGGCATTTAGGCAGTTTACCTTAGATGAAATTAATAATTATGAATACAAATGCTTATAATGATCTTATGATCAAACTTTATATCGTGTATAAAAGAGGAAATCCAAAAATATGTTTTAAAGTTTTATTTTATGAGGTGTAGACCTACGCTAATTTAAGTTATGGTATATATAAAAATGAATCCCTATTTCCCATGGTCACGGCATCACGTGTGAACGGCTGGACTGATTTTGCTAATAATTTCTTGTTGTGTTAGTTATTGTTAGGAGAAGGTTCTTGTGAAAGAAAACATTAAGAAAATTCCACAGGGCTCCGCCCCACATGTCTTCAAAATTACCATGTTATTCTTAAGGAAGCAACATGTATTGGAACATATGATTATGGAACATATCCATATGGGTATGGCCACTCCTTACATATAATTCCTCCAAGGGGTGCACCCACTGCTAAGTAACAAGGGCCGATGCCAAGAAATATTAGTTCTTTTAATAGCTGTTTTCATTTAAAGTATTGAGGGAAGATTGGTAGGCCTAATAAAAAACTATAGAACATTATAGAGTTACGGCTAGTGAGCGTAACAAACCTGAAGGACGAAAGATTCCTCAGATTGTCATTGCAATGCATGCCAGGGTAAGGTAGTGAAAAATAAGTTTTAGGCAATTATTATCAATTATACACATTCTGATCTAAATTAATTTACACAGAAAATGAAGGTATAATTTTATAAAGTTTGTATTAAAGATTTTCATAAAAACCATAAAAAAATGTTATCAAGGGAAAACTGCTATTTGCTAGGGTTAAGCTAGATAATTTTTCATAAGTAGCTGAGTGTTAAAAAATAACTCTGTTAATTTAGGATGGATCAAACGGTAGGACTAAACTTGTATATTTTCAAAGGAAACACAATTAGCTATCTTAAACTGGTAAAAGATGTACCTATTTTTAACCTCAAAACAAAAATAAATTCAACAATAACAAAATACAAACTTTTTTTTATTTGAAAACAAATCAGGTGTGTAAAACAGGTAGGCAAATAACACAGAAATATAACAAATTGTGAGACAGAACATATTTATATCGTACTGGTTTTTTCCATAAATTACATGCAAAGTTGGTGAAATTTTGCTCACTATCGTAACTTATAATTTGTTGGATAGAAAGTTGGTGAGTATTTACTGATTAACAGAAAGATAACTCAATGTATTAACAATAAACTAGTTGTTGCCCGTCGATACTCTACAAATACAGCTCCAATTGTGTGCGTATTTCTAGGCTGATGGTGCAAAACTTACTGTATAATATGTACTTTTTAAACTGCTATTTCCTCTCAATTATTTTTCTTGCAGCAAATTTGAGAGCAATAATGGATTTCAAGGCAATGAAGGATCAAGTACGGTATTAAACTGGTTTGAGAGCGACGAAATTAGCTGGCAAGCTCCAGGGAAAAGAGAGTATGTAAAAGTGTATGACTCTGTAAGCAAGATGAAAATTCAGAAGCAAAATTGATTTTTGGGTATGAATATAGGCTAAATGAAAACAGCAAACTGTTTCAGGAAAAATATAATGTGTCTGTTTCGAAGTCCAAATTTTTTGAACTGCGACCAAAACATGTTCTAATAGTGGCTAACACACCACACAGTGTTTGTGTGTTGTGTCAAACATGCTAATTTTGCATTCTTAGTAAAAGGTTTGAAGAGAGCTGCTGGTTTGAGAACAAGCTTCAACCATCGTAGCTTGTAAAATTCAATGGGCTGCAATACGAAGAGCGAAAGTTGCATGACAAATACCTGTGACAATTGCACTCAAGATGTCAAAAGTAACTTATACTAAAAGATGACATTGATTACTCAAAGATTACCCAGTGGAAAACATGGCAGAAGATCGAAGGAAAATACCTAGTGATTGCAAAAAACAACTTCCTTGCAAACACTTGTTGAAAATATTAATGAAATGTTATAAAGTTTTAAATTCCATTGTTTTGTATAGAAGGTCCAGTCAGCACACTTTGATCAAGTTAAGAGCAAGTTCAACAAAGGTACGGCAGTTATTCAAATTGACTATGCTGAAAACTTTCTCCCACGCCCCAAGATGAGATTCAGAGTGCACACTGGGGCCACAGACAAGTGATTCTATTTACAGCTCGTATTTGGTATAAGGATTAAGTTAAGTCGTATGTTGTAGTGAGTGATGATTTGTCTCACTCCTAGGAATCAAACTGGGATTTCTTGAAAACTATTATTAGTCATTTCAAGACATTTTTCTACAACGAACCAACAAACCTGTTAATATTCTCTGATAATTGTTCTGCTCAATTTAAGAGTAGATTCACTGCTTTAGACATCTGTTACCTTGCTAACGATTTGAATGTAGAGAATGTTGAGTGGAGTTCATTTGCACCTGGGCATGGGAAAGGTGCTGTTGACGTAATTGGAGGCCACCTCTGACAGATCTGGATCAAAATAAAATCTTGTTCTGTGATCATAAACACAGACCAACAGTTTTTAGCAGCCTATGAAAAAACCTGTGACACTGTCCAGGTATTGTTTGTTCACAGGGAAGATGTAGCAGAGACTGGTAAAATGCTGCAAAAACTATGGGAAAACACAGCAGAAATTGTAGGGATCCAGAAGTATCATCACTTTAAAAAGCTGGATGAAAAGCATGTTCTTGCTGCTTTTACAAACAGTTCTTTGATGAAAAAACATGAAGTTGTCACTAATCGAGAAAAAAGGAAGAAGAAGCAAACTCCCCTTCGATACTCCGACATCTATTCCAGCGACTCAGTCAGTTCTTGTGTCAGCGGAGTTGGGGCCTTATTTCAACTGGGGAAAGACCTTGTTGGGGAAAAATGTGCAGATGAACTTATTAAAGAAAATGAACTAAATGAAGAAAGTCAAATCGGGCCCGACAAACATGTGCTAGTCAAGTACACTACCAGTAGAAGCAATTTTAAGTATAAGTTACAACAGTGTGTCAAATTTCTGTTTGTGATGATGGAGAAGTGGGTGTTTTGTTCCTCAATGCCATTGGTAATGAATGCCGACTTTTTAAAATCAATGTGGACGGAGAAAAGTACGTTGATTTTGAACAGATAGTGAAAATTCTACCAACACCTGAAATAAAGTTGGCAGGTAAGTTAATATGGTACGAAAAGTACGTTGATTTTGAACAGATAGTGAAAATACTACCAACACCTGAAATAAAGTTGGCAGGTAAGTTAATATGGTACATTATGAGTACCCATACCCAATCTTAGTATTTCGTCAATTGTTTAACGCTCAATTTAAAAATTTGGGAGTTTTCTTGTATTTTTCACCTCCTACCGCCCTCATGGGAAAGGAAGGGGAGGATAAGGGCCAATGTCTGCTTTCATCCCGAAAGGTATGCATATAACAGTGCGCAATCAAGGTAAAAGAACAAATTAAAAAAACTATGAATTTGTCAGGTTTGAACTATTAGGTACACACCCTGTAAAATTGAATTTTCATTATATTTTTTTATTTTGACATTTTGGTTTCAAAATTTTTTGAATGGCTGTATAGTGTTATACATTTTTATAAATTCCTAGAAAAATGACACCCCTCCCATCTCTCTAGCTTAATTCTGAGAGGTGTTAGAGCAGTTTAAAGTGTATATATTGTGGTTCGATTTTGGACATTTTTATGGAAACTAACAAGGCGTAACTTTTCAAATGAAAGAGATAAGTAATTAAGTTGAAATTTGATACTTTTCTTAGTCTCTATGGGATGTAGCAGTATACCATATTTCATTAAAATCTGAGATGGTCAGGTAAAATGACCGTGTTGATTTGACATGGAGGGTGGTAAGATTACAGTTTCATATAACGCCTACATTTCTACCCTATAGACAAACATAAGTTAAATCACCCTAGATCACATCTATAGACAAACATAAAACCCAAGATTATCTTAGTAAAAATTACAAAGAAAAATGCTGCTGTCGTTAAATCGGGATACTCCTCAATTGTTTACTTTGAGATAAAAAACCAATTTACCTAGGCCCTACCACCATACTAATAATGAACACAGGCCTACCCGTAGAAGGTAACATTTACCATGTGTCCTCTTCACCGCAGTCTTCAAGACAGGGGAGTCGTCGAATGGCCCATCGGCAGATAGGGCAATGGGTGCAGGTAGGAAGTACCATGAGTCAAGGTTAACCCTCCGAGCGTTCAATATAGCACCCCTGGAGCGTTACGCATTTTTTGAAGGTTTTGCATACTTTCAAATAAAAATTTGTAATAAATATATTTTATGACCTAGCACTATAAATGTATATAATATATGAAAGTAGATAAAATGGACTATCTAATTATACAAAAAGTTTTATCCTTACTAATTGTTACCAAAATTAGGCTATAGGTTAAAAATTACAAAAAAAAAAAAATATATTCTTATAATAATTCAGTTTTGAAAATCTTGGCAGAATCGAATCTGGAGTTCCACTGGACCGATTTTAATTTTTAAGATGTCATTTTAAAGCTCTCATCCTGTAGATTTGCAAAAAAATATGAAAGTTTGATGTTTTTTAGTATTTATGGTGAAAAAATCAAAAAACCTGTTTTCCATAAGAAATACATTGGAAACAGGTTTTTACGATTTTTCCATTTGAAGGCAATTTTTGGCTGCCTATATTGCGGTTATTCAAGAAATGCTTAATGGTAATTTGTAGGAAATTATATTCTCTTTCAGAAAATCACCATCCACTTTTGTCGATTTCCTCACCGTTTAAAAGTTATTTACAAAAAACCGAAGCTACAACCAGTTTTGTTTGCGTTTCAAAAATACTCAGTTAAGAGAAATCTTGGGGCAATCGAATCTGGAGTTCCACTGGACCGATTTTAATTTTTAAGATGTCGTTGGAAAGCTTTCATCCTGTATATTTGCCAAAAAATATGAAAGATTGATATTTTTTTGTTTTTATGGTCAAAAAATAAAAAACCATGTTTTTCATAAAAAATACATGGACAACGGGGTTTTAAGAATTTCTTATTTGAAAGCAATTTTTGGCTGCATTTATTGTGGTTGTTCAAGAAATGCTTGATAGTAATTTGTAGGAAATTTGATTATCTTTCAGAAAATCACCTCCACTTTGGTCGATTTCCTCACCGTTTATAAGTTATTTACAAAAAACGAAAGCTACTACCAATATATTTGCGTTGAAAATTCAGTTTTGAAAATCTTTGGGCAATCGAATCTGGAGTTCCACTGGACCGATTTTAATTTTTAAGACGTCGTTGGAAAGCTTTCATCCTGTATATTTGCCAAAAAATATGAAAAATTGATATTTTTTAGTTTTTATGGTCAAAAAATAAAAAAACATGTATTTCATAAAAAATACATGGACAACGGGGTTTTAAGAATTTCTTATTTGAAAGCAATTTTTGGCTGCATTTATTGTGGTTGTTCAAGAAATGCTTGATAATAATTTGTAGGAAATTTAATTAACTTTCAGAAAATCACCATCCACTTTGGTCGATTTCCTCACCGTTTATAAGTTATTTACAAAAAACCAAAGCTACTACCAATTTATTTCCTTTGAAAATTCAGTTTTGAAAATCTTGGGGCAATCGAATCTGGAGTTCCACTGGACCGATTTTAATTTTTAAGATGTCGTTGGAAAGCTCTTATCCTGTAGATATGCCAAAAAATATAAAAGTTTGATGTTTTTTAGTATTTATAGTGAAAAAATAAAGAAACATTTTTTCCATAAGAAATACATTGAAAACGGGTTTTTACGATTTTTTCATTTGAAGGCAATTTTTGGCTGTTTTTATTGCGGTTATTCAAGAAATTTTTAATGGTAATTTATTGGAAATTTAATTCTCTTTCAGAAAATCACCATCCACTTTGGTCGATTTCCTCATCGTTAAAAAGTTATTTACAAAAAACCAAAGCTACTACCAATTTGTTTGCGTTGAAAAAATACTGTGGTAGAGATATTTTTATTAAACATTGTACAGCTAAATTAAATCTTTTAGGTGTTGTCGGAAAGCTTCATCTATGTATGTTTACTAAAAAATGTGGAAATTTGATGTTTCTTTTAAGAGTTATGATGAAAAAGTTAAAAAGATAAATATTTTCTTCCTTTAAACTGTGTCTGATCACATGGAACAAAGTTATTAATTTAACAGCTGATTGATGCATTGTTGTGTCCTTGATTTTTCTTTGTGTACATTTTGTTGTTTACATTTGGGATTTGTGGTTGTGAGTTCCTTACGTTTTGTTGGCGTTTAAATAAAGTTATGTGCTAAAGCAGAGTGTGGTTTTAAGCGGTATGTGATTTTTACAATCATAAATTAATATTTGAAAAACTAAATTAAATTAAATCAAACTAAATTAATATAAAACTGAACTAAATTAAATAATTACAAGTATAAATTTTTAATTGTTCTGAAAATGAATAACTTCATTATTTATAATATAGATCGCGAGGGAAACTGTTTGTTTAGAAGTTTATCTTTTCTATGTCATTCAACACAATCTAGGTACGCTGAAATACGAACCAAAATAATTGATGAAGTAGTACGTAACTGGGACTACTATTGCCCTTTTATGGTAGGAGATAAAACATATAGATTACCAATACAAAATGCAACAGAAAATAATTTTCTTTCTCAAATAAAATTTCAATATTGAAAACAAATACTACAATTTTTTTATTTATTTCACCGGAAATAGCATATAGGTACAATTTTTCTAGAGACCGTTGTATTTAACCACAACGGGCTTTGTTCCTAGTTTGTATATAACTTTGCTCTCAACCAAATTATTTTTGAATACACATAATTAAAATTCCAAGATATAAATTTTGTTTAGAATTTTATGCAGTTCAAGAAAATATATAATTTACATAGGTTTAAAGTATTTGAAAAAAAATTTATGTTGAATGAAACCAAAAACGTCCTACGGTACTTAATTACCCTAATCCCATAAGAACACATGTAAAACCAAGCTAGGAATATTACACTAATTCCTACTCATATTTATGATTATAAACTTGATAAAACATATTAATTTATTCCAATAATGTAAATTAAAGGTATTAGTAACACTTTTAATCATTCATAACCTTAAAACGATTGGTAAAATATGCATTTCGTTGTTTACAAAGTTAGCAGATGGTAACAGTTTTTTTACCAGATGTTTCATTGCATATTACAAACAACCAATCACGTTCCGCCATTTGAAATGGATGTTTTGGATAGCTTAGAATCTCCCGGTAACATCGGTAGCGTTCACGGGTCCATTTCTGTCATTCAATATAAAGTTACGTCACTTTTTTGAAAGGGTGAAAAATCGACTCAAACGCTCGGAGGCCGAAAAGCTGGGCCGAAAAATCGACGATTAACGCTCGGAGGGTTAATTTATTTGGTTTTAGGCCTATTTAATTTTTTTGGTATTTGATACCTAACTTACTGTGTTCTTGCTGTACAATCTTATGCCCGCACAATACCTTGTAATAAACTAAGTAATAAACTTAGGCCTAGCCTAACCTTTATCAATTTTATTCTCTTCCTCAGTGAGAGTGAAATATTATCATTAGGCTAATAAAACTTCCAGGGCAATTCAACGCTTGACCAGCATAATTTATTAGGCCTCAAATTTCGATACATAATGTACTAACTTATTTTAGCAACAGTATGAATTGAATATTGTAATTAGTAAGAAGTACTAACCTTGCTTGAAAAACCCTATCGATACGAGAAAGGTAGGCCCACATAGGCTAGATGAAAGATCTTAATAGGACACCTCTATTTTAGGAAAATTAAATTCACGCTTGAGTTTTATACATGATTAAAACGAATACCTCGATTTTCAAGAGTGACTTATGTACCTAAACAAATAACTTAAGTGTTAAACCGGCGAAAAATTCGGGAGACAAAATAATAATTACGAAACATGTGGAGACATTGCGCAGAAGAAGATTTATTTGATTCCTTGAATCCTGCCACTGGGGACTGGCAGCCAGTGTTGCCACCTCGTAACTATAATTTTACCCTAAACAAAAGGAAAAATTACCCTAAATTACCCTAAATCTTTTTTAAATTACCCTAAAAATGTCCCCAACGCTTAATTGGTGTTTTTAAGTACCATAATACCATTGACTATGAATACACAAATAGTCAATGATAATACTGTTATAAAACACCTAAAACAAGAGAAAGGCTGTAAAATGAATTAAATAATGCTTAAATAAATTCAAAACAAATACAATAAAATATTTTTTTTTATTTTGGCTAAATGCGTTTTTTGTGTGTAGGCCTATCTTTTTCAGATTTTTATTATTTTAAATTTTTATCTTTATCGCAGTATTTCTGGCCTGTTCACTTTATAAATGCCAAGGCTACCTTAATGTTTTTTTCTCTCTCTTTAATGTGACTAAGGCTAAAAAATTATGATTTTTTTAAATATACGGTATCTTCCAGTTTCGTTATTATTATGTTTTGGTCTAATCACCATTCTTATATATGCCTTCACAACTAACATTTTTTAAGTTACCTTTCAATGTCCTAAAAGATTACCTCTCTCTGGTTTTACCTATTATTAATAAGTTTTATGCCACTATTGTGTACTCCTAAAGGTTCCTATCTCTTATTATCTTACGATGTTTACAATGTTATTCACTTATGTTATTTTATTATAACTTATAAGTGTTGTAGCCTAATCTTATTTCTTGCAGTTAAGATTACCTTGTTATAATTTTCCTGTAACTTACAAATTATACTTACTTATTATTATAATTATTTTAAGGATAACTGTAAAAGCCTATACTGGTGGACTGTACTAACATTTTTTTATATTTAAAATAAAAATATTATTTATTTTGTTATATTTTTAATGTTTATGTTTCATGTTTTTCAATAGTTTTTCGTGTTTTTTCGGTAAAATGTTGACTATTTGCAGCATCTGTAATTTTACCCTAAGATTACCCTAAATTTTCCATTACCCTAAAAATTGCCCTAAGACCAATAAATTACCCTAGAAAAGGGTAATTACCCTAAAAGTGGCAACATTGCTGGCAGCAGTGTTGCCACCTTTTTTTTCTGGTTTGCCAAATTTGGCCGGCTTTGGATTACACCATGAAGCCGCGAGGTTCAATTTGTTTAGAAAAGTTTTCTTTGGTTGCTTCCTTCCTCAAACAGTTTGCTGAAAATACACATTTTGTTAGTCACATGGAGTTACATAAACTTTTTTACTACTTGGTTATATTAGTTAATTCAGGTTAGTTTTGTTTCCATTACTTTTTTTGTTTGTGTGTTGCCACCTTGTAACTATAGTTTTACCCTAAACAAGAGGAAAAATACACTAAATCTTTTTTAAATTGCCCTAAAAATTACCCCAAAACCTAATTAGTGCTTGTACCATAATCTTATACTATAATACGAGCACTGTCAGAGGGGATTTTGTGTGTTCCACGATCTCGAAATCTAGAGGGTAGACTTTGCTAAAAGTTTGCATTTAAGAGTGTTTTGGAAAATAAAAATACCTAAAGAAACAGCCTCAATCCCAGGAAAAATCTAATTTGGTCCAAAATTAAGTTTTAAAATCGTATTTTTTTACATTGGTCTTATGGGTTGCTAAGTTATTTTGGTAACGAAATAACAACGAATATAACCTCCTTGAACGAAAGCACGGTCATCTCTAGTACATGATATGTACTAGAGATGGCCGTGACGAAAGGTATACAAAAATAAAGGTGCTTAACATTAATGTTTTTTGTGGAAATATAATAGCTTTATCATTGACTTTACATACAAAACTTTAGTATGTAAAGTCAATGGCTTTATTTTATTACCATGACACTATAACAAAAGTTAATTATAACCAACGAGCAAGGCTCGGTACTACTGGTACTACTGTTTTAAAACGCATAAAACAAGAGGAAGGCAGTTAAATAAAATAAATAATTCTTAAATATATCAAAATAAATATAATAAAATAATTTTAAAACATTTAAGGCTAAATTTATATGAATTTTTTTGTGTGGAGGCCTCTACTAAAATACAAACCCTTCCTGTTTTTTTACCATTTTAAATTTTTATCTTTATCACAGTATTTCTGGCGTATTTTAAATGCATAAGCTACTCTAATGTTTTATTCTCTGTTTAAGATAACTAATTCTACATCATGTTATCATGTTATTTCATATATCTTCCAGTTTCATTATTATTAAGTTATGTCTTTGCCTATAGTCACCATTCCTATATGCCTACAAAACTAATTTTTAAGTTACCTAAGGTTACCCAATAGGTTTTTGAAATGTCTTAAAAATTATTTCTCTCTGATTTTTAGCGAATTTCCCATAGGGAATAAGCTATTACCGTAGGTCTCATGGTAAGACCTAAGCCCGGGACCATGTTACTTTTTGTTTTTAGGTGCCCAGAGACCAAAAATAATATTCATTAAAATCTATAATATATACAGCCCCATGTGTAACTGACTGACTCACTCACTCACTCACTGATGATCTTAAATTCCTAAAGCGACCGTTTAAGATAGAGACTTGAAATTTGGCATGGACATTCTTTGAGATGTTTCAATTTAGGGAAAATCATAAAACTACAACTTTTTTACTTTTAAACTATAAAAAAGATAAAAAATATAGATTTGTTGGTAACGTAGTTCAGCCGTATCAGCGTATATCACCACGTGGTCGTGGTATCGTAGATCATTTTGCAGGTTTAGTTCTCGGTCGTGTTTAAATGATGTCTTTTAACTACACCCGTGTTTGATACAAACATTATATTCCTTTCAAACATGAACGTCTTGTTTAGACGACGGTACTTCGATGTTTTGAGAGTGGGTTATCTCACCAGGGTAAACCTCGCTTTGATTTATACAGTATCAATGCCCAAAAACTACAAATTTTCAACTTTCAACTATAAAAAAATTTCTAAAAAGACGAGGTGTCAGTAAGAAAGTACGTTGGTTTTTAAGATGTCGCTCGGAGCGCTATTATAGTCGCTTAGTTCTCGCTTGTATTTAAATGATGTCTTTTAACTACACCTCTTCCCGATCAATATTCTCAATTGGGCACAAGGTTGTTTGCGTATGTTTTCCTTCTGATTGCTGTGTTATTATTGAAAATGAAGTTTACTGAATCGAAAGCGTATCTCTACATTCGGGTGATGTCCGCTTTGATTTCTATAGTAAAGTTAATGTCGCTTAGTTCTCGGTTGTATTTAAATTATGTCATTTAACCACACCTGTTCCTGATGATGTTTTTGCGACAGTTCGCAGAGCAGTGATCTTAAATGTTGTATATAAACTACGTTAGTGCAAATTTCAGTTTACAGTATATTGTAATATAGCTGTAACTGTAGTATTACATTTGTTTTAAGGATGGTGAAATAAATTTAATGCACGTACAATAAAGTAATACGAAAATGTTGATTGAAATGTGAGGTTCTCGTTTCGTTTTATTTAAATTCATTTGTTCATATTGCATATTGCTATTACTCTAGTCTTTTGAGAGACGATTGAGCGTAGTGCTGGAATACTTTGTTATAATTTTATATTATTAATTTTATTATTACTATGGTGAGCTCTGCGAAGCTTGTGCGAATACTTTAAACATTATTTTAGTACTGCATATTTTTTGCTGCAGTAACGCCCGTAAAGTAAATGATTAATTGCTAAAAATATTTTAGGTCTTATTACATTTATAGACTTTAGTTTTCTCATGCTGGAAAATTTCTTGTAGGTTTTCGCACAAAAAATTACCTAATACAGTAATTATAACTTAATTTTCTACTATTTGTATGCTGTCTCTCTATATGAATCCCCTGATTGAATATAGCGCTTCAGTTGATAGTTCTGATGCAGTTTTACTCTGAAGAGTTGAACGTTTCCCAACACGTTTGACATCCGGTCTTTGACCTATTTGCTGCTGTCCAATCAGGCTTAGATTTTAGTTTGGGAAACGATTGAACATATTAAGTTATAGAACTATTGAACTTTCCATTCTTACCTTCGCTAACGTTTACTTCCGACGTTTTTTTTAAACCATCTACATATCTGATGACCCATCATTCTGAGAAATATTATAATAACCAATGGAATTAAACTCAATAGTAATTTTTCTCGCTGCCACTTTGTCCGTCAAACTTCCTCAATGCAGTGCTCTCACCTAAAGTCTCGATTACCCCTATTATTGTTGTAATTTAAAACTATTCTATGCTTATCAATTATTGAAACTCTTTTGGTATATTTTAATTTAACCAATAATCCTTTTTTGGCTATAATTTCACAATTGGTTTTTTTTACTACCATTGGTTGAAAATGCATAATGTACGCCGATTTTATGGTTCTTAAGTTGCTTTTCAACTTTCAATTATAAAAAAATTTCTAAAAAGACGAGGTGTCAGTAAGAAAGTACGTTGGTTTTTAAGATGTCGCTCGGAGCGCTATTATAGTCGCTTAGTTCTCGCTTGTATTTAAATGATGTCTTTTAACTACACCTCTTCCCGATCAATATTCTCAATTGGGCACAAGGTTGTTTGCGTATGTTTTCCTTCTGATTGCTGTGTTATTATTGAAAATGAAGTTTACTGAATCGAAAGCGTATCTTTACATTCGGGTGATGTCCGCTTTGATTTCTATAGTAAAGTTAATGTCGCTTAGTTCTCGGTTGTATTTAAATTATGTCATTTAACCACACTTGTTCCTGATGATGTTTTTGCGACAGTTCGCAGAGCAGTGATCTTAAATGTTGTATATAAACTACGTTAGTGCAAATTTCAGTTTACAGTATATAGTAATATAGCTGTAACTGTAGTATTACATTTGTTTTAAGGATGGTGAAATAAATTTAATGCACGTACAATAAAGTAATACGAAAATGTTGATTGAAATGTGAGGCTCTCGTTTCGTTTTATTTAAATTCATTTGTTCATATTGCATATTGCTATTACTCTAGTCTTTTGAGAGACGATTGAGCGTAGTGCTGGAATACTTTGTTATAATTTTATATTATTAATTTTATTATTACTATGGTGAGCTCTGCGAAGCTTGTGCGAATACTTTAAACATTATTTTAGTACTGCATATTTTTGCTGCAGTAACGCCCGTAAAGTAAATGATTAATTGCTAAAAATATTTTAGGTCTTATTACATTTATAGACTTTAGTTTTCTCATGCTGGAAAATTTCTTGTAGGTTTTCGCACAAAAAATTACCTAATACAGTAATTATAACTTAATTTTCTACTGTTTGTATGCTGTCTCTCTATATGAATCCCCTGATTGAATATAGCGCTTCAGTTGATAGTTCTGATGCAGTTTTACTTTGAAGAGTTGAACGTGTCCCAACACGTTTGACATCCGGTCTTTGACCTATTTGCTGCTGTCCAATCAGGCTTAGATTTTAGTTTGGGAAACGATTGAACATATTAAGTTATAGAACTATTGAACTTTCCATTCTTACCTTCGCTAACGTTTACTTCCGACGTTTTTTTTAAACCATCTACATATCTGATGACCCATCAGGCTGAGAAATATTATAATAACCAATGGAATTAAACTCAATAGTAATTTTTCTCGCTGCCACTTTGTCCGTCAAACTTCCTCAATGCAGTGCTCTCACCTAAAGTCTCGATTACCCCTATTATTGTTGTAATTTAAAACTATTCTATGCTTATCAATTATTGTAACTCTTTTAGTATATTTTAATTTAACCAATAATCCTTTTTTGGCTATTATTTCACAATTGGTTTTTTTTACTACCATTGGTTGAAAATGCATAATGTACGCCGATTTTATGGTTCTTAAGTTGCAACTTTCTTCATTTTAAGACTATATAAAGACTTTAAGACTTCATGATTATAGTACCTAATGCCCTGTGATCTATTACATACTACTAAGGCTCTATTTTTATTAATTTTCTGAACTGATATATATAACATTTAAAATTGTTAAATTAATAATTGCTGATTTTGAATGATAAAATTGTTATCGTTTCTCTATATGGTACATATATGATTCCTGCGTTTCTTGGCCACCCCGTGGCGGAACTGAAGCATCTTAGCCTATACCTTTTTTTTTTAAATTTCAAATATCTTGATTTTGTCCCTTTTTTCTTCTAATACATACAACGATCCTCTATATAAACTTATAATTTTATTCCTCTTTTATCTTTTCAGAATACAGTTATTACCTCAATCATGTGCAATCATAATCGTATCTCCTAATTTTTACACAACAACTTTTGAGCATGACTATTTACGTAGTTCATTAATATTTCACAACTCCATTATATTTTTTAACGAATTAAGGGAAGCTAGGGAGTGGGATTAAACCATGAGCCGTGGGCAAATTTAAAAGCTTATTACTGTATTATTTATTGTGAGTAGTGTGTATTGGCGGCTTCTGTTACTGTCGTTGGAGTTGAGCCCTCAACTAGCCTGTTCATTGTATGAGGTTTTGACAGTAATTTACGGAATTGGGGCAACCAATTATTGGGTTGGACCCTCCATCAAGCATAACACCTAGAATATTTGCATAAATAATATTTATTTCACAGCTCAATTTTTTAAAACTATTTACTAAGGAGGGGTATTAAAACCTACTAATAGGAGATTATTAAAGCTTTTTTTACTATTGATTGTGAATTTAGAGTATTAGATGGTTTTGTTACTGTCTTGGCTGTCCAGATCTTATGTGGAACTAAACTATTTCAAACTTGACTTTTTATTAATTCAAACTTTGGCCGACTAATTTTTTTATTATTGTTTTTTTTTTTACTTTTAATCTCCAATTATATTTTTTATTAGTACTATGTATCCCCCCAGATTAACAATAAGGTGTTATGAAATCTTGATCTTTGAGCTCTGGCATTCAAATTATAACGTCATTAGATATATCTATGACTAAACGAACACTCTAATTTGGGCTTTAACTACTCAGGGGATTAGTTCTATGTATCCCCCCAAATTAACACTAAGGTGTTATGAAATCGTGAACTTTGAGTTCTGGCATTCAAATTATAACGTCATTAGATATATCTATGACTAAACGACAACTCTAATTTGGGCTTTAACTTCTCAGGGGCAACCCCTAAGGGGGCATGGGGGCGGAGCCCCCATCGAGCCGTAGGCGAGTCTAAATTATATACTCCCGAATGTGTAACTGACTCACTCACTCACTCACTCATCGGGGTATCAGAAATTCGTCGAATGTCGGTAAAGTAGATCACCCATATATCACTTACTACAGAGTGATTCCCAAGCGAGAACTAAACTTACCGACTTGTATTACTGAGAAAATTGCTAACATACTGGGAGTCGCGGATTACCAAAACTTATTAAGAAATTTTATAACATTTAAGAAATTTTTTAAGAAATTTTATAACATTAACCATATAACATTAACTAACATTTATAACATTAACCATATATTTTATAACATTAACATTTTATAACATTAACCCTTTTTAAGAAATTTTATAACATTAACCAATTGTGCCTTTATAGGTAAAGCGGTCTATTCACCGAGAGTAATTTCAATGTACAGGGTGTATCTGAAATTACCTCTCCAGACCGGAAGTCACTGATGTCAAATACAAACTCTCACTTTAAATAACTTTTTTTAGTTTTACACGGTTTTTAAGAAAACTTTACAATTTGATCTTGTACGCGTAATTTTAGCAGTTTATTGAATATTTGAGGTTGAAATTTAGATTTTCCTCATTCTTCTCTGAGCATTTTAGGTTAAGCAAAAATGTCTCGGCACAAAAATGTCTTAGACTCTTTTAAATACGTTTCCAACAAAAATTGTCAGTTTGATCCAAAATGTTTTTTTATTAAATTTACAACATGACGGAGATTAATGAACATGTATTTAAATGTTTAGTAAAACTAATCACGTGATAATATATGTTTTATGATGGTATATTATTTTAAATGAGGTTCTTAGACATTTACATGTTTGGTAAGTTCTGTTATATGTAAAATGTTCAGACATAATATATGTTAAATTTTCCCCTGTTAAAAAAAATAATGTCATGCTATTTATTATTCTAAATCAGTATGATTAGGGTTTAAAATATTAAATTTTAAAGTTGCTCCAAAATTACGTCTGGTCCCCTCTGTATTGAAATCAGTGTCAATCAACAGAGCAAAATATGTTTACCTACAACGGCACAATTTTTTTTTGTACAATTTTAAAAGAGGTGCAAGGTTGGTATGGGACACCCGGTAAGACAGTATCATATTTGCACAATAGTCCTCCCAAAAATTGGTTCTTTATTTGGGATGGCACTTAATTTATAACGAACTCATTAGGAAGTACATCATTGACTTTTCCTGATGGCATGATAATTTAAATTTTACAATTCAACAACAATTTTAACTAAAATAGCAGATTACACAATTGATTTATCTTTTAGTGCGTACTAAGTTAATGTTTAATTTAAAAAGGTGGCAGCACAGTATTTTCATTTAAAATAAAAGCTTTTTTATTTCCTGCCCCAGAAAACTATCTGATTTCAAAATTTAGTGACCAAACATTTTTACCCAAAATAAATATGACATTATTTTTAGCGGCCAAATTATAACATCTGAGGCAATCCTCGCGAACATCTTTCAAGTTACTACAAGTTTGGTTCTATGAATTTTTGCCCCCCAGTCCACACAATTAAACATAATTAAATGTTTATTTATTTTTGCGGGGAATTTTACCCCATGTAGACGTAATTTTACAACTACTATAATATTTTACTCAGAACCTTCACTTTGCACATGGACATATCTTGCTCAGTACCAATATCAATTAAATTATCAAACTCAAAAATTATCATGATGATTTTCAATATCACGTATTCTTCTTTTGACCGTGAGTCGGAACGAATTGCTATATCAAGCAACTGATTGTTTTACTTTGATTGTTATTTACTGACCTGGTCCTACGGCTAAAACATACGTCCTTTGATGGTTATGGTAATTTTAATATTTTAACCATTATTTAACATACTTTTGTTAGTAACTACTGTATTATTGTATTTAGAAGCTTGAAGTTTTTTTATTTGTCTTGGCAGTAATTTTTTAGGAAATTAGGTAAATTTAAAAGTTTTACACCATTAAAAACTGAAATGAAGGAATTGTAATGAATGCCAATATTACATTATGTATTAATCATTGTATGTTCAATATTACTGGATCGTTATGTTATTCCCTGGAATTTCAACCCAACTAATTGAAGGATAGTAACTGAATAGTATTTTTGTAAATAAAAGGGGTTTTTGGCAAGTTTTATCCATTTTGTTAAGATTTCCAATTATTTTGTTTTAATGGAATTTTTCATTATTATTTTCGATGATCTACTGCACATTTTTTATGCAGTTTATCCATTTAATTTTTTCATATATTTATTTATACGTATTTTATAATTTTAAGTAAATACTTATACAATACCTACATAATAAATTTATTCACAACTCCATTAACCTTTATAGAATTCGGGGGAATGAGGAAGGGGGTTTGGGGAAAGAGTCTCTGAAAACGAGCCGTAGGCGAATATATTTCATTCCTTAGATTGAGTTAGTTCTATAAGTTCAAAATTAGGTTATTTCTGCAGGTTAATCACCTGCAGGTTAATCACAAAATTAGGTTAATCACTCGTACTTATGTTATACGAGTAACATAACATCCTCCGATTTCGATGAAATTTGGTATGAAGGTGTAAGACCAGATCTATTTTCATGAGTTCGCAAACCAGCATGATCGGCTTATGGTAACGGGGTTTTATGGGGTTTCAAAGGGGTCTAAAATGGGTTTTTGGCATTTTTGGACCCTAATTTTTAAAATTCAACAATTTTAACTAAAACCATTTAAAAGAGCTTTAAAAAACAAACAATTTAGTATTTTGAATTTTTAACTTGGCTTAACAGGTTACGGAGAAAAGCTAAAAATAGGTTTCCAATGTTAATCTTATGGGAAA
The DNA here is from genome assembly GCA_030545055.2 of Neoaliturus tenellus. Lineage (NCBI taxonomy): Eukaryota > Metazoa > Arthropoda > Insecta > Hemiptera > Cicadellidae > Neoaliturus > Neoaliturus tenellus. The sequence continues at coordinate 166,782,396 of CM061534.1, read as the reverse complement.
TCAACAAAACCCTGTATCTCGCTTATTTATTGGAATAACTTGATAAAATTTGGTATGTACATTCACTAGGTAGGGTTTAACTAATATTTGCTTACAACACTCATATGGCGGCAAATCTACATACTCATTCCCATGGGGCTTATGGGGAAAATTTAAGTGTCGAATATTGATACAATTTGATTTTTACCTTACCTAACTATTACAAACCTTTGTTTTGTTATTCTAACAAAACAAACATTTTCTAACAACATCCAATGGCAGCAAACCTACATACTCATTCCTATGGTGTTTATGGGGAAAATACAAAATCTCAAGATCCTTTGGAAATTCGCTGAGTACGCAGGTCTGCTGCGACGGGGGTATTTTACAATTTTTGCGCTAAATACAATAAATTACTAGTATTCTTCCCATTCCAACACCTATATTTTAATCTACTTCAATGATAACTAATACTTTAAAACCAATCAAATTCCTGCCAAAACTCCTAAGTCACAATTAATTATTATCGCACTACTTTAGTCGACTCTATTTTTCCTCAATACCTTACTTGTTATGCGAAACTATAACATATTTAATGTTTTTTTTTTATTTACAGAACATCCACTCTATTATCTGGATTATGAGTTTATCAACTTTAAGTAAATACTTATACAATACCTACATAATAAATTTATTCACAACTCCATTAGCCTTTATAGAATTCGGGGGAATTAGGAAGGGGGTTTGGGGAGAGATCCTCTGATAAAGAGCCGTAGGCGAATATATTTTCATTACTTACAAACTCATTTATTTTGCTCATTTACAAACTCTTATATTTACATGTATTCTGTTCATTATATGAGACTTAAACAACAATTAACGAATTTCTGGGCAACCCCTAAGGGGGCATGGGGGCGGAGCCCCCATCGAGCCGTAGGCGAGTTTATATATATATATATATATATATATATATATATATATATATATATATATATATATATATATATATATATGTGTGTGTGTGTGTGTGTGTGTGTGTGTGTGTGTGTGTCCCTAGACACGATAACTCTCGTAAAAATGGTCCGATCGACACCAAATTTGGTAGAGATGTGTAATCCTACGTTTATTCGGATGAGTTCGTAAACCAGACATATCGACCTATCGGAAGGGGTAGTTTTGGGGGGGTTTGTACCCCAAAAATGGGTTTTTTGCATTTTTCATATGTAATTTTTTTTTAAATTCTAATCATTTTGAAGCTTTGCTCTATCTCCATTGGTTACCGAGATATTACAAAGTCTAAAGACAGTACGTTGTATTTTGGGGCTCCAATGTTAATCTTATGGAGAATAAGGATGTGTTAATATTTCACTTATTAACCAATGTTTTTGGACGAAACTTGGTATTCAGCTTCATTTGGTTGAGATTCATCCATTTATGGTAAAAAATCTTGGTTTTCATGCTTATCATGGCAGCAAACCTGCATACTCTTTTCCCATGTTAATCATATGGAGAATAGGCAAACTCCTTTAGCAATGGACAGATATTGATGAAATTTAGTGTATGGCTTCATATGGTCAAAATAATTTTTTTATGCTAAAAACCTACTTTTAGTGTTCCCCATGGTGCATACCTGCATACTCTTTCCCTACATTTATCATAAGGAGATCAACATTTATTTCCCTATTTATGAGCTTCTGATGATTTTTGGTTTACAGGTTTATCTGGTCATAATTAATACTACTAATTTGGAAATTCGCTGAGTACGCAGGTCTGCTGCGACGGGGGTATTTTTACTTTTTTATTTTTCCCTATTGTTAATAAGATAAGTTTTATGCCGTTATTATGTTTAGTCCTAAAGGTTCCTATCTGTTATTATCTTACAATAATTATATTATTATAACTTATAAGTGTTGTCACTTTATTTCTTCTATTGATTAAGTTAAATTACTTTTTAAGGTTAACTGTAATAGCCTATACTGGTGGGCTGTAGCAACATTTTTCGTATTTAAATTTTACAAACTAAGTTATTATTTGAGATTTTTACTGTTCATGTTTCATGTTTCTCAATAGCTTTCATGTTTCTCAGTAAAATGTTGACTATTTGCAATATTTGTAATTTTACCCAGAGATTACCCTAGATTTTCCACTACCCTAAAATTACCCTAAGACCAGTAAATTACCCCCCAAAAAAAAGGGATTTAACCCTAAAAGTGGCAACACTGACTGGGAGACACTCGTATCGTAGCTGCATGTTGTCCGCGGGTCAACTAGCGCTTTATGCGGATGGAGCCGGCGTCACTGGAGTTCCCGGCCGTTCTCGCTATGGGCGGGAACTTTAAATGAAACTCTGGTGTGCGGCAGCCAATTCTGAAATACATTTTGGTCGTTATCATTCTCCGATTGGGATTTAATTTGATAATTTTGATTGTTACCAGCATTGCATAGTCAATGGCATTATTGTCAGCTGTATTCGTATGGCGGTGATGGCTGCCATCACCTGTGATTGTGTTGTCAACTCGGACGCTAACCATTACGAGCGCTAGTAAATCCACAAGATTACTGTATTGGCATTGAGTAAATATGGCGACGTTGTTAACATAACGACCATAACGTATAGAAAGGACAATACATAGGGAAGATAGCGGTGGGGCATACGGGAGACATTCGAAGCAGCTTAATGACGTCGCTTCATTGTGTTACGGCTATGATGCTGACTTCATAACATTAAAGTTTCTATATTTTGCCGCTACTCGGCTAGTCTCGCTTGCCCTCTTTCTTTCTTTGTTTTTGAGTATTGCGGAATCGTTGTTAGTGTGAGTCTGCCATTGAAACTCTTAGTTACCGTATCGAATAAAGATAAATAAATAAGTAAAACCTAAGCCTAAAAATCTTAAAAGCATTTTATTTACTAATAAATATACCGATATTCATGTGTAAGATTAGAAATAGATACAGTATCCTTATTTTAGTATATAATCCTTAACAATTTTTGGATTGGCACTCTTAAATGTAGTGTTAAGTTAAATTGGGTGTGTGATAGATTGGTGTAGGATTCTGCAATCCAAACCTTGCACCTAAGTTTTGGTTCCACAAAACTTAATCAAATTTAAACTTTACTACCGGTAATTACTTAAGTATACATCTTACCGAATCCGACTAGGATTCGTTTATGGGGAATTAAGGAATAGGCTGACTGTTAAGACGGTTAAACTTAGTTGCATAAAATTACGTTTCATACTAACCAAAAATATAGCCTAGATAGGCCTAAAATGTTGAACGCTTTGAATTTCTATCAAAACTAAAGCAGGCCCAAGTTTATGTAATTAAGGCCTGATAAAAAGAAAACAAAAAATACCTACAGTATAACAAAAATAAACATTTTTATTTTGTAATAGAGTTTTCAAATTCTCCTTAAAAAGAGGACCATGATAGAATTTATCCATTTCCATTCATCATCATCTAATCCTATAGAGGTTGGTGTAGACAATATTATTCAGTTTTTGCAGTCGACAACTCTGAAATCAAGCGTATTGAGCGCTGACTGTTCGTAGCGATAACTCAAGGAACTAATTCGATGACGTCATAGTTTGCTCCGAATGTCTCCCGTATGCCCCACCGGGGAAGATAGTAACGCTTGCCACAGGACTCAGTCCTGTCTCGAGACAACTATCAATTATTGTTGTAACATCTGTGTGCAATCAAGATCTGTAGAGGAAAAAGCATAACTTCTCCCTAAGGTCAGCTGAATAGCTATTTTTTGTGTTCCGGATATGAATCGTCAAAACTAAAACGGAAGTCAAGTTACGTTATAATATTTACCATTACACAGCTGATTGAAAAAGAGAATGAAGCAGTCTTGCCACAGGTAAGATATTTATCGTAACGACACCATATTACTCTATTTTACATTTGGATTATTAGTTAATAACAAACCATTAGGTAATGACCAAATGAACAATTTTCAATCAAGGTAAATCTAAAACCATAAATTCTACCGTAGTTTGCTTTGAAATTCCTTATCTATACTTATTTAATACGCTAAGGGGTTTTTTTGTCTTGAGAACTCCTCCTACAATTTTCAACCGATTTTCAAGTTTTTGGTATCGTTGGATAGGGCTTGGTCTGTAGTCTTTTCCGCCAAAAACTGATGAGAATCGGACTGAAAATAAAGGCGCTATCCACCATTGAAATCTCAAAATTTCTGATTTAAATAACATTGGGATTGAATAAAGCATTTTAAACATGTGTTAATAATCAGCTGTAAATAAGTGTTGTTTTGGTGATTACAGATACTCACAATATTGGATTGGTCGGATGTCATTGATTTAGAGCTAAAAGTAACATTTGTATTGTATTAAAATAAATTGCTCGATTTCGAGCAACACGTATACTAGTTTTAGTAATAGGGAGACAAAAAATCTCCAACGCTAACTAGAACAATTGTTGTTTCCTGCAGCGTTGGCAACACTTGCAGGTAACAAAGAGTAAAATGTTGGTTTTTTAACACTTTTTTAACCAACAAAAACTCTATGGCGGCATTCACGGATGTCGCAGAAACTGACACCATTGCTCTTATGGGATGTAGCCCACCTGGCACTACAGTCATTTTGGTGTGCAATCAGTCTATTGATTCGACTACATAAACTCGATAGTCATCATCATCATCATTACTTATGGAGGATTCGAATCGAATCGAGCTATCGCTTGTTGAAAGCTTTCGATTATATTGCATTTGGTAGCCAGTTAGTGGTGCCCTTAGCGGACGATCTAGCTATTCAGCGCGTTTCCAAATTTTAACATTGCTTGTCCACTCGATAAGTTATACTAATAACGTCGCCCTGTTTATTCAATGGTAGTGCCACAGGTGAACTACATTCCATAAGAGCAATGGTGCAAATTTCTGCGACAACCGTGGTTGTCACCACCGAGGAAACAACGACTAAAATGTGTTTTAAAAAATCAACATTTTACTCTTTGTTACCTGTAGGTGTTGATAACTTTTATTTGATAACTATCTAATGGTTTGTTATTAAGTAATAATTCAAACTAGAGATCGCCTCCTGATCGAAATTCGATCACAGATACAGTTGATCTGGACCTAAGAAGCTAAAACATTTTAGAACTAAAACATCTGTTTTCTTCCTAATTGTCTATCAGTTGTTTTTACTACAGCTGTCTTAATGATTCATTCAATTCTCCTTTCTCCATAAGATTAACATTGAAACTTTGAAAGCCTGTGGGGCGTAGCCCTGTTGTCCGATGTGAATTAGAATGTGATTCTGCTCATCTACAGGACTATAGCCTACCTTTCTAACGGTATGCGGGGATTTATCCTACGATGCCCACGAGCTGAGAAAAAAGGAGGAAATGAAACATGCTTGCGTATTAATATATAGATGTCAATTAAAGTAATATGGTGTCGCTACGAAAAATATCGTACCCGTAGAAACACTGCTTCATTCACATTTTTAATAAGCTGTTTATTATAACGTAGCCTAACTTTTTTTAACAACATTTATTTCTGGTTCAACATACAGAGTGTTATACACAGAACATTTAAAATTTTCAAAAGAGAATGAGCTGGGTTGTTTAACAGCAATAACAGCGACGGGTTGGTCTGCGGATCTGTTTTTACGTGCTACATGTGTTGAGGAAACAGTTCGGGTTCTTGGGGGAAGTTTGTGAGATGAATGTTTCCCGTTGACAACAGCAGCGTAGGAAACCCCGAATGATTGGGGTTGGGGAGCTTCAGATAGTCTAGTTTGAGCATTAGCTGGAGAGATATCTTTGGTTGGGGGTTAAAACGGCTCAGAATTGACCCGCGTAAACTCAGATTGATTTAGGTTTTTGGTTTTAGACAAAAGTCCCTGGTAGGCCTAATGTGAACATAACCTGAAATTGGCAGTGTGGTTTTCCCCACAGTTTACACACGAAGTTGTAACATTTTTAGGCAAAGGACGCTCAGAAAAATGGTGATTACCTGTGCAGCGAACACGTCTGGGGTCGAGATGACAAAACTTTTGGTGTGGCCATACCGTTGGCAACGAGTGCCTTGGGGAATATCCCTATTTTTCCGTTTTGGTTCAACGGAAACAATGGATTGACATAATTTAGTAATTTTAAAAATGTCATGGCCGGCATCATTATTCTCGAGCTCAACCAAACACAAAGGAATGACAAGGTTTTGTTTGTTAAGTAACCTGATTACTCTACAAACTGGTAGGTTGAAGCTTAAAAGTTCAGTTTTGATTTCATCTTCAGTCAAAGAACATGGCACATTTCTGATAAAAACTTCCAGTTCCTTGTCCAAAGTGGTTTGAGAAGTGTGAAATTTGACACCGGATTGTTCATAAAAATATGTTATAGCTTCCTAAAATCATATATGTCTGTGAGGATGATTTTACGAGATTTGCCTTTAACTGATGTAGGAAACTCATTGGTCACATTAATTTTTATATCTTTAATAATTTCTTAATGTTAGTGATTGTTCACTTCATGAAGGAAAATGGGAGGAATTTTGTTTTGTTTCTGGTTAGGTTGAGCTTGTTATTCTGAAGATTCTGTATTACTTGTAGTTGCATAGTTGTGATCAGAGAGTGCGTTATATGGGGTTTGTTTACAAAGTTGAGATGGATCTCTTTGATGAGTTTCAGACATGGAGTTAGCTTTCGCTAGTCTCCGAGAAGAAACGAAGTTTTCCTCTTCTTTTTCCTGCTCAATTTCGTCATGGGATTCATTGAAGAAGTCAATGTTTAGTTTGTTCATATTTGTCGAGTAGTAAGGTCTAGTAGTAGTCAAAGCTTTTATCATTAAGTCTTCATTTTTCAAATCAGTCAATGGCAATTTTTAGCAGAATTTTTTTTCCACAGTCAGATTCGATGGTTTTGTCTCACAAGTTCTAATTGAGAGTATAGAGAGTGTCGTTTGAGTCACATATGGGAATTCCGTTTCCATTCACCTTGCATTGTATTGCGGCTTGAAATGCCAGCCGATTAATTGAAAGACACATGAGCGAATGTGTGCTAGTTAGCGGATAACGATGGCCGTATACAGATACAGCATGCGTGCGACGCAACTCATACGCACCCAGCTCACGCACGCATCGTGACCATGGCCACCATTGCGTAACGCATCTCACTGCTGATTGGCATTGCCTTTAGAACGCTACTCTTGGATTGGTTTGCGAATTGTAAAAAATCCGCAGTCCTCTTGACATCTATAACACTTCAAGGTTGGGATTAGGACGGAATTTACAGTACAGTTTGTTGGACAGTTCGAACCTCAGTCCTATAATCATTCTCAACACTTTTCGTCTTTCCTCAAAAAGGTCATCAAGGGACTTGGGAAAGCTATGAGGAAATAATTTTAAAAAGAATGATTTCCCATGACTTTTTCAGATATTCTGACTTAATCAACTACTATATTTTTAAAGTACAATTATTCACTAATAATAATGGTGGGGTGGTTTACCTTAACCCTTTAATGCATGATATTTTATATTTTGTTGAAATAAATATATGTAGTAAAATATATTATTAGTTTAATGTAAAAAATAGTAAAAAAATTTTATTTTGTACTTTTATATTAAAAATATTAAATTTTATTCATGTTACACCTGAGTTACACCATGGGTTCCTGTGAAAAACGGCACCATTTACCATGTAACTCGAAAGTTACATCATGTAACAAAAACACCAGAACTTTCAGGTAAAAATTAATTATATTTATTTATTAAACATATAATGGTCATAGAAAATGTTATAAATTACGCTTTATAAAAGGTATAAAACTCGCATAAAAATATAAAGTTAGAAAAAGTAACTTGTAAAAGTACTCTTGTAACACAATATCATTGTACTATAGGTGTACAAGTACGAGAGTGTTTTCCCTTACTCATGAAAATATTTTAAGCAGTTCATGAAAACAAAATTTAAATTACACGGAGAACTCTTGGCATTTTGGTGTTTCCCTTGCAGTTATCAAACTTGTACCATTTTCTTTTGTGGTCTCAAATGGGCCAGTGATCGGTCTTGTTTTTTACCACAGTACTCGGGGTTCATAAGGCAGTCAAAGTTTTTCGTTTTAATTGGTTGGAACTTTATTTGTATTTGTTGTGATGGAAATAGTTAAAATAATATAAGAATAAGAATTTTATATGGTATTCACATCAAAAGTTAAGTTTTGACTTGCAAAAAAGTTATATGAGTTTGCATGATGTTACACTTGAGTTACATCATGTTTGTGGTGACTTGGACTGCCTATACATGATGTTACCCAATAGTAACATGGATAAAAATAGAAAATGAGAAAAAACTATAAACTATTAAAGCTTTCCTGAGTGAAAGTATAGAAGTTGATGATATTAGTGACTTAATGTTATTTTTCACCTGACCGTAACAACCAACAAATAAAATAAAAGTCCAGTTGAAATATTGAGTTTGTCACTTCGTTCACCAACCTGGTACTGACTGAAATTAACTGACTTGGAAAAATCAAGGTTAGGAAGAAAGAGCTGGAATTTGAGTTTGGTGATTTATCCATATTGTTGCAGTTGAGATACATGAATTAGTTCTGAAAATGTACAACAGAAAGCGCTGAATCGATTAAGAAAAATTGTGTTACTGCTGAGTAACATGATGCATTAAACCCTTAAATAAGTTCAAGCACAATGGTTATTTATTTAGAATACATTGTTGATATGAGGATTATACTAATTTCAATGTGGCCTTTAAGCTTTGGCCAGCAAGGATAGCATTAATACTGTAAATTATAACTCACATTTTTAATCCCAATAACTTTTGTAGCTATTCAAAGTACAAGGCCATTTGAAAGTTTGTGTTCAATAGATTTACCGCAACCACGACCAATTTGGAAGGACTGCGGAAACTTAACTACGAAGAAGGAAGGCCTTCCTCGAACAGATAGAGTACAACGGGAGCAACGGAAGGAAAGCTGCAAGAGAGCCTCTACAATCGGCTATCCGAGCCATCTTCGTACAATTGCTCTGTAAAGAAACAAGCGCACGCGTTTGTCTCTTCACAAGGTCAGGGGTTCATCCACATCGAGAGTAGGCCTACAGAAAGTAGCGAAACTACGCTTTTCGTATAATAGCTGAGCTGATTTCAACGTAAAATTAAGCTACCCTAAACTGTTGACTATGTACACAGTGTATAGAGCATAGTCAATGCCTAGACTTTGAGTGCCGTTTAAACGTGTGTACGGTATGCTCATCATAAATCTATTTAATCTCTGCATTCTGAACTAAAAAAACGGCACCTCCTATTTTCAAAATTAGCAAATATATCACTATTATGAGACAGGGACATCACATAATGGGTATTTTAACCTGAATATGAATGAGAGATGAGTGTAGGATTATTGTGGAGCGACTGACTAAGGCCGACATTCTCCTTGGACAGGTCTGTTAATTCATAGCCCAACAGCCAATGGTATCTAGGGACCTACAGTTTAACTTGGGATCCGAACCACAATTTTGACATCATATTTACGAATTGGTCTAATTATGAGGATGGTTTTAGCGAATTTCCCATAGGGAATAAGCTATTACCGTAGGTCTCATGGTAAGACCTAAGCCCGGGACCATGTTACTTTTTCGTTTTTAGGTGCCCAGAGACCAAAAATAATAGTCATTAAAATTTATATATATATATATATATATATATATATATATATATATATGTATATATATATATATGTATGTATGTGTCCCTAGACACGATAACTCTCGTAAAAAAGGTCCGATCGACACCAAATTTGGTAGAGACATGTAATCCTACGTTTATTCGGATGAGTTCGTAAACCAGACATATCGACCTACCGGAAGGGGTAGTTTTTGGGGGTTTTGTACCCCAAAAATGGGTTTTTTGAATTTTTCATATGTAATTTTTGAAAATTTTAAATTTTTATTTTGACCATTGGATTCAGCTTAAAAAACACACAATTTAGTTTTCTGAAGCTTTGCTCTATCTCCAATGGTTACCGAGATATTACAAAGTCTAAAGACAGTACATTGTATTTTGGGGCTCCTATGTTAATCTTATGGAGAATAAGGATGTGCTAATATTTCAATTATTAACCAATATTTTTGGTTGAAACTTGGTATTCAGCTTCATTTGTTTGAGATTAATCCATTTATTGTAAAAAATCTTGGTTTTTGTGCTTATCATAGCAGCAAACCTGCATACTCCTTTCCCATGTTAATCATATGGAGAATAGGCAAACTCCTTTAGCAATGGACAGATATTAATGAAACTTAGTATATGGCTTCATATGGTCGAGATAATTATGTTTTTAAGCTAAAAACCTACTTTTAGTGTTCCCCATGGCAGCATACCTGCATACTCTTTCCCTATTTATCATAAGGAGAATAGACATTTATTTCCCTATTTATGGGCATGTGAAGATACTTTGTTTACAGGTTTATCTGATTAAAATTAATATTACTAATTTGGAAATTCGCTGAGTACGCAGGTCTGCTGCGACGGGGGGTATTTATGGATGAACTAGTATTCACTAGTGCGGACGTGAATTCCCTCTAGGGAATATCGCATCCACAAGCCATCGCTTATAACTATCCACAATTCGTGACCTCCAAGTATCTGGATTACTGGACGACGCCACCGTCCCAGTCGGTCATTGAATGCAAAATATATACAGGTTTCTCTAAGGATGTATTTAAGTTGAGTAGAACTTTTTTTTTGAAATCGTTAAGCTGAATTATCATATATCTGAATTATTATTATATGTTTAGTGTATATACAGTATTCATATGTACTCGAACAATAGATTAATACTTACTTGTTTGTTTATTGATTAATTTATCATTGATATATTATTGGTATTAACATGTTACGTCAGATTAACGTTCGACTTTATTAAACTTTTCAACGCCCTGCCCTCATTCTTAAAAACAATACAGATGTGCACAGATTCAGGTCAAGTCTTAAGTTATATTTGTTAGAGAAGGAGTATTATAGCGTCCATGAGTACCTGGATCGTGTATGAGAACTTTTATTAGCGAATTTCCTATAGGGAATAAGCTATTACCGTAGGTCTCACGGTAAGACCTAAGTCCGGGACCATGACTTTTTCGTTTTGAGGTGCCCAGAGACCAAAAATAATAGTCATTAAAATTTATATATATATATATATATATATATATATATGTGTGTGTGTGTGTGTGTGTGTGTGTGTGTGTGTGTGTGTGTGTGTGTGTGTGTGTGTGTGTGTGTGTGTGTGTGTGTGTGTGTGTGTGTGTGTGTGTGTGTGTGTGTGTGTGTGTGTGTGTGTATGTGTGTGTATATGTATATATGTGTCCCTAGACACGATAACTCTCGTAAAAACGGTCCGATCGACACCAAATTTGGTAGAGATGTGTAATCCTACGTTTATTCGGTTGAGTTCGTAAACCAGACATTTCGATCTACCGGAAGGGGTAGTTTTGGGGGGTTTTGTAGCCCAAAAATGTTTTTTTTGCATTTTTCATATGTAATTTTTTTTTTATTTTAAATTTTTATTTTTACTATTGGATTTAGCTAAAAAAAAACACAAAATTTAGTATTTTGAAGCTTTGCTCTATTTCCATTGGTTACCGAGATATTAAAAAGTCTAAAGACAGTACATTGTATTTTTGGGCTCCAATGTTAATCTTATGGAGAATAACGATAAGTTAATATACCACTTATTAACCAATATTTTTGGATGAAACTTGGTATTTAGCTTCATTTCGTTAAGATTCGTCCATTTATGGTAAAAAAATCTTGGTTTTTGTGCTTATCATGGCAGCAAACCTGCATACTATTTTCCCATGTTATTCATATGGAAAATAGGCAAACTCGTTTATTTATGGAAAGATGTAGATGAAACTTAGTGTATGGCTTCATATGGTCGAAATAAATTTTTTATGCTAAAAACCTACTTTTAGTGTTCCCCATGGCAGCATACCTGCATACTCTTTCAATATATTTATCTTAAGGAGAATAGACATTTATTTCCCTATTTATGAGCACGTTATGAAATTTTGTTTACAGGTTTAGCTGGTCAAAATTAATATTACTAATTTGGAAATTCGCTGAGTATGCAGGTATGCTGTGACGGGGGGTATTTTTATTTTTGACAAATCATATTATTTTCATTATTTAGTGTATGTCACTGACGATTGTTAATGCTGTGTACGCAATCAACAACAATAAAGAATTCTTTATTCTTTCAGCGGTTTTATAAAAGTTCATAGTAGTAAGAACTATATAGGAACGAGTTACTATTGTGTAAGTCGATGAAGAACTGTTGTGATGTGTTTATACTTAGGTCACGCATCAGTCTCGTAAATATAACCATTACGATCTACGCGTCGACGTCGTCGTATTTACTACCTCCTCACGGACTCCGGTATGACTCAGAATCGTAAATTTACTTGAAAGTATTTTATGTATCATAATTGAAGGACTCAATTGTTTCTTTTCTACTATCTGAGCACAAGATTCTTCGCTGGGTGGATTCGGATTAAACGTCCACAACAGTATATTTTTTAATCGTCTTCTTCCTGTGGATATTAATTTGGTGTACAGAATGACCATTCCCAGTACTAAACTGACGAGAAGTTTGGGTCGGGCAAAATGGCATATTTGCTTCGGACGATTTTTACGAGAATTCTGTGTGCATTTAACCACCAGTGAAAAATCATAAAGCTTTAGTTATTTCTACTTAAATGCTAGTCTCATTTTCCACCTGAGTGTAGAAGTTTTGTTCATAAAGTTATTCAGTTTAATTGGTCAATATCTTCCGAGAATAGATTAAAGAACTTCAGAGATTTGGTCTCTACGTAGCAGAGCTGAAATGGTTCTCCTGTGTCAGAGGAAAAGCTATATTATATTAAATATCACCGACAGGATTAAAAAATTAGAAACATTCTTGATAGACAAATAACATTAAAAAAATTGTCAGACCTCTTCGAATTCGAATTGTCGGTAGAAACATAGTGTTTTTCTCTTTAATCCCGGATACGTGGGTTTTTCCAGTTATGTCTGTAGTGTGCACGTTAACAGGTTATTAACAAAACTATATGACACCAATTAATTGAGCACTTTTGATGACATTTTTTATGTAAGGCCCTATCTATTCCCCTATCTATTCTGATCAATAAAATTAGAGTTTTGTCTGTACATTGTTTAGAATCTTGATATTTTTAGTTATTTTTACTTTTTATGTATCGCAGAATCCAAAATCGGTGTCATCTAAATTTCTTTTCCTCTGTCTTTCACTGTGTCTGTAACGCTCATGGGCCCTATTTTGTCCTCTTTTCACGGGACCACGACTTTACTTCATCGTCTAAATTTTTCCCCTGTCATAGACAAGAGTAGTGTGAAGGTTCATAGCAACTTTAATTTCCTTTGTGACCTTAGAGCTTTCCCCCATAGGACGTCAAAGTAGCCAGGTTGTGCTAAAATACCAATCTTTAATCTCATTTCGCACGTCAAGGGCTTTAGTAAATGATATGAAATGATCAGCTGCATTAGACAGTTTTTCGTTTTCACCTAATGATTGCGTTCACAAACATCCACCGCAAAGCGGTTTGTTTTCGTTTTTGCCTATCACGTGACAAATTCCAGACACTTTATTTGTGGGATTGGTCACGTGATAGGCAAAAACGTAAAAAAACCTTTTTGCGGTGGATGCTTGTGAACGCCCTCAATGTACACAATACAGAACCAAATAACCAGGGATATACCATGTTCACAAATTTTAGTTCTGCCCTCGAAAAATAGAGGAGAATAAAAAACTGATGCTATAGGATCACTTCTCCTTACTGTCACTGGAAGCGCTCTTTCTACCTCTCAAATGTCAAAATTAGCATATTTATTTACAAAAAATCAAAACAATAACAAACTTCTGTAAAATTAGTCTACAGTAGCGGCCACGAAATCAGGCGGGTAACTGAAAACGCGATGTTGTCACATGGAACAAAAGAAGATGAAAAAGATTGTCTAAATTGCGTACTTTGATGCATAAACTGGCAACACTGAGCATCCAGCGTTGCCTAGACTATATGTTAAATTTACATTCTATAAAAATGATCAAAATCAGTATCGTCTAATGAAACAGATAAAAATGTTGACATAATATAAAACATGTGATTAAATTAACAACCATTGGAAATTTGGCAACGTTGCAAAATGATTCAACCGCCTGATTTCGTGGCCGCGACTTTAGTTATATGTTTCCATTCAACCAATCAGCATAATCCTACCATCTTGGTGGTGCTTTATTTGGTTCTGTATATAGATTGGCAATGCCTGGGATTTAGGTAAGAAGGTAAATCTAAAGACGAAGAAGTGAATTAAACCGACCTAATATATACTTTAAAACTTTAAAATAAACATACCTACTGACAGGTGTTGCGTTATTTTACTTGGGTTGGGTTTTCAAATTTTAATTAATTTTTAATGTGGATTAAATAATTATAATTTACATGTCTGCATATATGTCTTTCAAGGTAGAACAAGAAATACACGGGTGGGGAACATTGGATTTGGTATAGTTATCGCCACATCCAATCAAGATTTTAATATTACATTTCATAAAAATACATATAATATTCTTGACAAGTGTGAGTTTTTTTTAATCGTCTATGTTACGGCATACTCACAGAACCATAAAGTTAATTACATTACGAATATTAATGTTCAACCAAACAGCAACAAAAACATTAAATACAATATAAATAACTTCTAACCCAAATGGGAAATGGATATAACAAGATTTTGACCAATGTCCCTGGGAGCTATTAAGCATATATAACTTGATATCTAGATACGTTGCAATAAACCAATAAAAGCTGAGATATTGAATATGTGAAAGGATTTATACAATTCGATTAATAACTGCACACACGCCCGTGCGAAGAACGGGTACACAGCTAGTTCATATTAAACCCACGCTTTTCCTTTATTTACTTCTAAAAGTCTATTTCAATACCCAATAAAAAACAAACAAACAAAATGTAAAAGATGTAAAACATACTAATTTTGCAGAAATTGCTAAGGATTCAATAAAAGTAACGAATACAATAAAAAACATTGGTAATAGTTTATATTTAAATAAGCTTCATCCATAATGACAGAAAACTAATTACTGACAAAATTTGGCTTCAAAAGTTATAAGTAACAAACCTAAGGGGTGACAAATTAATTCCTCTTGTGGTGCCTCGGTAACCCTAAGGAAACGATCGTTTCCTTTTTCTGTGCCCTAACCGAACTACTGACAAGTAATATGTCGGTGAGAATGCTAGCGCCAGTTTAGGTACCATTTATTTAAGTTTCTCTGTGATCATGAACAGAACAATCAGTCCTATCATGGAGATTCTGCTCATACTACAGATAAAAAATACTAAATAGAAACTGCGCAATGTCGGATGCCCGGTGGTGGCGTTCAGTTATTACCCACATTTATTACACATCACCGCCTTCCCAAGTTGCGTCACAGTTGCATAACTCGCAATCTGTAACACTTTCATCTGTGTCACTGAAGGCATCTCGTGCCTTCCTGCCTTCCCTCGCGGCTCGTGTGCAATCACATTGGCACGAGATGAGGACTAACTAACTGCTCTTCCTTCTCGGCATACATGCATATTTCATAGCTTAAAAGTAGAAAGGTAAATAAATTACTTTTAGCCTACCAAATGAGCATATATAGGATGAGTAGACCTATTTACAAGGTTGATAAGAGGTGCAGAATTTGTTTATTTACGTCAGTAATCCCAATTTTTTTAGCTCGCGGCACACTTGACCTAAAAAAGATACTTCCGTGCAGTCACCTTTGAATCACTTTTAAAGTTGACATAGCTGAAATTATACATTTTGAGCAGGCTATTTGGTAACTAATACTAACATTTTCACTGTGTGTCCTTAGAATGATCTAAAATTGAGTCTACTTCACTATTTCACTTACTTTAATACCACAAAATATAAGTATTTCATAAACTATAAAAGTAAAAATTATTCATATATCAGCATGTTCCACCGTCCGATGATTAATGCAGGCAGGTGAAGGAGCGGTAACTAGCTGTCTTTTGTAACGTGTGCCCATGAGCAGATGAGTCATCAACCCAGACTGACAATCCCTTCCAAACTTTAACAACATTCAAGGGAATTTTAATATGAAAAACCATTCTAATATCTAGTAGAGAAAAATATATTGTCCTATCGCAGTTTTAGCTGAGCAACAAGGTGATTGTGTACTTGTACACGCTACGTTCATCATAGGTCAGACGAGGTCAGACCTTATAGTATTTACTGACTACGCTAGGCATTTTGTTGTTTACAACTATTTATTTTTACTTTTATTTTTTTCTCTTGGTTTTATTTTACTTTTTTCTCTAGTCCCAGGGCAAGTATAGCAGGCCTCTCGGCAAACTACTAGGGACTCACTCGTCTACATGATCAATAAGACCCTGAGAGGAATTCTTTTTTACGGATATGAAAGGTTTAGTGACGAAACCGCATCTTCTGATTTGAATTTTTTTTAAACTAAGCTTTGCAAATACATTTTTTCAGCAAGATTTCACTGTGTAAAATGTTTCGTTACTTAGTGCTCAAAACGCCCTTTTTACAAATATGTTACATTTTATTAAGGTTATTTTACTTTTTACAATACTTAATAAGAAGTACTCGACTAGTAAATAGTAATGACTAGAATCGTTGCTTCACAGTTATAGTTGAGTGAAAAAAGAATAAATAGGCCTTCCCTAAAGCGAACAAGAACAAAAGACCTTATTGTTTGAGATTTTCAGGTAATTATTATTATGGACCCAAGTTGGCAAAAGCCTTTGGTTTGAGCACTACTACGGTTTGAGAGAATGTGGACCCAACCAATAATTTATGAAGCCGCAATGGAGTTATAAAGACCATCCGTTAAAGTGAATAAGGATTAGGCATATGGTATTTCAATACAGCGAAACAGATTAAAGTGAAAAATATTGAGTTTCAGGATGGACTTATATGTTGTTTTAAGATGGGCGAAGTAGAGAATATATAAATTTGCAATGTTTTCTTGAGCACTTATATTCGACTGTTGAGATTAATGAATTGTTTTGTTTATAAACAAAATATGCAGACCAGCCATTATATCCTTCAGTTTTGTTTGAAAATAAATTGTAAAAAATAATTTTACTTTTGTGAGGCTTCAAAACTGGGCCCAGTTATTTGTAAATGGCTCAAAATAACTGACTTAACAAGAGAATCAGTTGATGTTATTCAGTAACAAAGCTAAATGATACATCACCTTCTTTCTACACTCATTCCCATTTATACTTGCTTAAAATATGCCGTGGTAAGATGTCGCCATTTCAAGAACTAGAATTAACAGACGAAAAAAGTGGGGTGATTGTCCGACTGTCCGGCACCACTTGGATCTATCGGTCTATCATTGACAAAAACTTTCATGTGTGTACAACACATTCAGTAACAATAACTGTTGAAACCATTTGGTTGGCCTGCTTGCTCAATACTTTGCTATGATTCTGTAGAGATCAGCTAATAATGTTTCAATCGCCAATAAGTTGTATGATTCGTAATGCTGATAAATCGGCGCTCTTAGCTTAGTTTTATTGATTTAGCGTTTAACAGTCTTTCCACAATTGCAGTAATTCCGCAGTTTTTACTCAACGTTCTCAACTTCCTCACTAATTGTAGCTATGTTTACCGTAATTTAAACATTCTACAAATCATGAAATTACATGTGTGTATATGTCCCTTTTAAACCATGTTTTTTCAACACGCTGGTTTAAGTTGGTAGCACTGGCGCGGTGGGCGCGGGAAAGTGAATGATGTTTGATGTTTCCCAGGGTGCCACACGTTGACACGCGAGGCACGATGTTGGCAGTTGGCACCCCTGTCTAGTGCTTACAGGCGATCCTTCCCGTGGGACTCGATGCCAATAATGCTAATGTTTGTTTCCCTGTCAATTCTCTTTTGCTGTGGCTTTGAAATTACGTTTTAGCGAATTTCCCTATAGGGAATACGCTATTACGGTAGTAGCCATGGTAAGACCTAAGCCCGGGAACATGTTACTTTTTCATTTTGAGGTCCCCAGAGGCCGAAAATACCGTTCGTTCATTTTCATATATATATATATATATATATATATATATATATATATATATATATATATATATATTCCGTGGTACTGATAACTTTTGAAGGGGACCTCCGATTTTGATGAAATTTGGTATGAAGGTGTAAGATCAGGTCTATTTTCATGAGTTCGCAAACCAGCATGATCGGGTTATGGGAACGGGGTTTTATGGGGTAAAAATGGGTTTTTCTCATTTTTGGACCTTAGTTTTTAAAATTCAACAATTTTAACTAAAAACATTTAAAAGAGCTCAAAAAAAACAATTTAGTATTTTGAATTTTTAACATGGCTTAACAGGTTACGGAGAAAATCCAAAAATAGGTTTTCCATGTTATTCTTATAGGGAATGAACAAAACCCTGTATCTCACTTATTTATTGGAATAACTTGATAAAATTTTGTATGTACATTCACTAGGTAGGGTTTAACTGATATTTGCTTACAACACCCATATGGCGGCAATCCTTCATACTCACCCCCATTGGGTTTATGGGAACAATTTAAAAGTGTCGAATATTGATACAATTTGACATTTACCTTACCTAACTATTACATTTTCTAACAAAACTAACATTTTCTAACAATATCCCATGGCAGCAAACCTACATACTCATTTCTATGGTGTCTATGGGGAAAATACAAAATCTCAAGATCCTTTGGAAATTCGCTGAGTACGCAGGTCTGCTGCGACGGGGGGTATTTAAGTTTTTATGAAAGAAACAAATTTTAAACTACCGTTGTTTACATTACGTTTAAGTATATAATTACATTTTGTCATTCCCTTTCCGACTTCACATTTTTAACCCTTAATATTTTCGTTATGGACATTTTACAACTGGATTTTAATTTGTACTCGACAATTTTAAAGTGAATATGCTAATTATAGAATGTCAGTTTCAAACTATTATGTGTTTGTTACAAAAGTTAAACTTTGAACTTACTTTGATAGATAAAATTTGTAAGGTTATTTTTCAACTAGGTATTTAATTTTTAAATCTCATACATTAAAACCAGCACTTACGGTAATGCTATTTTTCGTCCAATGGTTTCTTTAAAATTTTAAATATGGAGTTTTTTTTACGATGAGGAATCGTTTGAAACAGGCAATAATC
This sequence comes from Neoaliturus tenellus, assembly GCA_030545055.2. NCBI lineage: Eukaryota > Metazoa > Arthropoda > Insecta > Hemiptera > Cicadellidae > Neoaliturus > Neoaliturus tenellus. The sequence continues at coordinate 166,763,156 of CM061534.1, read as the reverse complement.
CTTTGAGAAAACCCGGCTTCCGTTCAGTGCCGTTCGTTATCTTTTTCGAATTTTTTGTGGCTCCTGTAATTTAATAAAAAATCAATTGATACAGTGATAGTAGGGTAATAAACCAACGTGCAACATTGTCAACAAGTAGTTCAACAATTTTTTAGCAGAATTCAGCGCCTGCAATGGCGTATGAGCAAAGCGAACGAGCTAGCCTGTAGGGGCGAGAGAGCATGTCTTGATATAGGCATGTCAGCGCATGTGATTACAAAGAAGCAGTAATGCGATTTTTGGTGATTTTATACGTTTAACGGGCAAATGTTTGGTTCCACAGACATAACTTAGGCCTATAGCTCGTCGAAAGTGATTGTATTAATTAATAGAGAGTTATGCAATAATGCAAATTCGCAATCATCAATATAACTGCACCATATTCGAATTTTAATAAAATATCTTCTTCCTTTCAAAACTACGCAACCAAATCATTATCACACCATTCATTTTGAATTGTTATCAACACCGATTGGAGACTTCCCAGTCTTATACTACACTGGTAAACAGGAGGAAACACAATGCACAGTCACCTTCCCACAGCAGACAGAATCGCAACGGTGTCAAATTAAAAATCAATCTCACAGTATCTCAGCTTGAAACTGATTCAATGGAAGCTTAACCAGCCGTGAAGATGGTAAACCGTTGTGGGAATGGCCGTTGAAGTGGTTGTTTTGAAATTCAAAAAACAATACGACCTTGGAGTATCGACCATGCCAGTCCGATTGTTCACGCCGACTCTCTCATCACAACGGACTTTCTCACGTCCGAGGTGCAATCAGAGATAACCACGCCACGCTCGCCGCCGCCGCGCCGCCGCCGTGGTCCTGGGCCCCGGGAGGATACCCAGGGTGTCCACACAAAATGATCAGCGCAATTTAAAACATAAGACAGGCTCTTATTCTCAACATAATGCTTTAGTTGTTCAAACTTGCGCTTAAGTTTTGTTTTACTAGTTAATTTTGGAGAGTCGATTTTCGTCAATATTACGGCATAAAATGTAAAATTATGCCTGCTATTTATAGGCCTAAGGAAGACACGCGTTTTACTATCACTGACTAAATTATGTCAGGGAATAATTTTCCGGAGGGTGCAACAGGCCACCACCATCTCATATCACTTTTCTCAACATCATTTCCAACATAATGGCCCACATCTTCACTGGTACTTGAATATCCACAATTTGTGAATGAATTTCCCAAAACTTTTGATTGTTTGACATGCCATCTATAGAACTTTGCTGGAAATATGATGCTTGATTTCCTTCATGAGTTTTCACAGAAAAAAATCCAAATGGATTATATTAGTCAAATTTAGTAAAATTTGTTTCGATCAGAATCATTCAATTATAAATGTCAATGAAAAGTATGCAAAGGTGGTGGTTGCGTATTTTATTCCCTGAGAAGATTACAACATCGATTAAAAGTTAAGCATTTGCAAAAAAAAAAAAAAAAATCAACCATATTGTCCTATTTACAGTATGGACAAAATTAGCGACAGTTACCATAGTAAGTTACACGAAAATAATCCGTTCGTTGGCTTCCATACAACCAACTTAGCTTAAACATCATACTTTGAAAAATAACAAACCGGTTTATGATTGAGAATGTAATAATCATTTGTAAACATTCATTTGTCTCACGTAGGCCTACACAGTTGCCTTGTTCAGACCTCATAACCGAAAATGAAGCAGGGATGACGAAGGCAGTGACTTTATTGGTGGGTACAAATATTTCTTGGAAATGTATTTTATTAGCAAAGCTCATCAAGTATGCAATCATGGCATAATAGGATAAGTGTTTCCATTGGGAGGGAGGGGGCCAGAATTTTCTGTGACTGCGTGGTGATCCTGATGAGAATTCTCTAATCCAAATGCGATTGAGCTAATTCTTGTGATAAATAAATTGGGACTCGTGCAAAAGAATCGAAAGTTTACCACTTATTCTACTGTGACACAGTTGTGTGTACTTACTAGGCCTACTGATTCCTAAATAGTGGTGTCACAAGCCATAGTTTGAGGACTCGGCGGAATTTCGGCCAATCGCAAACTTTTTACTAGGCTTTTAAAAACTCTTTCCTGCCCTTGTTAAATTCCTATTCTTAGTGGGTTTCCACCCATAAATAATTTTCCAAGCTTTGCATAAATGTCACGCCTATAATTTATTGAACCATGCAAAATAATAAGGTCTTTAGAATCGATATCAAATTACACATGTCTACACTTGTCTTGTCTAACCTATTTTTATTTTGGATACACAAATGTACACAATCAACTCAAAAGTGTGTGAACATTTCACACAACGCTGATTGATATTCTCACCAGAGTTACGCGTGTGAAAGTCTAGCTCCGCCGAATGAAACCCCATCTTGAACTATCCACGATTGACCTATTGCACTCATTTTTGAAACGGCACTTTAAATGTCCACTTATCCACCATATCCAGGCTTTATTCACTACAAATTTTTATTGGTCAACAATGTTCAATAGTAAACTATTATTCTAAAACATGAATTTCATATCTTGTTATCTACATTGAAGTTCATATTTTACATGTCAAGCCTTATCTTTTATATTGACTCCATTAATCGATATCACTTACATGGCCGCAATTCTTTGCTTTAGCTGTGCATTCACTTGTTAGCTCAAGTTGCTATTTGTTTGTAACGTTTCAAATTTTAAATCTGATTTAAACGGGTTTCAAGCAAGTTTTTTTTATGAAGTGAACATATGTAGAAATGGAGAACCTTTACACTTTATTTAAATTTACATGCAATTTTCATGGTATCCAACACTTATATCACATGCCCATACTGTTGAAAAAATATTTAATTATAAAAGTATTTTGTTGCATTTGTTCTTGATGTTTTTTTATCGTTTTGCATTGCAATTTTTCTAAATTAATCTCAAAAAAGTTTAATCTATATTAATAAAATTAGAGTTTTGTCTGTACATTGCTTAGAATCTTGAAATTTTGTGTTATTTTTACTTTTTATGTATCACAGAATCCAAAATCGGCGTCATCTAAATTTCTTTCCCTCTGTCTTTCTCTCTCTCTCTCTCTCTCTCTCTGTCTGTCTTTCAATGTGTCTGTAAAGCTCATGGGCCCTATTTTGTCCTATGTCCTCTTTTCACGGGACAACGACTTTACGTGATGGTCTAATTTTTTTTCCTGTTATAGACAAGAGTGGTGTGAAGGTTCATCACAACTTAAATTGCCTCAGCGACCCTAGGGCTTTGCCCCATGGTACGTCAAAGTAGCCAAGTTGTGCTAAAAATGCCAATCTTTAATCTCTTTTCACACGACAAGGGCTTTAGTAAATTATATGAAAATACTTATCACTGTTAAATGGTGCAATTACAAAAATTTTAGCTGCTCAAAACCAACGTTCGTTAAAAAGGCTCTGCCTCATAGTAAAAGAAATATTCAATGCTAATCTTATGGGAATATTTAATTCTATCATCTTATCTATGCTTTTTAATCAGCTGGATTAGACAGTTTGTCATTTTCACCACAGATTGTAACACTTAAAATTTTAAATACAGACTCATTCATGTTTAATGTTTTTACCTTTCACTAGCCAAAATACAGCAAGTAAAATCAACTAAGTTCTTGGTTCTTAATATGAATATTAAAATAATTTATGCTTAAAGAACGAGTTTTCTTCGTTAAATCTTATAATATTTCTTATTATCATTGCAAACTAATTTTAGTTCCCAATTTAGCTTTCATGACACGTTCTGACAAAAAGAGGTGTATTTCATGAAACAAAATATTACCATGTAAAAATCCTTGTTGGTTAAAAAACCATGTTGGTTAAAACCAACAAGGTTAATAAATTGCTCGATCTTCCGAATAATGCGTATAGACGGGACAGTACTAATGTGTGAGGACGGTGCTCACGAAACACTGATAATTTTCATTCAAGGATCATGCTGATTGGTGAAATGGAATTAGATGGCTAGAACAATTATGCAGATGTTTGTTATCGTTTTAATTTTTTGTAAACAAATATTCTCATTTTGACATTTAGGAGGTAGAAAGAGCTATTCCCTTGGCAACAAGAAGTAATCCTAGATCAGTGCTTTATTTTCCTGTGTTTTTCGAGGCAAAATATTTTAACGTGGGATGTCTCTATTTATTTGGTTCTGTATAAATTGGCAATAAATGGGGATACTTTTAGGTAAGAAGGTAAATCTAAAGTAAAAAAATTTATTAAGTAGACCTAATATCTACTTAAAAATAAACATATCTACACTGGTGCGGTGCCTACATTACTGACAGGCGATGCGTTGTTTTACTTGGGTTGGGTATTCAAATTTAAATTAATTTTTAATGTGGATTTGTACATGTCTTTTAAGGGTAGAACAAGAAATACAGGGTTGGGGTACAGGGGTACATTGGATTTAGTACAGCTATTGTCAAAAGGTTTTGTTTGAGTTTTCTTTAATCGTCTATGAGTAATGGTAAGGTGTACTTTTAGTACTATAAAGTTAATCACGAATATTAATGTTTAGTAAAACTGCAACAAAAACATTAAAGACAAAGACATAACTTCTAACCCAAATGGGAGATGAATATAACAAGATTTTGACAAATTTACCAAGAACCTATTAAGCATAAAATATGTTATAATATCTAGATACGTTAAAATAAACCAAATGAAGGTGAATGTGTGAAAGGATTTTTATATTCTTTTTATATTTCTGTTAATAAACTCCAAATACACCCCGTGCGAAGAACGGGTACACAGCTAGTATTTAAATACTAGAGGGCCTGTGCAGCGCAATGCGCTGCATTTATTAGGGTACCTGGTGATCAAACTTTGCTCCATAGTAATACTTTGAAGAAAAAAAAATTAATTATAGTGAAAATCAGATAGAACATTATTGGTGTTTCATCGATCGATCTTCATTACCAATTTTCCAACTTCCCACTGTGATAGTGTTGAGATGTGATGCTCGTTCTTTTAGGCCTGAATTAGCTAAGATTACGTAGTTGTTCTTTTGTCGATATGTCTTAGGGCCTTTGTCTAAACCCTCCTATAAAATTTAGAATAAATTCACAGATTTTGGATCCACATAGTTCATCAAACATAAAACGTAAATGACAACAGAATAAAAATCAACATTCCATTACTCCCCGGTCCAGTATGAGTTATGCAGCACTCTCTGCGGCTGTTTTTGTAGTACTACTGTATGAGGTAGTCAATGGCATAGTGAATGAGTCCACATTACTATTTATGTCTAAATCCTCTTTAACTTAACTTTCCATGACATTACAAAATTTAAATAAAGAAATCACAAAAATTAAGATAATCTACATCTTTGTTGGTGTGGTCCATTTTGTTTTTAGTGGCATTTTTATTTTGGTTAAAATTTCTGTTTATAAAAACCATTTTCTAATAAGCTTGTTTTCTATACGGGAGGTAAAAAACTTTTGAATGTTGTCTTTTACACAGGTTTTTTAATCAATCAATCAATCAACATTTATTCGGCTGACAATTAAGAAATTGCATTAGCCTATACATCATAAACTTATCTATAATACCTAAAATTAATTTAAAATTCATAATTTCTTATTTTAAATTGCAAAAGTCTTCAATTGAATAAATAATGCTCTTGTCAATAATATATCTTCTAAATTTCTCTTAAATGTGTTTGTGTCTGAATTCATATTCTTAATTTCAGTAGGAAGGTTGTTGTAAATTTTGGTATAGTTATATTTAATATGATTTTCATAAAATGATGTTCTATGGTAAATGGCTGAAATGTTATTAGTTTTTCTGAGATTCATGTTTGTGTTATTGGTTTCTATAGTATGAATTTTATGTGTAATGAATGATATGTGTAGCGTTCTGCTTAAAACATGTTTATACTACAATAGTAAATAAAATGGTTATTACACTTACAACCAACTATCCCTTTTCCTTATAGTTTATAGCAGTTTGAAAACCCACGCACACAAATTTAGTGATCTATTTTAATATTTGTTACCTTTCATTATTGTTTCAATACCAGTCGGACGATCAATAAGTCCCATGTCAAAAATTTCAATTTCCAAATTTGTTTTCGTAAACAAAATAAATTTTTCTAGGGTTAAGTTACAAAATTTATTTTTGTGCCCAAATACGCGTTAATAAAACTTTCAAGCAAAATCTACCAGCTACATTTTGAGAAAAGGTTAAAAGCTCAGATTAGACACTCCTCGTATTAAAGTATGAAATTGTATTGATATTTCAGTACCAGTTCAATTTTCTTCTATTCAGCTTTTAACAAATGTGTTTGTTTGTTTAACTATCAACATCTGTTTTTTAGGAATTCAATATAAATTGTTCCCCATGTTAATCTTATGGACAAAAAATGAACTTTGAAGGCTTCCTGTGAGCTTCAGAATTAAAATATCAAAAATCTAAAACTTATTGCAAAACTACGAACTGATACCTTTATTTTGACACATCAAACTTTAAAATTGGTCCAGAAATAAGGGAGGAGTAGTGTTAACAAAAAAAGGGCATCACGTATTATACAGGGTGTTCGGAAAAAACGTTTCAGGAATTCAGGAGGTTATTGCCCACGTCAAAATAAGCAAAAAAAATTCTGTAAACATATGTCCTAAAATGCTTCGTTAACACGCTAGCCGCCATTTTGTTTTTTACACTAAATATTTTTTATTTCCGTAATGGTTCATTGTATTAAGTTAATATTTGGCATGAACCTTCATCATAGCAATACCCATTTTCAAGAAAAAAGTTATTTTTTTCTAATATGTATTTTCAAAATGGCGGCCATTTTAAAATTTTAAACGAAAATATCTCAAAACCGGTAAATTTTATAAAAATTTTACTAGACACAAAAAAGTTGACAAATTTAATTATCTAACCAATGGTACCAAGTTTGTAAGGATCTGACAACAAATAACTGAGTTATTGAGATTTTCCAATTAAAATTACCTTAATTTGCATTAATTACAATGCAAAATCAATGTTTTTTATGCATAAAAATCTCAATAACTCCTTTATTTGTTGTCAGATCCTTACAAACGTGGTACCATTGGTTAGATAATTAAATTTGTCAACTTTTTTGTGTCTAGTAAAATTTTTACAAAATTTACCGGTTTTGAGATATTTTAGTTTAAAATTTTAAAATGGCCGCCATTTTGAAAATACACATTAGAAAAAAATAACTTTTTTCTTGAAAATGGGTATTGCTATAATGAAGGTTAATGCCAAATATTAACTTAATACAACGATCCATTACGGAAATAAAAAATATTTAGTGTAAAAAACAAAATGGCGGCTAGCGGGTTAACGAAGCATTTTAGGACATATGTTTATAGGAATTTTTTTGCTTATTTTGATGTGCGCAATAACCTCCTGAATTCCTGAAACGTTTTTTCCGAACACCCTGTATATATAGATATATTTAGTATAACAATCTTCTTAGTTATTACACTGTATTAAAAAAAAAAAAGAATCAGGCGAGCAAATTTATTTTCCTCCTTTTTTCTCCGTTTGTGTGCATCGTACAAGAAAATTTAAGCATACCGTTAAAAATGTGGTATCCTGTAGATGAGCAGAATCGCATTTTTATCCTCATCGGCCAACGGGGCTACGACCCACATGCTTTCAAAGTTTCAATGTTATCTTATGAAAGACGGGTAATTGATTGAATCATTAGTCAGCTGTTCGTGTTGTAATAACAGATCTTTAGTATCATCTATGGATCAACAAGCACTTTACATAAATCTACGCTGCATAAAAACTGCTTATGCATAAACACTACAGTTTATTTATTTATTGTTGTTGTATTTTTATTTTTTCAATAAGCTAAAGCAGTTAAGGTTCCCAAAATATGAATTACATTAGATAGCCTTGAGAGATTAGATGAATATGTACAGAAGAGTCATTCGTGGCTCAAGCGACCTTCGCCTCTGGAAGTGAGAAGGAAGAATCACGTTTTATTGGAAGGAGTAAATAATGATTGAAATCTTCACGGCAATACTGTGTAAGTAGGGGGTTATAGCCGAAGGTAAGGAAGGGTGGAGCCGGTGGAGCCGGTGGAGCCCCCCCCCCCCCCGAGACCACCCAAGTTGCTGACCCCCCCCCCCCCCGAGACCACCCAAGTTGCTGACCCCCCCCCCCGAGACCACCCAAGTTGCTGACCCCCCCCCCCTCCCCGAGACCACCCACGGCGTAAAGGTACCGACCCTCGGCCAGGTGCGACATTCCACACCTAGGGGAGCCGGCACAATAAAACCTCACCCCTGCGTGGGAGCGTCCGCCCGGCGATGTTACACAATAGCGCGTCTTATATTACCCATCACCCCACGCAGCTGCGCGTCCCTTCTCCGACCATCACCTTACACAGGATAACCAAACCGAGCGTCGTCGGCCATTTTCTACACTCCCCGGCATCAGTAGTTGCCTAGCTGCCGTAGTGACCGGACGTTCCTGCACTTCGCTCCGCTTGCTGCTTCCTTGCGCCTCTGTCTACGCCACTGTCTTCTTTGGATACTTCTCACTTCAAATGTAAGTATTATTTCTAATTTACAATAACTAGTTATAATTAAATGTAGTTTTTACTTTTTATTAGATTTCAGTAAATTTTGACTTTGTCAAGAAACTCAAAGTGTACGATGATAATAGTTTTCACTGCTTCACACACAAAATGTTAAACATATGCAAATAAATATTTTTAATTTTACTAAACTATTCAAAATAGTAGTTAGCTTTTATCCCACATAGACTATGAATTGCAGCGCAACTCTTTAAACATCTTGTTACATTCTATCATATTGAACATAAATTATAAATCCATTATTGAGTCTCTGTAACACATTTTATTTATTTGTATTTATTTATTTATTTATTTATTTTTTTTTATATAATTTTACCTTTGTCTATAAACTGAAAGAGTAGGATGGTTATAGTTTTACACTACATCATACACAAAATGCTAACCATATGCGAAAAATATTTTTTAATTTTATAAAACTTTTAAAATAGTAGATTGGTTTGGTCACTTATAGTCTATGTTTCGTAGCTCAAATAGTTTAAACATCTACCTGATTTATTCATATTGCATGTAAATTTTAACAAAGATATTAAGTTTCTGTAACGTAAGCTGTAACGAATATGCGACTTTATATTCAAGAAAACTATTCATTCGATATTAGAAATTAAACCTTTATTACTATTTATTTCATGTATACTTAGTAGAGTGAAGGCATAGATGGATTTTTTGTGACTGTTGGATTAACTCTAAGAATTACAACAAATTTCTAATGCGTAGCGTTATTTGTTTACAGATCATCATGAACAACGTTGACCGTCGTTTTTCCTGCGCCCAGTGCGGCCAAGCATTTACCGAGAGGAAAAATGTCACACGCCACGTCCGTGCAGTACACGGTGGAGCCAACTTCCCGTGCACGGAGTGTGACGAGACGTTTTCGAGGGTGGACGCTCTGCGCCGCCACATCACCAGGAAACATCGACCTCAACCAGAAATAAACCCAGCATTTAGACCAGGTCAGTATCTTAAACATTATTTATATCTACTAAATAGTAATATGTCTGAAATCCTACTCTCATTCGTAGTTTTCATAATGATGAGAAAGAAATCCAATTTAGCATCTGCTCCACTGTAACTTAGATCATTTATTTTATTCCAATTTAGCTAAACACTTTATTGCACACCCCAATATCTAGCGTTAATCATAATTCTCACTTAAAGTTCTGTAACATTCACACTCGAGATGTAATTGTGATAAAAAGATATGCACCATTCACTATGTTTATTCAACTAATATAAAATATTCTAATCATGTCGGTGATTTTCTTTATAGACTTCGTGCCTACACCGAGTCCGGCGGAACCACGACCCGGGCCCTCAACTGCTCCTGTCTTTGAGCCGAGACCTGGCCCCTCAACTGCTCCTGACGTCGAGCCCAGGCCTGGCCCCTCAACTGCTCCTGACTGTGAGCCGAGGCCCGGCCCCTCCAATGCTCCTGACATCGAGCCGAGACCATCTCAAGCCCCAGAACCTGCTGGAGTTCCTACAAGAGGTATGTATTTATCTTTAACTTCAAACTATTAATTTTGAAATTTCCTATCTTCTCTCAAATGTAAAAATTCATCCAGATATTTGATACCAACTACAAGGACCATACCATCAAAGTATTTTGTTTTAAAGACTCTTGAACAATCTTAATATTAAATGAATCTCAGTCGCAATGTAGACAATCAGAAAATATTTGATCTTTCTCCAGTTTTACAATTCAATGAATCCCATTGCAAAGTAAGTATAATAAATATTCAGATTTTTTCCATATCAGTTTGGAATCTGTTTCTCTTTTCAGCTTTAACATTATAATTATACATGTGACTACAGCATTGTGTGTTTTTCAGGCCATGTGTGCGCCGGGTGCGGACAAACCTTCACGAGGAAGGATAACATGCAGTTCCATGCCCGGTTCCGATGCAAAGTCCTACGCGCGGAACGCCAGCCCGACCAGACCGGTGGAGTCCAGCCACCTTCGCCTGCCCCCTCGTCGACATCATCCGTGGCAACTTCAAACGAAGACGTCGACGAGGTGCCTGTGATCCCTGACGGCCTAGCTCCTGCGGGGTTTACTGAGGTAGAGACGGCATTCCGCGGGCGGCTCAAAACCTACCGCCTGACCGAACCCGCAGACGAGACAGTCACCCTGCAGGAGTTTCTTCTATCGCTAAGGACTCAGGTAATATCACTCATGCGACAAATACTTATTCACACTCATGCCATCAAGTCTAATCTCTGGGTCGAATGCGAATTTGCTAACATTCACGGCGAAACTTGTAGGCGTGCCTTCAAGACCAAGAATGTCGATATCTTCCATACAAGCGATGTAGATGAAATTTGTCAAGATTACATCAACAAAATCTTGTTGGAGAAGGAGACATGCGAGATGAAGGGCTCGGGATGGAGCTTTGTTAGGGTCTTAGATATGGAAGTGAGAGTAAATGTCTACAGTCCTACCAAAGGCAGCTCCTTCATCCCCCTTCCTCGCGACATTGCCGTGAAACATGCCGTGGTAAATACGTATAACGATGCGGATGAACGTTGCTTTGAATATGCCATGCTGACAAAATTCGTTGAAAATGCTCCTCGTAATCGACTTACTCCTTATTATTTCACAGCAGAGGTCAGGGCACGTTCCAATCTAAATTTTGATGGGCTGGAGTTTCCAGTAAGATTAGACAAAATCCGCTCGTTCGAACGTAACAACCCCGGCATAAGCATAAATGTGTACGGTCTGGACAAGAAGAAACAGAAGAGACAGCAAGATAAACAAGAGCACTATGTCTTCCCGCTTCACGTCGTGGAACGAGAGGCAGCAAACCACTTTGATCTATTATTCCTGACAGATGAGCGGACCACCCACTATGCGTACATAGCTGACTTTGAGAGGTTAGTCAGTAGCCAGTTAACTCGTCGCGGACATCGTTTGCACATTTGCAGGAGATGCTTCGCGCATTTTGACAACCAACCCAACAAACTGGGTCTCACAGGAGAGCAGCGGTTAGAAGAACACAGGCGTTACTGCTACAAAAACGCGCCATTGAGAACCGATGTTGCGGAAGAAGAGCACATCATGTTCAATCGGCCCGAGCGTACAAAGAGAAGCCGTTTCACGATCTATGCTGATTTTGAAAGTATGCTCGTACCCTATGAGGCTGAAAGGCCTATTCATCCCGCACCAACTGTTCGACCGCCTGTTTGGGACCCTGCGACTAACCGGACAATCGGCCAACAGCGCATGGGTGGCACGCCCAACAATGTTAAAAATGTCCACAGACCGTACGCTTATGCATATTATATTCGTGACGACCTGAGAACAGCCGACGAGGGAGACTGCGATGACGATGACCAGGACTCCAACACATTCTCCAAACTGCGGATGTACAGAGGCGAGGATGCTGCGCAACATTTCATCAATGCTGTACGGGATGACGTACGGAAGATTGGCGACATCCTTTACGGCCAGCGCATGCCCGGAGATCCGCCGATGTTGACAGAGCAGGAAGAGCTACAATTCCGACGCGCCACTATCTGTCACATCTGTAAGCGGGAATTCGGCCCTAACGATGGTGAAGATAAAATGAAAGTTAGGGATCACCAACACTCGCCTCCGTACAACTACAGAGGAGCGGCTCATCGATCTTGCAACCTCCGCTACAGGGAACAGGAGACTGTCAATATGTATTTCCACAACCTTTCCAACTACGACGCCCACTTCATCGTGCGTGAGTTAGGCGTGGACAAGGGAGACGTGGAGGTACTCGCCAACACCGAGGAGAAGTACATCACTTTCTCGAAGCGCTTCAAATATCCGGGCGCGGGCCGGCGGAACAGTATTAAATTACAGTTTGTCGATTCATACAGACTAATGTCAAAGGCGTTAGGCACATTAGCGTCTATTCTGCCGGCCAATAAAATGCACCTCACGCGCGCCCGGCACCAAGACCAAGAAGACTTTGATTTGCTTCGAAGGAAGGGAATCTTCCCCTACGAGTACGTCACGTCTATGGAGGTACTTAATGATGATCACCTGCCACCTAAAGATGTCTTCGGAGAAAATGTTACCGACGAGGATTACGCACACGCCCAACGCGTATGGGATAAGTTCAGTTGCACATCCCTCGGGCAGTACGCAGAAATATATCTGATGACCGATGTTCTGCTACTTGCCGACGTCTTCGAGGGTTTCAGAGAAATGTGCATGACGCATTACAACTTGGATCCTGCGCATTATCTTACTCTGCCTTCATACGCGTGGGACGTAATGCTACTCAAGACTGGAGTGGTGCTCGATACCTTGCGAGATGTCGATATGTACTTGTTCTTCGAGAAGGGCATCCGAGGTGGACTGACCCAATGCGTCACTAGGCACGTTGTCGCCAACAACAAATACACAAGAGCTGAAGATGGCGGCAACCGAGACGGCCAGGGCGCATCGACAAGTGGAGGTGTCGTAGAACACGACAACGATACATTTTTAATGTATTATGATGCTAACAACCTCTACGGATGGGCCATGTCAGAACCACTCCCCTACAAAGATTTTGAGTGGCTTTCGCAGCAGGAAATCGACGACATGAACATCATGGACATACCGGCAGACGGCGAGTATGGATATGTTTTGGAAGTCGACCTGGAGTACCCGAGAGACCAGGCGCTCCACGACAAACACCGCGACCTCCCGTTCTGTCCGGAAGTACGAAAGTCGCCGGCTTACCAGCTGCCCTACTCGTCGGAGGACATCATTAATAGTGGAGCAGGACAATCGAAGAAGCTAATGGCTACTCTCACGGACAAGGATGAATACGTGATCCACTATCGTTACTTGCAACAAGCGATCGAGAATGGACTGCGTGTTCGTCGTGTTCACCGGGTTATGCGTTTCAAACAGTCGCCGTGGTTAAAACCGTACGTGATGCTGAATACCGAACTGAGACGGCAGGCCAACAACAAATTTGAAGTCGAAATGTTTAAATTGATGGTCAATGCTGTCTACGGTATGAGTCTCCAGAATGTGAGAAAACATCAAAACATGAAGATCGCCACATCCCGCAAGACATACACGAAGTACGTGGCCAAGGCAAATTTCAACGACCGAATTTGGTATGATGAGAACCTGGCACTACTAAATATGGCGAAAGTGCGAGTTGTACTGAACAAGCCAGTCTATGCGGGGATGTGTATTCTGGACCACAGTAAACGGTGGATGTACGGTTTTCACTACGACATGGTAGAAAGGTACGGCATCGAAAATATCAAGATGGCCTACATGGACACAGATGGTATCGTCTACGCCATCCGTACCCTAGACGTCTACCGCGACATGATGACGCACCTGGACGACTTCGACACTAGTAACTATCCTCAGAACCACATGTGCTACGACGGGCGCAATGCTAGGGTTTTGGGGAAATTTAAGGACGAAGTCGGTGGGAGAGTAATTAGGTTATTCGTCGGCTTGATGGCAAAATTATATTGTATGTTGTCCGGAGGCTTTACGTGTGCTGTTGGTAACGGAGATGACGACGACTGTGGTGCGCCTCCGCCGATAAAGCGGGCAAAGGGCGTCAACCGCGCCGTAGTTGCAAAGGACCTGTCCGTACAAGACTACCTGGACTGCTTGTACAACAAGACAATCAAAAGTACGGACAATCAGAGGTTCCAAAGCAAACACCACATCATTTACACCGTTGTGGTGAGGAAGCGGTCCTTGGCACCCTATGATGACAAACGCTATGTAATGCCAGAGGACGGAATAAACACGCTTCCGTGGGGGCACTATGCTATTCCCCCCAGGGCGCCACCGTTACCTCCAGCTCTACCAGCGCTGATGGACGTAGACGAATAGGCAATATAATTTAAGTCGCATGAGTGTGATCGGGTAGGCTCTGTTCGGATCTCGGGAGTGTGTGATGGACTGTGATATGGACTGTTTATGGACTGTTGTGGACTGTGATATGAACTTTTATTTTGTGTGTGCATTTTTTCTTGTTGTTGCTTGTATGTAAATTTTTATTAATGAATCAAATTCATTTGTGTTGACCATTTTACAATGTTTTATCTTTGATGTCTATTCTATAAATTTTATCATTGTTAAATAATGTATAAAGTTTCTATCTGCTGATTCAATATTCCTTCTTTTTCAATACACTTGATGTTAGACTTAAGATTACTTCAATAAATCTAGTCATTTGTATTGGCATACTTGTTTTCATTTTCCAGTTTTACACATAGTAATAAGATCATTCACTGTCAGACTCTTTGCTTTTTAAAAATACTAAGATATCAAACTCTTTTCACTTTGAAAGTAAAATATAAATGACGAGTCTGCACAGAGGTGTACAAATACTTAAACTATCAGACTCTTTTGAAATATAAAGTTACTGGACTCTCTGGTCTTTGAAAGTAATGACGAGTCTGCATAAAGGTTAAACTAATAGGCTCTTTTCACTTTGAACTGTTATGTCAAATATGTGCAATGAGTAATCTATCAGACTCTTTTTTGAAATACTGAGTTACTAGACTCTCTGGTCTTTGAAAGTAAATTATAAATGTCGAGTCTGCACAAAGATTAACTATCTGATTTTTCTAAATGCACTTTGAAATATTGAGCCTTTAAAAAAAAAAAAAAAAAAAAAAAAAAAAAAAAAAAATGAAAACTTACATACTAAAAGGAAATGAAAAGATTGGTGTTTGTTGAGTACTCATTTTTATTACAAGAAAAAAAAATCACATTACAAGATAAATGAAAAAGATTTTACAATACAAAGAAAAATTAAAAAGATTTTTACAAAGAAAATAGCAAACATTGCTACAAGTGTTTATACAATCTGGTGAATAGTTTTCTGATCATCGCATCATTGTGAGCAGTGGAGGTGTCGTCGAAGAGCTGCACGAAGTCCATCATCCTCATATCATGGTAAGTTCGGTAGTACAGGTAAGTCAGACAATAGTGGCCGCAGACTGTGCTGTCATCATCTTGTAGGCGATACTCGTTGTACAGGTAACGACGAGCGTTACGTCTCAGGAATCCTTGGTAGAAGTACAGATGTGGGGGCTGTCCGTAACTGTCGAAGAATTCAATGACATCACTCTTTCGGTCCAGGTAGAATGCAACCCAGTGCGTACCGGCTTCATTGTGTGGATCGGTATTCACAACGATTGCTGTAGACGGGGAGATGCGATGCGGTAGTCGGTCGGCGGCGTAGACCCCATGATTGTGCACTGGCAGAGTCGATAGATATTCCTCAATCTGATTGGTATTCATTCTACGGTGTCGATGCCAACAGTTGCAGCGGTAGTACTCGTTGTAGTGCTCGTAGACGTGTGAAAACAAGAGCAGAAATACGAGCTCGTCTCATCAGTAGATTCCAATTCATCGTCAATATTGTTAGTCAAAAACAACCATCCGTGTAATGCTATGCAATTGGATAGTGAGCATCGATGGTTCGGTGATCTGTGATGGCGGCATCGCAGCGTGGATTTCGATAGTACATTGTTGATTGTCGCCAGTGAACCGCATCCGATATCATCCAAGTCGATAACGTTGGTAATGCAGTGATCAATAACTAAATGTCTGTTTATAAAACTCTTCTTTTCCGATCCTTTGACATAGACGGTGTGTCGTTTGGCGATTATCTTTCGTAGCTTTTGTTCCAAGTCGTTGTAGCCAATGTCTCCTTGATCCCACTTTAATCCGTGATAGTGTTTCGATAGCCAGTGTGATTCTCGGTGTTTGTCGATGGTCAGTTCGTCCCTGTTGAATGGTGGTTTGGCGATGTGATGCATCAGTAGTATCCCGCTGTCCACTTCCATAACGCAGACTTCCTTCATTATGTAATCATTGATGTTGTCTTTGAAACTCTGGAAATCAATAATGATGGGAGCAGCCAAATTCCTACAACGTACTCTGCGTAAGCGATCCATCTCGTACGAGTGCCGGTGAGAGACTAGCCACCAAAGTCGACCATTACGTTGCGGTGTCGATCGATTTCAATTACGTTGTCAAACTCTGCGTACACCAAACAGTTGACAGTCTCGGTTAGCGCGGTGCCGAATCCCAGCTCCATGCGCACGCTGCCGTTGCGTACGAGATTCCAGTGGCCGGTATCGCTGGCAGACAGGTCGGGTGTTAGATCAAACACTAGAAGGCAGTAGCCATTTTCGAAATCTTCTCTGCTGATCACGTTTCCAGCGTCTGAGAAATGTATTCCCGTGCCATTGAATATTGTGTTGTACGCCATAATGAACTTTGCACTAGCAGCAGGAGAGAACTTGGGTTGGAGTGGTTTGGCCGGCACCTGTTCACCGTCCACGTACAGTGAGAAGTAGTTCAAATCGAAATTCTTGAAATTGTACGGATTCTTTTTGACATCACCGTTGAATGCGGCATTGGTTACCATACCGACAATCACGCGCTTCGGAACTTGTCCCAGAAATACGTTGTCCAGAGTCTTGCTCCTTATGCCGGAAGTGAGCGTGAATGATTTCACGTCCACTCGTGTGATTGGATATTTAGCGGTGCCGGACTGTAGTATCTTGCTGTGCGCCAACAGTACGGTCGGGCTGACTTTGCATCTTCTAATCCACAGGTTCGCATCGACGATATGCACTTTGTAGTCACCTTCGTGTACCATTATGGAGAATGCATCTTTCGACCTGTTTAACTTGAAGCGTAGCTCGACTCCGTTCAAAAGATATTTATTCTGATTACACATGTCCAAATGCAGATGACCGACCATATCGATTTCTCGTCCTCCTTTCGTTAGCTTACGTCTCTTTTCCAATCCATCATTATCGTCTTCGGTGTTTTCCATATGGCCTGAATCATCGGCGTTCCACAGCACGGACGATAGATGTGATTTCCTGGCATCGAATCCGTAGTTCAATACTGTTTCGATGTACGCTCGATAGGCGTAAGTGTTGTTTTGTGGTGTAACCAATTTTTGATTCATGCACATGTCCACTTGACTGAACAACGAGTGTAGCCAGTTATTTATCGGACCAGCTTTTGTTGCATCATCCGCAGCGATCGCCGATCCGTCCGCCTTGATTATCGATGCTGTGACTTCCAGCATTGTTTGCGAAAGATCGGTGTATTCCTCGCCATTGCCGGGCACTACAAACTCTATCGGTGAGTCGTCCGTCAGTGTGGATATCGGTTTGTATTGAATCCATTTTCCATTTTCGATACTCGTCTGTGTGGGCGGTAGTGAAAACAAGTCTAGCTCCGTCTTGACGCATTCGCATGATCTTTGATGTATGAACGACATGATTAATTAAAAATATCTCTTATTGCCTTTGCTACTTTCCTTTTATTTTTAACTGCTGCTTTTCTCTTCTTGGATGGCGATGATGACGTCCTTCCTCTAAGGAGTTTAGCCAGAGACTGAGGTGTGACACGCTGTGTGCGACGGCCACTCGACTGCTTCCTGCCGCCAGACATAGCGCGCTTCGCGGAAGTCTTGCGCGTTGCGCGTTTCGCGCCACTCTTACGCGATCCGCGCTTTTTGGATGCCGGACGGATGCGTTTGCCGCCACCACGGAGAACTCGTTCAATCTTGTCATCGGCTGTGCGCTTCAACGAGCCGGTAAACTCTTTCATGCGCTCCTCTGCCGCATCTCTGGGATGTTTCGTGCGGAGAGTCACATCACCTAGAAAACCCATTCCGGACTTTAACGCTTCTCTGCCCAATGCTGCAACTCCACTCTTGATTATCGGAGATACTGTGCGAAACATACCGCCCAAGAAGCTGCCGACTCCATGTCCTCTCTGGTAGGCGGCACCGCGAAACACTTTTTCTATCGATCCGCCCGTCTGCGAATGCTGGCGATAGTAGTACGCCATGTACGGATCGTTCGAAGCCATTATTACAGTTAATTATGCAGAGCTCTTCTGAAATGCAGCTTCACGTACGACGTCCCGAACAGGAATGACAGGTTTTGCCCCGTGTGATCCCTGAGGTCGATTTCCACAGTCTCGAATGCTCCTTTGGTGATCGGTACGTAATGCGGGCTGGTGTAGAGTACAGTCTTATTCGCCCCGTGCACGTAGTCGCCTCTGTCAATGTTGATGATCTTCAATAGTGGGGCCGAAGTGTCTCCGATCAATTGTGGCTCAATCAGATCGCAGTACACGTACATATTAGCTGGTAGACCCATCGACAGATTCGGTGGCCATGACGCTTTATTGTTTTTCACAATGTCCTTCTGTTGCGGATCGAATCCCAATTGTAAAGCCAGTTTATTGTCTAAATGTATTGCAACCACATCTTCTTTCAGTATTTTTATTTCCACTCTGTCCGCATCTTTGTCATAAGTGAACTCTACGTAATCGATGAGGTCCTTTGCATCATTAATCATATTCAGCAGTTCGGTTATATTCTTGTAGTAACCCATGTCCAGAGTAAACGTGTACTTGTCTGTATCTCCCAAATCTATGGCGGAAAGAATAGTATCCTGTTCGATTATTATAATCTCATTCTTGCAGACTAATGGAAATGAACATGGATAGTGAGATTCCACCAGAGCCATCTCCCATGCACCTTCCAATCGTATCTGTTTCGAAAGATGCGTAGTGTAGTTTGACACCTTATTGTTGGGGAAATATTCCATAGAACTGTTGCTGGGCAGTGTCAGGAAGAATTGCGAGTTAGACATTTTGTAAGTCTTGCGCTCTCACCCAAGAGTTAAACTCGTCTCCGTAACCTCGCCACTTGACGTAATAACGCTTACTGATGCCTCTGCCGCGAGTGTCCAGTATTTTGTCAATCTTGAATAGTTGATCACTCCGATAGATTACTTTCTGTAACTCGTGTTCGTAAAACTGACCGGTCAAAACTTCACCTTTGAGGTCCGCCAGCGTGTACATGGGCAGCGGCATCAGAGTGTTCACTTTACGAATAGTAAACACTTCGTTACTCCAATTGGTCTCGTAGCCTTTGGCGAACGTACCCTTCTCCTTTGCTATGCGCACTGTGTCACCAATCTTGAGTTTGGGCTTAACACGGCGTGGAATTTTACTGTACATGCGTTGTAGCACTCGTGCTATCGTCCGATCATTTTTCACATCGATGGGGCGCAATCCACCACCGAGACTCTTGTGTGCGCTGCCATTGTAAGCTTTCACCAGTTTGTTCAGTACATCGATATATCGGTAAGTGTTTTTGTAAGTCAGGTAACGCCACATGCGAGACTTTAATGTGCGATTCACTCGTTCCACTACTGCTGCTTTAACATCGGGATTCTGCGTAGTCACATATTTTATTCCGTACTTTTTGAATAACTGTCTGGTCTTGGCGCCGGTAAACTCTGTTCCTTTGTCAGACTGGAGGCAACGCGGAGTTTTAGTCGCTTCTTTGAATATTTCTTCGAATGCCACCGCCACTTCTGCACCTTCCTTTCTCTTCAACGCTCTCACGTACAGACGTTTACTGAACACATCTATCACGGTCAGCAGGTAATTGACTCCATCGTTGTATTTACTCAATCCTCGCATATCATTCAAGTCCGCTTGCCACAGTTCATACGGGCCGAAAACAGAGTACTGGTTGCGTGGGAAGTGTTTACGGGCCGGCTTGTGTAATGTATAAGTATCCTGTGATTGTAGCCATTCGATTACTTTCGACTTTGAAATATCTCTCTTGCGTGCTGCTCGCACTAGCGCTGCGACACCGCCGAACGCACCGGGCTCGCCGGGGTTATAATAGAGACGGTCCATACTCACTTGGTCGGATACGGTTCCCACCTGTCTAGAAAGCCCAGCGGCTCCGTTTCCCACTGGTATTCATCCCTGTTTGCAGGAGTTGACGTAGCATAGCCGCCAGTCGCCGCTTCTTCAATCGGTGTTTTCGCTAGATAATTATCGACCTCACGTAATGTTCTCTGTAATGATGTTTCACCGCGACGCTCCTTAGCTCCTCGTTTCACTGTTGCCCACGAACGTAGCCGCTCTCGCATCGGTGTTCTGCGCGGTGATGGTGCACTCGGTGAACTGGTCAGCCGCGATGGTGATTTGAATGTGTCATTCAATTCCCGTAGCGCTCTGGTATTATTTATAAATTCTAGAGGTACATTCATTTCTTTCAAAGCGGTCATCACTTCCATCCATCCTGGCGGTATACGTTCGGTCATTCGAACTCTCACTATGTTATTCAAAATATCAACTATATTCGCATTCGGTAGTTTTCGACCATCGATAAACACCGAGTAGTTGATATCCCAACTGATTCGACTATCGGGTTTTTTCATAAATCGTAACAGATTGCGGGCGTCACTCCTGTATGTCTTTGAGAACATTTCGACAATCTCATCGACTGGCCCTTCCGCTGCAGCCCGTGTCGGGTGTTGGGCATCATCACCGAATGTCGCATCCACGATTGGAATATTAATCGGCTGGCGATTATTAGAGGCAAAGTGTAAGAAACGTTGCAACGCCTGATTGTACAGTTTCCATTTTTCACTATCATCTATATTCTTGTTATTCATTATTTTCTGCATCTCCACATCCAGTCCTTCCGTAGTGGACAAATTGTTTGGCGGCTTCTCCGATGATGTAGCCTGTAAACGCTCAACAAGCTCTTGCGGGACGATGGCCATCTTCTTTGCGTGCTCCATTATTGATGTGCAGCAGCGGCGGCCGGTCGGAAGTGTAGTTTAACGGTCAACGCTCCGTGACGGAATGAGAGATCTCGCTTTAAGATGTCCTTCACATAAATTCTCACACTTTCGAATGTCTTCTTTCTCACCGGTACGTAGTGCGGATCATTGATGAGTGCTGCCTTATACGTCCCATAATCATCTATCGTGTGGGATATATTGATAATCCTCAATAACGGTGTACGGGCATCGCTTAATATTTGTTCTTCAATCAGATCGCAGTACACGAGCATATGTGATGGTAAACCAAGACTTAAATTAATCGGTCTAGTACTCGTTTGTAAACCTGGTGCATTTACCAATTCGTCTCCCCGTACTATTCCTAACTGAAGTCCGATTTTTGGGGAACCGGCCACTCCTTCGGTAGTTCCCAATGTATTTGTTCCGAACGTCACTTTAAGACGCTTTGCTTCGTCAATATCGAATACACTTCCAGTTTTCTTTACAGTTTTCAACCCGTTGATGTGTTTCAACAAATCTTCGGCTGAAGTGTAGTGTCCGGGATTTGGTTTAACGTCGACGATCCATACTTCTTTTTTGCTGAATGGTTTGCCTTCTTTTCCTGCAGACTTCTTGACTTCTTCCTTTTTGTAACCAAATATTTTTAGTAGAGCATCGGAGTCTACTGTTGCGAGCGTACATGGATAATGCGCTTCTACGAGCGCTACTTCCCAATCTCTACCGTCCAAGCAAATGTAATTCGGTAGTTGTACAGTAAAATCATGTGTAGTATTTTTCGGATAATAATGTATTGAGGGACCCGTACCGCTAAGTAAAGTCAAATAAAATGGCTTCGTCTGGACATCCATTTCACTTTCCCAATGCACTACTGACTGCTGCCTGTAACACTGTGCTCAATAGTAATGGAATAAAAACTCCGCCACCTTTCTGCACTAGATACTTTCGTTTCTGTCCCCAACACTGTCCTTGTCTTACTAAGCGTCTCAGAGTCACTTTATGTTTGCTCAACTGACTTTTAGTCTTACTCGACAGAGGTACGTTCCCACGTAGCACGTTGTAGGCACACTCGCAGACTGAACGAATGCGACTCTTGTCACAAACCTTTAACAGTGCCTTGCGTTCCTTGGGTGTTGCATGTATCAGCGCTCTGAGCAGCGGTGCGTCCTTCTTCAAGCACGACATGATTGCAACTGACTTACTTTTATTTTTTCTTTGGTAAGTACACGTAGTTTACACGATCCTCGGGGAATATGCAAGTGCGTACTCTCATGTCCTCAGATGTCGACTGTTTCAAGTCCAAAAGTAGATAACCGTGTGCCTGTTTTGTGGCGTCACTGTAGGCTTCCTCTATGAACTTTGGGCTGTCTGGATATATCTGCCTGGCTAAATATCTGATTTGTACTCTGTCTCTGGGATTTTTAAAAAATATAATGTAGTGAGCATTTAGTGAGATGTCTCTCTGCCCACGACCCTGATGAAAAAGATTTTGAGTAATGAAAAACACACTGATGTTACGGTGATGACAACCCTTCGTGAATAGATCCACCACTCTATCATCTGCCTCACGCATCATATCGTCAATTATAACCAGTATTGGTTCCTTACCATCATAATCACTCAAGTCTGGTAAGCCCTCAATGTGGTTTATTTTGGAATTACTTACATCACCTCCTCCTCCACCACTACCATAATGCCAGTTGATTTTGGCAAATTTTACATCACACATTTCATTTATGTGTTCAATAAACTTGGACACAAAATGTGATTTACCACTGCCCGATGGACCCGCCACAATGGCTGAGAATGGATGCTGCCACTTCAAGCTCATGACTGCTACTGACACTAAAACTAAATACCATACACTTTTCTTAATATAAAGGTTTGGGGTTTCATCTTAAAATAAAAGACATTAGTTTATGCTGTAATGTACATGGATTATTTATTGCTTACGAAAGCTATCAAAATTTATAAAGGTTAATTAAATCTTGAGTCTTCTTTTTCTTGCTTTACAAAAATTCCAACGGTGTGAATTTACTGCCTGGAAGTGGACTGCGCTTCACCAGACGAAGGCGATCTCCGAAGCCGCTGTTGTACCGCTCGATGTCGTGATCGCTCAGGACTTGGTTGAAACGCCTGGGCAGGTAGACTCGTAGGAAGAAATCATCGCCGACTTGACCCTCGAGAATGACGACGACTGTCTCGCCGAATGGAGTGGTCACACGCTCCATCCCGCTGATCGCATAGCTGCACTCCTCTCGCAGATCAGACAGGCGGGTGTAGGCCGGAGAGCTGGACTTGCAGGTGTTCAATGATGTCCGCAGGTCCATCGTTACACCAGGTGCGGACTCTGAAGTCATGCTGCTGCTGATGCTCGACATGGTAATGATGAGAGTATGAGGATGATGCGACTAGTCGAAGTGGTCTCCAGGCGAAGAATGATGCTCGGTCGGTCCGTTCGTTCGGTTTTTGTTGCCTGCGACGCCATCTTGGAATTTTTTATGTGCGCAGGTGGTCGATGAAACGTGAGAAGGGTCGTCCCGCAGGTGTTTGGCACATTCCACAATGTCTAGACATCATAAATCTTCTTTTGTTTGTGCAGGTGGTCGATGAAATCTGAGAAGGATCGTCCCGCAGGTGTCCAATCTTTTGTTTGTGCAGGTGGCCGGATGCAGGTGGTCGATGTAATCTGAGAAGGGCCGTTCCGCTTCTTTTGTTTGTGCAGGTGGTCGATGAATTCTGAGAAGGCTGGCGACCATCATGGATTTTTTATGAGCGCAGGTGTTCGGCGAGGTCGCACTCCACAGTGTCTAGACGTTGTTCCTACAATGTTTTCTTGGTGGGTCTTCTACGCGCATCTTGCTTTTTCGGTTTTATCATTGGCTTTTTCGGTTTCTCTATTGTCTTACTGTATCGTGTTACTGTTTGTGTCAAGCCGCTAATCTTCGGTACTCCCGTAGCTTTATTAATCCACATATTCTCTGACTTGTCCACTACTTGGTTGACGCTCTCGTATAATTCACTATTCTTGTCTATAAATAATCCGCATCTGTACACCATATCCGAACCATCATACATTTCCATTTTTAATAGCACTGGTCCGCTGTTTGATGGATTTTGTACTGCGTAAAATTGCCCATTTTCAAGCCATGACACGATGGGGCAGTCATCTGAAGGTTTTGGAACCCATCCTGGTTTTGCTGTTTCTTCCACTTTAGGCTTAGGCGTAGGTCTTATCCTCTTCTTAGGCCTCGGTGATGGTGGAACTGGTATCTGCTCGAGTGTAGCGTTGTTGTCCGCGGTGTTGATGTCGGCCATGAATGCATTCAAGTATTCGTCAATTAATCCGGACGCGCTCATGTCTGTACCGCACGAGTGACTGTGTAAGACTGAGTGAATCGCTTACTTACAGTGTATGAGTCGAACAACATTTTGTAAAAAGCGCGCGGGTTTCAAGGACATGCGGACGGTTATGTAACTAACGTTGATGGCGTGGGTAGTGTTTAGGCGGGAAGCAAATTATGTAAATTGAAAAATGGAATAAACGAAAATAAATGAAATAAACGAAATAAACGGAAATAAACAAAAATGAATTAATAAAAAAAAAAAAAAAAAAAAAAAAAAAAAAAAAAAAGTCAAATACCTCTACTAATTCGGGGGGGGGGGGGTCCTCGGGGGGGGGGGGAGGTCCTCGGGGGGGGGGGGGTCCTCGGGGGGGGGGGGGGGGCTCCACCGGCTCCACCGGCTCCACCCTTCCTTACCTTCGGCTATAACCCCCTACTCTCGACAATGGCACCTTGATGTGTCCAAACCGGTAGCCTTTACTACAGGAGGACAAGGACTACTGTGACAGTTCAGGTATTTAACCTCTTGTATAATAATTGTAATGTAATCCGGAAGGCAACAATCAAAAATGAAGTTATTCGTGGAACAATCATAAGGTTTTCTGTTTTAATAAACTTACACGTAGAATTTTTCATATTACGAAAAACCAGTTATATTGTTAAACTAATATATTCTATCCGTATTTGTAGAAACTTATTTTAGTACTAAAACTAGGAACGAAATGATTATGGATTGAACACAATTTATATCAATTATAATCTTTCAGACTACTGAGTCATATAAAATCTTATTTTTTATAGAAACTACTAGTACAAACAATACCGACCAAACGACGTTGTTGTTTGTAATCAGTCTGTACTCGGGTCGTCTCTGTAAGCAGTATTATTGGCAATATGGGCAATACACTGGGTCACTCTATATGGTAATGTTACATAACAGTATACTACACCTCACACTATATATGTACCTACCTGCCACTATATATACTTAGTAGGACAAACATGCCGCTTATCAAGCCTACGTGTCAACACTAGAATTTCACGTGATATCAAATATATATCATTTATAATACATTTTGTTTATTTTAAGTTAACAAATGCTTGCCTCCATGATGTCAGATCACCATGAGTTTATTAAAATTTATCATAGGGTAATTTCATTATCATATAGAACACAATTTTATAAAACATAAAGTAAGAAATCGCAGCATTATCGAGAAACGAATTTCTCAATTAAAAATAAATAATATATACACAAACACACACCACTTTCATCACATTGTAACAAAAACACTAGCTTGACGCCTGTCACTATGATAACCCCTGTCATATAATGGCGCCTGTCATAATGATTTTGATTAAAATAATTCTCTCTATCTTTTTTATGATAGACTATATATACATATATACTATTTAGTATATCATGAAAAATATGTTGTCAAAACATTAGGTTTTGTTTGTGGGTTTTTAACTGTATGTCACACGAAGAGACTGATATTTTTATTGAAATGTTTCCGAACACGGTAAAAAATAAAAAATAATTTTAAAAAAACTGGAAACTGCGTTGATTGTCTGGATTGTTAAAGTTGGACGAGGATATTTTGTTGGATATCCATTTATTATAAATATAGGATGTGTAGTTTGGTTTTGATAATAAATTTTAAATGTCTGTCATAGTACATTAATTTAAAAATAACAAACTATTCGTGGTATACTCAGTATATATGTTCTTTTTTTTATTGTTTTACTTCACAAGTTAAAATCCAAGGATGGTAGTATTCAATAATGGTTTTTGATTAGGGATATTTAAGAAAGTAAGCAGTTTCTTCCACAGTAGGCAGCCGAGTCAACGCATGATGCAGGCATCTGCGGCACACTAGCAGGTTATGGGGCCGTAAAATGCGCCATAATCCAGCATCGACCCCTGTGGCTCGCCGACAACATTACTGCTACTATCTCGGCTCTCATCTATATTTCCATCAAATAATTAATGCACAGAGTATTTGAAAAAATGATACTTCCTATTAAATACACTAAAATAAGTAGACCGCTTTAAAAATCTTACAAAATAATACAAATCTAACAAAGACCAATTCAAGTGGCTAACTAAACATAATAGTTATTAATTGATACTAGAGATCACCTTCTGGTTGAAATTTAACCAACAATTTATCATTTAATCTGGGCCGTCTGGACCCAATCAGACAAATCAATATCTTATAATTGAAACATCTGTTTTTTTTTTATTTATTTATTTATTTTTTTTTTTTTATTTGCTAGCATTTGTTACTACAACAGCTGTCTAATGATTCCATCAGTTATCCTTCTCCTATAAGATTAACGTTGAAACTTTGAAAGCCTGTAGGGTTTCTGATTCTGCTCATCTATAGCACAATACCTTTCTAACGGTATGCACGGATTTCTGAAATAATGCACACAAGCTGAGAAAAAAAAGGAGAAAATGACACATGCGTGCCTATTAATATATAGATTGGTTGTAAGGCTATGTCGGTTATTTAATCGACTAAGTGATCCATGACATTAGAATTATGCAATGTGTGATTTACAGACTACATTACCTTTCAATATTCATAGACTTTCTCATTGTGTTCGCACAGTTACTTATTTATCGTGTAGTGGTAGTGTATATTTTCCAACTATATTTGTGGTATATGTTTTGTGCCTATAATGTTGAGCATATTGTAATATCTATTACGTCTACATCAGTAGACAAAATAACTAAATATGATGGATATGCGTTAAAAAAATTTAATTTTCCAGAATAAAAGTTTTATTTTGATAACAGACCTTATTACAAAAAAGTAATGACAAACATAATCGGTATTTTCCACAAAAAAAGTTTAATTTCTCTTCCAGTACTAATTAGTGTAAGCTTTTTACGAGAGATGGAGACAGTGACCGCGCCAATAAAGCGACCGGTTACGGTCTACGAGGTTTCATAAAAAATTCAATTGCCATTACCAGCTGGCAGCCCTTGACATGGTGAGTGGAGAGAGCCTCCGCTTCTCGTGGCCTTCCCCACTTATACCTTGTGAATAATTCCTATTGGTTCTTATAATTTTCACTGATGAAAGTTATGGATATAATATCATAAATTATGCAAAATGTATTTTACTTCAATTTCGCAGATTATAAGATATGATAATACAACCCCGATGATGTGTAAAACAGCCACTTTCGGTATTTGTGATAAACAGTACTTTCTCAGTTTTAAATAAAGATATAGTAATACAGTGTTCTGGCAATGATTATGATTGTCAGAGATGAATCTTTGCGAAGATCTTCGATTTTTTTTAAGAGGTTGGCGGACCTCTTTTTGCCTTACTTTGCCCCGTCCACATAGAATATTGATCTGTGCGTGGACCGTATTAGACAAAGTAACGGGGTGAGCCGCTACAGTACAAGGTGAAATAGTCCAGGAAATTTATCGTAAAAGGTCAAACAAACTGCAATAGAAATGAAAGTTGTTGCACAAGGTACCTAAAGCCGTCTTATATAGGATATTACAAATCGGCCAAAATCGGACTGGCGGAAACTCGCCATTTTGGAGAAAAACCATCCGCCATCTTGGATTTATGCAAGATGTTCAAAAAGTTATTATTAAAGTGTGTTTAAATTTATTTAGAGCATTAAAATTAATTTTATGGAATTCCTCTTTAAATTTTCTTATAGAAAAATATAACTTCAATGTTTCTGATGATGTATCAAATAGGTTTTATAATCATTAAAGTGTAAAAAGTGCAATTTTTGAAGGTACCGCTCTTATTTTTTTAATTCCTGTTACTCCAATATACAACTTGACACGATTTATTGAAAAATATATTTCTAGTAAGCATAATATCAAAATAATCCATCCAGAACATATTTTAGGTGTTATGGTGGGTACAGTCTTATTTGAAACAAGTGGACGGAGAGCGCGTACGGTGGTGCGCGCGACGACGGACGCGTCATCTGCCGTGCCGGTATATCAGTAGGCCTACACTGGTGTTTCCATTAGTTGGTAGTTTTCAAATTCAGTAGCAGTGATGTTAGACAATTTTAACTTACCCTGATAGTATTGATGAATCTGTAATTAATTTTCTTATAGCATTATAAGTTTGTTTTATTACTGAAGCTATCTTTTAGACCAATATTTAACTTTTATACGCTTTTGCCTACTTTGGATAGGCCTACTTTATTTAAAACACCTAAGCACTCTCAGGTGTCTATTTTAAGACGAGTATGACTGAAGGGTGAGTGTGATGATTGTGATGGATCCGATGAAGTTTAGCTTTGTTACTGACAAATAGCAGCTGTTTCATTTGTCAGGATGATTAATTAATAGCCCAATGACCAAAGGCAGCTTGGTCCAGTATCGAAAAATTCAAAAAGCACAAACTTTTCTCAGGATCGAACCGCGGCAACCTCAGATTCAAAGGCTCTTTAACTACTCAACTACCTGATATGATTCCTAAGGATCCTTAGTTTAAAAATTAATTTGAAAAAATTATATATCAGTGACAAAATAACGAAATTATGGTTTTATTGCAAAGTTTAACTATTAAAAGTATCTCGTATAACGCATTTCCTATTTTAAAATCTTAAAAGTTTCGTATTAACTTTAATAACATAGTCTATCATTGATACAATGGTTTTATTGGCAATCATAATTCATTTCAAATGTATTTGTAGTTTTCTTCTCCAACTTCAATATCAATGGAATTCTTAAATAAAAAATAAAAAAAAACATGACATTCCCCGCACACAGATGACATTTTATACCGTTTAGCCTGCAGGTACAGCGGGAAGATCTACAGTGTACCTTACACTTACATCTGACATATATTTTTTTGTAGGGGCTGGCTTTAAATTCGTCATTATAGGGTGCAACCTTCCAGCATTTAACCTCCACCCTCATTCCAAAGGAGATAATGATTCGTTTCAATTTCATTCTTTAACTTGAAAATAAACTCTTAAAATGTGGTACTTGTCAGCTGTGGATATTGGTGGCAGTGTCTTAGGTTGTACTGCTCGCCTGGTTCGTCTGCTTGCAGCTTTAGAACTAAAACGTTTGTAATCGAACGTATCAGAAGATTTCC
This sequence comes from Neoaliturus tenellus, assembly GCA_030545055.2. Classification (NCBI taxonomy): domain Eukaryota; kingdom Metazoa; phylum Arthropoda; class Insecta; order Hemiptera; family Cicadellidae; genus Neoaliturus; species Neoaliturus tenellus. Next base: position 166,733,499 of record CM061534.1, on the reverse strand, counting down.
CACCGAACAAAAAAAGTCTCCTCTCCAACAGAAACTATGTCCGATTTTTCAGAAGCGGGGCTGTTTACTTTGGAACATCGATTAATGAGACGATTCTTTTGTTATAACTTAAACCTTTTCCAATGCCATATAACTTAGAAGTAGTATCACAACCTAATAATGCTTGCATAAACAGTATAGACAAGAAAAAATTCTAATCCCAGTTTTTTCTTTGTAGATTGTATGTTCCATGTTCCTGTTGATCCCATCTTAGGTTCATTCCAAAAAATTACCCGTTGTTGTTAAACTTTCAATGGTAACATAATAGTACAAAGACAGCTGTGTCATCTACAACGTATATAATAAAAATACCCCAGTCGCTGCAAACCTGCGTACTGAGCGAATTTCCAATGGAATTTCATATTTTTTATTTCCCCTTATATCCCACAGGATTGAGAATATAGGTTTGCTGCCATGGAGTGTTGTTAGGAAGTGTAGGTTAATCCCTCATTGGTGTAGGTAAACACGAAATGTTATAATATCTGGCCCTTTTTTTATTTTCCCCGTAAATCCCATGGAGGTGAGCATGTAGGTTTGTCGCTATATGGGTTTTGTAAACAAGTTTAAGTTAAACCCTGTCTGGATAATGTAACTACCAAATTTGATTAAGCTATATGTCAATGCAGAAGCAAGATACAGGGTTTTGTTGATTTCCTTTAAGAATAACATGGGAACACATTTTGGGATTTCCTCCGTAACCAGTTATTCTAAGTTAAAAACTAAAAATTGTAAATTTTTATTATTTTGAGTTTTTTTTTAATGGTTTCAAATAAAATTTTGAATTTCGAAATTTGAGGTTAAAATGTTTAAAACCCATTTTGCCTCTTTTAAAACCCCCAAAAAACCCTGTTAACATATTCCGATCATGCTGCTTTGCGAACTCATGAAAGTAGACCTAGTCTTACACGTCCATGCCAAATTTCACCAAAATCGGACGTTCCTTTTAAAGTTATTAGTACCACGGACACACAATATACAATATTGTGTATGATGGTATACATAGATACTGTAATATACATAGATACTGTGCATAGGCCTATACTTTAAATGAACGAATGGTGTGTTTGGCTTCTCTGGGGACCGAAAAATGAACAAATAACATGGTCCTGGACTTATCATGGCTACTTCGTAATAGCGTATTCCCTATAGGGAAAATTCTCGAATACAATAAAAAGTATACAGTAAAAACATTCATATTAACTCTTTTAATATTTATTACAAAATAAATTTTTGGATAGACTATAGTTTAACCTTAATAAAAATAAATATAATACGACTAGTACTGTGAAATAAGTGATAATTATTGTAAATGTTGGCTGAAAAATAACGACTGAACATCGATAACTAGAACTTGTCCCGGCACAACGAGCGTCGATGAGGTCGGCTCAGCAGATGATCCGCAGCGCGCAACCGGTGCAACACCGTACGTTCCCTGTATACTTCTTCCAACTGATTTCGTACCTACCATCCCAAAATATGTTCTTTATGGAACATTTTGATATTATGTATACTAGATATATTTTTAAGCAATATATCATAAGTGTCAAGTTGTGTATTGGAGGAACAAGTGCACAAAAATTAAAGTGGTATCTTGAAAAAGTGCAATTTTTATATTTTTATTCTTTTAATGTTTATAAATATTATTTAATCCTTTGTCATATACATTAAATCTGTATTTCCCTTTAAGTAAATTCAAAGAGGAATCCAATAAAATGAATTACAATGTTTTAAGTCAATGAAAACATATTTTAGTATCCAATTTACCAAAAGCTTGCATAAATCCAAGATGGCGGTGGTTTTCGCCAAAATGGCGGATTTCTACCAGTCCGATTTTGGCCGATTTTGTATATGGTATGTAAGAGGCCTTACCGGACTTCATAGTATAATTTTAATTTCTATTGCAATTTGTTTGAGGTTTGGCCCTATATGAGCCTAAATTTCCTGGACTAAAAGGTACTGATAAAAGTCACTGGCAGAACGCGGATTCGAACCCACGACATCACTACCATGGTCCCGAAGTCTGGCCCGCTAACCTCTACGCCACCGTCTCACCCAATGATTGCTGTTAAACTCGTTTTAGTTTAGCTATTTTTTATAACAACAAATTTTTTTCACAAAAACAATAAGAAAAGTTCTGTTGATTTTGGTGGTTTATGTAGAGCTTCATTTTCATTGCTACGTAGTTTGAATGGCAAAAAATACTTAATGAGTTTGGTAAAGTAAAGTATAGTACATACGTTTTAGATTTTAAATATGAACTAAATGTAAAAAAAGGTTGCACGTATGATACTGGTACATTTTGTTGAATAGATCTAATATTTTCTCAAATATTTATGATATGTCTTTTATGTACCGAAAAAATAATTTTTTCTCTCTTTAACTCCTTTACATATAATTTTACTAGTTACTAGTACACCATGATTTCATTAATTCAAAAGGTAAATTATATATAATATGCTTTTATTTATTAACGATTGCCCTGCCTACTTTTTCTCTTAGCATTCCAAATTTATTGGTGCAAAATAGTTAATCACACAGTTTGTGTATAAGTTTTGTGTATATATCCACATAAAAATTATTAGATTTTTTTATAGTATGACATATCACTTAAGACGTCATATTTTAAGAGTGGTTCTGATTGGTATCGACAGATCCAAGAAACTACCTCAGACAAATAAATCCACTATTAGTTCAAACGAATAGTATAGAATTGATATAACGTACCTTTAGGCCCTAATGCTGATTTTCATGTATTTAACAATTATGATCATATTAATATGATTATATTATATAATCATTTTAAAAGTTCGAGCTGAAATATTATTGTTACTACGGTAGGTATTATCGCATATTTTGGTCGCAGGCCAAACCGGAAGAGACCGACACCGTTATCAAGTCTATTCGGCGAACCCAGAACGGGGATGTCCTCCTCGAACTGGGGAAGTCGAGTGACAAGATCGGTTTTGCCGCTTCCCTCAAGACTACACTTGGGGACAAAAGCTCCATCAAGGCCCTAGAACCGAAGTGTTCGGTCGAGATTCGGGACCTTGATGCCCTCTCCACCGAAGATGAGGTGACCCGTGCGATCCAGGTGGCACTCCCGGAGATACCGGCTGATGGAGTGAGGGTATAGCTGACAAAGCCTAACCGAAGTCAACTCCGGATGGCTGTTGCTGAGATGGGCGAAAAGCACGCCAATAAGCTGCTTAGCCTTCAGCACCTCAGAGTTGGTTGGGTCAGTTGCAGGCTCAAACGGAGGGTGGTAGTTTCGAGATGCTTCCGCTGTCTCGGTTTTGGCCACTCCTCCCGAAACTGTAAAGGGCCCGAAAGGAGTGCCAACTGCTTCCAGTGTGGAGGCCAGGGCCACAAACGCAAGGAATGTTCCTCGAGCCCATCCTGCTTCCTCTGCAAGTATTCAGGCTCCAGTGCCCTCGGTCACTTACCCGGGTCTGGTCAGTGCGGTGCCTTCAGAGCCGCACTTGAACAGGCAAAAGGCAACGGCCGGTAATTCGCATCCTCCAGGCCAATCTTCATAGATCCTGGGGAGCTGATAACCTCCTAGATCAGCTCGCCCGAGAACTTGGTGCTGACACGCTCCTTATCAGCGAACAGTATCGGGACAGAGACCCAAACATTTGGATCTCCGACAGCCTCGGTACTGCTGTATTTTGGGCGCGTAATACACAGGATGTCTTGGTGCGGAGTCACGGGCGCGGCCGAGGATTCGTCTGGGTTCGGTGTAGGGATGTGACTATCTTCAGTTGCTACCTCACACCCAACGAGGCCGTCCAGGACTTTCGCGACAAGATAGATAGCCTAGAGGAGTGCGTTCTCGGGACCACCGGGCATGTCGTCATTGGTGGCGATTTCAACGCCAGGGCCGTCGAGTGGGGAATGCCCTCTACCAGCTCCCGGGGGAAATACATCCTGGATTTCATCGCCAGGGCCGGTCTTGTCGTCCTCAACCAGGGCGACACACCTACTTTTCGGCGCCCCGGGCAGAGAGGCACGATCCCCGACGTCACCTTTGCGTCCGAGTCGCTCCTTCCGAGGATCTCTGGCTGGAGGGTTGTAGAGGACTACACGGGTAGCGACCACCAATACATCGTGTTTGACTTGCATGATCAGGCAAATCGTCGAGTTTCCGCAACTCGGGAAGGGCCACGCCGGTGGAACACCAACAAACTGGACGTGGTCAAGTTCACCGAAGTCATCTCTTGGGGAGCGCAGGGGAATCCTGGTGAGGCTGGGGCCGAGGCACTAGTAACATCCACGATGGAACTGATCGTCTCGGCCTGCGACCAGTCTATGCCGCGAAGGAAACCCCGACGCGACAAACAACCCGTTTACTGGTGGACTGAAGAGATTGCGGAACTCAGAAGAACATGTTTAAGAACTATACGAGCCGCCACAAGAGCAAGAATTCCCGCAGACAGAGTTCGTAAGTCGGAGGCCTATAAAGCTGCGAGAAAATCTCTCCGCCAGGCGATCAACAGGAGCAAGGCGAATAGCTGGAGGAGACTTCGTGACGACGTTGACTCCGACCCGTGGGGCCTGGGTTACAAACTTGTAACACAGAAACTTGGCGCCCGCTCTCCAACTTCCATCATGGAGGGCGCCACCATGGGGAGGATCGTCGCTGCGTTGTTTCCTGAACATCCACATCGACCGCCCACAGTGGAGTATTTGACCCCAAAACTTGGCCAAAATTATTTTGCACCAAATTTCGCAATTTTAACAAGTAAAATATATATGCATGTGTTGAAATAATTATTTAAGATCATTTAGAGCCAAATACTATGGATTTTATATCATGGTTATACTAAAAATGAGGAAAAATCGGCAAAAATATCTGAAAAATAAGAATAACATATAGGGCAAACTTTAATTGCCTATATCTCCTTAACCATTCAGAAAAATAAAAAATGCACAAGAATAAAAATATCTTAAAATGATGTTTTAAGATCACATTCTTCATTATAACATCAAAATTTTACAAATTTCATAATTTGTCCGCCATATTGGAAAAAGTTCATTTATGAGTAAATGATAATTTTTATGAGTGCAATTATCTTAAAACATAATTTTAAGACATTTTTATTCTTGAGTATTTTTTATTTAACTAAATGGTTTCGGAGATATAGGCAATACAATGTTGCCCCATGTTATTCTTATAGGACTAAAATGACCTTTAATTGCCTGTAGCTCCCTAACGGTTAAGTATAGAGAAAAATGTCACTTTATAAAAAAGTCTTTAAATTGCGTATACAACCAAAAAATTACATAAAAATTGGGGGTTAGCATTTGAAATTTTTGAGTTAGGGGTTGGGGTGAAAAAGGGGTTGATGAGGGGATGAAATTTTCATGTTAAATTTTTCTCCCCCCACTTAGATGCATGTGTCCAGCAAACTGAACAGTAATATTTATTTACGTTTTTGAATAAACATAGGTGAGCTTAATAAAGAATATTGACCACTAATATTTTTTATTTATTTATTATTTTTTTACTGTAGTAAAAAAATTTACTAAATTATTTTTTTTTTATCAAAAAACCAAAACAAAATAATACCATTATAACCCCTTCTATAGTTATTGAGTCCTTTAAAAATTATTTGAATTTAAACACAATGATAGGCCTATAATATTGTAAATGTTTGCATGAAGTATAGTTAAAAAAATCGTATAAATAGCATTTTTGACAATTATTTAAATTTAATGGAGCAATTTGGAGCAATTTCTGAAAATTGGACTAAGTTGTACAGAGTCTGAACTTTCATATTCAAAAGAAATCATTGACCGACTCGATTCGGAACATAAACAAAAACCTTTTGCAATTTTAGAATTTTTTCATTTTGTTGTACAAAAAGTAGTAAGATTTAAAACTCATATAAAAAAACCAAAATAATATTGTGGTATGGTGTAATCCCATATTTTAGTGCTTCTGTATATAATAATGAAGTGACGATAAGTTTTTATGGATAAAAATTTTCTTTTATGAAGTAATAAATAATGCAATATATACTTGACTTTCAAGCTGTGACGCGCTATTAGTCCACCTTAAAATTACGGTCGATTTAACCAATTTTTTTACCAACCAACACTTAATTTAAAAATAAAATTTTGCTTTTACTCAGACCTACAGTTATCTAGGAATGCATAATCAAAATTATTTCTTCAAAATTTTGAATTTCATATTTTTGCTTTTTGGCCAGCTTTTTGGCCAGCCACTGTGCGCCGGTTGACTTCGGACGGGTAGAGGACGTTCCACTCTTCACCTTCGAGGAGCTGGAAACCTCCGTTCTCTCCCTGAAGAGCAACAAGGCTCCTGGCCCGGACGGGATTCCCAGTGAGGCTTTAAAGAAAGTATTTTCAATCAACGCTGACTTGTTGTTGAAAATGTACAATGCCTGTTTAGTAGAAGGGGTGTTTCCGGCTCCCTGGAAAACAGCCAGGCTTGTACTGATCAGCAAGGGCAAAGGTGATCCCGAGCTGCCGTCTTCCCACAGGCCTCTCTGCATGTTGGACACGGCTGGGAAGCTGTTCGAGAAGCTGATCCGTTCCCGCCTGACTTCTGCCGTGGAAGCTGCCGGGGACTGCCGGGGACTGAGCCGTCAGTACGGCTTCAGAAAGGGACGGTCAACGATCGACGCTGTCACCGAAGTTCAGAGAGCTGTGGAGAGAGCCGAGAGCCACAACCATTTCTCCCGCCGAGTAGTGCTTCTTGTTACGCTTGATGTCAAGAATGCCTTCAACTCGGCGGGGTGGGTCGATATGTTGGATGCGCTTCGCAACACCTTTCGTATTCCTGCATATCTGTTGCGGCTCATCGAGGATTATCTACGCTCTCGAAGCCTGATTTATGACACGAGGGACGGAACGCGGACGATGGAAGTCACTTCTGGTGCCGCACAAGGTTCAATACTCGGCCCGGATCTCTGGAACGTTGCCTATGACAGCCTCCTGAGGTCCGAGATGCCTGAGGAAACCACTTTGGTTGGGTACGCCGATGACGTCGCAGCTCTTATTGCTGCACGCAACGTTGAGCTGGCCCAACTAAAGTTGAACCGAGTCATGCGTGTGGTCAACACCTGGATGTCAGATCACGGTCTCTCGCTTGCTCTCAGTAAGACGGAGATTGTGATCCTCACGAAGAAGAGGATCGACACCGTCGTCCCACTCCGAGTGGGAAGGGAGGTGGTCACATCAACTCGTGCCGCCAAATACCTTGGGGTTATGGTGGACACCAAGGTAAGCTGGAGGGATCAGATCTTCCGTACGGCGGACAAGGCCGCTAAGGTAGTCACTTACCTTAGTAGGCTGATGGCCAATGTCGGGGGTCCCCGATCCAGCAGAAGACGTCTGTTGATGTCCGCGGTCCAGTCCGTGCTCCTTTACGGGGCAGAGGTGTGGGCAGGCGCTCTAGATAAGGAGTGCTACAGGTTGCGACTCGCCCGGGTTCAGCGTCAAGCTGCGCTTCGGGTGTGTTCCGCCTACCGGACCGTGTCCGAGCCTGCCGTCCTGGTGGTCGCCGGAGTCATCCCTGTCAAGCTCTTGGCAGGGGAGAGGAAAGCGATTTATCAGAGACAAGGCGAGATAGGCAAGGACACGGCAAGAACAGAAGAGCGCTCCCGAACCTTCCAGCAGTGGCAACACGGCTGGGAGCACGACACCCGAGGACGATGGACTGCGCGACTTATCAAGCAGGTCCAACCATGGGTGGAACGGCGGCATGGGGAGGTGGACTACTACCTGACAGCATTTTTGACAGGTCACGGCTATTTTCGGTTGTACCTGAACCGGATGGGAAAGACCGGTTCACCGGACTGCATTTATTGCCCGGGTGTTCCCGACGACGCGGAACACACATTCTTCCGCTGTCCCCGTTGGGAAGGGCCCCGCCTGGAGGCCACACAAATCTTTGGTGCATTTTCGGTGGACTCGGTCTGCCAAAAGTTTTTGGAGGATGAGGGCAACTGGGATTGTTTGTCACAGTTCGTCCGGGGCATCCTCCTGGAAAAGAAAACCGATCTGGACCGTGAAGTGGCCCAGACCCCTTGATCGAGCGGCTGGATAAGGAGCGAGCCCCACGGGAGTAAGCCAAATTTAGGCCTAGCCTGACGTAATGTGATAAACAATTCCAGGTTTGATTCCTAAAGAGTAGAGGAGGTTTTTAAGTGGGTAAACCCGTTTTTTAGGGGAGCCCCACACTACAGGCTGGCCACCTGTGTGCGTAATGCATTTTTTCCGGCTCTAACTCAAAAAAAAAAAAAAAAAAAAAAAAATCGCATATTTTGGTATGTTATGGCAAGACTAATGAATCTTACCACTCTTATCTTAAATGTAATGCTTTAAAAAGCTAAAATCGTATTTATATTGAATAGTTTTATATTAAACTGCAGTGGAACTTTTAAACTTGTGTTTTAGTTCTAACACTGCGGTCCAAAAATAATTGGACTAAGGAATACAATCTTAATTGTTGAAGTGATGGTAAACAATTATTCACTTTGTATTTTTATTGGTTAAGAGCTGTAAATTAAGTTGGTTGTTTATCCTGACAGTGAATTTTTAATATGAATTTAACATATTATCAATAGAGTGTCCTATCAATAGAGTTTACCATTTTAAAATTCTGTCAAGAGTCTTATGGTTTACAAAATGTTATTGGTATTTTACATTTTCCAACTACAATTTCCTCTATCTTGTAAATCCCACTTAAAGGAACCATTTTAAATCATATTAAAGGAATATGTTAACCATCATGTTCTTTTTATTAAAATTTATATACATGAAATTTATTATTAAGCAATAAAAATAAATAAAAAATAAATATTATTACGTTTAATATTTTATTAAAGTTAATTTTTATTGATACCTTACTGTAAACTGTCTTATTGATTAAAATCATAGTAATTATAAAGTGATTGGTTTGTCAACTCAAAAATGGAAGTAGTGATTTTTTATATTTTTCTATGGAATAATGTAAGAATAATTCTAACAGTTAAATAAACACTTACTTTCGATCCAACTGCAAAAGGTTTATGGGAGCCTAAATCCTTGTAGTAATAAAGAGGATCAGAAACCTTATCAACAAGTGAAACTCAAACCTGGATACTCTAGGCCTCTTTTAAGTAGCTGTATCACATCAAACAGATTATATTGAGCTACCAGATCACTAGAATATCACCTCATCATTCACAATGTGTTACCTTATTGAGATTTAATATCCCTAAATGCTTTATTCGTATAACAGAAGTAGTCATTTAGCAAAGTAAAAAATTGTAATAAATTAAGTTTTTGAAAACTGTAACTTGAATGTCAATACTTTAAATGCTTTATACATTCCCAATAGTTTTAAGAGTACAAATGCGAGTAAGTGCGCTGTTGTATATTTTAAAAACACTTAAAACTTGTTTCATATACATAATTCGTTTTATCAATGTACTATTTCTTAATAAATATAACATTTTTATATTTTTGGCTTGACTAATTACTTTTTCAATTTCATTGGGAGTATTATATAATTAGCTGTCCCAAAATTATCGAAAAAACTTCTGGAGAGGTTATCCATTTGCTTGAAACAAACAAATGGTATCTTGTTTTGAATATGGTTCTCTTTTGCTTGGTTTTCCATCCGTCTGTCTGTAATTGTTTTACAATATTATCCATTTTCTTAGTTTTTGGTAAGAATATCAATTTGAAAATTCGCATTGTAATTTATGTCAGTCAGTTACATTTGATCTAAAATTATCAATATTTATGTCACTTCTAGTTTTAAACTGCGGCCATTTGAAACTATTAAAATTCAGTTCCACAAATGTTATACGTTATACAAAATGACAGTATATAACTAAAAAGTTGCAAAATGTTATTATTAAAAAAACCAATAGGTCTTATAAACATTAGATAACAAATAATAAAGTTCGTATTTTCTTAACGAAAACCTGCTAAATTTCAATAATTGGCTTCAATTAAGAGTTTGCCTGTTAAAAAATCTCTTTTGCTAGGTTTTTGTTGTCCAGTGTTTCTAATCTTGGAACTGTGTTTAATTAATTAATTTTTAAAACGTTGTACACAAAAAATTATTTTATTTTATTATCCATATTTTATTTTCTAGTTGTTTATTTTATATTTCATTTCTGAAATATTACCTTTGAATCATTTTATATGGCCGCTATTCAAAAACCATTAAGGGCATTATTTTTTACATTTTTTTCAAATATACCTAAATAAACTCTATAAAAGTTTTAGATTTTAAATAGTTTCCGAATAAGGAGAAGATTGTATTTAAAAGACACATATAGACAGTCAGACGGAAAACTAAGCAAGATTTGTTTGTTTTAAACTAAGAAATGAACTGGTGTTAAAGTGTAGTTAGAATAATCCTAATTACAAATTGAAACCCCATTACTCGACAGGAAATCACAGATATAAACTCAGTTAACAATGTCAAGATCGTAACCTCGCAGTCTTGGACAGTCCCGTTCACAATATACAGTCTAGCCTTTATGGCCCTCCATAACTAGAGATATTGCCTTTTCTGACACCGACATTATTGGTTGTAAATTGCAGCGGTGTCAGAGTTATCAGGAAATAGTGTGCTAGACTACGTATTGATCAGAAATGTGAACATATTTTGCAAACTAATAATACAGGACGCAAATTTTACAAAGAACAGTTCTGATCGTTATGCACATTTCTTATGTTTAATACAAAGATTTTTTTACTTTCAAACAAAATGATAAAACTGAAAACATTAATAACGTAACCAATTGCTTATCGAACACTAAAACTAAATACCCCCGTCTCAGCAGACCTGCGTACTCAGCGAATTTCCAATCAAATTTGGTATTTTTATTTTCCCTCGTATACACCATGGGAATGAAGATGGAGGTTTGCTGACATAGGGGTGTTGTTAGCAAATATACTAACTCACCAAGGCAGGTACATGCTAAATTGTATCAAATTTTGGTATTTATCATTTCCCCCATAAACCCCAAGGGGGTGAGTTAGTAGGTTTACCGCCATTAGGGTGTCTAAGGAAACTTACACACTACATAGTGAATATACATAATATTTATGTGAATTTGAATTACCAAGTACTAAGGAAGAATGCAGACATTATTTAGCGCAATAAACAATACTTCTTTTGTTTTCTTGTATTTTGTGGATTATTACAAAATATTGTGTTAGGAAATATAATATTACTACTTATATTTTTCAGGTAAAACATACGCGGTGTTCGAATTCTGTTGTAAGTACCATAGCACAATATTACATACTAGAGATCGCCTCCTGGTTGAAATTCAACCAAAATTTTTTTAGTTGATCTGGACCGTCTGGGTCCAATTTGTGAAACAATATGTTATAACTGAAGCACCTTTTCTTCTTTATTTGCTAGCATTTGTTATGACAACAACTGTCTAATGATTCATTCAATTATCCTTGTCCCATAAGATTAACATTGAAACTTGGAAAGCTTGGAGGGCCCCATCGGCCCCATGGGCCGATGTGAATAAAAACGCGATTTTGCTCATGTGCAGGACACTGCCTTTCTAACGGTATGCGCGGATTTCTTCTACGATGCACCCCACCCAGCTGAGAAAAAGGAGGAAACGAAACATGCTTGCCTATTAATATATAGATTACATAGCCTACTCGTTTTAGAATGTATTAGTAAATTACGTTTTATAAATGGTACATTATAACTATTTATTAAAATTCCTTTAACGTTGACTTAAACAGCTTAGCAAGTAATCGAAACTAATCATCTGATTTGAACAATTTAATAACGTAGGTCAATATCACGCAAAGGCACTAGTAAAGACAAATATAGTTTTAGTTGTTGGCTTAATTTATGATACTGTTAAATTCATCAGGCCAGTGAGTTAACATTCACGTTGTTGGAGGTTCGCTTCATTCACAGCAAGGCGGGTTGCCAACGCCAATGGGAGTATTGATTTATCGCTCCCAAGAGAGGCCAAGCTTCATTCACCAATTGGCGGTGGTTCGATGTTGATTTACCAACGCTTCATATTGAAACTTTTTGTTCAGACTTTGATAACCTATATTATCTTGATATTTTATACATATCAATACTGTTTCCATTAGGTAATGTAATTATAGTTTCAATTAAAATTTTCGTAAGGTAAAGTCTCTAGCTGTACGGTTTTGATTTATCATCGTTACTTCTCAATAAAACACTGATTTTCCCACCACGGCATGAAAATAATCACATTGCCACACCTACGAACAGTACGCAAAATTGCTAATCTTCATTTTCATTTCATTCCCGCTCTATAGAGCGGTAATGAAAGTTCCCGCACGCTAAATCAGATAGCTGTTTAAAGTCAGTTATAGTTAAAAATCATGAAACAGCTGTTGTTCATTGTTTGGCAATTGCTGTTGTTTTTAGTTTAAGGGTATGTTTCATAGTTGTTGGTGTGCTTCAATAGAAAAATCAAACATGACCTAAATGCCATTTTGAATACAATAAAAAAATGTGATCTTTTGCAATGATGGAAAATCTTGTGAATATTAATAGCACAAATTGTCATTGCCGCTCCCGAAATGTTTAACTACACTCAGCTAACATTTAGTGCGGTCATCTACAATTCTCGAGCGGCAATGACGTACGTTGCGCTCTTAATACACAAATAGCTTTTACCAACAATAATGCGTTTTACTAAACTTAGATTTCTGGTGCAACTAAGTATGGTATATGTATATTGCTTAACCTTTTGCGTTAAGAAGGACTAAGTGAAGTTAAACTGATTTATATGTTTACGTTTGTTTAATAGTGTGATTTTCAAATTTACATTTATCAATCTTTAACAAAATTCAATGCAATAACAATTTTTCAATTACAATACTAGCATATCTATATTTTTAACGAGTTCAATAACGACTTAAAATTATGAAATAAAATCCTACAAAGGCTTGTGAAGGTTTCCTGCTTGTCGTAAAATGAGAATGTATTTTATAGCGTTTGTCGAGTTAGGTTGGGTCTAGCCTGTTCAAGTCGTAAATGACAGAGCTTCACTCAACTATTACTTACTGATCTTCTTACATCGGTAGAGATTATGGCTTTGATTTATTTTATTTCTTCTTCTTATGAATCTATTAAGCTTTAGTATTTTTTAAATAAAATTGAAGCTCAAAATTTTTCGGTCAAAATATATTTATATTACTAATTTTTTAATGCCTTAAAAAATTTCATTCGTTATTAATTCTTCATTTCCTTTTGAACGATAACTATAATATATTAACCTATTTATCCTTACTGTCATCATATATACATATCAATGGAAAGAATTAATACAACAAAGATCGATAGAATATGATGACAAACAAAATACTTTTGCATAGCACACAGTTTTTCGTTGTAGCCACCTGGGTATTCAATTACTGTTGTAAATCCAAAATTTGTCCAAAAATTGTAAATCAAAAATATATATAAATTTGTTTCATCAATTCTTTGGCTATATACTTCTTTTAAAAAAGATAAAGGTATGGGGGCTTTTTAATGTATTTTTAAAATATGTCCCTGTTTTATTTGCTTTGGAATCTCATAGGAGGGATGTAGGTTATAAACAACTAAGCTAAGACGCGTGTCTCAAGTTTAACTTCAACACAAGCCGCAATCTCGCGATCAGCTCAAACATTCATCTCCTACAAAGATACAGTAATTGCTTTTTATCTCACCTCCAAGTGCGGCAATTTCTTTCTTCAGTTTTCACCTTCAATGGAGTAAACTTAAAATTAAATTAAAATAACGTAAATCGTTGATGCTATACTAGTACTGATATAAATCTTGTCCTTTCAAACAGATTCTTGATCATTAAATGTTATATCACTAATATGAGCTTAAACATTAAAAATCATTGTTACCTTTATTCATTAAATTTTCAGTATATGGAGTCCGTAGGAAGCTTTACTATTTCATTTACTTTGATAAATAAAATATTAGCAAATTATTGTGTATTTTTCTGACAAAACTATTTGTTTTTTCCTTGCTAGTTGCTGTTTTCATATAAAATGCTTATGCCAGGTTAAAGTTTTAATAAAGGCTCTTACAGACCCTTTTGTCGAAAGTTGTCAAAAGACATGACACTGGATTTTAAGGAGGCAGAATCTTTGACGTAAGTTATTGTCGTTTAAGAAGCTAACCTCTATAAAACCCCTCAGTTACGTGAAATATTTTTATTGGAAGAGCTAAATTACTTCTAGTATAAGTATGATTAATCTCTATCTGCGTAGGTTTACATTGTTGTTTATATTCTATTTCAATACTGACTTCCTTTTGATTCTACAACAGATTTACGATAGACCGAATCTTATTAGTAGTCAGGAGGCTCGGAAAGCTAATCAACCGGTAAACTCAAACCTGGATAACCTTGGTGATTTTAAACTAGTTGTATCGTGTTGGACAGCTTGTTTTAAATGCTTGAAAAAGCAACACTCTCACTTCGTTGTTTGATTTGTATTTATAAACAAAAACCTAGACACGTTTATCTAACTTGCTTTCAGTGTGGGATTAGATAAACAACAGAATATGAATAATAAATAACTAAACATTTAATTTCATAGTAAAATGAACAGACATTGCTACTACAAAAGGTTTCATTTTGTGCTATTTGAAAGATAATCCGTCGAACCTTTATTAACTGTGTTAAATGAAGAGGATTAATTAAGTTGCAGTCAGTAATAACTGTAATATGACGTAAATTATTGCTCTGGTGCATAATAGTGTCCATAAAAATTACAGTTTACAAAATGTATATCACATAAGTCGTAGAGTTATCACAGATATAAACTCAGTTAACAATGTCAAGATCGTAACCTCGCAGTCCCGGACAGTCCCGGTCACAATATACAGTCTAGCCTTTATGGTCCTCCATAACTAGAGATATTGCCTTATGCAACACCGACATTATTGGTTGTAAATTGCAGCAGTGTCCGAGTTATCAGGGAATAGTGTGCTAGACTAAGTTATAAACAAAAAAACTGTGATTTTTTCAAGTTGAAATTATTATTTTTTTATTAGTTTATACATAAGAATGGCCTCACCATATTTGTGTAAAAAAAGTCTGTGAGGCAAATAATATAACAAAGAAACATGTAGTATGTGCAATATCCATATACAAAACCGTACTGAGGGCGAGAAACAATATCCAGTATTTGGTGTAAAACAATGTGGCTAAAGGAACGCTGCTGCACATCAGAACGTGTGAGACGAAAGACTCAGGTAGATGATTTTGAGGGAAGAGATTTGGCCGCGGAAAGCAGGCCTTTGAATTAATACATGCTATTCATTGATAACGTTCATGGCCTGCGCAGAAGGTTCATAGGCTGCCGATAGAGACGGTTAGTATCGGGGGTCTCACCGATCAAAAATCCTCATGCAGTGCTCCACGTGCTCCCATTTTGCGGCTTTACTTTAAGTCCGATGAAGGTGGGAGGTGTTTTAAATATAAAAGCTTGGGCTATTTAATTCACTTTTTTATAATTATTCATTTTTTATTTTGAATCCCTATTAAACTATAATGGTCTAAGTTTGATCAACTTTGAACCATTATAGCTTAATATGGATTCAAAATATAAAGACAAACTAATAAAATAGACCGTCATTACCTTTTATTCAAAACCCCTCCCAACTTTATCGAACTTAAAATAAAAGCGCAAAATGGGAACAGGTGAAGCACTGCATGACATTCTGTGAGGAGCCCTTTAGCCCTCTCTTAAAGACAACCTATTCTAAGTGCAGCTATGTGAAAGTTTTGACAAATGATAAATTTTAATATTCATTTAAATTACTCAACAATATTAAGCTTTGAAAAGGGAGTAACAATAAGAAACTACACTAAGATGAGCTTAAACATTAAAAATCAATGGTTTATTATATACACATTCTACGAGTTACTCCATTGTTATTGAAAAAATAGTTTGAAACTTAGTATTTACATCGTTATTTCAAATTTGGTTATTTCAACGAATATTCCAACAATTGTAAGTTTTGTTATATATAAAAACGTATTTCAGTCACGTAAACGAGTTAAGTAAACTAGTTAGATGAGAAACAGAGGAGAAACAATTAATTATTTGGGAAACCCCTGAAACATATGTCAACCTCGACACAAAGTGGTCCATAAATAAAAATGTTTTATCCCTCGGGAACGAGCTTATGTTTACACGAAACAAGCCATAAAATATTACATAATGTGTAAAATGCATTCTCTGTCATAGAAACTATAGTTGGAACTTATACATATCAAACATTGAATCAATTAATGAAACAAGTACAATCTTGATAACGAACCTCATCATATGCAGGGTGGTTTAACTATATTTTCTGAAAATTTAACCATTATATATTGAATAAAAATTCACAAGAATCAAGAAATCAATTGTTTACAATATTATACCTTTAGCCACAAATCAGAATTAATTTATTCTGTTTGTACAAGTTTCAATCGTTCACCTTGTTTTGTTATGGGATTAAAAATAAGCAATCTAGAACATTCATTGTCTGAAATAGTGTATATTTTCCACATCGTTCTAGAATGTAAAAGAATATTCTAGAACATTTAATGGTGTTCTAAGCATTAAATGACCGACCTATAACTGTTAAAGTACATTCTGAAATATTATGAGAAAATTTTTAATACTCCAAAAATGCCTTCTGTGTTAGAAAATAAAGAATATTCCAATTTTGTCCGTCCACAATCACTCTTATTCAACCCATCACGATCTAACTACGTCACTCACAGCCACAGCACGATACCAGTGCACCTCACCATCACAAAGGAAGGTGGAATTTGGTTGTAGAGAACACTCCGTCTTTAACCATATGCACTATCATGTTAACTTTAATACTAGCCAAGTATGCTTTTTACAGTAATCTTAGGAACTATAATATCACCGGGCATATTTACTTATAACTACCGTGTATAAATTCCCATTTTAACAAATATTCGTGTTTATTGTTTGAACAAAATTATAAATACTCTTGCAATAAAAGTCATTTATCATGTAGCGTACACGTAGTAAATGTAAACAAATTGAAATAGTGGAATTATTTATTTAATTTGTTTACTAATGAACAAAGTTATGATTTATTTACATTTTCTATGTTTATTTTTGGAAATATAACGTAGACGTCTATACACCATGTATGACATATGAATAACACCTTCACGTAGCATCATTGCATAAAGCCTATTATGTAGATCAAACAGAAAGAGAAGTATAAAAATAATGTAGGTGACTTAAAACCAAGTCGAATACACTCTTAAATTTATCAGGCCAGTGAGTTAACATTCATATTGTCGGAGGTTCGCTTCATTCACAGCAAGGCGGGAGATGCCAATGCCAATGGGAGTATTGATTTCTCGCTCCCAAGAGAGGCCAAGCTTCATTCACCAAATTGGAGATGGTTCGTTGTTGTTTTACAAATTATATTAGAACATTCAATCAAGTTTGATAGCCAAAATGACTTTGGTGTATGGTCCCTTTCGGATTTTATACTGTAATATATAGGGTGAAAAAATATTGGAACCGATATGATATATTAAAAAGCATTTAAGTAATAAAACTAAAACGTTGCAAATTGTTTTGTGTAACGAAGTCTGCTTCCTAAACAACTTATTATCCTAGCACCTTCAAGGGGGGATGGTCCACTAGTATCCGGAAGAAAATTTAAATGTAAGCATATGTCAATCAATATGTACATGAAATTTACAAGTGATTAAAAGTATAAATAGTATCTACTTTAAATAATTTAATGTACATTAAGGTCTCTAAGAATAAAGAACAATGCCACAAAACCGCCCTCAAAAGGATGACTGAGTCAAATAATGGCAGGCAATCAAATTTTGCATTAAAATTATATTGCTGAAAACTGAAAATGCAACAATACCCGATGCACTCGACCTGTTGAGGTTAAATTTGTGACAAACTTCTCAGAATGCAAAGCCCTTTAACATGATGTATGTCAATGCAGTTTCCCTGACGACTTCCATAAGGGACGTCCCTATAGAAAGACTTGGGAAAAGGAAAAACTTCATTAGCACATAATTTCAAAGGACTTTGCACTCCAAGCAATTGACCACAAACCTGATGTCAAAAGGTTGAGTGTATCGGGAGTTATTGCATTTTTTGTTTTTAGCAATACGATTTTAGTGCAAAGTTTGACTCGTCATCCTTTTGAAGTCGGGTTTGCTGCATTGCTCTCAATTCTAAGAAACCTTTAATTTCTTGTAGATATTGACCGATGCTTACATTAAACATTTTCTTATGACTTCTTGTGGACCGGATCCCCTTGGAGGTCAAAGGAAAATGAGTTGTTTAGAAAGTAGACCTTGTCATTCATAATTAATTTTCAAAGTTTTAGTTTTGCTACTTAAATACTTTTAAAAATATTAAATAGATTCTAGACTTTCTTTCCAACCCTGTGTAAAAGAGATAACTACGGAACCTGTATTACGCCGCAATCATTAATGTTTATAAAATAAGCAATTTATGGATATATCTTACTGTTATCATAAACCAGAATTAAACTCATAAACTGAAATTAAACTCTACCAAAAAAATCTTACTCAAGATAATATTATTTTAGTTTTCGCACATGAAAGTGTTACAAAAGAGTGTAAACATTCATGTTCGAAGTATACTTAAAACTTTTCAAGACTATGGTGGAACTTGTGCTGTATATTGGACGTTTTTGGTCCAATAACCATACATGTATGAGCAGATCCCAACATTATGTTCTGTTTGGGAAGCTTACTTTACTGGATGCACTTATAGTTCTTTAATCAATATTAGAAGTTTGCTTTAACAGCAGTAATGGCACAGTTTGTAAAGTACGCAATCGATGATGGAACGTGTCGCTTCCGGTTGAGTGCACAAATATAGAGATCGCTGTTTGCTTGGAAGATTCAATCAATCTGTTGCAGTATTGGTGGAGTGAAACCTCGAGAACGATTGAAATGGAACTATCAAAATCAACCTCAGCAATCCGGCATCACTAAACGATATTTACATTTCAATACAACCATATTTAAAATTTGAAAAGTGAAATTAAACCGTTAAAAGTTTTAAAATTTTATTTTTAGTATCCCTGATTCCCAATTGAAATTTAATATTAAAACTTACAGCATGTCATATAATTTAGAAAATTATATGACATTTGAAAAAATCATTAACATTGGATTTTACAGCATAATCACGAGAAAGAACAACATGATATAATCGTTTCCATAAAAGTTTACACTTTTAATAATAAATATTACACTCTATCTAGGGCCTGCATATCACAAAGTGTGCGACTCATTTGATAGCGGAAAAATATATTAGTCGTGAGTCAAACATTACGACTGTGTCTGATCTTTACATCCAGGTCGTGTTTTGCTTTATGATCTGCAGCTAACTTTCCCCCTCCCCTTTTCTTGAAATGATATCTAATTTTTGCACAGCCATTTCCTTGAAATAGCACAGTGTTAAATAATAAAGTTGTAATGATAATTATAAACTGTAAATGTCTCAATTAATTTCCTACTTTTTCTGGGTGTATAGATACTGATGTTTTATTTTAAGTATGTTCCCTGTTTTTAGGAATTCGTTGAGTGACTTTGATATTTGGAGAGTTAAAATTTAACATTTAAAGCCATTCCTAAATATTTTTATAGTTAAAATTTGAACTGGTATTACGTAAATAAAAGCAGACTTTTGTCTCATTGAGTTTTTTATGATAAAAATTATTCAAATTATATTAAATGCTGATGTTAGTAGGCACAGTTTTAGAGCCTTATCCGCCCATGAATAAAAAGTAATAAACACAGTAATAAAGCTCCCGCATAACACGTCATTACATATAATTGTTGGATACCAGACCTCATATCATACATTATTTGGTTCCAGGATTATTTTTTATATTGTGTACCCAAATTAAAAAATACATTTTACATTAATTTTCACTGCCCAAGATTATATAGATATGCTATTGAGATAGACCATACAACTAGTTGAAGGGTAAAATGAAGTTCCGGATACAAAGAGGGGATTAAAGGTAATTTATAATGTTTTGGCGGACTGGAATTGCAGATATCATAAATAAAACACCTCACCGTCAATCCAATCCAAAAGTTTTATCCTTGTGGACAATTAATTGTTTCGCCCCTTTATTACAGGGGCATCCTCAGCACAGTCTTGAGGTTAAAACATTTGCGAATTAAAAGTTCTTGTCGAGATTAACACACATCCACAACTGTCCACAAGGATAAAACTTTTGGATTTCTTTGACGGTGAGTATATTCATAAAGATAATTCATAGTACACTAATGAATACCAAGGTAAAAAACTAAACATGTTTGACATGTTAGCATGTTTGACTAAACGTGTTAGCATGTTTGACTAATGTTTTATGTAAAACGCCCCGGACAATTAAAGAGATTCGTGTAGTTCTATGGTTCGTTACACAAAGGTTTTCTTTAATTTTACTTTAAAATGAGCTTTTGTTAAGTTTTATTTCTCGAAAGTGCTTTGATACTAATATTCAAAGATAATTTTATAATATTACAGTATATCTTGAGAGAAACCTAATGTAATATTAGAATATTACATATTAGAGAACCTAATGTAATATTAAATTTCAGATTAATTTGACATGTCAGTAACTGTTGCAAATATATGACTCGACGTAATATCTGTGAAAAAAAAATATTTTCATCACTCCGTATACGAAAGTGACAACTTGCCATACAGCTGAGACATTGGAAAGTAGTCATTTCCCAAACTATCACCGTCAGCTGATTTTACTGACCTGTACGGAAAGTAATGTTTGTAAACATTAGAACATTCCTTTCCGTCCAAGGTTAACAAACTTTTCCGTACAGCAACAATCAGCTGGGTTTAAAACAAATTAAATTTTGAATTCCAGCTGTGTTTACTTTGTCCAATGGCGAAGAATTTACAAAAATAATCCTCCTTTAAAACTTCCACATTTATTAATAATTGCGTCGTGATGAAAAGTATCGTTCACAACTCGTCCGGAAAGCCCATTTCCAGGCTCGATAGTTTTTGGGAAATGGGTCACTTTCCGGACTAGTGGTGAAATATACTATTGCATACTTTTGTATTATCAAGACCACAAGAAGGGCGTATTTCTACAAATACCAGCTAGATCAGTTGGGAGCTTTTACTCACATTACAACTTAGAGCCCATAACGTCTGGCACCATAAGTCTCGCGATTATAGTAATATAGTGAGTTTTAAATGCCGCGCCCCCAATTTTTGTGTGCATCTTTAAGATATCGACTCCCAACCACTACCGAACATCCTCAATTAACTTATACTTCTTTTTTTGTGCTTCACATTTTTCCGCATCTTGAATCGGCCATATTGGGATTAACTTTTATTTTTTTAAAGTAAAGGTAAGATTATGACCCATAATTTTAAAGTATATTTTCGTACCTCGTTTTATTGAATATTTCCAAAAATAAAACTTTTTTATTATAACTTCTTTTATTATAAACTAATAAATTTTGTTTCGCAGTGTTTGGCAATCAATATCCTGAGAAAGACAAAAAAAAAAATAGGGATGGGGGGAGGTTAACACTAAATCTGTGTATAAAATTAAAGTTGTTTGTAAGTATGATAGTATATTTAGGCTACTTACTCGATGGATTTAATTTACCTTAGTTTTTAATTGAGACTATTTCAGTTAATAATTATTTTTACACTAATTCATTGTAATATCTAAAAATAATGGATGAGAGTTATGTTTAATATTCATTTTGAAAGTTGATGAAAATGAACTAAAAAAAGAATTTTAAGTCAAAACAAACAGAGCAGTCAACTGAAATCAAACGCGTTGTCATTCACAAGTGTTTTCCTTTCGTTGTTTGTAAATAATTCTGGTACCCTCAACATATCCTTTGTTTCTTGCTTTGTTACATCTTCTGGAGTAATATTTGCCCTTTTCAGTAGAAATGTATAATAAAAACATGGTATATTCAGCATAATTATAATGCTTCACATATTAGTATTAGATATTTGAGGACAAAGATAAAATAAAGTAGAACATCATAAAAACAATTATTTTTTTAGTTTTATCTAAAGGTAACAAGCATTAAATAAAGGTTGAAAATGACAAGAAAGTTACAAAATATGGTATTCAAATTCCACGGTATAAATGTGTCAGAAAATTTCACCTTTTTTTATAAATGAAAAATTCACACTAAATGTACACATTTACACTATTTTTTCTTATTAGGCTTGAAGTTTATACCGGGTGTCCCAGACCACCCGTACACCCATTTTAAAATGTACAAAATTGTTTATTTACGAAAACAAATTGTGCCATTATAGGCAACCCGGTTGCGTTCTATTAATGATAATTTCAATGTACAGGGTGTACCATAAATAACCTACCCAGACCGGAAGTCATTAATTTTAAATACGCAATTCTACTTTTTATGGCATTTTTTAATTCTAGACATAATTTTAAGACTACTTTATGATTTAATGTGTATCCCTAATCATAACGGTTTGGGAGATAATGGAGGTAGAAGTTTGACTTTTTCCCATAAGAATCACATGGAGCAAATTGTAATATCCATTAACACTGAAAATTTTACCTTGAACATAACTGTCCAAGCATAAAAATATCTTATAACCTCATTTTAGATAGTATTACATAAAAAAATACCGATTTTCACATAATTAATTATAAGTTTTCTACACAATTAAATAATTCCCACAATATTGATAAATTCATTAAAAAAATCTAATAATTTACGACAAAACTAATAATTTATGATACTAAAGTGTTTAAAAGAAGACGTTAAGGCATTTTTATGCCTTTTTAGTTAAATCGGAAATTTACAAAGATAATGGATTTGAAATTTAGCCCCATGTTATTCTTACGGCAAAAAATCAAACTTTGACCTCCATTATCTCCCAACCCGTTAGGATTAGGGATACACATTAAATTGTAAAGTACTGTAGTCTTAAAATTATGTATAGAATCCAAAAATAACATAAAAAGTGGCAGTTCGTATTTAAAATTAATGACTTGCGGTCTAGGTAGTTTACTTCTGGTACACCCTGTGATTGAAATTATCATTAATGGATAGAGGGCAACCGGTTTACCAATAATGGCACAGTTTGTTTTTGTGAATAATTAATGTTGTAGATTTTAAAAGGTGTGTACGGGTGGTCTGGGACACCCGGTATATTAACTATAGATAACAGTTATTTATACTTAAAAATCTCAAAATGTTGACGTTTTAAAATAATAAATTTTAAAATAATACAATAATTTACATTAATTAATAAAAAAAGTTAACTTATACTAGGCAAAAAATTTATGTACTTTTTTTACTTTACAAATATTTTCATTGTTTATTTTTGACAACCCTTGTTTTCTATTCATCATTGTTGGTGCAACACAGAAAGGCACCGGTACGGGTAGAGCAACCCAACGATAAAGCCACTGTAAGGCCAACAGATAAAAAATTTAAACCCTCCTACCAACTAAACTTGAAGTCTGAATGTACGGAATTTGCATCTCTCTGCATAAAGTCAAACTATAAACTTGAGTTTATTTTTTCATCTTGGTTTTTGCATGCGATTACTCCCGAAGTTCTCTCTTTATTGTAAAAAGAAAACATGCACATTTGTCAAAAGTTAACGTTTAAACTTCTTTAGGTACTCTATTTTTCTCTGTTAAATACAGAATTAAATCATTCTTTACTGTTTATTAAATTAATGCTTTGTTTATGTCGCATCAACGACTGAAAGGGGGATTTCTGATCAGCGATCGTGTTTTTATAGCCTATATTTGTTCTCAGTCCTTTACAAAATCATTTTTGACAAAGAATGGAACACATTTCCTTATAATACGATTTATTTATTTAGCTTTACTTCATCCTCATTCAATAACGAACAAAATAGTTAACCTAGTAAACAAAACATTAACTATTCAGCATTTTGAATTCTGTTTTCTTTTAAAAGTTGTCTTTAAAAAAAAATACAAAAAGTGTACCATATTAGCCAGGTTACATAGAGTATAAGGTTGAAAACGAATTTGCAACACAGGCTAAATCGGCCAGCTGACTTTACAGCCCAACGGCTGTAAAACGTTATCTGTGGCTTTAAAATGACGTAATCTACCCTAAACATGTGTTGACGGCCTCGTATGGTATGAAAAACTTATTCAACATATATTTTTTACTTTTATCAAACAGTATTGCCATTTTCAAATTAATTTTTCTTTTATCAAAAGGGATATATGTGGGAGTTTCCTAATTGTAAGTAAATTTCTATTCCAAGAACCGTTCAGCTACTTGCGAAAGCTTTCCTTTGCGTTTCTTTTGTTGTTTGTTGACAATACCGACACTCGGTTCGTTACACTATCTGATTTAGGGAGTTATTGATTTTCAGACAAAATATTCCTATTCATGAAATATGTTTCTTTTTTTCGGAAATAAAAATGCTAAATGATAAATTTATTAGAGGCTGTACTAAAATAAGTATTTCACAATGCCAAAGCCCACTGATATAATTAAAGTAGTAATTGTATAATCTTGGCAGGTTAGGTAAAAAATACATGTTAAATTCTGAATTTGTTTCCTTTTAGAAATCAAATATTAATTAATAAGGTTTTTTCGTAATGAATTTAATATGCTTAATATATTTTATTTTAATATATTGCTTAATATATTAAGAATTTAATATGAATTATATATTTTCAATAATATATTTTAAGCATTCTCTTAGCAATAATTGCAACATTCTTTCAAGTGAATTTAATTTTAGGTAGGCATATATTACAAGAATCTGCAACAAATAAATATCAACAATTAGTTACACATAACTCAATGGTAGTTTTTATTTTTTACCTTTCTAAAGGCATAAGCGACTTTTTAAAGCAACTTTTGTGGCATATTTCTATGAATTCAATGATTTTTTTTAAAATCATATACCGGTAGAGTATGACGGAAGCCAATGAAGTTTCCTCCTTAGCTTTCATTGCAGATGTCCCTCAGAGAGATTAGTATAGAAAATATCATTGGCCCAAGTTATATCATACTTAGTTTTTGAGCTATTCAATTCATAATAATATGCCACAAACCCAACCTTAAAAGAAAGCTCGGGTACATTTTCAAAATGTCGAGAGTATGATTTTAATGCAAAGTTTGATTGCCTGCCATTTTAACTCAGCCATTCATTCAAGATCGGTTTTGTTGCATTGTACTCTTCTTAGTGAGACCTTTATTTTCAAGTGCACATGAACCATCCATACAATAAACTTATTACAAACTGGCTAGGTAGCTTGAGTGATTATAGTGCTCGCCTTTGAATCCAAAGTTTGCTGGTTCTATCCTGAGAAAAATTGGTGGCTTTTTTAAGGTTAGATTCCGGACCTAGTTGCCATTTGTTATTGGGCTAAAGACACTTTTTAACAATTGGTCAATGTTAGATACAGTAGTAACAAGACACGTGTTTGGACCGTTCCCCGTCAAAACGTAAAAAATGTCACTGCGGCGTAGATAGACACAAAATAAAAAAATAAAAAAAATACATTTAAGATTTTCAAGCCATCTTCAGTGGGCAAAGTGGGTCGAAGTGAAAGATGACGAATATTAGCTTCCAAAATAGGTCTTTAATCCTTTATCTTACTCACAAAATTTCATAAAAAATATTTTACCATTTCGGGACTTACGGGACACTCGTAATGGATTAATAGTATAGTAATAGTATGGATAATAGTACTTGGCAAGGCACTTAACTGTAAAATTTATGAATAATATATACCATAAATCGATTTCTTATCAAAATTCGACCAAAATTGAATTTGATCTAGATCCAGGAAGTTTACAAATAATATTTTTATAACGATACATCTGTTCTCCCTGTTTTCCTAACCGTTGTTATTGCAACAGTTGTCTAATGGTTCAACCAATTTTCTTTTCTCAATGAGATTAACATTGAAACTATGAAAGCCTGTTTGGGGTAGCCCCGAGGACTGATGTGAATTATAATATGATTCTGCTCATCTATAATACCCTACCTTTATAACGGTATAAGTGGATTTCTCCTAAGACGCACACGTCGCACACAAGCTGAGAAAAAAGGACAAAATAAACATACTTGTTTATTAAATATTTATAAAATGTCCAAAAAAACTTTTA
Organism: Neoaliturus tenellus; assembly: GCA_030545055.2. Taxonomy (NCBI): domain Eukaryota; kingdom Metazoa; phylum Arthropoda; class Insecta; order Hemiptera; family Cicadellidae; genus Neoaliturus; species Neoaliturus tenellus. The sequence continues at coordinate 166,707,271 of CM061534.1, read as the reverse complement.
GGTACAAAATTCTTGTCTATAAAATGGAAAATAATACCAGCACACAAAAACAATAAGTATTTATACATGAATGGTAACAAGACATCAAACGAAATTATTCATGATAAGAATTAATTTAACTCATACAATAGTAATAACTGAAAATAAAATAAGAAAAATAATCATGTTAATACACTGCAATATAATTGGTTTATTATTTATAATTTTTCATAACTTTTTAATACACTACCTAATTTAAATGAAACAAACCTTAGTTCAAATTGATTTTGAACTCAGACATTTTTAAACTTAAAAAAACGAGTGTACTATAGAGAATATTTTTACTCTCAGTTTTTGTCGCAGGGACCCCTACTGATGTCACAGCGCACAGGGCTCCTCGCTCCCCCTCCCCTCCTACAACCCTCTGCTAAATATTGCATTCCTTCTCAAAACTACTTACAAAGAAGCCTGTATCTCAAGCCCATGATCTTCCTCGATATTGTAAATAAGATAAGCTATGGAACTACACAAAACCTTAGAACCACAAGAATACAAATTATAGGCACTTTATGCTTGTAAACCAATAACAAAAATCTTTTGTTAAAAGAGGTTTAAGATGATAGTGCTGTTATTCTGCCCGAAAATGTGCAGGACACGCAGACTAATGAGGGAACTACCTGAATACGGGTCGTAATATTACCCAAACAGTCAGAGGGCGAGAAATAATATCCAGTATTCGGCGTATAACATAAATTAATATAACAAATATATTAATTATGTATATATTATTATATATTAATTAATTATTAAATTAATTAATTATATTATATTAATTTATTATGAAGTGCTGCTGCACTTCAGTACGTGTGACACCCAGGACTCAGGTAGAGGATGGTGAGGGAAGGGATTTTGCAGTGGAATGTAAGCCTAGATGCTATTAATGAAGTCGTTCATAGCCTGCGTTCAGAGGGTGGCAGTATCACGGGAGTCGTGGGTCAAAAGTACATCACGCACCGCTTCGCCTGCTCTTATTGAAAACCTCTCACTTTTATCGGATTTGAAATAAAGGTACTAATAGAGGACGAAGCACATCATAACTTTCTGAGATGAGCCGTTCTACTCCCTCCTAATATATATATTACTTTTTACCTGTCTACATGAGTGTCCCTTTTTTATAGAAATATTTTTTAAAGTTATATTTATATTTTTGTGTTATTTTAAATTTCTTATAATATTTAAATATTTTTGTTATTATTAACCTCATTAAAACATACAATTTAACTAGAATAGTATTTTTTATGTAATGTAATATGGTACTATCTGTAATTTGGTTCCATACTATTTGGTACAGTTATTTGAAATCTCGAATTGTGCCGCTTATGTTGGTCCCTCGATAAATCCAGTTTTAATAACTATATAACTAATATTCGTATAAGTTAAGATCTATTAATCAATTTGTTTGTTAGTTATTTCCAGAGTGTAAATCCTTAAGAGTCATCTTCACCCCTGGGCCAGTAGCCCATTGTTGAGCAATCGGCAATGTTAATCATACGGCTTTTATGCTAAAACATGGTTTTGTATTCCCCTGTTTCGGACGCCATTTTTCAACCGATTTTCTTAAATGTTGGTAAGTGTTTAGTTGAATATTTATACTAGGTTTCTCATACCTAGAAATTTTGAATATTTTACTAAATTTTGAAATATTAACTAAGGAAAATCGAGTTACTTTGCGACGTCACAGAGAGTAATATTTGTTAAATTTTCAAAATTCCGAGGTATGAGAGACCTAATATAACTATTCAACTAAACACTTACCAAATTTCAAGAAGATCGGTTGAAAAACGGCGTCCGAAACAGAGGAATACAAGACCATGTTTTAGCATAGAAGCCGTATGATTAACATTGCCGACTGCGCAACAATGGGTTACTGGCCCAGGGGCGAAGATGACTCTTAAGATCATTATTATAATCATATATTTATATAGGCCTTTTTATTCAAATTTACAGAAAACTTGTATATACTGCACTTTTTGAACACATATATAAAAATTGCTTTGAAAATTTGACAAAGTGAAAACAACCTTCAATAGAAGACGATAATAACACGAAAATTGCGAATGTAAAAACTATCAGTAATTTGCATCACAAGAAACAAAAACACAATGACACACAATGTCCATTGTTAAATTTCATTTACCCTCGAAAAGTTAGCATCCACGATACAAGTACATCAGGGTAAGTGGTAGAGATAAAGAAGTTATTACGTTTGCAACAAGAGCCATTTTAATGTTTTAAAAGACGGTCGGGATTACGACTCTAATGTCCCTTACTAAATCTTTCTTTCTATTTATTTATAATCTATAAAATTTTGTTGAAATTTATATAATTTATACAATTTTAATATATAAAATATTCATTTTTAATTCATCTATTTTTAAGACTTAACAATGTCTTAAAAATATTATTACTGTCCGCTCAATCAATGTCAGTATCAGAAATAGATAAAACATCCCACACATTCTACTATTCTCATAGTTTATCCAAATTGACCTTAAAGAAGGATCACAGCGTTGCATGTTCACGTAATGATATCAAGCCAAGTAGACTAAATAATTAATTTGCCATTTGATTTGTATCTTTCTTTGTAAACCAAATAAGAAAAACGAATAACCTTTGTGTTAAAATGTGAGATATAATTAATTAACGATTTTCCAAGAATGTTACAGTAGATCACTGAGAGAAAGTTGAGGGTTTTACTGCGTAGGCATTTTGCATCTTAATTGTGTAAAGCAATCATCTTCTTTCCTTAAATAAACTTTCGTAGCAAAACAATCTTGTCCTAAGCTTCCGAAACATTGAGAAGCATTGGATCGATCGTATCCATATGTAATCACAGGCTTTCGTTATTTTAGAGGTTACCTATACGGCATATGTATGTTAAAAGGTGTACATATAAATACTCGTAATATAAAATAATAGTATCTATTATTTCTAAATAGGAATAAAATAAACAATATATTTTTAATATAATGATGTAGTGGTTATTGTAAAAGTCATAATGGAAGTTAATATAAAAATTCATTTTTCATATATATTACAAAAGCGAGAAAATTTTTAAATTTTTTGTAAGTTAACATAATATTTTTTAAGTTACACCTATGTGTGTCCTGAAATTACAGCAATCATATACATTGTACTTTATAGTTAAAGTAAAAATAAACTTGCATATTATTTTCTGAGTTACTTCCAATTGAGAACTAATAATTTATTCTGTTTCCTGGTCATCAACATTATAATGAACATTATGAATGTCATGTATAAGAAGACCGTTTTCATTATGAATTACTGTTTGGGCCACTGATTAGTTAGCATCCACAACAGTTGATTAGTTCCCCAGCTGACCGCAATGATAAATAAATGTTTATAATGCAAAATGAATTTCATTTGTCTGTACAAGTAAAGAACTATTATTCATTTTTGTCTCGAACATCAATGTAAATTGAAAAAAACTTTATGACCTATTTTATACAATCAACTAAAACCAACTCAATTTAGCACTTGACAGTTTACCAACATATTGCCACATAAAATACGGTACAAGATGTCATATGGTTTTGATACTCGGGTACCACATTTTATGCGCGGGTTTTAATTTTTTAGTTCAGATACTTTAACTCCTAAATAGCTGTGGTGTAATTAGCACTAGTGATCTTCCCCCTTTTACGATTTTCTTTTTTTATGAAATGTGGGCATTGTTAGACTTGAGGAAGATCCCCCCACGAATTGAAACATGAGTTGCTTTACTTGTCATTAAGACATATAAACTATTTTTATGTAAGAAAACTGTATTATTGGTATAATTTATGTTTAGAGTTCACGTCGAATTCATGACAAGCCCGAGCTAAAATTGGTGAATTTTTTAAAGGTTATTCGTTTTAAAATTTTGTTTATGTGGTTTAAATGCTATGCTCACTACATTGTACCTCTGAGTTTTGGTCAAACATAAACCATAAAAATTTTGTATATAAAGACTACAATGGAAATGTAGTAAAGGTGTCAAAAGTATAACGATACCAGATATTTAGATGAAAACCAGGCATCCGTGATGACGCGTATCCTAAAGTGTACGGCTCATTGGTCGATTCATAAAGTTTATAAGTCATGAGTCAAACATTACGACTGCACCTGAACTTTACGACCAAGTCGTGATTTGCTTTATGATCTGCATCTAACTTTTGCCATCTTAAAATCTGAATACATTGTTATATACTGTTTCTTCGCAGTTTTACGGATTTTATTCTGCATAAAATAACTATTGTTTTTTTTCAGATTAAGTGTTTAATTTGGTTGTTATAAATGTAAAACTGAAGGAAATAATAGTTTCACGTGAGCTAATATGCGTTTTTTACTTTAATTCATAGAATACGTATAATTTTTTCTTGAGATAGCTTATGAATAGATAAAATGGTTTGGGTGATATTGACGCAGTTCTGTCCTATTGAAGCAGAATGTAGTTGTGTTTGCAAATTACATATCCATAAATATAATATTTATAGAATAGAACATTTAATATTTATGTTTTAATAAACTATCATACTGAATCATAATGTGCGATGATACTTTGTAGACTGTATAATCATGCAGCATCTTGCACTATGCAAAATGGAGAATTGTTTTGTAGGCTATTGTTTTGTAATTGTTATTTTGTTAACTCATTAAATTTGTTTTAAAATATTTCCGTTTAAATATATGTTCGTGTCACTTATAACCACATATTTTTGGTAATATTAATTTAAATTTGTACATTTTGCATTGTATTATATAGTTTTCAAATTAGTCTATTGATGATATAACTATTTACATTGCCTTTCGTAGATTTGCCCATATAGTATAAACAAAATATATAAAGAAAAACTAACTTTACAATAGATATTGCAATTTTCAAGAAAATAATGTAAAACTGGCATATTGGTTTTTACTTACATTTTTTTAAATTTTGTTTATTGAACTGTAAGTTATATAATAAACTAAAATAACAAATCAATTCGCTTTATGTGAATACTAAATACATTCCATTACAAGAAGCATATATTTTTTAACAAATGTGCATCTGAAAAAATATAACCAAAAATATAAGTACTTACTGTATTTGCGAATAAGTCAATGATTATTTTATACAGGGTGATTCACGACGAAGTACAGAAATTTTGGGAGCTGATTCTACACATGAAAATAAAAAAGTCGCATCAACTTATGTCCTAAAATCCTTCGTTTAGCCTCTAGCCGCCATTTTTTTTTTAACGTAATAATTTTTATTTCACTAACAGATTAATGAATTTACTTCATATTTGGCATGGACTTTTATCACAACAATCCTAGTTTTCAGAAAAAATTATTATTTTTCGAAGTGCATTTTCAAAATTGCGGGGATTTTAAAATTTTAAACTCGAATTTTTCCAAAACGGCAAAATCATCCAAAATTTATTAGTGATGAAAAAGTTGACAAATTTAATTATCTAAACAATAGTTTCAAGTTTGTAAAGATCTGACCACACACAACGGAGTTATTGAAATTTTTTAAAGTAATTTTACTAAATTTGTATGGATTATAATGCAAAATTCATGTTTTTCTGCAGAAAAATCTCAATAACTCCATCATTCGTTGTCAGATATTTACATCCTCAAAAAAGCACTAAAAAAAACTTCTCTTTTTAAAAGTAAATAAAAAAAATATTCAGAATAGTTTTTATGACGTAGAAGGTTATCTGGAGTACGGTAAAACCCCATAAAAAATGTCATATAAGCCTACCACATGTAATTCCAGTCTCCCCCCCCCAAAACTATTGCTGTTATCATATCAAGAAAGAATTTATTGTTTTTATTGAGAGTTGAAAGTTGTTGATTTGCTATTCATTGATTATTCATTGTTATTGTTTTTTTTTTTTTCTTACCATCTTGTTAGTATTGAATCTTACAATCATTGTAGTAGTATTTAGGATTGAAATAGTTGTTAGGATTGAAAAGTGTAAAATGGTGTAACCGTTGAAATAAATAAATAAAACCTAGCCTAATGTTAGGCAACTGTGACAAGCTCCACACCACTACGTGGACAACGGATGTATGTATGTATGTACACACTTGGTATTGTTGTTTAGAACATTTAATTTGACAACTTTTTTGTCTCTTACAAACATTTTAAGAAATTTGCCGTTTTGTTAAAATTTGAGTAAAAAAAAATTAAATAGCCGCCATTTTTAAAGTACACATTATAAAATAATAATTTTTTTTCTGGAAACTAAGATTGTTGTGATAAAAGTCCATGCCAAATATGAAGTAAATCCATCAATCAGTTACGGAAATAAAAATTATTACGTGTAAAAAACAAAATGGCGGATATTGGCCGGAGGAAGGATCTTAGGACATATGTTGATATGATTTTTTTTGTTTATTTTCATGTGTAGAATCAGCTCCCAAAATTTCTGCACTCCGTCGTGAATCACCCTGTATTAATTATGATGCATATCCCTAACATTTAATAGTATTCATATTTTTAAATTAAAACCCTTAACAACTTTTGCTTTATCGAAAAATTATGTAAAGAAAAATATTATTTATTAAACAATTATTTTAATTTTAGATCATGCGTAGGAGTTAAGATTATAAAGCGTTAAAAACCACGGAGCTTAAAATGTTTGCCGATGTATTATGCAAAAGATCTCGGCCAGTGGAGAGGATTTATGTCGGCTCCTGGTTCGTTACACTCTGTTTTCATCATTTAAATTTTAAACTTTCATACTTTTCCCAATCGAAAATCTGAAGAAATGAATAAAACTTATGAACACTCTTTGCTTAAAAGTTACTCTCTTCTCGTTGCACAATAATAGTTCTAAATAATTAACATTTCCTAGTCAATCCAGGTACCGATTAAATTAAATTTAAGCTATAAGAACTTGCATTTTTGCAGATAGTATTTACTGTATGTGGGTTTCAGGGCTTAGGGTTGTTGTAACCATTACTCCAAGATCTTTAACTGTTGATGATCGACTAAAAGTGAAGCCATTCAACACATAATTGTGCTCAATTGTTTACTTAACAGAGAGAGGGATAGCACAAGACATTTAGATATGTCGAGCTCCATCTCGTTTTCAGAACACCAGAGAAGAATTCTGTCTTGATTGTCATGAAGATCACCACAGTCCTAAAGAGATTTTATTACGTTGTAAATTTTAGATCATCAGCAAAAAAGGTTTTAGGATAGGTTATTAAATATGGAAAACAACACCGGGCCCAGGATAGAACCTTGTGTTACTCCAAACAGCACAGAGAAAGCAATGATTCGGATCCATTAAATTCAATAATTAGGTGGTGATCAGATAATACGCTTCGAAACCACTGCAGCAAGGATTCAGTCACACCCAACTAAATTTAAGTAAGTAATTAGCTTACTATTAATCCATGGATGATGTTAACATTATTTTTAGTTTTTGTAATTTTTTTAAATATTAAGCAAGAAACCCCTCATAAAACATAACTTCACAAGAGTGTTCAAGTTTGCGTTTGTTACTTAAAAATATAAAGATACGTACAAGTTGTTAAATCCCCTCAAAAATGTATCAGTATCGCGTATTGTACAGTATTTTAGGCTAAAGTACTATTGACAAAGTAATTAAATTTTTTTAGATTATAGCTCTATAAATTTGATCTCGTGATAAATAGTGGAATATGTTTTAATAACACTAAAAGTCTATAAGCAGCCGAGACGTTCAGCTGTACGTGAAAGGCTTGTGCATCGAGAGAGGTTCTCTTTTGTTTGTAAACAATTTCGACACTCATGCAATTTGTGCGGTTCGTTACTTTATCAAATGTACATATTTGACTTTCCTTAAACAGTTTACATATTTTAACGTTTATTACAAACAAAACAGAAAACTTTGTTTGTAGTATTACTGAATTGTAATAAATATATGACGATTTTAAACTGCACGTGAATAAAATAGTTAAAAATTGTGGGCATTCCTTATCATGGACAGCAAATTATTAAAATTACTTAATTACAAGAAGAGATTTCATTACGACATGGTATGATAAAGAAAAATGTGTTTATTGAACAAGAAGAGATTGTGATACAATACTGTCTTTTCAACTGGATAATGTAATGTTAGTAAACTACCAATTTATTTGTGTTCAATAATATATAAATGTTGGATTACTTATCATCATCATGATACAAAAATGTGTTCATACTTTTCATCCACTATAGATTATAGGTATTTTCCCAATAATATAAAACATCTAATAATTATGTCTTGAGAATTATATAAATGAAAATGTTATATAGTAAATAGCTATTAGAAAATGTACAGTATATACTAAAAGCTAGAAGAAATAATTTATAGGAAAACCTAGTCTAATAATCTTTAAGATATTGTTACTGTTAAAAAAAATTACATCGCTTATAGATTGAGTACTTACACCCAACTAGTTTCCCATGAAATAACACTTAATATTCGCAAGATATTCTTGATCACCACGACCTAATACCATGTTTTTATCAGGTATGTTTATCCTGAGACGCCACGGAGTATAAGAAACCATATTAAGGGTTTTTATCCATACTTAATAATTAGTAATAAAGTTGTTCTAAATACAGAAATAAGAAAATAATGAATTAATTGTAAATTGTAATTAAAAGAAATTGTATAAAAACACAAATTATTTTATCATTTTTAAATTTTATATCTGAAGTAAAATAACATCTCGAGTAAAATCGACTTTTCCATATAATAATTAAAACCCATTGATTATTTTAACAAGCTTATTATAAAAAGTTTATTTATTATATCAGAATTTAAACCCAGGGAGGTTTGTCAACGTTCTATTAAGCACTACATTTTCTGTCATAATTTATTTTGTGTGCAATTTGAAGGATACTTAAGGTGATGTATTTTCATTCATAGTTTTTCTCTCATAGGTGGCCAAGCTTACGTAATTTTTCTATGCAGCTCAGTCGCTCACTCAGCAAAGTCGTTTTTCGTGTTTAGGCAAAAAAAAAATAAATAAAAATAAATAAATGAATAAAATAAAAAATTAGAAAATTTATATTGAATTCAATATACTATTTTACGTGAGTAGAGGCATTTTGGGAGTTTCAGGACAAACACAAATTCAGCGGTTTTTAATCAGTGGTTACGTATTTGTGACGTGTGATGACGTATGTGTGACGTCATACGGTGACGAGGTGGAGTGTGTGACGTCACGGGTGTGACGTGTTGGTGTGACGTCACTAATACGCTATTGAACTTAAAGCAGAGACCAGAGAGACCTAATTTTCATTTTATTTTACGTTTATTTATGATGAAAAAGTGTTAAATAATTGTCTAAAATGATAATATACATGAATTTACAATTTTTTTGCAAAAAAAAAACGAAGAAAAACGAGCAAAAACGAAGTTTTTATAATTTCGACGTGGGTGGTCCCTCTTGGGAGGTTATCTTATCTCTTATCTTATCTGTTATCTTATCTTATCTTATCTCTTATCTTATCTTAGATCTTAGATAAGATAAGCGCGCTGGGGGGGGGGCATTGCCCCCCCAGACCCCCCCCTTAGTTGGGCCGATCAGGCTAGTAAGCCTTAATTCCTTCGCCCATTAACTTGCAAACGGCGGTAATTGCTAATGGCTTAAGACTAGATCTCAACATAATTCGTTCACTTGGGATTATTTTACAAGGGTTATTTTTTTAATGCTCTTTCTTCGTTAATGACTTACACTTTTCTATCAAAACATAGTTCATTTCATCAAATATAATTATTGAACAATTATTCAACCGGTTTTATGATTCAACAAATCACAGAGGCCGTTTTAACTACCCGGTCAATAAATAACATTCTTCCCCTTTCTATTTCTCTACAAATTCCGCTTAACAACAATTATTTGATGCAAATATTCTATTTTTTTTTTCTGACCAGTTTCATTATTCTTTTATACACCATCATTTCACTTTTCTCTCTGAATTATTTGATTTATCCTGTTTACTACCGTGGCCTTTAGAAAGGCCGTTTCGGCTTTCTCTCAAAATTTTTACTGCGGGCTTCATCTGTAAGTCTCCGACACTTTAGATTATTTAGTCCGCCACTAATAATTATTTTGTTTCCCCGGACTTTAACTAATATTTTTACCCCGGGCAGGTTCAAACATGTTCAAGGTCATTTGGGACTTAGAAAAAAAAGGAACTTGACTGTAGCGGACATGCCAGCCGACCAGCCAAGTATAGGGGCAGTTCATCGTAGCTGGGCAGGCCAGCCGACCGAGTGAACCAAGGTGTGGGGGACCGCAGAAACCGCACTGCGCGAACCACCCGGGTATGTTTGTTTTTGGGGGGTGTGATAGGAATCAGGTAAGGGAACATAGTTTAAGTACCCTTGAGTGTTAGTTAGTAAAAATATAAGAAAGAACCCACGCAAAAGCCATGCAAAGAAAGGACAGTAAAGAAGGCAAGCGCAGAGGCCAAGTGCAAACGAGGGAAGGGACCTAATGGTCCCGTGATCAAACTGATCTTGACGCCCAGGGAACGTCTCACAGCGGCTCCGAAACTTCTCGCCCTCGTACGGAGTAGTCTTTCCCAGGCACGGCGACATTCCTCGGTACAGGGGTGGCGCTCAACCCCAGTGACTCGACGGCAACCTCCGTAGACATCGAGCGGCGCAAGCGAGTTGACCTGCTTGGGTGCACGCTTGGCTTTGGCTCCGAGGCGGTATACCACGTAGAGATGCGCTTCTCCGAAGACAACGCCGAATGCCCGGTGTCTCCGATGGTGTCCGCCGAGTCCCAAAAGTCGGCCGGAGAGGTCAGAGCTGCTTCTTGGATGGTCCCGTGACGGCTCGATCCGGAGTGATGCTGTGGCGAGAGCAGCTCCTGGTTTTATCAACTTTTCCGCTGACTCAGCGAGAAATCGACGTCTCTCATTGGCTCAGCGGCTGGGCCAATCAGAAGCGAGCTAGAGTTTATGACTACCCCACGGCCACGCTGCGGAATTATTCATCACTCCAGCCAGATCCCGAGGATGCCAGCCACAGAGAAGACTCCACCGATGCTTCTGAGGAAACCTACTCGGCCCAAGAAGATGGTTATGCCTCGGAGGGACCCCGTTGCTCAGTTGCCCGCTAAAAACCCCAAATCTCCGGTGCGGAATCGAACGAGGACCAAGCCGGCGTCACCCATTCCAGTTCTGCCTCAGCGGGTTGTCATCTCCTCCAACGCCGTGAGAGCCGAAAGTCTTCTTCGAGAAATTCTTGGGGGGAAGAGAGACTACGCGGAGAAATATGTTCTGCAGGCGGGACCAACTTCAGCTCCGGCACCCGGGGTCGTCCCAACAACGGAAGGCAGGCCGATTTCACCCATCACGCACGGTGAACGATGCCGGCCCAAATCACCGTTTCCGGGAGTCAAGACCCACCGCCTGTGGAAGCTCAAGTCCGGGCTTTATTGTCTCCTGGACTTCAATGCGGAAGAGAGAGTGGCCTTGCTGCTTCTGGGGAGAACCGTCGTGCAAACGCCATTACCCACTGGCATATCTCTTCCACATCGGAGTCCGAAGAAGACGTACTTGGAGATTGGGGTGCCAACGGATGGACAACTGAGCCAGCGAGTCACCGCTAAGTGGATATCAGTTTAATTTAATTGATACCACAAAACGGCCTTTCTAAAGGCCACCAATATTAATCGTTTTGCAATCAAGTCGAACGCTGAACTAATTCGTATCCGAAAACTAATGGACTATTCGATGTGCAATATATTATTATTATACAAAAATGAATATAAAATACAATTCTTTTTCCTTATTTATCACGCCACTTCACTCACTTACTTTCGCCCAGAACTTTTAATTGTCTCGGTCAAACCGCTTTATCGGCCCCCTAATTGCTACCGACTTAAAACACAAAGTTTTGGATTAATAATGTTAAGTCTTCAGCTCTAAACACATTATATTTTTATCAACTAACTACCACCGATTTCAGTCAACAAAAGTGTACCGAAATTAGTTATGCATCATAGTGACACAAAGGGATGTGTCTCCTTAACCTTTGGCGGAAAGTTTTTAAACCTCACGGTCAAACTTCTTTATTTGGCTCCCCTGACGATGCCCGACCGTAGTAAATAACGTTTGGCGGAAAACTTTAAAACTTCGAGGTCAAAACAACTTTATTTTGTTCCCCTTACTACGTACCGTACAGAAATCGGTTTTGTAAATTTCACCGGTCACGAGATCTTTTGCCGGGATACTTCACTGCTGTAGGGCCATTTCCATTACTTACCGTACTCAAAGCAAATTATTTGTGTCAAAATGAATGAACTCGATGAAGCTGGCAAGATATTTCAAACCTTGTCACCAAAATAACTTTATTCTACTGCGCTAACTACAACCACGCATCCACACAAAATATTTGGCGGAAAATATTTAATCGTCGTGGTCAAACTACTTTATTTTATTCCCCTAACAATGTCCGACCATGTTCTATAAAGATTGGCGGAAAAAGTTTAAACATCACGGTCAAAATCACTCGATTCTTTCCCCTAGCTACGTACCGTACAGAATACTGTTTTAGAACTTTCATCGGGCTAAACATGTTCTGGCCTAAACGATTAAAACTTTTGGGCTAATGTATTTGGTTCCCGTTCCTCCCGACATTTGAAACGGCCTTTCTAAAGGCCACGGAAAAAATGCTGAGTAAGTGTAATTCATGCGCACCAATAGGAAGCCAGAGCGAGTTGACAAAACCCGAGAGCTTGTCGAGCTCCCTTCACTTGTTCCTGCACCGCTGAAGAGCCAAGATGGACCAGACTGGAACGACCTCTGCTCCTCGCCCGATCCTGAAGAGGGCCAGCGACAATTCTGACGGCGCGGTCCACAAGAAGCGGGTGACTTGGGCAGACTTGCCGCCCGTGGAGGAGATTCTGGCTGAGATGACTGAGATGACTCGACAGTGGGAGCTCGTCACGCCTATCCAAGACACCTGGGCCGAAATACTGTCAACGACTCCGCAGAAGAAGCTGGCAAGGTTGGAACGGAGGTTTGCAGCTCCACTGGCTCGGTTCAGCTCCTCCACACCTCCAATTCACCGGCTGTGGCGTCTCGATCCAGGCCTCTACGAAGTGCTGTACACCGAGACATCAGGTCGACTGGTTTTCGTGAGGGATTCGACGCAGACGTTGAGGGTCCAGCTGCCGAGATCAATGGAGTGGCCCAGCACTTCTACGAGGTTCCTGAAGAAGGACGAGCCAGGCCAGGACCCTCGCTATCCGAAGGGATTAGCCTACTGGATCTAGTTTCCACCCTGGACAAAACGGCCTTTCTAAAGGCCACCAAATTTTCAAGTCGTTTGTGCACTCATGCAGTAGCTACGTTACTATTTTAATGCAGCACCTCATGTGTTAATAATCACAACGCCAAGTAGATACCGGCTCAAAGTAATGTATTTTGACCGTAAATTTCATTATTTTTTCGGTCAACATAGTTTATTTTAAATGCGCTAAAAGTTTGAGTAAAGAAAATTACAAGTCTTTCATCAACTTAACTATCCTTGTTTCCTATACGGTACGTTGGTGTTGTACCTTAGGGTATTTTCCATTCGCTCTTGATTCCACTGAAGCCAGGAGACATGGACCCTTCAGAGACTACTGCAGCTGTGCAAGCAATCCTGCCAAAGAAGTCCATCTTCGATCCGGCAGACGAGGCTCCCACATCGAGCGCCCCGAAGTACATCGCACGTCCGCTGAACTTTGGTCCCGACCTCTCGGAGTCGTCAGATGAAGAGACCAGGGACTACATCAGAAGGACTGACCCCAAGCTTTCGACGGGAAGTTCGACCTCCGGTACACCGAAAATACGGTTGACGCCCAGGGTGAAGAACGCTCCACGGTGTACCTACGAGTTGAAGAGAGGAGCGAAGAAGGGCGAGGCGTGTGGCAAGTACTGCAGGCTGGGCGAGGATTTGTGCTCCACACACAACCGAGCGGCAAGACCCAAAGCAAGTTTCGACTTGGAACCATTCGCTGAGGGTACAAAATTTGAAAGACTGAAGGTGTCGAAGAAGTATAAACTTCTGCAACAGACCAAAGAGCCTAGAATGGTCATCTTTCTAGATGAACATAAAATTATAAAGGTAAGACTGCCTAAATTCATGATGCCTATACCCAAGATTGGGTCATATTTAATGTTTAAAAAGAATGTACCGAAGACAGAGGGACGAAAAGCAACGCCGATGTGGGAGTCCGACTAAGCTGGAGGAGCTGGTCCTAAACGGCCTTTCTCAAGGCCACCATTTCATTCACTCGTTTTGCAGCTATAAGGGCAGCCTCTTTTAGACTGACTAACAAAGTACATTATGATATTAAATTAAAAGATTTAACGAGCTCTTAAACAAACTAACATTTATAACTTCTTTTTAAGGAACTTATAAAATAACATTCTGTGTTCTGTTTCCCAATGATTTTTTTATTAAGAAATATTTGCCCAAACCAAATATTAGTTGTTTGATTAGGTCAGCAAAATAAAATGATGAATCAGCATAGCTTATGCGATTTAAGAAGCTACCAGTGTATTCTGTACGGTACGTTGGGTCGCACTTAAGCGTACCATTCAAATGAAAATGCATGAGCTGAACATGGCCTACGAGATCGTCCACCACCAGACGGCGAGGAGCCACCACATCGCAGAATGGCCATGGAACCAGCGGGCCAACCTGCAAAGAGAAGTCCGGGACCGATCGGACATCGCTCTGGTCGCCAAGGACCTGGACAGCATCGCGGCCGACCCCCGCGGGAAGACAGTCCGGCTCCGGCTGTTGGAACCTGGGGTGTGGGTCCCGCCAACTCCTCTGGAGGAGGACATGCCTCTAAAGTCCGCGGTGCTGAAAGACCTTCGGCGCCTACTTAAGATCAGCGGCCGGGTCATCGTCATCATCAAATGCCCGTAAGGGCACAGTCTGCGGACCGACGGCACCACCTCACACAACATCTGAGGGCGGACACAAACGGCCTTTTTCAAGGCCACCATTACACTCAATCGTTTAAAGACTTTGCTGAGCTAACTTATATTGTATTTTTATTTAATTTTATATTTGTTGTTTCGACACTATAACCACCATTTCTCGTTTTGACACTAACAGTGCAGCCTCTTTTAGTCTTTGACCAACAAAGTATATTATGATATTAAATTAAAAGATTTAACGAGCCCAAAACAAACTAACATTCATGACTTCTTTTTTAAGTTTCTGTGTTCTGTTTCCCAATGAATTGTTTTATTGAGAAATATTTCCTCAAACCAACATTCACTCGTTTTGACACTATCAGTGCCACCTCTTTTAGTCTTCGACCAACAAAAAACATTATTATATTAAATTAAAAGATTAACGAACTCAAAACAAACTAACATTAATAACCACTTTTTTAAAGTTTCTGTGTTCTGTTTCCCAATGAATTGTTCTATTGAGAGATATTTGCTCACACCAAACATTAGTTATTTGAGTAGGTCAGCAAAATAAAATGGTATGCGATTTAAGAAGCTACCAGAATATTCTGTACGGTACGTTGGGTCGCACTTAAGCGCATGTTGTGGTCCATTTTCATTCTCATCCTACTCACCATGGCACCACTTGACATGCCTCCCACCTGGGAGCGACTGCAAGACACGATGGAAGATGTGCTATATGAAGAGTTTGGTGTGGTCGTTGAGGAAGTAATTGCTATGCCAGACGACGATCCTCATGTTGACATGGAAGTTTTCAGCAACTTCGATGAAGCTGAAACATCATCTTTCGCATCGGACATTGATGAATTCATTGATTTGACCGTTGCTTACCATGTCACAGAGTCCGAAGCCGACAGCATTGAATATTTCCTTCCGATCGAAGGTGGCGAGGGAGACACGACCCCTGTTCTACCTGATGCTCCTGATGCCAGACGGAGACTATTTGACGGTTGCAGCGATGAGGAGGATGATGATGGTGTCGCATACTTAAGCGATAGTTAGACTTTTAGTCTACTTCAAAACGGCCTTTCTAAAGGCCACCATTACACTCAATCGTTTAAAGACTTTGCAGAGCTAACTTATTTTGTATTTTTATTTAATTTTATATTTGCTACAAGCTGCTGCTACAAACGAGTGAAAAATTGGTTGCCGTGAAAACGGCTGTTTTGTATAGGTTTAACACAGTAAACCCTTATGGAGCGTAACTACTCTGCGTTGACATCTTCATCGGACAAATAATCTGCTCCCACTAATCTTTCCAACGCAGCGATCACTTCTCTTGATGTTGTACTAGTTCTGCTTGTTACAGAATGAACTTGTAAGGGTTGATTTTCACCGGTGACTTGCCTCCCCGTAGGCAATATTTGAAAAGGTGGTGTAGTAGAGGATATTTCAGGGACCTGTACAGGCTGCTCCATTACGATGTTGTCGCTAGAAAGGTTCGTGCAATAATGATTTTAAAATACATTCATGTTCACAGGTTAATTTGATGAGCCAATGAGATTAAAGGTGCTGATGTCAGCAAAAAATGAACCAATAGGAATTTAGTGCTGAGGTAAGCATTTGATATATAAGTAGAAAATTCAAGCATTTGTTCTCATTCCTACTTCTGGAACTGCATACAGCGCATGGAACAGCAATTCAACTACGATGTATTACTGCCATCGTTGTAATGAAGATTTCTCTAACGAAGATTTGTATGTATTGCATTGTGAAATTTATCATAATGCTACGGAAAATACACCGTCCGACTGTGAAGACCATCCGGATTTTGTACGCTTCCTTGCCGAAAATTTTACGGAGCAGAATAGGCCAAGTGTCATCGCATATGCACCCCCAAGAGAAGATGTGGTGGATCCTATAGATGAATCGTCTCAACCTTCGACTACAGGAACACCGAGTGAAGCTGCACCCCCAAGAGAAGATGTGATGGATTCTGCTGATGAATCGTCTGAACCTTCGACTACAGGAACTCCGAGTCAAGATTCTACGTTGGGAGTGGAAGTTTTAGTGGAAGCATTTGAGAGAGCTGTTGTCCGACATTATAGAATAAACAATACAAATTCGCTTGAACTACAAAATTTCCTGACTATAGTAAAAGATGTCATTGTTGAAAAACTAAATTATGAACTCCACCGATTGAATTTCATAAAATTCGGATTGCTATTAGATACAACTTTTAATAATGTTGAAGGAGAACTGTCCAACAGAGGGTTTCTCTCTAGAAACCGCAGTATCATGGTGACCTCAAATATTGATGAAATTGTTGAGGAATGTTTGCAGGAACTGGTACTCAAAATAACGGAACATGAAGCTCGAGGATCTGGATGGTCCTTGCTCAACATTAACAGTCTGGATTTACGCGTTCATAAACGTGGATACGGAGATCGTGGCAGCAGTTATATTCCACTGCCAGCAAAGATAAAAAATACTTTGTCATGCATCAATGTTCAAAACAATGACAATGAATGCTTCAGATATTCTATGTTAGCAAAACATCTAGTGAATGAAGGTGCCAAACATCCGGAACGACCAAATAGAAGGTATCAAGAACTAATCTGTAGGTATAATTTTAATGGGCTAAGCTACCCAGTGTCATTGGCCGAGATAGCACGTTTTGAAAAACGCAATCCAGGTGTATCTATTAATGTTTTTGGACTCGACAGTAGAAACAATGTCTACCCTTTGAAAGTAGTGACTCGGGAACTTGCAGATCATACAGATTTATTGCTACTAACAGATGGTGATGTTTCACATTATGTGTATATAAAAGATTTTAATAAACTGATTCACAAACAACTTACCAAAAGGAACAGTCAAATAACAGTTTGTAAAAGATGTTTCTGTTTTAAAAATATCCCTTTTATTAGAGGAGGTCATCGTTGGCTGACGGAACACTCTAAGCTTTGTGGAGATCATGCGGCAGTAAAGGTTATCCTGCCTACCACGAGAAATTCCGTTCTGAAGTTTAAGAACATACATCACCAATATCGAATACCAATAGTCATATACGCAGATTTTGAATCTTCGTTGATACCAGTAGAAAATATAGATCCTGATACACCCGACAGTGGAAAATATCAAAGACATGAACCAAACAGCTATTGTCTTTTGGTAAAATCGACACTTTCCGAAGAACATCTCCAGCACTATGGTATTCCAACATCGCCAAAACTTTACCGGGGAGAGGAAGCTGCAAAACGATTTGTTGACGATCTGTACATTATTGCTGAAAAGGTATCCACCCTCTATAGCCACATCGTTCCAATGGAAACTCTGAACCCACTTCAAGAACTGTGTCATTTAATGGAGAACGTTTGTTACTTGTGCAAAACGGAGTTTACTGAAGATAACATCAAGGTTCATGACCATGATCATTTGACAGGCGCTTATAGAGGAGCTGCCTGCAACGCCTGCAACATCAATTTCAAACTCCCAAATTTTGTACCTGTTGTATTACACAACCTAAGTGGATACGACGCTCACTTTATTATCCCTGAGCTCGGTCGAGACCAAGGTCAAATAGATGTATTGGCACAAACTACAGAAAAATTTATCAGCTTTTCGAAGAAAGTAAAAAATATAAAATTAAGGTTCATAGATTCATTAAGATTTATGCATTTCAGTTTGATGACACTTTCAAAGAATTTGGAAAGAGGAGACTTGATAGAAACGAGGAAACTTGTTTCAGAAGATAAGTTGGAGCTTGTATTAAGGAAAGGAGTATTTCCCTACGACTACATAGACTCCATTGCCCGATTTGACGAGACTGAACTACCTCCACCAGAAATGTTTTATAGTAAACTCAATGAATCACCAGTAGATCCGGAGGATTATGATCATGCCGTTAAGGTATGGACAGAACTTAACATGTCTACGCTCGGAGATTACAGTGATTTTTATGTGAAACTTGATGTAACTCTCCTTTGTGATGTAATGGAGGAGTTTAGAAATTCATGTTTGAAAGCTTATGGACTCGACTGTTTTTATTATTTCACCTCTCCGGGATTAGCATGGCAGGCAATGATGAAAGAAACTAAATGTGAACTCCAACTTTTGACGGACATTGACATGGTTCTCATGATTGAAGATGGTGTTCGAGGAGGGCTAACACAATCAGTTACACGTTATGTCAAAGCTAATAACAAACATCTTCCAAATTATAATCCAAGAGAAGATTCAGTATATCTAGGCTACTTTGACGCCAATAACCTATATGGTTATGCCATGTCTATGCCATTGCCTTACGGTGGTTTTTGCTGGGTAGAACCTACTGTATTATTAGGCATCGTAAACATCCCAAAGTTCAATGATATTGGATACATTTTGGACTTTGACTTCGAGTACCCACAAAATCTTCACGACCATCATTATGATCTTCCTCTCCTACCAAGGACCGAGATTCCTCCAGGAGGCAAACATCCCAAGTTGATGACAATGCTTGAAAATAAAACTAACTACATAGCACATTACTGGATTGTGCAACAAGCGATTGAACTGGGCATAAAAATTGTTAGAATTAATCGGGTACTTCAATTTACACAAAAGACTTGGTTGAAACAATATATTGATTCTAATACTGCAAGAAGAGCTGCTGCAACATCAAATTTCCATAAAGAATTTTATAAACTGATGAATAACGCAGTTTATGGAAAATGTCTCGAAAACAAAAGGAATCACATGAATCTTAAACTGGTCTCTGACAAAAAGAAAATGTTAAAATTAGTTCAAAGGCCTAACTTCAAAACTTCTATTGTAATTAATGAAAATCTTGTAGCAGTCTGCATGGACAAAACCAATGTTGTCATGGATCGACCTCTTTATGTAGGAATGTGTATACTCGACATTTCAAAGACCCATATGTATGACTTCCATTACAACAAGATGGTTTCCTATTACGGACGGGATAAAATTGGAATATGCTACATGGACACTGATGGGATCGTCTACTGGATCAAGACACTCGACATGTATGAAGACCTCAGAGTGTTTTCTCACAGGAATTCCTTTGACTTCTCAGACTACCCCATTGACCATCCAACCTATGACAACTGCGTGAACAAAAAGGTGATAGGAAAGTTTAAAGATGAAACTTCTGGTGTGCCCCTAGAAGAAATTGTAGCACTTATGTCAAAGATGTATGCCCTAAGGATGTTTACAGGCAGAACAGAAAATGACACGGCGGATGAAAACGAAGCCGGAATCATTAAAAAGGCAAAAGGAATTAAAAAAAATTATATAATGAAGAACATGAGATTCGAACATTACTATAATTGTTTATTTAGAGGAGCTGAGTACAATGCAACTTTCAACACCATCCGGAGTTTTAAGCATAATTTGTACAGTATGACAGTAAAAAAGAAGTCATTGTCAGCCAGAGACGACAAGCGTGTGATCCTTCAAAATAAGATCCACACACTCCCTTATGGGCACTATTCATTAACAGAAATGGATTGAATAAGACATTCAAAAAATAAACGGACATCCACAAAATCTGTATTGTACTGTAAAGAATAACTGTAAAACTGTAAAGTTTTTTTAAAACTTAAATTGAATGACCTTGAACTCATGTTTTTATATTAATTTGACTTAAAACTGTAAAGTTTTTTAAAACTTGAATTGGATGACCTTGAACTCATCTTTTTTATATCAATTTGACTTTTGAAATTCATACAATCATAATTGAATAAATTACAATTATCGTTCAGTTGTATAATGGACGAAGAATGAAGCAGACCAATGGAAGAGAGAAAAATTATAGTTGAAGAACTTCACAAACCAGTTCGAAGAAATTTTCCCAGAAGATCAACGGTCGTGAAGGGTATTAATGACTTATATCAAGCTGACCTTGTAGAAATGAAACCATACAGTAGAATAAACAAAGGTTTCAAATACATTTTAACAGTTATTGACTGTTTTACAAAGGTTGCCAGTGCTATTCCCCTTAAAAATAAAAATGGGCCTTCGGTTACTGAAGCTATGAGAAAGGTACTGCAAGCAATAGGAAAACGTATAAAGCATCTACAGACAGACGACGGCAAAGAATTTTTTAACAAAGATTTTTCTGATCTGATGAAGAAAAATAAAATAAATCACTATTCTACTTTTAGTGAAAAGAAAGCCTCCATTGTAGAACGTTTCAATCGCACATTGAAAACATTGATGTACAAGAAATTTTCAGAAAGAGGAAGTTATGTGTGGTTTGATATTCTTCCAACTCTAATCAAAGATTACAACAATATAAAACATCGTACTATAGGTATGAAACCAAATCAGGTGAACAAAAAAATGAATCTTTAGTTTTGAAACGCATAAAGGAAAATACTACGCCGCGGTTAGATAAGAAGCCTCCTCTTAAATTTTCCATTGGAGACCATGTGAGAATAAGTAAATATAAACAGATATTCACCAAAGGATACCTACCCAATTGGACAAATGAAGTTTTCACAGTGCATCGAGTGCAACCAACCTTTCCAGAAACATACATTTTAAAGGATAGTAAAGGAGAAATATTGCAGGGGGGATTTTATGGCCACGAATTGTTAAAATCTAAAACTGGTAGTGTTTATTTGGTTGAGAAGATTTTAAGGAAAAGAGGTAATAAGCTTTTAGTGAGATGGTTGGGATTTGATAAGACCGAAGATACTTGGATAGATCAAAAGGACTTACTTTGAAATGGAAAAACCAGTAAGGTCGCAGCATTCGGATAGACTGCTCAAGTATAACTAACATCATGGAAGTAATCTGTCAAAAGGATAGACTTGACGTCAATGACATTGATTGTTTGACACCGGATATCTTTGATAATGAAGTAAGTAAGCATGGCACTTTATTGCCCAACACAATGAGATGTATTATTAGTGGACCTTCAAACTGTGGGAAAACCAACGTTGTTTTCAATTTAATAACAAAGCCAAACGGTTTAAGTTTTAACAATGTATATATTTTTTCCAAGTCTCTCAATCAACCAAAATATCTGTTATTGGAAAAGATTATGAATGATGTGCCCGATGTCTCATTGTATAAATTTGATGCAAGTAGTGAGATCATAGAGCCCAACAATGCCGAGCCGTATTCAATTTTTATTTTTGACGATGTTTCTTCTGAAAATCATGACCGAATAAGAACATACTTTGCTATGGGAAGGCATAATCATATCGGCTCTATTTACATTGGTCAGACATACAGTAAAATCCCAAAACAGTTAATTAGGGACAATGTTAACTTCTTAATAGTTTTCAAACAGGATGAAAAAATCTCAAACACATATACAACGACCACGTTGGTGCTGATATGACATTTGAAAAGTTTAGAGAATTGTGTGGGAGAGCATGGAAAGAAAAGTTTGGATTTTTAGTTGTGGATAAAGAGAGGGCTATGAATAACGGTTGTTATAGATTAGGTTTCGATAAATTTGTCTTATTACATTAACATCTAAATGTATAATCTTCAGTATTTATTGTGACGTTGTAGAGAACACTCGAAACTAATAATGCCAAATCAGGAGGAGTTGCTTAGTGAAATAAAAGTTCTCAGTGACTCTATACGGAAGAAACACCTGTTACTAAAAGAAGGATTAGTGGCTAGAAATAAATATTTAGAGGAAACATTCAAACCCATTGTAGATCCTCTGAATAAAATAAATGAAAAAATTAACAAATCTAAATTTACGGATCAAGAAGAAATAGAAACAGAAAAACCAGTAATTAAAGCAAACTCATCTTCAGAAACCGACAACTCAGAGATCGATTCGGAATTATTTAGTAGGTCAACGCATTCATTGGAAAAAGAGGATGAAGATGAAGATGAAGCAAGCAGTAAATCAGATGTAGAAACTCAAGATGTAGGCAGTTTACAAGAAGCAGATTCCCCTACAAATATCAGCATTTTAAGTAAAGAAATTGGGAACAAAGGACCTCTTTCACGAAAATATATTTTAAAAATGCTACATGGGGCAAGGAAACCGTCAAGATACCATGTATATGGAGCTCGCATGGATAGAGATGGTCTTCGAACGGGAGATAGTGTGATAGAGGTGGATGACAAAGATAATATTAAAGTAAAAGATCAAACTTTTAAAGGCACCACTGGACTGTTTGAGTTAATCTTTAAGTCGTCTCCCCATAAATTTTCCAAGAGGGATTTAAATAATTTTAAAAATATATGTTTGTTAACTAATTCCCATAGAAAAGGTTATTCTCCAAATGCACCTATTCATAGAAATAAATCATATATGTACAAGGATGTAATTGCAAAGCTATTTTCTAATATTAGAGGAAAACCTTCGAAAGCTAAAGGTAAAGGGATGTCTATGAAATCTGCCTATGATACAAACATCATATATTATAATAATGTGAATAAGCTCGTTGACAGAATGCGGTTATTATATGAATCTATTCAGGCTGGACATAACGGGCTGGATAACGAAATGATTGCCTTAACTGAAGAATTAAAAAGTAGAGGATACATAGCTTAAGGGTTCAGTCTAAACATGAGTGTTGACAAGTTCGGTCGTCATGAAAGCTCTTTGGCCCGAGAGGTTTGGAGGGGTCCACCTGGTGAAGGTTTTCAATTGACTAGAGATGGAAACTATGATCTAAGAGGGAAACGTTTGTGCAACATTGCGAATCCCATTTCTAAGGATGAAGCAGTAAATCTTGGGATTATTCATACATTAACGTTAAATTGCAAGAATGGTGAAGAAATGTTTGATGCCAAATATAAAAAAATTATAAATGTGGCGAATGCGGAAAATGATACTGATGTTGTAAATAGAATATTTGTTTTGGAAGAGATATACAAACTAAAGAAAGATATTTATGAAAAAATAGATAAATTACAGTCTGGGAGGAATCCTTTCGCCTTTTCACACGGAGGCAGCAGTGAAACCCCTACAAACAGTGTGAATTCAATATATAATACGAAGAGCGTTCTAGAAAAACCATTACCATTGCTGACCACTAAGGAACTAACACGTTAAAACTATCATGCATAGGAGGAAGCCATTTAGTAGTGATCCGTCACTCATGAGAAGAGGAGGTGGACTCACTAGTTCAGCAGTAGGTCTTTTCAAGAAAGCGTTTGCGACTTTACCTTCAGGTGCACTAATAAATACAGCTATCGACACACTTCCAATAGAGCTACATTTACCTGGAGGTTATCAATACTGTGGTCCGGGTACGAAATTACGGAAGCGTTTAGCCCGTGGAGATCCTGGAATAAACAAATTGGACGAAGCCTGCAAAGCGCATGACATTGCATATTCAAATTACTCAGATTCGGAAAGAAGATCAATCGCTGATAGAGCTCTTGCTGAAAAAGCTTGGCAGAGAGTAAAATCTAGTGACGCAAGTGTTGGGGAACGAGCAGCTGCATTAGCAGTGACAGCAGCTATGAAAGCCAAAACAGCAGTTGGAGGAGGGTCGAGGAGAAGGAAAAGAAAGACAACACGAAGGAAAAATACATCCGGTGGAGGCACAAGGAAGAGAAGTAGCACTAATAAGAAAATAAATCGTAAAAGGAAAAGGTGTTCAACATGTTCTAAAAAAAAGTCAAACGGAAAAGGATTATACCTAAGACCATACCGTGCATATTAAATAACAACAAATTAATTTTGCCAAATAAAGCCTTGAACAACGAGGAGCTTGAACGCTATGCATCATGTTTGAAAATACCTTTTTTCAGAGGTGTGTTTATGCGGAACGGGTTGCCGAGAAAAATCTGGAAAAATGAAGCCGCAATCGTAAATCTTGATGATATTCATGGTGCTGGTACCCATTGGGTTTGTTACAAGAAATTATCCGATTCTGTGTTTTATTTTGACAGTTTTGGGAACCTTCCACCTCCAAAAGAATTGTACGAATATTTCGGTTCAGTGCCTAAAGTGTATTTTAATTACGATAGAAGACAAAAAGAAGAAACATCAGTATGCGGACATTTATGTTTGGACTTTCTAGCCACGAGCGTCAGTCAACTATAAGATGTCTTCCTGTACTGTAACAGTTACAGGCACATCGTCAACTTTGAGGAGTTCACTATTTCCACCATTACACCTAAGAGAAGATAAACAGTGGGAGATTGCACTTTTGGATTTTACAACTTATAACTCAATTCCAAACATAATAGAAGGTGTCAACAACAAATTACACTATACAAAAAATAAAACGGCTAAGGATCTCACTGAGCTACCTGAGTTTGTTGCGATTGAAACTGGTGCTTATGAAATAGCTGACATAAACAGAGAGCTCCAAAATAAGTTGGGAAAGGATGCAATTGAACTAAGGGCTAATAACAACAATTTAAAGTGTGAAATAAAATGTAAATTTTATTTGGATCTAACTCAACCGGCATCGATTGGCCCTTTACTTGGTTTTCCATCCCAAGACACAATCCTTGAACCAAATATGTTTCACACGAGTCCAAAAACTGTAAACATTATCAAGGTTAATACTATTAATATTACATGTAATATTGTTCAAGGGGCCTACAAAGATGGTTCAAACCAACATATTTTACATTCATTCTATCCAACCGTTCCGCCGGGATTTAAGATTGTTGAAAAGCCTCATAATCTGATACATCTTCCATTAAACACCACTCACATTTCAGACATCGTATTGAACGTACTAGATCAAGACGGTGACGCTGTGGATTTTAGAGGAGAAGTTATTACATTGCGCTTACACATTAGACAAGCACCATAAAAGAACGATGGGACTTGAATTTGGATATAGCACCAAACAACATTCGAACAGTTTCAGTATATCTCCTAACGCGGAGAGGTTAACCAGAGAGAACACTAAATTCTTAGAAGGACTCGGTTTTAAAGTTAATGAAAATGGACATACTGGATATAAAACATGGACCGGTTTTCGACGAAACACTATGGGAGAAAGAGTTTCACACACACAACCCCTACGCTTCATCGAAATTAGGAAATAATGATGAGATACGAATTCCAATACAACATCAAGATGCTTATACCTTACCATCTGAAAGTTATATTTATATTGAAGGAAGGGTTTTGGCAAAAAATGGATCTACGCCATCTAAAGTGCCATTTATTAACAATGCAATGGCCTTTTTGTTTGAAGAAATTCGGTATGAAATATCAGGCATTGTAGTGGATTCGACTAAAAAAGTCGGTGTGAGCAGTACGCTTAAAGGTTTGGTATCCTTATCACCCAATGAAATAAACGCATTAAAAACAGCCGGGTTGATATTACCTAGTGCAACCAAAGTAAAACCTAATGCAAGTGGCTATTTTGACTTTTGCATTCCGTTGCGGCTTTTACTAGGATTCGCTGAGGACTACAGAAGAATAATCATTAATGTCAAACAAGAATTGGTCTTACTGAGATCGTCTTATGATACAGATGTTATAGAAGCCGATAGTGAAACAACACCTGACAAACTTGAATGGAAATTGAATTTGGATAAAATAGTTTGGAGGGTACCTCATGTACGGTTGGCCGATGAAAGGCGAGTAAGCCTATTGCGGATGTTGGAATCTGATAGGGATATTGTGGTTCCATTTAGAAGCTGGGAAATGCATGAATGGCCAGTCTTGCCAACAACTCAGCGTCAAACGTGGGCTGTGAAAACATCTAGTAACCTAGAAAAACCAAGATATATTATTTTCGCTCTACAAACAAATAAAAGATCTAACATTACGGCTAACGCAAGCAAATTTGACCACTGTCAACTTACAAACATTAAACTGTTTTTAAATTCACAGTTCTTTCCATATGACAGCCTCAATGTTATGTTTTCTAAGGACAGATTTGGGATTCTATATGATATGTATGCAAGATTTCAGTCATCTTACTATGGAAGGACAAACTCACCTCTCCTCCAACCTGATTCATTCAAGAATATTGCACCTATAGCAGTCATAGATTGTTCGAAACAAAACGAATCAATAAAGTCGTCAACAGTAGACATTCGCATCGAATTTGAGTTGGAAGAAAATATTCCTGACCAAACTACAGCTTATTGTTTGATACTACATGATACAATTGTAACATACACACCACTAACAGGCGTGGTTAGAAGAATAATTTAGATTTTTTATGACAGCATGCAGCTCTTACACATATTTACCCCCACCACAGATTATAAAAGAGAGATTGCTCGGTGAGAAAACATTAGTATTCATCCTGACACCAGCAAGTCAACATTGATGGTTAACATGGACAGTGTACTATCTACTATTCCTGACGATGAATCAACGACAGGATATAAAGCACTCGAGACCACGCCACCAGCTATGACATCTGCGTCTGAAATATCGGCACATGATTTACCAGCATCCTCACAAACTAGCGAGAACTCTACTAAAACAACTGAAGATGTTTCTTTTGAAACTGACAAAAACTCACTAGAATCTCCATCTTCGTCAACAATAGTTCAAGACTTACCTACTAATCCAACAGAACATATTCCATTACCGGTTGACAAAGTACCGATTACTAACACAAAGCCAGCAAAAAACGAAGAACAACCGACTGAAAACTCCAAAACATCTACCGAGAAGATTAAGAAAGAACTGTCTGATTTTTTATCATTGGAAGGAAACGATCAAAGAAAAAGGAAACGATGTGACAATGAAGATGATGATGAAGAAAATATGGAAGTGTTGATGGATGTGTTTTTACGCTTAATGTACCCGTTGAATCAAAACATGGATAAATCTGTCACCGTTGGGGTTTTCAAATCGTTAAACTTCAATCCTGCAGTACTTATTAATCACTGCGGAAAAGCCTCGTTGCTTCTCACGTTGGATATATGGGATGAATTTACTAAATACGTATCTATCATTGAAGCCTATTTATTCAACAACTTGACAGGAAGAAAAACTGCAATTGGATTCGAAGATTCTAATTTGGAAATCGATAATATAAGACTTCGAGGTACCCAATTTGTGAGGTTTAGAGATCTTTCCAAACACAACAAGAAGATCCTCATGACTTTGGAAGAATTTCAAACTCTGTCAAACCTAACACCTGTAATAATCCGGTACATCCAGCAACTTACTACATATTCCCCTCTCATATTTGATTATCTGAACACTTCGGTGAACACAAATCCAGTTGTGCCACTGCTATATGGACCGATAGACCAGTCTATATACAACAGATTACCTCAAGAGGTGTCGTTCTACAGGAAAACTGTATTCTTCTTTAATAATCGTCGAAGTGAAGAAACCACAGTGAAAGTTTCTCCAACAAAGAACCAGCAGGAGAACATTGTAAATCAAGAAAAGTCGTAAAAATGATTTGAGTGATTGTGTCGTAAAGTGCTCTCATTAGTAGCACTTATACTTTTTTAAAAACAAAATGACGTGACCTTGAAACTGTTCAGGTTTGCACATATTTGTAGCATGATTTGAGTGGTTGTGTTGTAAAGTGCCCTCATTAGTAGCACTTATACTTTTTTTAAAACAAAATGACGTGACCTTGAAACAGTTCAGGTTTGCACATATTTGTAGCGCTTACACTTTTTTAAAAACAAAATTATATGACCTTGAAAAAGCTCAGTTTTGCAAAGGTGCTAATGTAGGTATTACTTATACTTTTTTTAAAACAAAATTACGTGACCTTGAAACAGCTCCAGTTTACACATGTTATTGTTCTTTTCACCAACTATATATTAAAAAAATGTTGCTACATGGATGCAGTTGATCGTAAGATTCACATTGAAGAACACTCGAAAAATGAATAATTATTGCTGCAGCGAAAAATGTTTTATATGTCCAAATTTACAAGTTGACGGAATAGCATGTAGAATATGTGAGTGCTTCAGTTACTGTAGATGCAATTGCAAATCATTTACAATCTCACCCCCAACTTTGCAGATGTTAAAAATCTACAAGACTCAACACTACTTCACCTGTTGTATGGACATGTGTTACAAGTTTAATGTACATGATTTTACCCGCTCATGTTCAATGTGCTACCCTAAAGCATTCTGTGAATGTGTATTAAGGTTTTGTAAAAACAGGAAAGATTGGGAATCTTAAAAACACCCCTCCCCCACCACCAGCACATACAAACTGAAACTAAGAATTGACATGATCATAAAAGTCAAGCAACTTAATATTTTCTCTCAGTAATCTTTAGTTACTCACGAACAATGGACCGAACAGTTCGTTTTGTTGATAATGTTTCCATGTCTAAGAAGTGTGTGGTGGAATTCCAAGCTTTCAGAAACAACGATGACAGATTTATCATAAAAGAACTAGCATTTTTTGACATAAATACAAATGTCGTTAACTACTTTCTTTTTAAACCACCGTTTTCTTTTAAGAAACTAAACCGAAAAAGTGCTAGAACAAATTCGTGGTTAACGAAATACCTTCATCACATCACATGGAACGAAGGATTTACACAATACAAAGAGCTGGATAACATAATGTATCATTATTGTCAACAGTATGACGAAATTTTTACTGCTGGTGAAGAAAAATCTAATTGGATCAGAATGTACATTACGTCTGGTATAACAAACGTTAGTTTGGATAAAACTTATGCTACGGACTTAAATGGTCTTTGTATCGGTGTGAAAAATCCTCAACACAAAATCTCCAACTGCGCATTGTCGCGAGCATACAGGATTGGTCGACTTATATCAAGTAGAGGGGGAAATCCTTATATACCGGTGTAGATCCATCCTACTATCATTCTAACACAGGATCTCATCCAGTAAACATCATCTCCACTATGGCTTCAAGTTCTCCATTGCAAGCTCTTGCGGACAGATTCAACCAACATTCTAAATCTGACCTTCTAACAACAAAGAAATGCAGCGAACTTCAAGAGAAGAAGCATTATGCAGTACATTCAATGAAAAAAATGGACACATCGGTTGGTGAAGCTGTCGTCGCTGTTCTTGGAGATTCGCCCTACAAGGAAGGAGACAAACCCAAGTTCCAAGTATACCTTCCGAGACGATTTGTCAATGTGCTCATGAACGAAGACCTGGACTCTATCAAACCCGGAATTTTTTATATAGTTTCCCATGGACCGTCTGGGAACAACTCTACAGAAATTACGATCCATTTGAACTCACCTTTGTAAAATGATCTAAGTTAATAGCTTTGTAAATATTCTTTCATTCTTTATTATTTAGCATTGTTAGTTCTCATATTATGTATGTCTTACGTTTTACTGTTATTTGTAAATAAATCTTTTTTAAAAACTCCAACCAATGACCTTGACATAGTTTCTTCAAGACATTATAGCCCCCCCTCCCACTTAAATTTATGCATCATAAGTAATCAGCCCATCACCGCAACCTTACAAAAAATATACACGTCTTCTGTACGGTACGTAGGATATACACGTCTTCTGTACGGTACGTAGGTAGGGGACGTTATAGATTGTATATGTAGTACTGACTACAAGCTTCATTCATATACTCCGCTATCCTACAACCACATCAACATGAAGTTTCATCTAGTTCTGTTGGACGAAGTGGATTTGGGAATGTTTCATGAAACACTGTTTCGTCTGATGAGTGGTGATCCACCTCTCCGTTTAAACATTACAATTGAGTTTGACGATATAACGGTTGAAGAACCAAATTCATCACAATCACCGCCAGGATCTCCGATAGCATCATCTTCACCATATGTTTCGAGTGATCAGCTACCTGTGAAGACAGAGCAAGAGTCCTCGAAGTCCGGGGATGATGTATCTCCGTGATGTTATGTTAAACTGGAAAAACATTAAATGATTTCTAACTACTAAAGTGTCTAATACTTAAAAATGTTTTTTTAAAACTTCTTTTGAATGACCTTGAACATGTTTGAACTTGTTTTATTTTATAACTCTCTTCCCACCGTATTCTGTGCAGTACGTAGGTAGGGTACGTTAATGGTTCATGGTATTTTACTAGCTAAATCCACTCAACCTCTACAACAACATACTCCACAGAAACATGAAGTTCCAACTTGACGCCTCTGAATTCGACATTCTGGATGCAGTAATATGCTATCAACAACTTTATCGTCTGTTAAGTGGTGATGATCCGCAAGATTTATATATAACACTCGAATTTGTCAATGAAACTTTAGGTCAGTCCGATTCCACCCATCCTTCACAAAAAATTCAACTAGTTCTGTCAAACTTGGCTGATTTGGAAAGCTTCCATGGATTACTGTTTCGTCTCGTGAGTCGTGATCCTCCGCTGCATTTGAAGATAACAGCCGAGAGTGAATATGGAGTTTCTAACGAGTCCAATTAATTTCAACCTTTTGTTCAATATTTGTAAGTTATAATTAAAAATATTTTTTAAAACTTCGTTTGAGTGACCTTGAACATGTTTGGACATGTTTGAAGTCGCCGTCAAATTTAGCTAGACGGGGTCAACGCTAAACATTGGTTTTCATTCAGAATAACGTGGCATTGGCGTCCGATTACGAATCAGTGACGTCACACCACCACGTCACACCCGTGACGTCACACACTCCACCTCGTCACCGTATGACGTCACACATACGTCATCACACGTCACAAATACGTAACCACTGATTAAAAACCGCTGAATTTGCGTTTGTCCTGAAACTCCCAAAATGCCTCTACTTACGTGTGAACCTATTTAGCAAATGTGTTACCTTTGTCCACGTATTTGTTCAAAACTCTGAAGTTAAAACCTTTGAGTTCGCAATGCAGAAAATAATGCAAATAAATATGACAAAAATCAAGTGCATTAAAACATCAATAAAACTTTCAATATCTGGATGAACTGAGTTTGTTTACGTTTTTTTTTTTTTTTAATCTTTCAATTATGATGCATTATTTATGGTAGGTTTCTTAGATAAAAACTCAGTTAAGTTGGTGGTCATAATATTGCAGAAAACTGGCAGGATTACAACTCTGGTGTCCAGGCTGACTTTATAAACTATCTCTCATAAAACAATTCTCTCAAAATGTCACTATCGAACTCTTTGAACAATCTGTTGGTGTACAACTGGTGACCAATAAATAAATAAATAAGTTAACATAAATAACTATTGGAGAACAACTTATACATTGTTCTTATTAATTAAAGAATTTGCATGAAAAACTCACTAATGCGTAAATATTTGTGACACGTAAATGAGGACGTGGGTGTCATCTAGTCCTTCACGGTAAACGAATAAAAAATTAGGACACTCCGAAATATATTGGACCAGCTGCTGTCATGTAGGACATCTCAACGATGTCTACAGCCAGACATGCAGCAATAAGGGAATTCCAAGATATTCCGCGTGCCCGTGTCCAGTGATGGGTATTTTGGACGACAGGTATATAAATAGCTTTCCAGGTACATTAGTATCTTCGAAAATGAAATATGAAATAATTAAGTTCAAACATATTTCTTATTTTTATGTAGTAACGTCAGTATCTTTCCTTTTTTTAAGTCTTCAATTTTTAATGCTATAAATTAAATCGCTATCAAAATATCTACATTGATGTCATGATAAGAGATAGCGAACAACTCTTGAGAGCATGATTATACCTTAAATTTACACCTTTATACCATATTTACATAAAAGATATCTGTCAAGTGTAATTTATATTATTTTTTCACAATCAAACTTTAAAAAATGTGATTAGTCATAGTGCACTTTAATTTTACAAGTTTATACATTTTTTACCTAAAAGAAACATGCCAAGTAAAATCTTTATTTTTTCACAAAGTAAAAAAAAATTGTTTTATTAGAAATGTTTGTTGGTTACAGAATAACATTAATATGTTGAATCTATTTAATTAAATCAGAAGGTTGTGTCAAGATTAAAATATTATATCAATAACTATGATTAATTTCATAGATTCGATTTTTATTCAATCAGTATCTCAAGTATTTATCTAAATATTGATCATTTCTGTTCAACATTTTGAAATTCGTAGCTTCACTGAAAACAAAAATAACAACTCAATACTGAGGCGAGGATTTACAAAATAAATTGTCTAATATAAATTAAATTACCTTAACTTATAGATATAAACTAGATATTAAAGATATAACTGTTATTTCGCCTGTAATATTTGTGCTGATATAGACAAGTAAGGTTAGTTTAGAGCTAGTAGAGCTGGTTACATCCATATTCATGTGTGATTAAGGTTGTTTTTTATAAATATATCATGAATAGTAATAATAATTACATCACTATTTTGAGGTAGGGACCTCACATAGTGGATAATTTAACCTGAATATGAGTGAGAGATGAGAGTAGGATGATTGTGGCGCGATCTTGTAGTCTTGTTTCTGGCTAAGGCCAACATTATCCTTAGACAGGACTGTTATTTAATAGCTTAACATCCAATGGTATCTAGGGACCTACAGTTTAACGTGGGATCCAAACCACAATTCCGACCTCATACAGGGATTGGTATAATTATGAGAGTGGTCTTTATGGATGAACTATTCACTAGTGCCGACGTTAATCGCCACTATGGAATATCGCATCCACAAACCATCGCTTGTAACTATCCACAATTCGTGACCCCCAAGTAGCTGGATTACAGGACGACGCCACCGTCCCAGTCGTATGGCTTTTAGTGGAAGATCAACAATTAACTTACAGTTCTCGTGGCTTGAGAGGCCCACTCTTTATTTATCTGCAATGGCTTAACGTGACTTCAAAACCACGCGAGTGGCCTTACGATCTTTTTTGTCCCCTTTGCCTTGAATTGAACCTGGGCATATTTTGTAGAAAATATATACCCAGAGTTTTACCACTGAGCTATAGCCGCTGTCTAATATATCACTATTGATTCTCTTGATATATTTTTGTTGGATATATCAGGACGATCAGAAAATTTTCATTATTCGTAAACAAATTTAATCCATATACTAAAAGAAACACATAATATATCATGTAAATAACTTCAAAAAGCATTTTTATTAATTAAAAGCCTGACAACCCCATTTATAAAACAGTAAAAGTCAATAAAAAATTGAGATGCAAAAGAGCTTTTGTAAGAGAAAGAATGCTACACCCGGTAGTGGTGTGTTCAGATTAAATTTGAGGTCACAACGTCATAGGCTCAAGGCTCGCCTAGTAAAACCGTTACAAGGATTTCATCAAAGAGACCTAGAATATACATGGAATGATGGAAGATTACTTTTATCCTCAAAATAATATTACACTTAATGCAAGTAACGTATCGTACAGGGTACTTGATCATAACTTTTTTGTCATAAAAGCGTTCTGGTACCCCGTAACTAAAATTAAAATGAATCATTTTATAATGTTTAATGATTTTAAAATATTAAATGGTTTTCAATATACTTTAAAAACTATTACAGATATATGCCTTAAAGAGACATACTTTAATTGTGCAAAACATTAGGCTCATTTTACAAAATCTTTTAATAGAGTGTCCCTAAAGAGTTGATGTTTTCTGAAAATATTAAAGTGTAATTAGATGGCTCGTGTTATTTTTTCAGCTTCTTCGTAGCCACTGGCCTCAGGGCAATTCTTTGTGAAAAACTGCTTGTCTCTCTTCCGTCCCTGTTTAGCTCTGACGACCTTTTTCATTATGCGAAAGTATATAGTAGCAATAAAAGTTTTATATTTTTCAGCTTATATTGAAATAATTTATTTGACCATAATACATAATTGTTTAAATTTACTAAATAATGTTTATTTATATTTAAGTTTAACGACTATTTATTAAATTAATCTTTAATCTTATTTAAAAAGTGACATTTCTAATATTTTACCAATTTGGTGCATATTCATAAAATAACACCATACAATTCAGTTTACATTTACCACTGATTTAAACGAATATTAGCTAACTCTAATTCAAAGTTTTACAGGGAAGTATATATATGTACACTTCCCTGTAAGTATACATAAGAGTATAATTTATTAATGTTTCATATATATATATATATATATATATATATATATATATATATATATATATATATATATATATATATATATAACATTAATAAATTATACTCTTCATTAATTGTTTGGAATTAAATTGCATGGCTGAACGTGTGGTGTGGTGAAGCTTAGTATATTATATTAATCAATCGAAATAACACTACATATCATACATCAAATAATACTGGATATATTCTGGATGTACATTTATGCACACAATATAAACGATTATTTATAATTAATTACAGTATTACTTGTTAGTATGAAACATTCAATTCATTAAACACTATTTTTTACATAAATCGGTGTGGGATACTAAATTTTGGTAAAGAACGAAACACTGAAATTACAAATTAATATACGTTTCATACAATGAATTCGATTGGCATATTTAGAAAAAGACCTTTATGTTGTTTGAAATGCACTTCTAACGGTATACCGAGACTTCCTGATATAAGGAACTATAAACTACAAGAATTTATGATTCCTACACAGAACTATAAAGATTAATCTTATAAAAACCTCCCTGGGTGGCAAAGAAGTCTATGAAAATCTGAGGAATTAAAGGATTAACGACAACGTCTCAAATCTCACGGGGGGCCCTTAGCCTCTCCGCCGCCTTCAAAGAAAAATGAAGAATCATGGAAAACCCCCGGGGGTTTACAAACAGTTTGCATTTGTCCTGGTGACATTTATTTCCTCTTTTTACACCTATAAATCAACAATATTAATAATAACGAGTCACTAGTAATAATAATGAGTCATGACTCATCACTCGTTGCCCACGCACGTGTTTTCCGCTTTAAATACTGGCCAGGTTTTCGTTGTTTGTTCGTTTTAAATGTACCGTGTCCGTGTGTGTTGTGTTTCCTGTTAATTTTAATAAACTGAGGACTTCACCATGAAGGATTAATGTGAACTTGTAACTGCAAACACTTGATAATGGGTCAAAAAGACCCGAAACCGTGGTAGTGAAAACTAACCCCTCCGGATCACTAGACAAGCAGGTATCGTAAACCATTATTTTTGCTAATATTAATAAGTTGGCATTGTTAAAACCCACTCTGTTACATACTTTCATGGTATAAGTATTTGTGTGTTATAAACTACTAGTAGCCTACTTTCAAAATTATTACAAAAATACTAGTGAAATAATTTTTAATATCATTGTATAAAATACTTTTCTCTTAGAATGTTAATTAAGGTTACAAGCCTGTATTAGGTTGTATTTTTAAACTTAAAATTTATGTCCGTTCATTCGCCCTCTTTTTCATGTACTTCCAAGAGATCCTTGCAAATTTTTTTATTGATTTTTTTAATATCTGTTAAATATTATTACTTTAATTACAAAAAATGTAAAACCACTTGCTAAGAATGTTATTCTTTTTTTACGAGGCTACCCGTTCCCCTTAGATAGAATAGTTTTATTTGGGATTTGGTTGACTTAGAATAGTAACTATCGGTCGGATGAAAAATCTCTAGCCTTAAAGGGAAAGTACAAAAATAGTTTGTATCTGTAATATTATATAAACGAAAATAAACAATTTTGATAAGTTATTAATGCTTATCATTTTTAAATGGAAAATCATACTTAAAACATTGTGAATTAAGTCCCTTACATTGAACATTCTTCTGTTATTTATTAACAACATAATATTTAACCAACCTTTAAAAATAAAATTAGTTTTTTAATGTATTTTTTTTCAGTTTCAGAAGGTTTGAAGCTGTTGCTCGCTAATAAAAATAGATATTCGTAAACCGGGATCCCAGCTCCTGCCTTCATTGACGGGTATCTTTACATCTAGTGACACGTTCACAAAAAGCTTCCTGTCTATTCAAACACTTTGTTCACCAACAAAAGCAGAAAGGTTTCACGATCTTTTCAAAACCATCAGTCTGATAGAGTGCTATCTCGAACCTGAATAGTTGACGGATGAATTATTTTTCTGGAGACGTGTTAACAAAAATTTTGATATAGCCTAGCTGCTTGAATCAGTGATTACATCTTTTTTATCTATATTATCTAATCGTACACTCGTGTTTGCTATCTTTTTAATCAAAACCCGATTTTAGTATACTTCTAACACTTTGACTTTTAAACGGAATTTGCTATAAACTGTTTTAATAGTACACTGCTTTGGTTTGATTTTAGTTATGTGAAACCAACTAAATTGGACCGCTAAAACAAGTTGAAGGATGGACCCATCGTTCTACATTTCTAAAACAGATTTGTTTGTGTTCAAAATGGATCTTTTTTTTAACTTTTTGATGAGGAACGGGTCCAGACATTGGACTTGTTACCATCTAACATCGACCTGTTACGAGTGTATCATACGACAAAATTATTCTGGGTTCAGAATCTATCACAGTACTAACCTTTCTCAGGATCGAATCAGCAACTATCAAATTAAGACGTGAGCTCTCACCTCTGATTCAGCCCACTCAGCTACTCAGCCAATGTGCCACTTAAAACAGTATGTTAGTTTAAAAAGGGTTAAGTGTTATATCACGGATGAAATAGAAATGAGTTTAAAAACTTTATTTAAAATGCTGTAAGGTATTTAATGAAAATGTAATATAGGGTTATTTTGCTGCCAACCCGTGAACTCTAAATGCCATGGTTGATGGCAAGAACGCAGTCGGTGCAGACATTAGTGTTGGTCGCGGGGGCCTCTCGAGCCGCAAGACAAATTGCCATGTTATCCTGGCACTCGTCTCTGGGGGATTTCCGCTCTCTACATTTATAGCTGCTACGTGATGCTATCTCACGCCTCTCCACAAGTTACCTTTCATCTGTTGGATCTCACTATTTATCTGATTGCCGAACTGCAGAGTTAACTGATGTGAACTTAAATTGCTCTAATGTATCTAGAGATAACAGTATTCATTAATGACCTATATTACACTCTTATAAATGTCATAGAAATAGTTTAGACTCTATAACAGCCACTTGAATGGCGATATATAGATTCTTTTCACTTTTTAGTGTAGGGAAGTGTGAGAACTCATCGTGAGTGTCGTCGTAGGCTACTCATGATGAATAGTGTGAGCTGCAGATTCAAGACGTCATTTCGGAAGGACCTTTTTAACAACGAAAAGAACTCCTTGTATAATGTATAAATCACATGTATAATTTTAAAACCTTTTAAGGAACTTCGGCATAACACTTTCTTCTAAAGGAGCATTATTCATCTTAGGTTTCTTCTTTTTAAATTAATCCAAGTCATATATAACATTACTGTAAGATTTTTTTCTGACACTATTTCTTCTTCTGTTGCAGTTACGCTTCCTCTGGGGACCTGTCTTCGGACGCAGCTCTGCTAGAACGAGCGATTCGTTGCAACGACACTGTTCGCGTTAAACGATTTTTAAATCTACACCACGAAAAATTCCCGGTAAGTTATCTTGAGATATTTTAGAGATTTTGCAACATTTGGTAAATACGATAGACGCTAAACTTTAAACGCTATTTTAAAAAATTGTACCCGTGAATGCGTTTTGATATGAATGTAAACTGTTGTATGTAATGTATAACGGTTGATATTGTAACATATTTTTGTTCTTCAGAAACGCTAAAAAATATACAATTGGCTGGTAATGAAGTAAAGTTCAGCATTTACCATATTCATTCATCGTATACGCAAAACACTATCTCTATAGAATATGGTATCTATAATATTGCCTGGAAATATAGGGAAGTAAGAAACTTTTTTTAGTGCAAATTAAAATATTTTAATAGACATATTTAACAAGAGTGCTTCAGACATTTACAGATACTATAGCTGTCTTGAAAACTATTAAAAAGTAAACTGCTTAAAAACAACTGCTACCAACAATATAGTAAAATTAATACACAATATGTTGTGATGTAAGTTTAAATATTTTGTTTACAGTTTAAATCTCGCCCCCACTCCAACATTCTGCAGAAGGGCCAGGATTTAAAAAAAATGACCTTTACTTATGTGACTTAATTGTCTTAATGACTTAATTGTCTTTAGGAAAATCAATAAGAAAAATTTCTAACTAATATGTTTCCCAAAAAAGTCACATAGGTGAATTACTTCGCCACATCATCGAGCCTATTGTATTTTTTAATTATTGTTATGAGTTTACCAATGACAATATTTTGACTAAAATTACATCCCCTGTGATTAAAGTTTATATTAAACAGACCAGCATGTGTTTTATATTATACTAACAGTTGTTGTAACTTTGTTCAAAAGCTAACAAAACAACTTGTTTTGTTTGCCCTCATCATTTGACTTTTAGTCTTATCATCTATAATTATATAGTAACATAATTATATGTTAGTATAAAGGGTGAGTAACATAGTAACTCACCATTTAATAAAAATCGTCTTATGTACTAGATTTTTTTATGACTTAGAGAATGAGGTTCAAGTTCAGTATAATATTTTTTATATGTAGAGTTATTGTTTTTGCAAAGAGAATTGTCTGCGTACTTTTATATCTAATCATATTTAATTTATCTATCATGTAGCCTATTTTATACAATAATGTGGATAGCAGTGTGATATTTGGTTAACTTCAATCTTCTAAGGCTTAGTAAGATAAAAAGTTCATAAATAGTTACATTTTAAAACTTATTTCTTTAAAATTCATAATTTACAAAGAAAACACAAATGCTATCATTGGACTATTATTAAAAAAATTCAGTTTTAATCCCAAAGGTTTTTAAGTTTTTAAGGTTAGAACTGGACTGAGTTTCCTCTGTCCATTGTGCTATTAATTAATGAACCAGACAAGTCATTCGGATGGACTTTGTTGTTTACCAAGAGTGTACAAAGACGTCGTACATATTCTACACTTATATTTTAACCATATTTATATTAAAATTCGCCCAGGTAGAGTCAGGATGTTATATCAAACAATCAATCCTACCCAAACCATCTTTTCAGGCGTAATATTTCTAAATCCCTAGTCTTACAAATAAGCAACATTTTTAGCTGGAATTCATATAATATTATATTATATTAACAAACAGCTAACGGCAATAAAAAATAATAAAATAAAAGATTACTAAAATGTATCTTCATTAGTTTACATAATGTAGTACATAATTGTTTAATCAAACACGGAACATGATATGTATAGGAGATAATAACCACAATTAATTCTATTAACTATATTTTATATTTATTGTAAACAATAACAGTATTATCAAAATACAGTTCAATACCACAGGTTTAAACGACTGTAATATTTTTCAAAAGAACATTTAATTACAATATGAAAGGTCAACCAATTTGAAATTGTTCACGATTGTTGTTTAAACAGGTCACAATATTTTGATAACGTCCAAAACACCAAAGGTTTGTGTTACTTGCCTAAGCATAATCATGTTATCGAAAAACAATATTATTGGAATTGTTTCTCTTCCAAACACATCATAACAGATCATATTTTACAATTATCTTAAAATAAAAACTTTTATATTCCTAAAATAGGTGTATTGTATTAATCTAAAGATTTTATTGATAAATATTACTTTCCTAATGTATTATTAATCAAGTAGAAGAATAAAAATAAAACATTACAGCAAAAATACACTATTATTTTTAAATAAACAATAATTAATACTGTAAAATAGTTGAAAATTGGTAAAACTGTTTTTAATTAATTAATTTTTAAAGAGAAATTACAACTACGGTGTAACTTATAAGCTTAAAATAAAATTTAAGTTTCACAATCAATGAAGAACGTCTGTTAATTTATAAAATTTAAAGAGATTGATTCTTAGGTAACTATTCAGTAAAGAGCTCCTAGAAACAGATGCTATCAAGGTTACGGATCAGATTTTCATTAAATTGAGACAAAGTGGATTTGACTAAAGGTGTGAGCCTAAACAATTAAATTACTAACTACCTTTATTTTAATCCGGATAGTATAAATCTTATTAAATAAACCTATTTTTTTTATTTTAATTATGTTTTTTTTTTATTTTGTGTGTATTTACTACAGTGAAAC
Source organism: Neoaliturus tenellus (assembly GCA_030545055.2). NCBI lineage: Eukaryota > Metazoa > Arthropoda > Insecta > Hemiptera > Cicadellidae > Neoaliturus > Neoaliturus tenellus. The sequence continues at coordinate 166,666,388 of CM061534.1, read as the reverse complement.
TTTTTGCCGTTTTGATGGGGAACGGTGCAAATCCAAGTCTTTTTTAATCGACTGGTAACATCTATCATCAATTAATATCCCAATGACAAATGGCAACTGGGTCCGGAATTTAACCTTTAAATAGCTACTTACTTTTCTCAGGATCGAATTGTCAAACTGTGGATTCAAAGGGGAGCACTATAAAAACAAAGCTACCCATCTAGTTAATACGGTCTTTAATTATTAATTGCTTAATTAATATGAAAATCTTGAATTCAGGTAAAATATTTCGATTTAGTTATGCTTCATGTTATATTACAACTGAATCAGGCAGCGATAAGCAGACTCAAAATTTACTGACTGAAAATAACATAGTAAAATTTTTAAAACAGCCATTTTGTTAAAAGCCTAGGACTTAAAGAAATGCCTCCTTTTTGTAACAAGCAAAATAAAAGGATAATTGTTTCTGTAATGAAGTGAATAATGCTTTGGGATCTATGCAAAATGGCGGATTACGTACATAGCATTATTGTGATTCGCTGATCGTTTCTCATAAAGGTTCGACGAAACCAGCCTTAAAAAATACTATTCACAGCAGCCTTTCACATAAATGTTCTATCTTAGTTACAAAAAGTAAATTATGTTGATTCAAATTACATTTAAGTTCTCTCAACAACCTGGATATATTTTTAAATGACAGCACTCAATCTTAGTCCACGTTTTTTTTAGCAACTGCTATACAATGCTTATATTAGGATGCACTTTATATCATAATTTGCCTTCATGCAACTATAAAAAATGTTGTTATAATTATAGAGAAGTACAAAGTTTATCAACTGCAAAAACTATTTAACTCAAAAAGCTACAATGAAAGAATAGCACGTTAAACCAATTTAATCTAATTGCTCCCAACTTGATTACTGTTTGTTTTGTAGAGTATTTGTAGAGCAGTATTTTTTGCTTCAAACCAACATAGTTTGTAAGCCTTATTTTAGACACAAGGAAGTAATTAAATTTTTAACATAGCAGTAAACTGTAAATAATAAAGCCATAAATTGTTAATTATTTTTAACCTTTGTATTGACAATAGTTTTAAGATCCTTCTAAAATAATGAAGAATGTATCTTATTGGGAGGTACCAACTGTTTGTGTGAAAGCATTGGACATTTTGGAAAATCCGGTACTTTACCAGTATTGAATTAACTGTGCAAGTTCATGGAGCAAATTATGTCGCCCATTAATTTACTCTGATTTAAATGAATTCTTACTTTTCCCGGCATTCCAAATCATTTTACACAATAAATATTTTTATTTAAAACATAGAAATAAAACCATATATCAAATCATTCAAATAATAGGTATTAAACTGTTTTCTTATATATATAAATATTATAGTTTTGTCAGAGTATACATTGCCATTAATAATTTTTATTAATTTCGCAGGATTCGGTAGAAACGTATTTATAACCATATTTAGTACATATTCACGTAGTTTAAAATGAATCATAAAATAACCTCTACAATCATAATTTAAAGAACTCAAATTCAATGCACGCAATACATTTAAGCTCCATAATGCTTTAATGAAACAAGTAAATGCAAAGGGAATTTATAAAAGCACTGTAACAACATATATGTCTAGGCTACAGTGAACAGTTTTGCAGCAACGCAATATGGAATGCACAAAAAGGCACGGCGCAGTGCTGAAGTCTGTTGGGATTGTGGAAAGATAAATTGCCTTTTGTTTCGAGCTTTGTTATGGCTAAATTAAACAATTAATATTTGTCAACAGTTCCATTCATCACACTTTACAACGCTCTCTGTTAGTTATTGTAGAATTTGATTCATTTTGCTCTGCATCAAACTGTCTATGTCTTTTTCCCTAATAAGAAGTTAATCCACCAAGCTTTTCATCTAAAATTTATGCTCCATATTTAAGTAGTATTTTGTGTTGTGATGCTAGTCTGTTAATTATATTCAAATTACTTCTCTGTGTTACATTGGTTAGTTCATTGTTAGGAGATGGACAAACACCTGGTTCATGGTATTTTAAGGGAGAGTAATATGCCTTTTTATTAGTTAGAAGAGCACCATTCTTTTTTCTTGTAGGAATTTAATAATTTATTCACAGTTATTTATTAACGAATACTTTGTTTTCTCTCGTAACTTCAGTCATTAAGGAAGATTGATTAGTCATATTAGTATTGCATTAAAGAATTTTTTTTAACAGATTTCTCAAAGTTCAGTTAAATTTAGAAAAGTTATAAACGACAGTATAGGATTATTTAATTTATTACTGAAAGTTATAGAGCCTACAAATAGCCCTTAACCCCCCCCCAAGAAAAAATCTTTGAATCGCACTTTGAAATTATGTTCTATTGTTATTTTAATTCACATTCCCAAAATATTTGCATTTTTTAAAAACATAAACAGCAGTGTTGTCTATGACCAAAGGAAGATACTATTTTACTAGCATGGTATAATTTGCAGTAGAATTTATGAATTAATCAAGGATAAAAACAACGTTTTGGCTATAACTCTAAAATCTTCAGCTGATACCCATTGTGTTTTATAATAATGCTACTGCTAACTAATAGTTATTTTATTAAAACTAACACATTATTATTATTTTTAGCTATATGTGACTTTAAATGGTTTTATTTTTAGTATAAAGACTGTTTACATAGTATTATTGCAAGATGCAGGGTGGGTTTCTGCTGAGGGAGCTAACTTCGCTAGTGGATTCTTCTCACTAAATGGATAAAAGTTCCCGTAAACTCAAGTCCAATTTCGTTTCATTTTTCTGTAATCGTAAATTTTGTGTATTTTTAAAATTCTTAGTCTTTACCTCATTATTTACATGGTAAAACTAAAACCCATTAAACTAGAGAATTACAATTAAATAATTTGAAAGAGTATTAAATTTTATACAAAATTAAAGTTAAGTCAAACAAAGTTTAAAAATACCCCTCGGTTTTTTTCAGAAATAAAATGAAAAGTATGTTAAATTTTTCTATAGTGTTAAGACCACGTTTTATTGCTCTAATATAGTCTGATGTGATATCCAACTAAATTAAAAACCTCTACTAGCTTTAAAATGATGATGATGCAATTAAATACTGTACATTGTATAAAGAACAGCAAAATAATCTAGAATTTAATTTAAGGTGTCCATAGGTGTTCTTTTACCAATATCATTAATGTTCTATGTCAAATATTTCCTGTTAATGGCTCAAATCAGCTGATTCAATTGTTACTATCATTGTAAATCAGCCGGAGGGGATAATAATTAATTATTATAGATTCAGCAGATCTGCGAACGCACGAAATTGTCATCGAAATTACTTGATTTTTTAATTTCTCCGAAAATACCATAAGACTTAAGTGTGCAGGTTTGCAGCCGTGCACTTTTAGGAAGCAAAGGCTTTTAATGAAAATTATAATGGGAGATAATAAACAATATTCAGTGATATGTAGCCTGTGTATTCAGCCTGTGTATGTAGCCTGTGTATATGTATTCAGTGAAATGAGCCTGTAAAACTGTTTTGTAGTAAAACCCAAGTAAGTAACAATGGGATATATCTTTTAAATTTTTTACTGTTATTAGTGAAGGTAAATTATTGATTGAACATACACAATTATTCATTTTTTTTGCAATTTTATCTTAGTTGAACTAAAATCGATAAATAGTAATAATTATATAATTACAAATTGAGGTGAATTTACTTTTTGACCTTTTTCTAAATCACATAGAATAAAAAAAATATTTAAAAAATCGTTTGCCCTACAATATTTTTAAAGTTTTTATTTAATTATTTTAATCAAGCACACATGCAATACCTAAAAACAATTTAAAACTAACAATTCAGAAGTCTGCATCAACAATTTTAGCTTTAACTAAGTAATTAGGCCTACAGATAGTTTAAAAACTAATTAGTCTGTGTTATTACTGTTGGTAAGTCTAAAAAATCTGTATCTGTTATGCTATATATTTATCATACCAGGTAACCATTGTTTCAACCTTTGCGAGTGATTTACAACTAAACTTTACTCATATAAGTGCATGGCTGCAAACCTACACATCTAAGTCCCTCAGTATCTTCGGGAATAAAACAAATCAAGTAGTTTCAACGGAAATTCAGTGAGTGAACAGGTATGCTGCGTCAAAAGTAATTATTATCCATTACAGCTGACTTACAATGATAGAAATAATTGAATCAACTTATTTTAGAAATCAACAAGTCACAGCGAATTTCATTAAAAGGATATGTTTGAGTGGTGTAACAGTACTGACCTTGATAAGACGACACCAGTAAGCTAGATATTGTTTTAAATTCGATTCTATGTAATTTTCCTGGTTTTTATACAAAGAACTGTATTAAATTGCAAATTATTTTAAAGTTTACAGTGGAGAATTTTTTTTCATTTCGTTTTACATCACATCAGACTAGACTAAAGGACTTAAGAACTATCGTAAATAATAATTTAACATAACTTTTTTTTCTGGCAAAAAAACCGGTGTGTTTGGTAATTTTTTATATAACTTTACTCTTGTAGCAAACATAATATCATTTATTAACTATAACTCCTTGTTAATACATTGTTTTAATTATCATTCTCCATGTTAACCGGTTTCAGTTTTCCCATATTTATATCCTAAATATTTTAAAAATACAGAAAATTGACGCTTACGGCTAAACTAAACGGAATCATAACAGAGTTCATATGAACATTTTTTGTTTTAATAAGTATAATCCACTGGTGGAGGTAGGTCCTATAGTAGAAACTCCCCCTATTTATAATATTTAAAAATTAAAAACGTAATTGAAGTCCAATTAGAGTATGAAATATATTTTTGTAACAATAATAATAAGCTAACCTTTCTATGAAAATTGACATTGTAATAATTTGTAAGATTTTTAAGAATGCTAAATATTACAAAAACCTGTTTTAAATGAAACTTAATAAACTAGTTCATTCTGGCAAATATAAATAATTTAATAAAATCTAGTGTGACTAAATAACAAAAAAATGAAATAAAAAAATGTAAGAAAAACTAAAATAGAATGTATGACATTTTATACCAAAATATTAGAATTTTTCGTAATATATCACTATGGTGCATATTTTGGCAAAATATCAAGTGAACATTAAGCGCAGCTAAATAACTCAAGGGATGAGGTTAATCCTCAGTTTAAACCTTATGGCTTACTTGATGCTTCTCCTGTTTAGTGCATGGATTAAAACTAATCCCACTTAATATTGTAGCATAAAAGGAAGGTGGTATAAAAGGGAATTGTTCTTTCTTCCACAGCCACCGCGGTTTTTAATGAACTTTTTTATGTTATTTGTTTATGAAACCTTAAGTAGTTACGGGCTTTGCATATAAGTAAAATTATTATTTTAAGTAAATTAATGCGATCATGAAAATATCAGAAGGGTAGGCGGGTACTTCAATAAAAATACAACAATAATTTTGATAAGATTTGAAACCGTATGGATGTGAATCCTGTTTAACTCTACCATACATAAAAAATATATACCTAAAAGTTTGTTTCAATATTACAAAATAGTTTCAATGTTAGAATGATTGTAACATGAGTTTCCAAAATGACTGGTTGGTTTTAGACATACGGGGAGGTAAAATCTTAGAAATGGGAAATTTGTTGATTTTAAAATTCAATTGGCAATGAATTATTTCAACTGATTATAAAATACAATTTCAATTTTTTTAACCTTCGTAATGTTACTGATAAATGGCAGGACGTTATAGCACTAGTTAAGAAAAAGAAACAACAAATCCATCCAAATTAACAATATTACAAGCAAATATACGATATTACGAGTAAAAATTTCATACAAATAATCATACAAATACTATACATTCATACAAATACTATAAAATTCATACAAATACTATAAATTTCCAGGTAACAGATGATTTAAAACCGATGCTCCAAAGTAGCATCCTTTTATTTTTGTTTAATTTTTGTTGTTAATTCGTTGCCAAAATGGCAACCCATAATACCGATACAATTTTCAAACTCTTATGCTAGACTGAAAAGGAAACGATTTTCCTTTCGATGAGGCTGTTTCTAAACTTATTTTTTGACAAAATACTCTTAAATACATATTTTAAACAAAAGATTTTTAGATTGAAATAAAATACATCGCTGCAGACTCTTCTCTTATCATAGTACAGGAATAACGTTGTAAAAGCAGCTAAAATAGTTTTCTGATTAAAATAAACGTATTTGTCATATTATATTCCTCGGGGAGATATAAAAGCTAGATTATTAGGAATTAAATGAGGGTGTTCCCCACAGTAAACTTATATTAACAATAACTTCTTGTGAAGGATAAAAGCAACCAACATTTGAATATGAAAATTCCAATACTAACATTATAAATATAATTTTACTTGTTACGTGTTATACAGAAAAATATACATGTAACAAGATTATTCTGACGAGCAGATTTTCTAAGAGTCGCTTTGATCTTTTCCGTCACAAATACATGCTGAAGAGGAAAATATTTTCTGACAATAATACGTTTAATATAAATCGTTACATGTAAGAAGCAATTTTCTTCGGATCATACAAATATTGATAAGAATCTTATAATTTGCCTGTTCTCCCAAAAACTCAAATTTTAATTAATTCAATTACTTATATCATTTGTGTAGCGAATTTGAATACTGGGTAAGTTTAGTTACTTACTCTCGGATGATTCCTTCCTGACTGATGTCATTACGGCTTTTCCAGGTGAATCTCCATGGAAGCCTGCTGGACAAGTCCTCATCTGACGATTCCGCCAGTCAAGATGTTGAAATCCTTCTCAGGAAATCGAAAACACTCATCGACAAGTAAGTCTGACAGTTACAAGAAATAATAAATGGCTAAACATCAGTTAAACGAACGTGTCCGTGAAGGGTTTAAGAATTAACCTCATGATGTCTCATTTTATGGCTCAATTTAAAAGATAATCTAAAATAATCGAATACGATGATAAAAAAGTGAAATAATCTAGTTGGAATAATCTAATTTTTACATGACTATATCTTTATTTTTTCCCCTTTCTTTTGTAATGTACTTGAACTACGACAGTCTGAAAATTCGTTTTCTATTATAACTTTGTTTTCCAGTGTAAATATGTAATTATTGTGTTGTGAATAAACTTCCAGAACTGTAGAATATAACAAAAGATTTTGCAAGTTCAAAAGGTTAAGGCTGAAATGTAATGGAACAGCATTGTAAACAACTTTTTTTATACACCGTATGTATCAATTTAAAGATACGCTTCGAGCGTAAAGTCAAGAATTCATTAAGAAAAGGATGTTCTTATAAGGAAGATAATAGTTTATACAGGGTGTCCAGCTTCAACCTTTACAAACTTTTCCAGGTCATTGCTCCAGGCAATAACCTGGAAAAGTTTGCAAAGGTTGAAGTTGGACACCCTGTATAATAATACTTAGGAATTAGGTGGTAAAGAGGGTTTAATTTACTGGAATAGTGTATACATGATACTAGCTGTTGCCCGTCACAGCTTCGCCCGTGATTGAGTTTATTTTATACTTAACAAAATCTCTTTAAAGAGCAACGCAATCTTCTCCCTTAAAAATATTGAAACATAAAGAAATGAAACATAATGAAAATTGTGTGAGCGGAGCCCTGAAGGAATTTCGCCAAACATTTTCTTGGCGAGCACCTATGAGCAAAGATGAACGACCATGTCAAATTTCAATCCCCCCCCTCCACCAACCAATTCCCTATTGTCATCGTGAAGTCTTGTGGGGCGAAGCCATAAAGGAATTTTCCAAAATTATACTTCCAAGAACAATTCTTAGCGAATTTAAAATTGACAAACGTCTATAAGCAAATGTCAAATTTCAAACCCGTAGGCCCTAGAGTAATTTTGAAATAAATTAGTAAGTACCTCTTAGTAAAGAGGTACTTTCTTAGTAAAGAGTAAAGAGAGAGAGAGAGATGTCTTTAGTTAAGAGGAATGCCCAAGTTACAAGATATCCCATTGGATATATGGTGTTTTGAGGTTCTGTGGGAAGGGGCGTTAAAGAAAAATTGCAAAACCGTTTCTTAGTGAGTGTCTATGAGCAAAGAGTAACGCCCATGTATTTGCCCTAGTGTAAATCTTGAGTATTGTGGGGCGGAACTATATTTGTTTAGTACCTATTAACAAGAGGAACGACCATGTCAAATTTCAACCCCGTAGGCCCTAGAGAAGTTTTGAAGTCGTGTGGGGCAGAGCCCTAAAGAAATTCATAAACTATAATTTCCAAGCCCTTTTCTTATTGAGCACCTATAAGCAAAACTATGTCAAAGTTTAACCCCGTAGGCCATAGAGTAATCTTGAAGTCCTGTGGAGCGGAACCTGACAGTATTTCAAAAAGTCTATTTGCAATCCCGATTTTTAGTGGGTACCTATGAGCCAAAAGGATCGTTCATGTCAAATGTTAACCCCGTAGGCCTAATGAAAATTTTGAAGTAGGCCTACTGTGGGGTGAAGCCCTAAAGAACTTCAAAAACTGTATTTGTCAAACCTTTGAAAACTTTTCTTAAATATCAACTTTATCAGCAAAAAGGAACGTCCATAAAACATTTCAACCCCGTAGTCTCTATAGTAGCTTGAGGTTCTGTGGGGCGGAGCAATAAATGAAATGTAAAACATTCTTTCATTGAACACCAATGGGCAAAGAGATCACTTCAAATTTCAACACCGCAGGTCCCTGTAGTTTTTTAAGGTTTGTTGTTTATTTGATTCGTATTTTAATTGGCCCTTATAATAACATTATATTGGAAACTCCACGACCTGCGGGATGGAGCAATGAAATAACTTTTCATCATACTGCACGTAGAACAGCCGTTTCGTAAAACGCGATTGCGCACAGAGAAAAGCCACTCCCGTCCTAGTGATGAAAACTACTATTGTTAACGCGTTTCTTAGGTAGCGCCTATGAGCAAAGAGGGCCCATTGGTTAATAGCTACGTTCCCAAGACGTTTTCGTGCACATCACTAATAACCATAATTTCAATTATTTCTTTTACTACAACACAGTAATGTTAGAATCAATAGGTAAGAAACTACCTCATTTAACGAACATCAATCTTATAAGAAAACTTCTACGACGTACATCAACATTAAGTTTTAGTATCTACTAGTTCTCATTCAAACATTTTTCTGACATTAGGTAGTGTCCAGTACGCATTCATTTAATTTAGTATTATTATTTTGTTCAAAATGGTTTGTACAATATTTTTAACATAGCAACTAGTTTTAAGCGTTATAAAGGAAAAATAACAAATAATCAAATAGAGTATACTGTGTAATAAACCAAACACAATATATACTTAATACTATATGTTTATTATTGTAGTTTTAATTAATCTCCTTCCAGTCTTCTCAGTGATGTAAAGAACGTATTGTAAGGTAAACAAGCATATAATCCTTTTTTAATACCAAACCCTTTCAGGCGAGGGTTTAAAAGCATGTTTGTGCAATCGGGCCCCATACCCTGCAGTGGGGTTTACCCTGGTATGAAAATCTGGGATTTTAAATACGAATTTAATTATTCTTACCTTAAAATAATAAAATTTACAGATGCGTTTTTTATTCATTCATAAGTTTGAAATATTACATTCGAAATATTTATGGTTTATTTATACTAAATGCATGTTGTTGCACAAATGTTTAGTTTTGAGTACAGAAAATAACCTACGACAAATTAACAATGTTTAATATTTGAAAAAAAAAAACAATTTGTTATGTGCAAGATCGATTAATCATTAAATAATAAACAATTGTCATTATATAATTGAATCAACTGGATCTTTCCCCAAACGTTAAGATAAATGGTGATCTATATTGTATTTTTAAACTTTTTGCAAAAGAATTCATGTAACCGTAACAAAAATTAAGATCTAATCATATCACTTATTCTCATCAAAATATACTTACGAAATCACATGAGGTTTATACCGATTTGTTTACTAAACCTTGATATAGTGGGTGCTTTTTTTGTTGAAATGTCAGAGTTGTAATTTAAAAGTGATGTAATTAGTTAAATAATTTGGTAATCGCTTAACATGGCGGTTTTTATATTTTTTTATTTTTTTAAATAAACAGAGTTACTTGTGGGTTGTACTTCAGCTGCCGAGTCCCTCGGTTTGATATCTGAACAATCCTGCTGTCACTAACACCAACAGTTAAACCATCGAGTGGATTGTCTGGAGTTGATGTCTACTCAGGTGGATCAAACCCTCAAAAGATATGTATAGCATTCCTAAATGTTTTCATTCAAAACATTAAAAAATAAGCATTAGATTAGGATAAAAAAATGATATTTTTTATTTTAAATCATGTGTTTGTTAATTTAAGTTTTTTTTTTAATTAACTATTGCGTCATAGAGACAAAAAAAGTTTTTCTTTTATATTATTCGTTATCTTAGAGTCTTAAATGGTATTAAAAGTCTTGACAATATTACTCAAATTTGCAGTCTAATTTTCAAGGAGATTTGTGATATTAAAGATTTTAAATTAATCTGACACCGAACTAAGAATTTAATTAAAAAGGTGGATCCTTTTTTATCTATTTTTAGCGAATTTCCATATAGTTAATACGCTATTATGGTAGTAGTCCAGTAAGATCAATGCCCGGGCGATGTAATATTTTCGTTTCGGATTCCCCAGAAGCAAAAAAAAATAAATAAAAATATATAAATAAATAAATAATAATAAATCAAAAATAAAATATAAAAAAACTAAAAAACATGCGTTAAATTTTATGTATAGGCCTATTACAGATTATGGAAAGGGGGTTTTATAGGATTTTAAAAAGGTCAAAAATGTTAATTTTACATTTTTTTGCCTACAATTTTTTGTATTCAACAATTTGAAGCAAAACGTGTTTTTACTTGGGTTAAGTAGTTACTGAGAAAAAAAATCTATTGCCTAAGTTATTCTTGTGGTAAAGAAACAAACCCCCTTTTCTCGTTTATTTATTAATTCACATAACTCGATAAAAATTAGTATGTACTCTCACTAGATAGGTTTTAATAATAAATTATATAGTATTATATTTTAATATATAATAACAATAATATATAATATATAACAACAATAATACATGTATTATATTTTAATATATAATAATAAAATATTTATAGGTTTTAATGTATATATTTATTATATTTGCTTACAACAACATGTTCCATAGATTTTCCATATGAGGAAAATTAAAATCTGCAAGATATGGATACAATTTGATATTTACCTTCACTTATTATGATTACCCCACATTTTTTAAGAACATGGCATCATGTCCCTTCATGTTGTTCATTCATGTTGTTGTTATGTGTGTGTTACATTTCATGGCATCATACCTACTTACTCATTCCATGACGTTTATGGGGAAAATAAAAATCCCAAATTACAGTTGGGAATTTGCTGAGTACCACAGCAAAACACATGTTAAAAGTAAACTTTAAATTTGGTTGGATATATTTTTTATTGTTATAGCCATTACTAAATGAATTTGCAATAAAATATTTATTTAAAGTCATTAATAACAAATTTAGAAATATTTTATTGAAAATCAAATCCGTAATTTAAGTTAACGTTTGGCGCCTAACAAAGTCAAAGTGTAATAGAGACGACATTTAAAGCCTGTGAAACCGAAATGCTCTTTCGAAAATGTAATCTGTCAAAAGCTTATTATAATGACTGAAGTAACATCAGAGGTTGTCACACTCTCTTTGCCTTTCAGTCTCGTATAATTTATTAAAAAAATTATACAGATGAATCGTTTATTTAATATTTATATTTTTAAGTGTTTCTTTTGAATTAATGTAATTCTAAATTGTAACTTTGTTAGTGTCAAAGTAATTATGGAATTTAAAGTAATTATGTAGTCTTGCTCCCTTTTTAATTATATTATTTGTATTATGTTTCTTTTTATGGGTTTAGACTGTGAATAACTCTTTTTTAATACTCCAAAAAATTACACAAAGCTTTAATAACTAAATTTCCTCACGTTTAATGAAAACATTTAAAGCGAACTTTAATGAAGTAGTACAAGTTTTTTACATAAACAACATAAAAAACGAAGTAGCTTAAATATGTTTCTTCTTATGAGACTTAATATTTATTTTATGGCTTACTATTATGTTTGGTCAGATATACATTGAGATGTTTTCTAAATATCCCAGGACGTTTGTTGTTAAATTAATACGTATTTAACTTGTATTTGATAGTAATTAATAAACCCCTAATTAGGTGAGCCATTTTAAATACGATCAACCGTCCATGTGAGAACGAAGGCTCATTAGCCAGTCCAGCTGGCGGTATTGTGTCAGTGGGCTGATGGCCTGGGTTACCAATCAGTATCAGATTAAATGGCCGACAGCCGATCGGTTCAGGAAGAGTTCAAAACTAATCCTTGCCAGTCCAACCCAAACTTTGCACCTTAATAATTGCAATTACAGCGTTTCTGGGCTTAACTTGTTCATCCGATTGTACATATTTTATGTCTTCTCTGTTACAGCTATAATTTGAAAACAAAAATTGAAAATAATATTCAATTTTAAATTTGTTGATATTTATAATAACTATCATAAGATAAATTAGGAAAAAGATTTTATTGATTTAAGGAACAATTTATGTAGCGTACCAAATTCAAAATTTTAACATTAATCATATTTTACATTCTAAGCCTTTCTTACTATATAACATTAAGCACGAAGCTTCAAAAATTCTTTAAAAAAAATTATCATTTCGGTGTACAAGGGCATAGTGACATAACTGACTGGTGTTGTAAATGACTGGTTCTGACATTTCTTGGAAATGTGAGAATTATAAATTTACAACGTATGATAAATTTAAGGCACTAATTTAACTAAACAATGTGACTAATAAGTTTTCCAAATTTATAATCAATTTAACTTTGATTGGGTTAGCCCTTTCGTATGTCATGATTAGATCACAATTTGTCGACTAATACTGTATAAGAATAATAATTTTATAATTTAATCTGCTACATGTAAGGTCAGGTAATGGCATTATATTTTGTAGTATTTAATAGCATCATAAATTTAATTGCATTATAATTTAATGAGAATACCAAATATTAATGCTAAAAACTTTAATTACTTGATGTTTAGGGTGTTGATCGATGGGGAATTTTAAATGGGTCCAGGATTGTTGTTGACTACTTACAAAAAGTCATCATTGCTTCACTCAAGGTAAAAATATTGGCAATTACTGTAAAAATTATAAAATTAATATATTTAGTTCGTAATACAAATTATTTGGAACATTTCGAATCATTCATAAGTAAAACAAAATATGTGTATGTTTCATTACCTACAGTAAATTCCTGTACTCTTTACGTAGGCGAAATACATTTTAGACATCTTTGTAGCAAATGTAAATATACTATAAGTTATGGTTTGTTTAAAGAAAATAAATATAAAGAAAACTTCCAAAGTAGTATGGTTATGGATGTAAACTTGATTCCTTTGGATTCACAATCACTTTAAAGCATGATAACTCTCACTGGAAAATTGTAAATGTCTAATACTCGAAAACAAACAATGAGGTTACCACTACCAGCCGTGTCGCGTCGGTCAGCGCCTAGGGACTTCAGCATGCTGACCCGCCGCAAAGCGGCAGCAGTTTAAGTGCTCGGCCTACCCCCGGTTTGGCGACAGTTTAACAGATAATCTGCCGGCCACAATTCAGGCGTTTGTTGTCACTCAGCTTGTGTTTGTGCTTTTGGTTGTGCTCGTCATCCAGCAGTTGACTCCCGTCAGCAAATCACGAGATAAACGCGATTTAATTGGCATTTCATGTAGTTAAATGCATACAAACTGGGTCGGACGAGTTTAAAAGAGGGTATTTACTGTAACAAGTACTGTTAGTTTAAATTAAATTGTTTAATATAGTTTTTCTTCAAATGTAACATCCAATGTTGCTAAATTTAAAAAAAAATGTATGGAATGAATAATTTACTATAGAATATGGTAGTCTCAAACTCGTATTACCATAAACATATTATTTATAATTTATTATCATCAAATTTAAATGATCGATACATTTTAACGAAAAGTCCATCAACCAAACACGAAAGATTTATGTAGTTTAATTGTTATTTTAAATAGCTAAGTTTTAATAGTGTACATACCTAATAATGAAAATCCTGTGGTTGCGATAGAAACTAGTCTCGACTCACGTCGGAGTCATCATCGTGTTTCGATGTGAATTCTCTTAAAATGAAGATCATCAAAATGATAAAAAGTTTAACAAATGAACACGGACACATGCACAGAACAAACGACACGACGGACATGAACACATACGTACGAATAAACAGTTACGTCGTTAAAACCTACTAACCATTTATGATACAACTGTTTTTTCTATAATTATACCTTGAATCAGACAACCCTGATCCACATGGTTATATTTTCTACCAATCAAAAAGAATAACAAGCGTTATTTTAGCTACCTTTTTCAGTACATTCAGTTCATTTCCCCCACACAACCCTTCTTCACCTGTACTCATGTATTTACCAATATATCACACATTTATATAACTTTTGCCTATTTTACAAGTTAAATTGGACTATTAAACAGACAGTATCATTATGTAAGAATTTAAACTGTTTATACAAAGTGTATTATACTGAATATTCATAACGCCTATTAACGATGTATATTAAGAACGCATTAAATGAAAACCATTTTATATGTAAAATGAATATGAATAAAGAGCTACATATTTACGCACATTGCATGTTTAACCAAATTAAAAATTACATGGCACTCAGCAACGTAACAGAATCCATAAAGCCTAAACAAGAGTAGAGATTGTCCAGGGGCTACGAAATAACGAGCTCGACGTTGAACAAAGAGTGTCTACATGGACACACAAGTCATACAGACCGTGTCGTTGCAATATTTAGTTTCCTTTACAAATATAATATACGACCGTAACAGCACCCACACATAGATTATTATTTTACATTTTAAAGTCACAATAATAATTCAACTTGTTGTACTTTTTTCAAAGTTAGTGGAAAATTCTGTATTACGATATGACCAGAATTCTAAAATGAAATTTTAATATATTTATTATATTTTAATATAAAATAGTAATATATTTTATGCTAAAAAAACAATTAATTATTTTGTTCAATCAGTATTAGTTAGGGCCTATAAAATGTTAGGGACTTCACTATTTTATTGTTTCCTTAATAAAGTACACATTTTTTTGTGCATCTAGATTGATTAAAATATTTTGCTCCTACTTGTATTATATAATTTATAAAGCAGTGTGTCCTTTATATAAATCCATGTACCTTTTTGGAATATAAAAATTACTCTGCCTCAGTTAGTTAAGATTTGAACTCGAAAGATGACTAAACTAATTTATTTAGTAATGTGTTGTATGTTACTTTTATAATTCCGTGTAATTAACGACGGAAAAATATAAAACTTTGATAACACATAATAAATGATAAGCATAAAATATTTTCTTTAAAACGTCCCTCTGTAAAATTTTTCATTTAAAGCATTACATAAACTTATCAGGTTAATCAATAACCAGTCCCTTTGTTAAATGATTGACGTTTATTTTTTCTTTCCAAACTGTCCCACCTACGAGGAAGTTAGAGTGGTGAGTTTCCCCAGACCTCACGAGATAGTGACAGAGCGTAATGGAGTCATCTGCTCCATTAGTGGGGTTATTGGGTCAGACCGAGCTATCGCATCCATTAGTGTTCGTAATCAGGGGGAAGAACCTCAGACTGGAGTGATTAAAGAACTCCGACCTGTGGCGTTTAAAGAGTAATCCATCATAGAGGTGATTAAAATAAAAATTCTCTCTCTTCGGTCGTTAATCATGTTGTAATTTAGTTTAAGACGATGAAATAGCAGTTCCATTGACTTCCTGGCTTAGTGACAAATCTTAATTAGTATATTTTATTTATTTTAAATTTATCCATCTACATGATATGAACGATCAACTACATAAACAGATTATATTACATTTTGCCTTCATCACCTATTCTATCGTTAACTATATATTAGAGGGAAGGGCTATATAAAGGGATATGAATAAATATTATTACTCTGTTAAAATAATTATCAGAAAATTAAATAAAGCTTTAAAACACAGATAAATTAATAACGAATAAAATAGTAGATACAAACACAACGATATGTACTTCAACATAGCAGATTGATAAGTCATATTTTTTCAGTGATTTTGATATAGTAATATTTAATATCCAATATTTAATATTTTAATATTTAATATATTATATTTAGTAATATTTAACTAAAGTGTGTCTGTTCTATTGTAGGACTAATGCATAAATATTAATTGGCATGCGCAATTGTGATTGTATTACATATTCTGACAACTATTTACATTCACAAAATATTTTACTATACCTACAAAAACACTGTAACTCGTATTCTAATCTAAAACCTAGTAAAATTAAAACTCGTTCAATTAAGCTACCGCTGACACAAATGCGTGGAAAGTACAATGAATATTTTTAGCCTTCAGAGTGATCTTTATATGGATAGGTAGCTGAGTGGGTAGAGTGCTCGCCTTTGAATCCGAAGGTGCTAATACGATACTGTGTAAAGCTAGTCGCATTTCAAAGGATCGATATTGGACCCAGTTGTCTATTTGCCATTGTGCTATTATGCTTTTTAGAGGCTGGACGAAGGTAGATAGTAACAAGATTGGGACCTGGACGTCAAAAACGCTAAAGAATGCCCCAGGCTTAGGGAAAGACAAACAAAATAATTGTCATACGTCAAATTTAAGGCGGAGACCTTAAAAGTAATTATAATAAGTTTGTTTAAACAATTATTTTTAATCAAATTCCAGCAAATTATATAGGTTATAATGTTAAATCCTTATATGTGTAATGTATATGTTTATAATTATCAGAGAATATCAGGTTTATGAGCTCTATATACATGGGAAAGGGCAGACGACAGCTAGATAATGAGGGTGGCACTAAATGCGCAACAAAGACAACTTTTGTCCACCCGTACACCCCTTAAACCCGTCAGTGCGGCCACAAAAGCCGGTTCTTTTCCTGCATTTTCCTCTCCAGCCTGCATTCCTGCTCCACCTGTCTGCCCATTTCATTGTTTTCTATAATTGGTCATATATAACTTTATTATGATTGTTAGATCAATTAAAATTTAAATAAGAATGGTAAACTTTTCAAAAATCATGGAGACTCTTAAGTATTTTGCCCTTCGTATAATAATTTACTAGTTTATCCTTCCTCCAAGAAATGAAGAAATAATTAAATATTTACCATTGAATGATCGCCATATATTTTTATTTTACAAAAATATATAACTTTGAATATGATTTATGAGTTCCATATTTTTATCAAAAGTCCTTTACAGCTCTCTCATTATAAAAAGAGTTATTGTACGTCCTTGAAATACTGTTATGGCATTACGGTTGCAACAACCATTTTTCAATCGCTCTTCGTTTTAATTCTAAGTACCAGGGGGATCGAGCTTAAGCTCGATAAAATTATTACTTTCCTTCTCATACAAAGCTCGTTTGCTCCGCTCACTCGCCCTCTTCCATTTTAAAGACGAGCTCGTTCGCTTCGCTCACTCGCCAAGCCGAAGAGTCCTGCACTTTGGTATAATTTTCTTATACTACAGGTTAAATATGTAACACATTCGTTTATATCTACCGTTATCAGCTGATTTTTGTTCAATTAATAAAATCTTCATAAGGATAACATGGAAACTTTGAAGGGCTCTAGCGCGAAAACCGGATTTTTTCCCAGACATGGGACCAGTTCCAATCGATTTCTGGTGGCCAAACCCCCATTTTTATTCAATAAAAAAATAAAAAATCCTTGGAGCGAAAAAAAACTTTGCCCGTACAAAAAGAGCTTGTTTTAGAGTAGGCCTATAAGATTTCATAACAAGATTGGCATAAAAAGGCTTCCGTTTTTCATCTTCTATTTTTTATCGTTTAAATTTTGAAGAAGTTAATGAATTGTTAAAGTGTAATAAATGTAGTTTTCTCAAATTTTTATATTGAAAAAAAGCGGAAATATATACTTTGTTATTGCATTTTGGACCAATGATTTAGTATGACATTAAAGGGCACCATCAAAATGCATTGTATCAGAAAAATAAATGTTTATATAGGATTTATATCTTTATTATGAAGGAAAATCTTAAGTAGTATCCAACATAACATTAGAGATACTAAGCAGCCTTTAATAGATGTTATTTTTACTCAAATTAATTATACAATTGATTTAACTTACATTTTAATATTTTTAGTGCAATGCTCTTAATATCAGTACAGTTTTTCCAATCGTATTTTCTCTGTCACGTGTTACTTAAAGTGGAGTATAAAACATGTTATTTATTGGGATCTCATATGGACATGATATGTCTGTTATGCCATTGTAGGTTACACCTGTAGATCTGTAATATTAAATTGATTGAGATCATCGCTTCATTCTATATTATGGAGCTACTCTCGTACAAATATTTGTTATTAACTTATCGTTTCAAAAAGTATTACTGCTAAATCATCAAAACTTAAATATAAATAATGCCAAAAAATATTAAATATCAATTTTGCATATAAGCCAAGCTATCAAAATTTATTTTCTATAATACTCAGGACGAACTCTCCGTTTATAATTATTGCTTTTGAAAGCTTTTGAAATAATATTCAAGGAATCTTTAAATGGTCTTTAATATACGTTTTAGCAATACTTACTGATCAGATTTTAGGTACGGCACAGTAGTGTGGAAACTTTTTTTAATTTTGTAGAACATTTTGTTTTGTACATTAATGTGCTAGAGCCATTCCCAACAATTTACAAATTTGGACCAAAAACATTGGTGATTTTGAAATAACTGGATGACAAAAATAATTCTTCGTTAACATCTGACTAAGACGTCAACATAATGAAGTGCAGCACAGTCGTAGTTTGTAGTTTAAATACGAATTTATTATGTGTCAAAGGATATTTAGAATAAATATTTTACTCTTAAAAAAAAGATTCTCTGCCATTACTTGTTAAATATTGAATAGTTTTTTACCTGTAAGACACTATATAACTCATAAATAAATAGATATTTTTACTATTTTGATTTTTTTATTGACATAATTTCCAATTATATAAATTGTAGCTTTAATATAATTGACCAGGAGGATTTTGTAAGATCATGTTCCAATAATGTTGGCAGCGGGGTTGGTTGGAGCTCTGTTGTCAATTAGTGCTGGTAATCTGACATTGGAATCGCCAGTCCAACCGAGTTTGAATATTGATACAATGCCATTGCATAATTGGTTAACCAAATGGTAGAGTTAAATTGATTCTAAGTAGAACAACGAACAAAAAAGCATTCGAAAATTTTTCTATCATTATTTGCGTATCACAGTTAGGTTTGAATTTTTTATAAACAAACTTCCTTGAATTAGAAAGATGAAATCTGTAATAATTCTACAAATAATATTTGTATTGCCAGAATACTATGCATTTTGATGGTTTTTAATAAATAGTTTATCCAATCACAATATAGAAACCAATGAAAAATTTATATAGTGATACATTTTAGAGAAACGGGGTCTTCATTGAAAAACAGTGTATTTTATATTATTAAAAAGAGTATTGTTTAATATTTTTTCTGGTAAACCCATTCGAACAAAAAAAGTAAAAATAAAAAACAGAAGTTAATAACCAAGCATCATTTCTATCTTTTGAAGAAGAAGAATTTGTGATCCGACTGGTATTTTTCTGCTATTTCGTTCTTTCACTGTTTGAACAGTAAAAATACCCCCGTCGCAGCAGACCTGCGTACTCAGCGAATTTCCAAATTAGTAATATTAATTTTGACCAGCTAAACTTGTAAACAAAATTTCATCACTTGTTCATAAATAGAGAAATAAATGTCTATTCTCCTTAAGATAAATATAGGAAAGATTATGCAGGTATGCTGCCATGGGGGACACTAAAGAAAGGTTTTTAGCATAGAAAAAAATTTATTTCGACCATATAATGCCATATAGTAAGTTTCATATATATATCTGTCCATAAATAAAAAAGTTTGTCTATTCTCCATATGATTAACATGGGAAAAGAGTATGCAGGTTTGCTGCCATGATAAGTACAAAAACCAAGATTTTTTATCTTAAATGGATGAATCTCAACCAAATGAAGCTAAATACCAAGTTTCATCCAAAAATATTAGTTAATAAGTGAAATATTAACACATCCCAATTCTCCATAAGATTAACATTGGAGATCCAAAATACAATGTACTGTCTTTAGACTTTGTAATATCTCGGTA
This sequence comes from Neoaliturus tenellus, assembly GCA_030545055.2. Taxonomy (NCBI): domain Eukaryota; kingdom Metazoa; phylum Arthropoda; class Insecta; order Hemiptera; family Cicadellidae; genus Neoaliturus; species Neoaliturus tenellus. Next base: position 166,646,027 of record CM061534.1, on the reverse strand, counting down.
ACCAATGAAGATAGAGCAAAGCTTCAAAATACTAAATTGTGTGTTTTTTTTAGCTTAATCCAATGGTCAAAATAAAAATTTAAAATTTTTAAAATTTACATATGAAAAATGCAAAAAAACCCATTTTTGGGGTACAAAACCCCCCAAAACTACCCCTTCCGGTAGGTCAATATGTCTGGTTTACGAACTCATCCGAATAAATGTAGGATTACACATCTCTACCAAATTTGGTGTCGATTGGACTATTTTTACGAGAGTAATCGTGTCCAGGGACACATATATATATACATATATACATATATAAATATATACATATATACATATACATATATACATATACATATATACATATACATATATACATATACATATATACATATACATATATATATATATAAAAATTTTAATGACTATTATTTTTGGTCTCTGGGCACCTCAAAACGAAAAAGTAACATGGTCCCGGGCTTAGGTCTTACCATGAGACCTACGGTAATAGCTTATTCCTTATGGGAAATTCGCTAACAGGTACATTTTACATAGGATTAAAATATTTTAAAAGAATATGCCAGTCATCCTTAACTGTATAAAAAGTTAAAAAAAAACTCACTAAAGCACTAAAATGTTATTGACATTTAGTAGTGCGTTTAAAATAAATTTTATAGTTACATTAAACTGAAAATTGTTTATTTCATAGTAATACACAGGCGGTAGTAGACAGTTGAGTACCCTAAAAGGGTCTCTATTGTCTTTCTAAATTCCCCCTCCTTTTCCCTACCAGCCACAAATGTTAGTTTCATCGTCCTCTCTTCAACCATGAAATGCCATTTGACGCATGCTGCCCACATTTACAAGCCATATGTTTCACTAATTAGAATGAAGTTCTGTTGTAAAGCACTCCCGCTGTTCCAGTGTGCAAATGTTTATTCAAAGTTTCTTTATGGAGGTTTACTACCAGCATGAAGGACGGACTGGAAATATAATTATGTTTTAGTTTCCTCTCTTGGAATCTGTTTTATGCCGGAGCCTTCGAGTTGATATTAGAAGTTTTGAAATACCTGAACATATACCACAGTTTTCATATAAAGTTTTGGAGACAATAGAAGATTTTGTTACGTTCAGTTGGTTTATTGCATGTGATTGTCACAATTAAGACTTTTACCAAAGGATTCTCTTCCATTGAAGTCCATTCAGTGAATTTAAAGACTTTTTCACATATAAAATGTTTACACAAGAATAAATTTTAAAATAATAATAAAACATTGTAAAACCTGGTATACACAAAGATTTAAATAAGGAAAACTTTAAATCCTAAAATTTCTGTTGAAATAAATATATAACCTAACCTAACTTAGCTATATTGGCAGGTGTAGTAGAATCAAATGCCTCAAATTAAGTTAGTTCTCTACCATACTATGGCGTTGAAAAAAATTAGAGACGGTGCAGTGTGGTACAAAACCCCTCCCCTCCCCCTCTATTACGGTGAGCAATCGTGTTACTGCATTTTGAATCCAAGCGAGGGCCCGATAAGTAGGCCTACCAAAATAGGGTGTGAAACCTATGGTACCTTGCATGGGTCGTAAAAAATTTAATAGTAAATTTTGTAATAGCTGTTTCTCATAAATTTATTACTAAAATGATTTTCAACGTGCAAAAAAATTACGGTATTGCACTTTCATTCATTCCTGAATAATTTTCAAGAAACCATAAATTTGTTTGTTTAATAGTTGATATTATTGAAGTGGATGTGAAAGTGATTAACATCGAAACATTATTATTTCAATTGGAGTTCATTTGTTAATATAGGCCACACAAAGAATATTTTTGTTTATATTCCAATTAATTATATCTCTGTAGATAATTGTAGCTTTACGTTAAATACGGTTAAATTCACTCCGTTGTAAGGAAAGCACCAGGTTGTATTTTCATTCAGTGAAGTATAAAAGGCGGTTTGAAATCTTTTGTGCCTATTGTTACCACAGCTAATGCACTCTGCTCTGCCTCGGAAGTGCAAGAAAGGTCTATTGTCCTAGAGTAGTTTTGAATCAATTATAATTTATAGTAAAATAAAAATTTTACTCTTATTTATTTTACAATATATCTGCATATATTACCTTATACCATTAGGTATTACAAATATTAAACATTATATCATACTTCCTTGCTCTATTGTTATTAGCACGACAAAGGTTTTTTTTTCAAATGAGGTCATTAAAAAAATCAAAAATCATTATCAAATTCCCTTGCCCTTCTAGAGAAAACACTCTATTGAGTGTTTTCTCTATTATGAGTGGAAGAATTATTATTCTTCCACTGACATAACAAAAACATTGCATATTTAAATACACCTAATGATTTCAATGTCGATTTAACACATGATTGGACATATATGGACATGTGTCAGCTCTTTTAACTAAAAAATATAATTTATCATAATTTTCAAATTTATTATAATTTATCATAATTCCTTAAAATTTCCAGTTCAATAAAATAATTCAAAATATAAAATAAACTGATGTTAATTACATTTTGTATTTTTCAGTATAGGAAAATACTGTATACAAAGAATTCCTAAAATGTAGAAATTGCCTTTCCGTGTCATTCAACATAGATATTATACAGCAAACCAATTGATGGTACTGTATTATGCTTAGGTCGCATTACATTTCCCCATACATTTGACATATTTACCTGCAATGTGGACATAATGAAGTCGCTAATGTAAGGATAGTTAGTTGTCCATTAGACTCAGTAATAATGCCACTTTATAGCAACGGCCCGCAGCTATTGTACTGAGAATTCCAATTAGTACAGTAATGTAATCGATTTTTGTTAGCTGTTTAAGGAAAAAATGTACATAAAATATACATTGGTGATAAAATATGTACTTAACTCCAAACATTTCAATATCTTGCACGGGTAACATAAGCATCAATTTTTGCATTTGTGTGGTAAATATTTGCTCAATATTCCTGGACTGTACAGTTATAACAAATTCCAGTTAAGACAATAGCATTGGACACATATTTAACAAACATTAAAATTTACGTTTTACAAAAAGTCTTTACTGTCATATTAGGTCATCCTTCTGGATTTAGAAGAAAAACCTTACATGTAATAAGTAACATACAGTTGAGGTCGGATTTTTTACATATAATTTTAATAAAAGAATGTTAAAATTCGAATGAAGTAGGCTTAACAAGAACAAATAACATTTTATACAAGACTTCGGGATGTTTAAAAAAAGCTTAGAGAAAATGTTATTAATATATAATATCATACATAATATTAAATATCTTTCAAAACAGCAATATGCCGCTCAAACAACATAAAAAGGTCTAGTATCACGGGAGTTGGTACATTTTTTTACTGAATTTCACGTGAATTGATACAATGTTTAGTTGCTTCCCATACCTGGCTCCAATAAAAAGTTTTAGTCCGGATTGTAGCATTTCAATCTGCTCATTATATTTTTTTATAATATGCACATATCAACCTGATTAATTTATCCAACAATCTCATCTTCTGACTCCTGGATAGTTGACATGTCCGTCAGGACTTAATCAGAGTAAATTTTTCTACCTGGTATGAAATAGTTATTTTTAAATGTATGAATTTACATGTGGTAAGTAAGTACAAGGTATTTTATTAATTTTTGTAAAAGATCGGTAAAAATGTTAAAGCAGATCAAGACTTAAATTACTACTGTATACTATACAGAAGACGTTTTACACTCCTAATAAGAAGAGATAAAAGTAGTGTCAAATTGTTGGTGCTGGCTCAGTTCAAGGTCACCTGAGGGATGACGTCATCGAGGTCAATGACCCCACCGATGACGTCATCGATGACGTCATCGATTGCGTCATCGATGACGTCATCACTAATGACGTCATTTCTATGACGTCACACCCATGACGTCACAGAAATGACGTGCTGATGACGTCATCACCCCTTACGTCATCAAAATGACGTCACCGGCGCCACTGAGGTCAAGGTCACGCCGAAACTTAAAATTTTTTGGCACTTTTGCCGTTTCTCGCACTACGCTCCGAGTTTCAGTCAGAGTCCCCGTGACCTTGACCACTTGGAGCGAATTTTCGACGAGAAACGGCAAAAGTGCCAAGTTAAACTCGAGTTTCTGACATGACCCTGCCTAAATGGGCAATCAATTATCCCTCAGGTGACCTTGAACCAGCACAACACCAACAATTTGATATTACTGTGACCTTGAAAACCTAACAACGGAGCGCCGACACCGATGCGCACCCCACGACAGCCACCGAGTGACTGACTGTCAGGCTCTGTGTACTCTAGGTATATGGGGAAGTGGAGGGGGAAATCTCAAGGTCATCCAAATGGAGTTTTAAAAAAGTTGAAGAGTAGAAAGACTACTCTTGTGCTTCCTGGGCGACCTCATCAATTTCCAACGGATCTGTAAACCAATCCGATCTGTAGCGGCAGGAGTCCAGAAAACAGGTGCACCACCCATCAGGTTGTCCGTAGCACTTCCGACAATTGGTAAGATTGGAGAAATGAAATTTAATACACCGCTGCGGACAACAAGTGTAAAAGTAGTTGGATTTGAAGATTTTGAAAGTTTGTAGTACCGGTGGTGGCAGCTGTTGGTTCTTGCATCTACACCTGCAACATCCGAAGCATTCACATTGCCGGCAGGCCAGCCCGTCCACTTGCCATCTTGGTAGTAGGAAACACTTGCCCTCGCAGTAATAGTTTGTCCCTGTCTCTTCCTCCCAAAGCTTCTTTGCACAATGGATGACGCCTTGTATCTCTAAACACTTATGCTCGCAACATGAGACACGCTTAGTTTCCATACTTGATGTTGCTTCGGCGAGGGAGCAAGATGAAGTCATGCCGTGGTCAGCGGGAATGGAGCTTATATAAACTAAGGTGAGTGGAGGGGGAAAGGTCAAGGTCATCCAAATGGAGTTTTAAAAAAAGAAAAGAGTAGAAAGACTACTCTTGTGTATCTATAGCGATTTCATTGATAGTGAGTGCTTCTGTATGCCAAGTTGATCTGTACTGACAGGCTCCTAAATAATGTTTGCAAAAACCTGCAAAATGATTGTTGCACAATTTGCAGCCAGTTAGCTGTTTTAATGTGAATTCAATGCAACGTTCAGGGCAACAAGTGTACTTATGCCCTCTCATCTGGTACACATGGAATGTCTTCAACTCCGGTTTCGGCTTCTTCCAAGACTTGCACTTACACATGCATTGACCAAAAGCTTCACATTTTCTACACGCCAGGCCATCCGCAACATCAATGTCATTCGGCCATGAAAAACATTTCCGTTCGCAACAGTAGTTGAGTTGACTCTCCATGTTGCTGTGGTGAAGGTGCGCGATGAAATGATGCTGCAGTCATTGAGAGTGCACCTTAAATAAACTCAGTGGAGGGGGAAAGGTCAAGGCCATCCAAACGGAGTTTTAAAAAAGATAACTAGTCGTCCTCCTCCTCCTCATCCGTTGTACTTAGAGAGCTGTCAGACGAAGAGCCCCGTGCAGGTGCTCCCCAGATGAAAAACAAATCAATTTTAAAACGAAGACCAGGATCTTGCATCATCAATTCCTTTAATTTGTCACATACTAAGTCGACCTTGTGTAAGGTGTCAACAACAAGCTTCCAATTCGTTGGTTCAATATAACTTGTAGTAGAGTCTGCCTCGCTGATAACCACATCCTCCGGCCGTATTGGAGTGTAAAGATGTGTAAAGTTCTTCGGCTGTAGCTGAGGTTCAGGCTGGCTGGAAGTAGAAGGTTGAGTGTGGACCCCTGTCGCATCGAAATCCATAGTCATTCTACATTCAATGTTGGGGTTTTCGTTTAATACATACACCAATTTCTCATGCAACATATCCACTTCTGCCGAGTCTTGCAGATGAACATTCCAGGAAAATGGCCATTCTTCATCCGTAGTGGAGTCAACTCGAGAAAGAGTGCTGTCCGCCATGATAGCTAAGCAAGGAATGATGTGAGCTACAGACTGTGGTAACAGTATTGAAAAGTAGAGGGGGTAAACCAAAAGTATGTGGAGGGGGTATTTTCAAGGTCATTTAATTTGGGTTTTAAAAAAAAAGGAAATAGTGGAGGGGGAATTCTCAAGGTCATCCAATTTGGGTTTTAAAAAAAAAAGGAATGAAGGTTACTCCTCTTCAGCCTCGTTGTCCCCCACATCCTCATTAGCCTCATCTTCATCGACGTCAGACTCGCCGTAAGGGTAGATCGGGGACATGGGCGAATATTGTGGTGATTGTTGACCGTTGTTATCGTCCCCTTGCATTCTGACTTGGGACCAATCATAATTTAAATTCATTTGTATTATGATTCCAGGGTTGTCCCGCAGTATTTCCTTCATCCGTTCGCAAATTGTTTCCAAATAGTGTACACTATCGATCGACAGTGTCCAACCCGTACTTGTACCGACATCAGTAGTGGAGTCAGCTTGGCTGATGGTGTTGTTGTCTGCCATGGTTGCTTGTCGGACAAGGAATGACGGTTGATGTGATGCTCATGCAGGAACATGGTGAAGTGGTGGGGGGTGTGGTGGAGTAGTGGGGGTATTTTCAAGGTCATCCAAACGAAGTTTTAAAAAAAGGAAAACCTACAAAGTAACATTGAAACTTTCCAATTGATGGTGGCGAGCGTTTTCTTCTGCAACCTTGCCGACACATGTGACTATGCCATACAGTATGAAAAGTACAACCATAATAAGGCCGAACAATAAAAGATAGCCGTTGACTATCATGATATTTTCTGAGTGGATCTGCTTTCTTCTTATCGCCCTCTCCTGCATCCTCTTCTCCAACTCGTGGACGAAGTCACAACATGCGTGAGGACATCTTTCATCTGTTGGTAGGTTTGCCATTGTTGATGTTGTCGGTGTGGCTGTTGAAGATGGAATGAGGTTTCCAATTGCGATGTGCCATGTACACCAATAGTCAAGTGGTGGGGGTAACAAAGCAGTGGAGGGGGAAGTTTCAAGGTCATCCAAATTGTGTTTTAAAAAAACCTATCTTGTTACTGAGCTTATATGTCAGTAACAAGATAGGTGTTTTTGCTCTTTTACTTCTTTAATATAATGAAAAAATATACATATTCTACAATGGTTAGGACAAGAAATACAACTGCTAGTCAGCTGAGCAATTGTAGTCCAAGTTGTCTGGCTCGGTCTTCATGGACGCTGGTGAGGAAGCCGTCGAGGAGTGTCCAGGCTCTTCCTTTGACTGCCGGGTGTTCCGTATATTGCAAGCGTAAACTTGCACATTTATACGGTAGCCTCGTGCCACCATCAGCTGCAACTCCTTGTATAAGTCGTTTAGCTCCTGCTGAGTCTTGATGCTCACCTCCTCGTAACTTGCGCAACTGACGTTGAGAGACATCCTGATGTTGCTAGGTTGGCTGCTGGAGTAGAAATGAAGCCGAGGCACAGCGTTTGGAGGTACATGGAAAAGTGGTGGGGGTGATGGTGGTGGGGGTATGGAAGATGCAATTAAACACTTCTAAACTTTTTCCATTGATACAAAGGGATGGAACAAATAGCACAGGTGTCCTTGTAGTTTTCAAATCTAAACATTGGTGCTAGAAATCCAAACTGTTTTCTACCACCTTCCTGTACGAACCGTCGAAGGTCTCTGACGGCAGCATTGCCACAAGGCCTACAAAACTTTTCCCCGTCTTGGAACCTATACCAGGAGTATCCCGAATACCCTCTATTATCTTTCTTGTACTCCTCGATATCCTGCTTTACTGTTATAGGGATATTATCTCGTAAAGCCATCTGGAATAAAGATGCGTCAGTTATAACTCGTTGTAAGCAAAGCTCGTACAAGGTGCTCATCGTTTGCTAGTTGGCAACAGAATGACCGTTTTTCGCATCCAAGCAGGTTTGAATCCTAGTGCGGTAGTGGGGGTAATTACGGTAGTGGGGGTAGTTGTGAAATGCAAAGGTCAAAGGTCAAGGTCACCCGCGAAGTTTAAAAAAAAATGCAACATATCAATACGTGAAGTTCGTCACATATTGATATGTTGCATTTTTTGTTTTTTTTAATTTTTTTTGTCTTTTATGATTCGTTTATTTATAAAACATTACAACAACAACATATTTACAACATTAAAACTTAAATCTAACACTGCTGCTTGTCAGCGATGTGGATGGTCAACTCTGTAGAATTGCTACCCGTGCAGCCGTGCGACACCAGGTATAGACACCCGGGTTGAATAGAGCGAAGATCCTCGTTTTGTAGAAGATGGACGAATCTCTTGGGCAGGTACACCTGGAACTTTGGTTCATCCCCCGGAGTAAACGGTGCCTCGCTGAGACTGCAGCAGATGGCCTCCCCAACTGTAGTCTCCATCTTCTTCATAGCATGGATTATGTAGTGCTTCTCGTCTTTTAGTTCCGAGCACTTCTTTACAGGTAATATTGTTGACTTGGAGTGAGCATTGAACTGCTCGACCAAAGTCTGAAGGAACTGGTGAGATGCCATGGTCAGGTTACAGATCGTCTTCTTGCTCGGAGATGTTGTCGTCTCGGAATCTCGAGTAATACTCATGCCAGGTCCCTGTCTGCTCCCCACTTATATACTCTCCGTTACCCCCACCACTCCCCAATTCCCCACTTTGAAGGTAAGAGGCGAGTTTATAGGCATTTTTCAAAGCGCAATGTCTATCTTTATCATGTTCTGGGCTTTTTGTACAAATACATATGGTTTCCAGCATGTATTGATAATTCTTATCCAATTCCACATCATTAACCGGAACATGAGTAAATCCTTCGATCCATCTTTTCTTTTCCAGCCCCTTTGTGTAAATATTGGTAAACTTGTCTGAAAAGTGATGCATAATGTGATACAAGTCCGTGTAACTTGTAAAACCATCATACCAATCGATATGATGGAAGTGTTTTGAAATCCATCTGTTGGTAGTAGCGGCTTTACTAGTTAAAGACGAATAAGAACATGGTGGTTTAAATAAAAACGAATAAGGAACACTTGTATTCATGTCCAAAAACACAAGTTCTTTTATAATGAATCTATCATCATTACCACGAAACGCTTGAAACTCAATAATACCAGGCTTGGACTTTACTTGTTGTTCTTCTCCCTTGTCCATTTTGAAGGTCACACGTCTGCTCATTACGAAGTCAGGAGGTCAACTGATTTCCACACCACGGTAGGTACTACTTTTATACCAGGCCGTACAGTTGTTGGCGCGTTGGTGTATATTTAACGTGGGCACCGTCCCCAATAGGCCTAACCCCACAAAATGTTGGTTAATGTTTTAAAAACTAACCATTGTCATTTAAGTTTCCATCTTTATATTTTCCTTATTTTCATTTTCATCACTAACACTTGATTCTTCTCCTCCATCTTCCTCTTCTTCCTGTTTTACTGATTTCTTATGTAGTTGAGCGTACTTTTCCAATTGTCTCCACATCTGTACTTCATGAGGAACTCTATTAAATATAGAAGTATCCACAGGTCCGTATAATATAGGTGCGTCCGGTTGTTTGTCCAAAGTGTCTTCCAGATAATCTTTAATAATCGAACTTGAAAACACCAGTTGTCTCAAGTATCTTGTTATAGGTTCAGTAGCACAAGTTAAAATGAAAAACTCCTCTCGATTAAGTTGAATTTTGTTATCATGTCTTGTTGTGTCTCTAAACCGTAGCTGATGATCACCACGTTGTTTAATGATATCAATTTCCACATTTGAATCCAAAAGTCCTACTCTTGTCTTTCTTCCAAACATGTTACTACTTAAATAGCATTCTAGTAGATGCAAATGTTTCATAAACGATTCCCAAGCACTGTCCGTAAACAAAATCATTTTGGGTCCATGAGTTAAAATTACAGTAGGGGAATAATCTGTAGATTTCATAACACCGATTAAAACACTTTTATCCAAACTGGAAGAGATTGGGTAAAATATTCGCAAAAATACCTCACTCAATATGTTTGGAGAAATATTATCTTCAATATCCCTTTTTCTCTTTTGTATAGTCTTTCTTCTTTTACCTTTTTCTTCAACATTATTACTGGCGTGAAGTTGTCCGCAAACGTTTTGTTCACCTCCTTCCTGGTGACCTTGAGGATCTAAAAACTCAGATATCTCCTTCTCAATATCTACCACATTTTCAGGTGTACCACTAGGAGAAGCCATATTGAATACGATGCTACCCATACAACAGTAGGCAACAAACTGATGAGGAGCGGTCTGTACGCTCTGCTTTTATACTCGCGGAATGAAACAAAACCGGTTCTTACAATACATTTTTAACAATTCCAGTTAAAGGTGTGTATGTTACGATTTTATCATGTAGAATTAAACAGTATGCAGTTGTATTAGCCGGTATAGCATCGTTGAATTCCATTTCTATTTTTATATCCACACTTGAAGACTTTACTGATTCATTTTGTTTAGAACAATCGATTACAACTATTGGGTAGGCATCGAAATATTTGTCAGGTGGTAATAAAGGTGTATTTGTTTTACCGTAATATGAACTTTGGAATCTCGCGTACATATCGTACAATATACTGTATTTCTTCTTAGTGAATGACACATTTAAATTGTCGTATGGAAAGAATTGTGAATTTAAATAAACTTTAATATTTTTCAAGTCACAATGATCAAATTGTCCTGCATGTTTAGTAATGGCGTCTCTTCTACCTGTTTGTAAACCAAATATAATATACCTGGCTCGTTCTACATAATTCGATGTTTTAACAGTCCAAGTGTGTCGATCCGTAGTAGGTAAACTGGGATGCTCATGAAATTCCCAACTTCTAAATGGAATAACAATATCACGATCGGCTTTTAATTTTCTTAAAAGTAGCATTCTATGCTCGTCAGCCAATTTAACATGTGGAACTCTCCATACAATTTTGTCTAATTTTAATTTCCATTCTAAAGTCGCATCTGTAGTAGCATCTGCAGCTTTAATAATGTCTTTATCGTTAGAAGATCTCAACAAAACTAATTCTTGTTTAACGTTTAATATTATTTTCCTATAATCTTCAGCAAAACCAAGCAGCAAACGTAATGGAATATGAAAATCAAAATATCCATTTGGATTTGGAGTGATCGTGTCAATCGTAGGTAATACCCATCCGGCAGGTTTAAGTAAATTGGTTTCATTGGGTGTTATAGATGTTAATCCTTTTAAAGTTGTCGTAATACCTACTTTTTTAGTGGAATCAACTGTTACACCTGATATTTCATATCTAATTTCATCAAATAGGAAAGCCATAGGATTATTTATAAATGGAACTGTTGTACCAACAGTAGTACCGTCCTTTTTAGTAACTTGTCCTTCAATATACAAGTAACTTTCACATGGTAGTGTGTAAATGTCTTGATTTTGTATGGGAATACGAATTTCATCGTTATTGTTTAATTTCGATGAAGTGTAAGGGTTGTGGGTGTGATATTCTTTTTCCCATAGGGTTTCGTCGAATGTTGGACCCTGCGCTATATCCAGTATATCCATACTCGGTTAATTTTAATCCAATTCTCTCTAAGAAACGAATGTTCTCGCGTGTTAACTCCTCCACAGCTGAAGAGCTACTAATGCGGTTTCCCGTAGGTTGTTCGCTTTTAAATGTTAAACCCATGGTTTTGTATTAAAGTGTCGATTTTAAATGTAATCTAATCGTAATAGGCTCTTCTCTGAAGTCTACCAAGTTACCGTCTTGATCCAATACGCTCAACACGATGTCTGAAATGAAAGTGGTGTTCAACGGTAGATATACCAGGTTTTGTGGCTTTTCAACAATTTTAAATCCAGGTGGTACACTTGGGTAAAAAGTATGTATGATGTGGGTGTTAGCCCCATCCCTGTAAGCACCTTGTATAATGTTACAAGTTATGTCTATACTATTGACTTTTAATATTGTTACTGTTTTCTTACCGGAATGTGTTACATCTGGTTCTAAAACAGGCTCATCGTTGGAAAATCCTAATAAATCACCAATTGAGTTTGGTTGAGTGAAATCTATATAATATTTGGAAGTAATTTCAGCTTTCATCGTATTATTATTACCTTTTAATGTTATATTGTCTTTTCCCATTTTAGTTTGCAAAAATTCATTTATATGATCAATTTCATAAGAACCTGTGGGTAACCTGCACTCTTGTAAGTCTGTAAATTTTCCACTGGCATCCTTTCCCTTATAATAATGCAATACGTTATTTTTACCTTCCGTAACATTGGGGATAGAGTTGTAAGTTGTAAAATCCAATAGTGCCGCCTCCCAAAACCTTCCTTTTTGCAAGCGTAACGCTGGAAAAAGGATACTTCGTAAAGTGGAAGATTTTCCTGTTAATGATACCGTATAGGAAGACATCTCAATAGTGACTGATACTTTTAGCTAGAAATTCCAAACATAAATGGCCGCATATTGAAGTATTATCAGGTTGTTCTCTTTTATAGTTATAATATATGTTTTTAGCAGATTTAAAGTAATTTTGAAGTTCTTTTGGTGGTGGCAAATTACCGAAACTATCAAAATAATATACATTGTTATTTAGTTTCTTATAACAAACCCAATGGGTGCCAGGCCCTTCAGTATTATCCAAATTTACAATTCCAGTCTCATTTTGCCACATTTTCTTTGGTAAACTGTCTTTCATAAACACACCGCGGAAAAATGGTATTTTTAAACAGGAAATATATTTAAATAATTCAATATTGGTTAATGCTTTATGTGGTATGACCAATTGATTTCTTTCATTTAATATGCACGATAAGGTCTTAGGTAAAGACCTGCCCCGTTTTTTACCATTGACCACACGGTGGGCTTCTTCCTGCCTTTTCTTGTAGATCGTCGTCTTCTTTTTATATTTCCTCCATGTTTTCTTGTGGTTGACCTCCTTTTTACTCTCCTTCTCCTCCTTCTTCCACCTCCTACTGCTGTTTTAGCCTTCATACCTGCTGTTACTGCTAAAGCTGCTGCTTTTTCTGCTATGCTAGCGTCACTTGATTTTACTCGTTGCCAAGCTATGTCCGCAAGCTTTTTGTCAGCTATTGATCTATTTTTTGAATCGGCAAACGTGGAATATGCGATATCGTGTTCTTTACAAGCCTGATCTAACTTATTTATGCCAGGATCGCCTCTTTCCAGTCGTTTTTTCAATTTAGTTCCTGGTCCGCAATACTGATAACCTCCCGGTATATGAAATTCGTATGGTAATGCGTCTATTGCTCTATTTACTATGGATCCTACTGGAATTCGTTTTAAAGCTTTACTTAACAGAGAAACCGCTGTGGACGTGATCCCACCTCCTCTCCTTACAGTGTCTCTATATGGACTGATGTACTGGAACGTCATTATTGTCCTTTTATAATCGCAATGTACAACTTATGTGTTACCTCTATGACAAGTTGGACATAAATGAAGTCGTTTATTGTGTTCTTTTATTAAATATCAAAATCACCCCAATCCGATGATCTAAACTTTTTTGTATGAGGGTTGATAAAATAGTTTTGAACAATTTCCCGTTTAATCCAAGTACCTCTCTCAGATTCCAACAAAGGAGTACGACCTGAACGAATACCAATAAGATTGTATACATCAAATAATGCATTTCCTAAAACTTTTACAAGAAAATTAACAGTGACAGCATTATCCACATGTTCAGGGTCTTTAAGGTCTGTTATACGTTTATTATTACAAGTATACACTTTGCTATCCATTTGTGATAATGTGATAGCCTGTCCTACAGTTGCAGCATCATTTGCTTCTCTTCCTTGCGCCATGTTTGTTAATTTTTTATTACTACATATAAAAAACGCATGGTAATTATTTGGATCTAGATGTACTGTTTGTCCTAAGGCAGCCGCGTCTCTATCTGCATGACCCCATGACACATTTGATAACCTTCCATGCCTGCAATCCCAATAAGCGTTTTTGTATGTCAATAAATGAAATTTTTCATTACCTTGAATAAAGTCATCCCCTTGCTTTGATAATACTTCATCTCGTTTTGCAAATCCAGTTGTTTCTTGTTTTAAAGTCTCTTTCATTTGACCCACTGTTGCACCATCAGATGGTGCTGAACCATCTTTTACATTCGCCAAACAATTGCCAAGACAATCGATAACTCCCACATCACGTATGACACAATGATCTTTTATATATTTGAGATTTACAGCATCATTTTCATTTTTTGGATAACCTATATCGTTAATAACAAATTTATAAAAAGAAAATCCATCTTTTGTCTTTTCAGGTATCAAAGAATGTAAATAGCGTCTATTTACGCTGTCTTTTGCATCTTTAGGGTCATCTACGTTGGATATACGTTTATTGTTGGCACTATACGTTTTCCCATTGAATTTTAACGTATTTTTTAATTCAGATGACAAATAACCTTTGTTTATCGCATCACCGTTTTGATTTGGTTTACCAACGTTGATAATTCTATGATCTTCTGCGTCATATGTGTTATTTTGTAGTTTTAATGTTGGCGATATCTTTTCCTTTAATATTTTTAGATTTATTGCATCGTTTTCATCCGTAGGATCTTTTATGTTTTTTAACCTTTTATTACTCATATCATAATCTCCATCAGGTGTTTGTGGTAAACCAGCACTTCTTTTTAAACTATTGGCATAATATAACCCATCCGAGGAGTAACGTCCGAACTTGTCGACACTCATGGTGCAACTGAATAGTATTCTAGGGAGTAACGCATTTTTATGAGATTACCCCACGGTTTCGGAGTTCATCCACTAAAGCCACCCATTCGTTTTCCAATCCAGTATGACCCGCTTCTTTAGCTTCATGTATTAGTTTCATTCTATCCACCAATTTATTGATATTATTGTAATAAATCACATTTGTGTTATATAGTTTCTTCATTAAACCTGTACCCGTAACGGACTTACTTCTTTTTCTTCGTTCCTGAGCACTTACATCCAAAGTGGATGCCATAAATCTTCGTTTTACAGGTTTTCTTTGTGTTAACGGCATTGTTTGTCTTCTAGTTGGTATTAACTTGGATACAAATTCTTTATATTTTAAAGACTTAGATCTAAAAGGAGGCTGGTCAGGTAAATACTTTCTCCTATATGCATTTGTCTGTTCCAAAATATTTTTATATGCTTCCATGTCTTTTTCTTTCACTACCGATACTGAAGGCTTATTTTCAAATAATAATTCAAATAATCCTTTTGTGCCCTTATACCTTTGATCACCAATGACAATATTATCATGTTCGTCAACGTTTAACGGGCTATTACCCATCATTAAACCGTCTTCTGTTAATCTCGCTCCATAACTATGGTAATTCTTATTAGGAATTGTTCCGAGTAACATTTTTACCATGTATTTCCTTCCTAAAGGTCCTTTGTTATGAATGTTTTCACCCAATAAGCTTATGTTTGACGGACCTTCCCTTGTCTCTTCTTCTTTTTCCTCTTCACTAGCAGTTGATACAACTTCATGTCCTCTTTTGGCTTTTACTTCATATAATTCTTTTATTCCACTATAGTCCGGTGATTCTAGCTCTCTTTCGGGTTCTCCACCGGTAAAACCACTATACGTAGAGGATTCCAGGTCTTCATCACTAAAATCTTCTGATTTTACATTTTCTCTTTCAAACTTCGTAATAGGTGCAATCGCATCTCCTTCCAATACAGGTTTAGCAAATTTTTTGTTTAATTGTTTCAAGGGTTCAGTAATAGGTTTAAAAGTAGATTCAAGGAATTTCTCCCTCTCGCTAATACCTAGTTTCAATGCTCTGTTTTTAGCCCGAATAGAATCACTAAGTGATTTTATTTCTTTTACTAATTTTTCTTGGTTAACCATGTTTGTAGCAAGACGTGTTGTACAACAATGAATGTGTTATACCACGTTTAATGTATTAATATATATTTATCAAATCCTATCCTGTATCGACCATTGTTTAGCGGTTGTTCCTTCATAATTGTTAGGAACCCATACTTTTCAGCCCAAGCCTTTCCACACAACTCTTTAAATCGTTCAAATGTCATATCCGCATTTACATGATCAAAATATATATGTTTTAGGTTGGTTTCGTCCTGTTTAAATACAATTAACATGTTTGCATTGTCTCTAATGAGTTGTTTAGGTATTTTGCTGTAAGTTTGGCCAATATAAATGCTATCTATGTTGTTATGTCGACCCATAGCGAAGTAATTCCTTATTGTGTTTTGGTTTTCACAAGATACATCGTCGAATATAAACACGGAGAATGGTTTAGCTTCTTGTGGCTGCATGACACTCTCGCTTGCATTAAACTTTAAATATTTAACTTCAGGCACATTAGTCAGTATTTTTTCCAATAATTGATACTTTGGTTGTTGTAGTGATTTTGAAAATACATATAGATTGTTAAATCGTAATCCTTTAGGGTTTGTAATCAAATTGAATACTACATTAGTTTTTCCACAGTTGGAAGGTCCGGTAACCAGACAACGAACGGTGTTTGGTAACAAATTGCCATGCTTCCCACTATTGAATTCTGAATTATCCACTGTGAGTTCATCTATATTATTAATAGTAAAACTCTCTTTTTGTGGTACTATCTCCATCCTTTGTAATGGTTCAACCTAAAATGATTCTCTATCGTTATATCAAATCCTTTTTAGGTATCCAAGAATCTTCCGTCTTATTAAATCCTAACCATCGTACTTTGACCTTATCTTTTTTCCGTTGCAACACCTTTTCAACTAAATATACATCGCCTACTGTTGATTTTAACATTTCATGTCCATAAAACCCTCCTTCAAGCAATTGTCCTTTATTATCTTTTAAAATATATGTCTCAGGTACTGTAGGTTGTACTTTGAATACAGTAAAAACCTCATTGGTCCAATTTGGCAGGTATCTTTTACTGAATACACCTTTATATTTACTTATTCGCACTTTATCACCCACATTAAATTTTTTAGGCTTTAGTTTTTCAACTTTTGGTTTAGTATTCGTTTTTATACGTTTTAATACAAGGTTTTCATTTTTACTAGTTACTTGGTTTGGTTTCATCCCGATAGTCCTATGAAATTTGTTATTGTAATCGTTTATAAGTTTTGGTAACATATCAATCCATATGTGCGATCCTCTGTTGGAAAACATTTTATACATTGCACTTTTTAAAGTTCTGTTGAATCTTTCGATTATTGAGGCTTTTACTTCTGAATTGGTTGAATAATGGTTTATATTGTGTTTTTTCATTAAATTTGCAAATTCCTTATTAAAATATTCTTTTCCATCATCTGTTTGTAAATGTTTAATAGTATGTTTGTCTCTTTGTATAGCTGTTTCCATTGCTTTTGTAACACTTTTGCCACTTTTATCTTTTAGTGGTAAAGCATCTGCCATTTTTGAAAAACAGTTAATAACAGTCAATATGTATTTATATCCTTTATTTTGTTTGCTATAAGGAATCATTTCGATTAAATCCGCTTGATATAAATCATTAATTCCTTTTATCACCGTATTTCTTCGTGGAAACTTTCTTCTTGCAGGTTTATGAAGTTCGTTGACAATTTGTTGCTTTAAGTCCTTCATATTGCAGGTTTCAATGTTTGTTGTATCACATGTATAATCACAATGAATGTTGTTTTAAATATTCACATCATTTATATGGGTCAAGGTCATCCAAACTTGTGTAAAAAAATGGGGAACACGGCGTTGGACTTGCCGTGTTCCCCATTTTTTTACGGAAGGAGAAAGGAATAAGGTCGTAGTTGTAGAAGGACGAAGAATAGGTTACTAGTTGATAGGGTTTAGAGAGTAGTGGCCAAAAGGAAGAGTGTGGATTTTGTCGGGCATAATGTATCTTTTATCATCCCGAGCTGACAACGCTTTTTTAATTTCGGTGACACTATAGACTTGATGCTTGAAGCTTCGGATATTGTTGAATGTTGCTGATATCGTAGTATCTTCAAACAAACAAGTCTTGTAGTGGTCAAATGTCACGTGTTTTTTCAAATAAGATGTCTTCACTCCTTTTGCTTTCTTCACTGTCGGTGTGTTGTTCTCGTGGTACATCTTAAATGAATACAATTTCGCCATCAGCGCCACTATTTCTTCTAAAGGCATTCCATTTGCTTCATCTTTGAATTTTCCAATTACTTTTTTATATTTTTCATTAAAATTTGGATGGTTTTTCGGATAGTCAGAAAAATCGAAATCTTCTTTGTATGGAAAAGTCCTTAGGTCTTCATACATGTCCAAAGTCTTTATCCAGTAGATAAACGCGTCCGTATCCATGTATGCGACTCCAATGTTTTCCCTTCCGTAATGTTTAACCATTTTGTTATAATGGAAATCATACATCAGGGTTTTACTTATATCCAAAATCGACATACCTATGTATAACGGACGGTCCATGACTATTGTTGTTTTCTTCATACTGACAGCGACTAGATTTTCGTTTATAATCATGGATGTTCCGAAATTTGGTTTTTGCACTAATTTTTCCAATTTCCTAGGATCACTCACTAATTTTACATTTTTGTGTTTTCTTTTGTTCTCCAAGGTCTTCCCAAAGATGGCATTGTTCATTAATTTATAGAAGTCCTTTTCAAATGCTGTTGTCGCTGCAGCTCTTCTTGCAGTGTTGGAATCAATATATGGTTTCAACCAACAAGACTGGGTGAATTCAATTGCTCTATGAATTCTCACTATACGTAGACCCAATTCAAGAGCCTGTTGAACTACCCAGTAGTGAGCCACATAGCGATCCTTATTCTCCAAGGTCATCATCAATTTTGGCCATCTTCCTGTCGGTGAAACTTCAGTCTTGGCTAGGAGAGGCAAGTCGTAGTGATGGTCATGAAGGTGCTCCGGGTATTCAAAATCACAGTCCAAAATATAGCCTTTTGGACCATCCTTTGGAATCTGTGAGATGTCTCCGATGGTGGCCGGGTCGATCCACTTGAAGTCAGCGTAGGGAAGCGGATTTGACATTGCCCAACCATAAAGGTTGTTTGCATCAAAATATCCAAGGTAGACCGATGGTTGTTGCTCGTCGAAGCCGGGGATGTACTTGTTGTTGGCTTTGACATGACGTGTTACAGCTTGTGTCAAACCGCCCCGTACACCAGATTCCATCATGAGCACCATATCAATATCCGTTAGAAGTTCCAGTCGACAGTTGGTTGACTTTAGCATAGCTTGCCATGCTAATCCTGGAGATGTGTACGAGTGTAGAGGGTCCAGTCCATAGGCGGAGAAGCAGGTGTTTCTGAATTCTTCCATCACATCGCACAGCAAAGTTACGTCCAATTTTATATAAAAGTCAGAATATTCCCCTAAGGTTTGAATGTTTAGTTGGTTCCAAACATTACATGCATAATTGTAGTCTTCAACGGAGATTTCACTTTCGTTTAATTTGCTGTTGAAGGCTTCAATCGGCGGTAGACTGGTTTCTTCAAATTTTTCTGTAGAAGTTATGTAATCGTAGGGGAACACTCCTTTCCGTAATACTAGGTCTAATTTATCTTCAGGTACAATTTTTCTGGTTTCTTTTAGGTCTTCTCTTCTTAGGTTCTCTGACAATTTGGCTAAACTAGATGCCATAAATCTGTAAGAGTCTACGAAGCGAAGTTTAATTTTACCTACTGTTTTTGAAAAGCTGATGTACTTTTCCAATGTTGTAGCAAGAACATCAATTTTACCGTCATCTCTTCCTAACTCCGGGATAATAAAGTGGGAGTCGTAGCCGCTAAGATTGTGTAAAACGACAGGAATAAAGTTTGGCAGTTTGTAATTTATATTGCATGAATTACAAGCAGCTCCTCTGTATAACCCTGTCAGGTGATCGTGATCTCTTACTTTTGGATTTTCTTCACTGAACATCTTCTTGCATAAATAGCATCTTGTCGCTAAGTTGTATTCTTCTTGTTGATTTTGGTTTAAAGGTTCCATAGGTACAATATTACCGAACAAGCGTTGAACCTTTCCAGCAATATCGTACAGTTGGTCTACAAAATACTTAGCGGCTTCTTCACCACGGTAGAATATTGGAGTGGATGTTAAACCATAGTCTTGAAATTGGTTTTCAGACAAGGTTGATTTAACTAGTAAACAAAAACTGTTGGGCTGATGCAACTGATATTTTGTTCTTCTAGTCACTTCGCCGTCCGGCAGCTCCTGTGGTACTAACGTTGATTCAAAATCTGCATAGACCACTAGTGGAATTCGGTATTGGTGAACTGTCTTGTTAAATTGTATTGAAGCTCGGGTAGGCGGTGGAAGACTTATCTTTACTTCATAGTTCTCGTTGCAAAGTCTTTTATGTTCCAATAACCAGTCCAATCCTCCACGTCTTGAATCTTTCCAAGAAAAGCAGAAACATCTCTTGCAAACTGTAATCCTATTTACTCTTTTGGTCAATTGTTTTACAACTAACGCTTCAAAGTCTTTTATCCATACATAATGGGAAATTTCACCCTTGGTTATCAATAGCAAATCCGTATGGTTTCTTTGCTCAACCTTTACTACCCGCAAAGGATAAACGTTGTTGGAATCATCCAGACCAAAAACATTGACTGAAACGCCAGGATTTTTCTTTTCAAATTTGTCAATATCTTTTAAAGTAACTGGGTAAGTAAGACCTTGAAAGTTGTAGCGGTGTTCATTTTCGTAGTATTCTCTACTAACTCTACAAGGATTGTTTTTAACATACTTGGTTAACATTGCATACTTGAAACATTCATTACCCTCATTTTGAACATTTCTACACGAGTTAGTGTTTTGGATTTTCTTTGGTAGAGGGATAAAACTACTACCTCTTAAACCATATCCATGTTTATGAACCCTAACATCCATACCTTCGATTGATGACAAAGTCCATCCAGATCCTCTTCCTTCATGTTCTTGGAGTTTGGTTATAAGTTCCTCCAAGCATTCTTCAATAATATCATCAATGTCGGAGGTGAAGGTAAGGGTTCGGTTTTTGGTAATGAATGCTCTCAATGCTGTTTCACCATCAGTATTGTTAAACATAGCCTCTAACACCATTCCAAATTTAATAAAATTTAGCCTTTGTAATTCTTCCCTCAACGTTTGACCAACAAGTTCCTTAGCCTGGGTTATGAATGTTTCCAATTCCAATTGAACTTTATTAATTTTGAAATGTGTTACAACTCGTCCTGGCAAGGCTGTGGTGCGCAGTTGTCTTACATCTTCCAGTTCTTCTTCTTCCATATCCTCTTCTTCGGTGTCCTCTTCTTCGGTGTCCTCTTCTTCAATAGGTCTTGTAGCAGTAGATGGTCCAGCACCAGCAAATTGGATCACACTAGGTCTTCTTCTTTGCATTTGCTGTAGATAGCTGTCCCAGTAGTCCGTCTGCTTCTGGTGCTCTTCCAAAAACCGGTCAATTGAGTCTAAGTCTATTTCATCCATGGTAATATCTTCTTTTCTATCTTCGTCTTCATGTAATTCTCTGTGTATGGTGAAAAGATCTTCGTCTTGAAAGATTTCCCCACAAATGTCGCAAAGAGCCATTTCAAACAGTTTGGCTTTGAATGCACACTCTGTGAATGTCCACGCAATAATGAGCAGCGCACTCCACCGGGACCCTTTATATCCGAGGCAGATAGGTGGGGAAAGTGACGTCATATGGAAACAGGTTATCACTCATGTGCTAAATTTAGCCTTTACACAACCGTTTGTAATACATTTATCAGTAGGCTTGATAAATTGATGATATTTGGTCTAGATTCAATAATTTGTACAAGTTTTTTCAAAGATGTCTGTTTGAGCAAGTTTATGTAGGTCAAGGTCATTTGGAATTATTATTTTGAGCGGGGGATAGAGCACTAAGCAGCATCATTTACTACAAAGTGCTCTATCCCCCGCTCACATTCTTTTTTAACTTTTTGTTTAAACTTTTTACAAGGGTGAAACATCACCATCAGAGTCGGAATCATCCTCATCACGGAATAGGCAGCGATGACAATACATAATTCTTCTGGCAACTAACATCCTATCCATTGGACGATGGGGAGTGTCTTGTTCTTGTTCTTCTTCTTCTTCGATTTCCAATTGGATTTCCATTTCCGACTCAGATGACGACTCTAATGTTTCGTAGGCGTGCAAGTCCACCTCATTGTCCGTTGAACCAGCTTCGTCAGAGTCCGTTTCAATATCCATTATCTCTTCCTCCTCCTCTTCTTGATCAACCGCAGGTAGTTGGTCCTCTACTTCTATAATTTCTAGAGGTATTACCTCCAGAATAGAGACAATTCTGTTGCGATGGAACACGGTGTTGTCAAGTGGAGCCATGGTATGGAAGTGTTGTATCCATCCAATTTGCTTACCCTTTTTATACCCCCACCAACTATACAATTTATATGGGTCAAGGTCACGTAAAGATACCCTTTGAGCGGGGGATAGACCACTAAGCAGCATGCTAGTCCATTGCCGCAAAGTGATCTATCCCCCGCTCTATTCCGCAGACCACACTCAAGTCCAAGTCCACATCCAAGTCCACATCCATATGTTACACTTTATTATTACTGCCACCAAGTAATTGTCACTCGCACATTTACTTGGTTTTGATAAAGGTACTGCACAAACTCCATATTGGTTGTTTGTTCGTTATACAAATGCATCATGAAATATGCAATCTTATCGATTGCGGCATTGTCCAACGGTTCGCAATTCACAAGTTCCAATGTGCCCTGGCTGGTCTTATCCTCTATAAGTTCCACCACTTCGTTGATGTCTTCTTCCAAGAGGATGAACTCAACACTGAAGCTCTCCATTGTTGTTGTTGATAGTGTCTAGACAAATGCTTGACTAAATACTTTATTCATCAGTCCTACATATATACCAATTTCCCCCTCCTATTACCTATTCCCCCTCTACCTTTATATAGGTCAAGGCCATCCAATAATACCCTTTGAGCGGGGGATAGACCACTAAGCAGCATGCTAGTCCATTGCCGCAAAGTGATCTATCCCCCGCTCTGTATTCCACACAAGTCCTAGTCTTTACACACACATAAGCCCCCCAGTCTTTTACACTTACTCATATACTCTGTCCTCCCTGCCAATTAAGAGTTCCCCATGTTTGCCACTATTTTCAATTAACCTTTCCAAGTCCCAAAACACAATGTCCAAATTAACCAAGTTCGCTCGTCCAATTTGAAACACACTATTCCCCCCAAAGTCACTTGCTCTCACTTGTTGTCCTGTATACTGCTTCTTCTTCCACGCTACAATCACTACCCTACCTTCTTCAACAACCATTCTTTTAACATTATCATACACCTTCTTCAACATCCCTCTACAGTTTAAATAGTTTATGGTTACATACTCCCACTCCTTACCAATGATCAGTGATCCACTCATTTTCTAGCGTTCCACTGGAAGGTTCAAAGCAGAATGAAGTCGGGATGTACAGACCCCCCTCTTTTATACCAGTTAACCGGTTGTCCTTGCTGTAAAGTGGGTCAAGGTCATCCAATGCTACCCTTTGAGCGGGGGATAGACCACTAAGCAGCATGCTAGTCCATTGCCGCAAAGTAGTCTATCCCCCGCTCTGTATTCTACACACACACACACACACACACACACACATGTCCCTGTCCAAGTCTTTCATTACATACCCAATATATATTCAGTTCCTTCATCATCACTATCACTCATCACTGCTTCCACAAACTCCACAGGATTAAAGTTAAATTGTTTCAATTGTTCTTTTAAGTTTTCAATTTGTTGGTCCTTTACTTCTAAAACACTGTGAAGGTGTGATATGTAGTCCGCTGCCTCGTTGATGCTTGCTACTCTCGGATCGCCTAACTTCAAGCTGGGAACTACACCCTGCAGCCTGTAGTACGCCATACGCCTTTCTTGCTCCTGCCGTTGACCAGGACTGAGCAAGCCTTGCCCGTCTTGGCTCACCTCCAGCAAGGTCCGTAGCATTGGAGCTTTGCAGGGGTTTGCCCGAGCAACAGTTATGCTGTGGAATGGTCGAGCAGGTCCACGAGTAGCAGGCAGGACGTTGGCAGCACGCCTTCTTGAAGAAGAAGAGGAAGCCTGAGAAGTTTTGCAGTTGGAAGCCATGTTGAAGTGAGGTATTCAGCTAAGCGATACAAAGCAGAATAACCAAACTGCACATCAATACCCGTATATATACACTTATCAGTGGTGGGGGTACTAGCTAGCCTTGGTAAAGTGGGTCAAGGCCATCCAAAAACATTACCAGAACGGGGGATAGATCACTAAGTGGCATGTTAGTCCATTGCCACAGAGTGATCTATCCCCCGCTCTGTATTTCACATTCACGCACACATTCATACATACACACAAGTCCCAGTCCAAGTCTTTACCCACACACCTATCCACTCTCATCCTCACTATCATCACTGTCCAACAGGCTTTCACACTTCTTAATCAGTTTTTCCCATTTACTCCTGACATAAAGTAGCTCCCTGCGAGTATTCTCTAGCATTCTGTCCCTTTGCTCTATCACTTCGTCGTACCACTCGATGATGTTTGGTGGAGTCTGAGTTGATGCATCCGTCGTGGTTGGTTGAGACGCTCCGCTGCTCCGCAACTCCTTCCTCACAGGACCAAAGCCGGAGAATCGGACACGACTTCTTGACGAAGGCGCCGATCGGATTGGTCCAATGCTCGGGCTGGAGTTGGAGGCGACCGGGCCAGAGGTAGAGGCTGGGACGTTCATAGCAGACATGGTGGTGTTCAGCTTAACGGTGTAAAGCAGAATGAGAGGACGGTTGATCACCACTCCTATATATACCCATTTTTAGTGGTGGGGATAACACTGGGGGGGGGGGGGTTAAAAGAAATTTTGCTTAGTCTTCCCGGTCATCAGTTTTACATACCTTTAGCACACCCATTATTTTGGTTTCTTCAATAACTTTACACACCTCAAACACCCAAGCAAACAGCTCATCTATGTTGTTATAATTAATTTTTGTCCAGTGTTCATACTTATGAGTTTGGTTGTTTATAATACATAGATAAAATGTAGACCCGTCTTGTCTTATACAATACTCAACTTCCATTCTATGCTGGTTTAGCACTTCCCAAGCATTGTGTTGATCTATCAAGAAGTCACCACCTTTGTAATTGTACCGTGACATGTTTACACGGAGCACAGAAACAGACTGAAGCAAATGAACGGCTCATACAAGCTTAGTAAGAGCGTTAGAGTGGGGGTATCACGTGATACACAACATTAGTTGTAAGTAATTTATATGGGTCAAGGTCATTCAAACTTTGAAAAATTTTTACCTCCAAACACTTGTAGCAAGCTACAAGTGTTTGGAGGTAAGTTTTTATTTGTTAATGATTTATTTGTAACTTAGTCTTCACCCTCAAGGACACGGTTTGAGATTGTCCCAGTGACTTTACATCACCGCCAGGTTAAAGTATTATACAAGTCAAGTATTTTTTTTTTTTATTAGTTGACTTGTATAATACCCCTCTCCCTTACTTTAAGAGGGTTAAGACTAAATTTGGAAAAATAATTTGGAAAAAGACTTTTTAAATATTGTCCAACACAGCCTAACAATTTTGTTTTTTTTTTGGTGGGCCCATGTCCTAGTCCATTTCCCACACGGTTTCACATCCTTTCCTTCGTATTAGATAGGCTTTAGGTATGAAAAATTCTCTTTGTACCATACGAGGTGGTACTTGCATTGTACAAAGGCGGCCTTCACCTTTTACAACGATTTCTACTTTCTTATTACCTGCTCCATATGTCTGACCAATGAAATAGTATTTTTCATCAACCTTTAGCCTTCTAATATCCCGCGGTTGCGGACCGTGGGGATGTCTGAACTTGAACGTTTTAGGCTTAATGTACAGAGTATAGGGTTTGAATTGCCGAAATTTGACTGTACTTTTGAGGTGTCGTTGGCAGCGATCCCCTTCTGCACAAGCAAGTTTCTGGCAACACAAAACCCCAAACTTACTAGACATCCAAGCGTAATCGCATTTCTTACCCTTGCCAGCAGGGGCTTTAACGCGTTTACGTTTCTGTGTTGGACTCTTTAGCGGAGTGTCTTGGAGCTTCTCTGAATTAGGCTGGCTAGAAGGGATGGGGTTGGAAGGAGGTAGAAGGGGCAAAGATTGTTCAAGCGGGATGGAGCAAACAATTTTGGGCGGGGTAGGAGAGCGTGTTAGGTCTATGGTGGGAAGATCAGGGGAGAAGATGGATTTACGGGGTGGTTTGGTTGGTGTAGGTGGCATGGGGGATATAGGTGAAGGACATTGGGATGTAGTGTATGAGAGGATTTTCCGGGTTCTGCTGTATGGGGTGATCCTCGACCTAGACGTCTCTTCAAAAGCCGCAGACTCCGATCCTGAGTCCGATAGCAGCGAGAGTGCTGGAGAGGCTACCGGGACTCGGCCTGACGACTTGACGAGTTCTCCTGACAATGGCTGTGCACCAGCCTCTTCCACTGTCGCCGGCAATGGCGACAGGCTGGGCATTGAGGCGGGCTGTGGTGGCGGCGGCGGCGGTGGCGGCATCGTCAGGCAGCTCAGGATGTTCGCAGTCATCAGGTATTCCAGGATCGAAGTCGAGGATGATGAGGGTCGAGACGCGTCGGTCGAGGTTGAAGTTGATGGGTAGTTTTTTAGCTTCAGACCCATTTTACCCATTGTAATAAATGAAAAGAAGAGATGTAAAGAAAGAAGTGAACGTGTAAAACAAAAGTCTCAAGAGCGAGAGAGAGTACCTGTCCGTATGGGAGCTTGGACCGGAAAGAGAAGTGCGTGCAGCCCGGCCGCCTTATATCCCCACCGGGGCTGCCACGCCCAGGATATTAGGGGTGGGGGTGGGGGTGGGGGTGGGGGTGGGGGTGGGGGTGGGGGTGGGGGTGGGGGTGGGGGTGGGGGGGTGGGGGTGGGGGTGGGGGTGGGGGTGGGGGGGGGGTTCGCACTTTTTTGCGGGGGGGGGGGTTCGCACTTTTTGCGGGGGGGGGGGGTTCGCACTTTAAAAAAAATAAGCCCCACTTGAGGCATTTATGTTACCATAGCTGAAGCCTCCCAAGGGAGCCAACTATTAACAACTCCAAACTTGTGGGTTACAAATACCTAACTGTTATATTTTTTTAACAGACATTAATGTATTAACTGTGTTAATAAGACCTGACTGTTAAACACTTTGAAAGATTTTACATATTTAGGTCAAGGTCACAAAAAAACTTTAAAAAAATTAAGCCCCACACCCCCCTTTGGGGGTGTGAGGCACTTGGGTTGTCATCGCTGTAGCCTCCGAAGAGACCCAACTATGACAACAAGGCAACATCCAATGTCGTGTACCCTTCGCCACGCAAGACTTGTAAACATTTACTGCATTGTCTTTTCAGTAGTTAACAAAGATTCATTTACATAATTTTGTGTTTCCAGAAGGAAACAAACTGAGGACACCCTAGTGGCTTACGTCCTCGTCCGAGTGCAGAGGCCGCCGCAACCTTTTGCATGCCAGCGTACAAACGGACATGCTCCCATCCGCAATGCCATCCGCAACCTTTTGCATGCCTGGCAGGAGCCTACCGATAATTAAAATAGGCTTTACACGGGGGCCTACTCCCGTAACCTATCTTTAATATTTTTCATTTAAAATGCATTGAATTTTTACAAGTCTTTGTAGGTCAAGGCCACACGGACATTAAAAAATTTCGGCCCCCGTACATCCATGGCGAACCACGAATGTTCGGGGGCCTTGGGGACTAAAAACACAAATAGCTAACAAAGATTCATTTACATAATTTTGAGTTTCCAGAAGGGAAACATACTGAGGACACCCTAATGGCTTACGTCCTCGGTCCGAGTGCAGAGGCCGCCACAACCTTTTGCTTGCCAGCTTACAAACGGACATGCTCCCCAAATGCCATCCGCAACCTTTTGCATGCCTGGCAAGGAGCCTACCAATTATTAAAAGTGGCTTTACACGGGGGCCTACTCCCGTTCCCTGACTTTACAATTTACTTTGAGCATTGAAAAAGCTCAAGGGGGGATTGCTAAAACAAGCGTATACACTTTAGAAACATATAACACACTTACAACACACAATTGAGCTCAACGTAGTCAATGCTGGAACAAGCACATACACATTAAACACATATAACAAACAAGACACAAAGGATAAAAGACACAGGAGACATAGGGTACAAGTAAAACACTCTCATATAAAACAATTCGCAATACCCAAACGCAAGCGCAATATCTTACAACTAATACAAGTCTTAAAGTTAGACTAGACTTCGCTAAACACTGAAGGCGCCATTCAATGTTTAGTGATGCCTATGGCGGTCCGTCCCGGTCGTTCACGTTCAACGCGCGGGAGCGGACTGCGAGCCGGCTCTGGCCGGACCCCCTTATATCCCCACCGGGGCTGCCACGCCCAGGATATCAGGGGTGGGGGAGGGGGTGGGGGTGGGGGAGGGGGTGGGGGTGGGGGTGGGGGGGAAGGGGGGGGGTTCGCACTTTTTGTCGGGGGGGGGGGTTCGCACTTTTTGTCGGGGGGGGGGTTCGCACTTTTTGTCGGGGGGGGGGGGTTCGCACTTTTTGCGGGGGGGGGGGGTTCGCACTTTTTGCGGGGGGGGGGGGTCAGGTAAGTTAAGTGGGTCAAGGTCACCCACAACACTTGTACTCTAAGTGTTGGCTATACCCCCACCACAACTGGGTCCCTAGGCTGCACAACACCGCTTCGCCAGTATGTCTCCGGCTTCCATGCGGTGCGTCTCGCTGTTCTCTAGCTCTCTATATGTAAGTAATTTTACAAGTTCTGAATGTAGGTCACTACACTTTAACTCTGGGACGATATCGACTTGTAGTATTTCAGTGTTTTGACTCAAGGTCATCACACTTTAACTCTAGCACATCGGTTATCGTACCAGAGGTGCTCAATAACCTAACTTGTAATGTTTAGGGTGGCGTTTGCACGCCACGTGTATCGCCATGAGTGTCCAGTCCAAGTTTTAAGTTAAATTAATTTTACTGTAATCTTTTCCATTTCCGCTTCGTTTTGCCAAAGTATAAGGTGTCGCTTAATAAAGTGGTATTTCTCTAAAGTTATAGGAGATTGCAGGGATACAATTAGTTTATTTAGGAGACTCTTCATCTTGGAGTTTAACACAATTTCCACTTTGACTTTGCTTCCTCGGCTCTCACAGCCTAAGCTGTACAGAAATGTTTCTTCTAGTGCCAACTCGGGCCAAGAGAACAGTGTGTTGACTGTAGGACAGCTCATGGTGAAGTGATGCGATACTCCAGCGTACTACCTCACCTTCCCCCACCACTGTGACCTTCCCCCACTCCTGTTGTTTCCCCCACCTCTTTTCCCTTGACTCATGCGCTACGAGCAGTCTCTCAGTATTGTGCGGACTTTTGTGAGGGGAAGCCATGTCGCGGGACACTTTAGGTAAGAAACTTAGCCGTGTTAAGACTTTATTAGTTGCTCACTGTCCACCACTCAAAGTTAAGAGAGTTTCAACTTTAGCTAAGTGGCGCAAACTGTTGCGCGGACACCCTAAGTTTTATACAAAACAGACTAATGTCAGTTTTACTGATGAGGATTTGTTTAAAATGTTGGATGAAATGACTTTTCCTTGCAAAATTCAGTTAGTTACTCCCATTCCTAACAGTTTAGAGTCTTAGTCTCTCAAGCCGATATACCTAGCATACACAGAGCCTGACAGTCAGTCACTCGGTGGCTGTCGTGGGGTGCGCATCGGTGTCGGCGCTCCGTTGTTAGGTTTTCAAGGTCACAGTAATATCAAATTGTTGGTGTTGTGCTGGTTCAAGGTCACCTGAGGGATAATTGATTGCCCATTTAGGCAGGGTCATGTCAGAAACTCGAGTTTAACTTGGCACTTTTGCCGTTTCTCGTCGAAAATTCGCTCCAAGTGGTCAAGGTCACGGGGACTCTGACTGAAACTCGGAGCGTAGTGCGAGAAACGGCAAAAGTGCCAAAAAATTTTAAGTTTCGGCGTGACCTTGACCTCAGTGGCGCCGGTGACGTCATTTTGATGACGTAAGGGGTGATGACGTCATCAGCACGTCATTTCTGTGACGTCATGGGTGTGACGTCATAGAAATGACGTCATTAGTGATGACGTCATCGATGACGCAATCGATGACGTCATCGATGACGTCATCGGTGGGGTCATTGACCTCGATGACGTCATCCCTCAGGTGACCTTGAACTGAGCCAGCACCAACAATTTGACACTACTGATAAATAAACTCTTAATTAATAGTAATTAACTATCTTGATTTTTACCGTCCTTGAGCAGAAAATTGGCAAAAATATTCACCAAGTGAAATTTGTTAAAAATCAAACTCAAAGAGATACAACTGCAAGCTAGGACACAAAACCCTATATATATAGTACATCATATGCAAATTTATTGTATTTTCCTCACTAACACCAAATCCATCCACGTCTTGGTCGTAATACTCAGTTTTAATTTGATTATATGTAAATATTTCAATACTACCTTGTTTGAATAGTGGTAAGCTTAAAATTATACATAATCTTATTTCAACTAGATTTATTTATTTTATGATGTACTAGAACACAAGCCACTAGTTGGGCCATCTCTCTAGTTTGGGCCATCTCTCCCTACAACACCATACTTTGCTGATGAGATTTTAATCGGCTTTTAAGAAGCCTTGAGTGTTGTTAATACAACTGTCTTTAGCCTTACTCACTAACTAAGAAATTAGCATTTATAATGTTAGATTGCTTAATACATTTTCAAATTTGCCTTTGATTCAACTAGCGGTTACTGTAATTGTATTTAGCTTAATACTTTTTTGTTTAATTGTTTTTATTGTATCAATAAAATGAATACCTTGATTTTTTAGTGTAGTGTCTATTCTAAAATATATATCCTATTAGCTGGAAACTGTATTAAGACAAAAATGTAACTGCACTTAAACACTCTTTAAAATATTTATGATTCTAAAGAAAAACTAACATCTTAAGAAAACATAAGTTTCGTGCACTATATTACTGATTAACATTTTATTCCTTATACACATTACAATAAAAAAGAGGAAGCGTGGTTGTTAAAAACATAGGGATCTTAGCTTTTGAATCCATTGCCATTACAATCTTACTACAAAAACGTCAATTAATAATAAAATAACGATTCTCTGGATAGTAGATATAATAGGGGCATTCTAGGCCACTCATGTTTTTTTTTTTTTTTTTTTTTTTTTTTGCCACTTTCAGCTTCAAATTGGCCGGTTTTCGACCGGATTCTGGCCGGTTTTGGCCAAATATCAGCCCATTTCAGGGCATTTTTCAGGATTTCAGATACCGATTTCAAGGAGCATTTTGAATATAATCCAGGGAACTATGAGATGCCCTCTTAAGGTAACCCTAGTTTTTAAATGAAAAGTTACCAACTCTCCTTAACGTAATATTGTCAAAAGATTTTTTTATTTAATAATCTCTGCACATATATCACTTCAAAAATGAATTGTTTTCTTTTCATACACAGCTATACTGTTATTTCCCTGAAAGTGCATTACCAGTTTCCCGTTAAACCAAGCCCGCAGGTTCAAAGGCCTTTGTAGCATCAATCTGCACGGCTTTGTCGTTGTGATTGGATCCTGTGTTGGCTGGGAATTATATGTTTAAACATGGAACGTGTTTGGATACTGCCTGGAGCGGTGGAAAAAAGGATCAAATGTTTAATATAAATTTACTTTCTGAATACAACAATGCAAATAAATCCCCAAATTTTCATGTCCCTTTTTTAATGTATAATTTTCCATAGCATCAAAGATTTCTCAATAGTAGCCAATCGTTTTCAAAGTTGAGACAATTTTGGTTACTAGTCATTTAAGTTTTAAATGATTATTTAATTACATATTAAAGTAGTATAAGTTTGAGGGAAGTAATAATAGAATTATTGATATGAATCGATTTTAAATTTACGGACTTTTGTAAATAGCAAACAAATTATTTACTGTTTGTTTATTTTGATTCGATATAAACTTATTCTTTGACCTTTCATAACAGACAGAAAAGTCAGTTTCAACTTTTCTCCTCTAAAACTGCATTTATATGCTTGAATATTTTATGCTTTTATCAGGATATGCACTCTGCACTTTATTTAGGCGCAGAGTGATCTTTAGGTTATTATTAATGGTTGATGACATTATGGAAAGAAATGTAGTTCAGTTTAATTTTTTTTATGAAATCATTACGGTTACAATTTGCGAAGAGACACTATTTAAATCAATAAATATTGCAAGATGTAATTTTACACTTTAAAATCAATGCTAATCTCTAATAACATTTCATATTTAAACATTTTTACTAAATTTAAAGATGTTTTTATACAATTTTTGCTAGTAATGCACGTATCTTGTTGTTTATTATGTTATAATTTTAGTTAATTTTCTCCTGAAAATATGAGAATTATATTGTCATATAATCATTCTTCTACACCAACACTTTGATTTAGTGATAATATTTTTCACTCCTTGCTAAAAGATAGTTTTAAATCACGTAGAACATGAGTTACTTTGGACAGAATAGTAAAATTGTATCTTTTACTTTATATACATTTAATATCACAAACAACTTTACTAAAAAATTAAAAGTAATAATTTATCTGTACGTAGAACCTTAAATATTCAAAATTGTCCTTACACATTTAAAAACATAATTTTTATAACCAAAAACATAATCTAGCTCATTAGATCTACATAGACGTTTTCTTATGACCTTTTACCTTAACCAAAGCTCCCCCCATTATATTACGTCCAGAACACGTCCCATTGTAACGTCTTATTAAAACCCAGTGGCAGCCTGGATGATATGATTCCCATTGTTGGCTAGGCTTGACAATGCCCATATCTCATTACCTCCAAAGTCTTCTTCCGCAGCGTTCAGCCAGTTATTCGGGGTCACTTAAATGTCGTAAGACGGTAACGGCGATCGTTTACCTGGGACTGAATAGAATTCGAGGAAGTAAAATGTTGTTACATTGATTTATATCGCTATCTGTACCTCACCTGCGGTTGAAAATATGCAAGTGGTTAAAAAATTACATGATATATAAAATTAAGTTACGATGCCTCGCCCTCCTCAGGAACAAACCTTGTTGCAAAAAGTATAAAAACTGTTATTAATAGTGGATTTCGTAAACTTGGCTGGGTAAATGAGTGGTTATAGAGCTCGCCTCTCAATATGATAGTTGCCTATTAGATCATAAGAAATATCGGGAACTTTTTGATGGTTCAAATCTGGACCCATCTGGCTTTTGTCATTAAAGATCCTGGAAAATAAATTAGCTGTTGTTTGTCAGTAACAAAACTACACCTCATTTGATCCACACAATCATCTTAATCAATGAATGTTATTTAATTTTAAGACATTAACGTGACCAGGTCAAACTTCAACCTTATGACGAAACATATAGCTAAGTGTATTTAATCAATGAATGTTATTTAATTTTAAGACATTAACGTGACCAGGTCAAACTTCAACCTTATGACGAAACATGAGTGTGAATCCATAATGGGTGTGAAGCCTTCTTTAACTCTGTTACTGGTTAAGACCATATTATTATTTAGATATTTTTATCAATAGCCAACAGCCCAACAGCCAAGTAGAGCGGAGTCCAGATTCAAACCATTAAAAAACTAAGTAAGTCTACCTTTTTATGGAAAGAACTGAAAATCTTATGTTTAAAATGCAAGCTCAACTTTCGAGACGATTTTGTTTGACAAATAGACTTCCATTCACAAACTCCCAGTGATAAAAACATATTTTAATTAAATTATATTGCTTATAACATTAAAAGTTAATGGTCAGTTAGTTAATTACACTGATGAAGATGGCTTTGGATTATGTCCACTATAAGTATTTAATGTGTAACTTTGAGTTATATGACATTATCTATAAGTAATCACTTCGTTACTTGGGTTACTTGTTCCTCAGGTAACGTTGCTGCAACTTTAAAATTGTAAAATCAAGTAGTGACTAATCAGAGGATGATAACGGGACAGGTTTAACTTCGAGATTGACCTTTTAATTCAGTTTCTAGTCTTAAGGCTTCAACCATAAACGTGGTCATAATTGTATATTTTATTACTTTCACATAACATAAGCTATCGTAAATTCCACCAGTTTTATAGTGCTAATTAATTTTAGGAAAATCACTATATTGACGATTATTATGGAAATGTGAAAGCCCAACTTAATCCGTAAGTATTGATGTAGCCCAATTAAAAAACTCCGATGGTGCTAAATAAACGGAAGGCACATTTCAAAGCATTAACACTTTAAATAACGCAAATAATTGAATTTTCCCAACCCAGTAGAAAATAATTCCAGGAATCAAACGTCAGTGATTTAATCAATCTTTGGTGGTGTATTGAAATTCAAAACCTACTCTAATAAATGATAATGCTATATTATCCGGAACGTGATATTAGCTATTATTGTGAAATAAACAGGAATCACAATTCCATGTTTTATCGTTAATTGCTTGACGCAACATTTTATATCCTTTCATTGTGCTTTCATTGAGCCACAACTACTTAGCGTTTATAGTGTTGTGTTCATAGAATTAAAATTTAAAACCCTTACTATTATTTGTAAATTTTGTAAACAAATTACACTAGTTTAAATAAAAGATTTAAATTTTGCAATGTACAATGTTCATTCCAGTAAAAATATTAAAAACCAAATAGGCTTTTTTAAAATGTTTACATTTTAATTAAAGGCTAGTATAAATTACAACGATGTATATAAAGAATATTTCAATTCATATAACTGACTGTTTATTGTTAGTCAACAATAAACTATAAATCATTACATTTCGTTTATTTACACATCTTTGCCATTGTTTCTAAGGCGTAATTTCCAGAAACAACATTATATTTGTTCGTATCTAGATCGTTGTTGCATACTGTAACGTATTCTGTAATGTGTCACAAGTCCCGCCGCCGCTGCGCCGTCTCCCCGTACTACGCTGCACTTCGTTGATGAGATTTTAAGTGGCTCTTAAGAAGCCTTGATGGCTGTTAATACAACTGTCTTTACCCTCACTCACTAATGAGTTAATCATACCCTCACTCACTAATGAGTTAATCAGCATTCATAAGTTTCTTGACTTAATCAAGGACTCGAAATATAGTTTTTTTTATATTTAAGTAAACAGTAGTCATTAAAATGTTGTTTATGTATGCCGTGTTCCTTATCTAATACCTGGTTATAGTTGAAAATATAAAGTAAAATGCATTATAACAATAACATTTTATATATTTTTAATTGTATTCGAAACAAAAGTAATAAGATTTAAGTTGGTTACAATGTCGTATTATTATTTTTTTTTTCAAATCGGTCTCACATTAAAAGTTTTGTTTTTAAAATTGTGTTTAGCATTGCAAAGTTTTAAAATATTCGGGTTAAATCAATTTCAGTGAAATATCATTAATACAAAAAAACTACAAAGGTGTTGTACTACCATGATAAATTTTCCTTTGTATGTATTCATTTTTAAGAATTCAGTTTTTATACCTTAGAAGATAGGCTAAGAATATCCGTTTCAATTTTTGTCTCATTATTATTACCTAATGTTCGTGTAAACTATTTGTCTCAAAAACTTAATAATTTGCATTTTAATAATGAAATTGACCTTTAACGTTCAGGGATGAAACTTATTGTATAAATCAACAAAACTTTAAAATATTGTTTATGTACCGTATAAAACTTGTTTTCAATTGTGTACATTCTTTACTAGACAGTAATTATTTAAGTTTTGTACAAAACAATCTTATGACAGAGAAGCATTCAGGTCTTATGGTATATTCAGAATAATGTGCTATGTTATACCAACCTATTCATGAGATTAAAATAAATACATAACCGGATTCTATAGCGAAATCACTAACTACGCAT
The DNA here is from genome assembly GCA_030545055.2 of Neoaliturus tenellus. Classification (NCBI taxonomy): domain Eukaryota; kingdom Metazoa; phylum Arthropoda; class Insecta; order Hemiptera; family Cicadellidae; genus Neoaliturus; species Neoaliturus tenellus. The sequence goes on along the minus strand of CM061534.1, from coordinate 166,610,124 downwards.
TCTGCTTTTATGTAAGTATTTATTTATGATTCTTTTCAAAATAAATACAGTTTTTTTTTTTTTGGGGGGGGGGGATGAGTTTTGTCAGAAACTGCATTTATTACCAGTTTCCCGTTAAACCAAGCCCGCAGGTTCAAAGGCCTTTGTAGCATCAATCTGCACGGCTTTGTCGTTGTGATTGGATCCTGTGTTGGCTGGGAATTATATGTTTAAACATGGAACGTGTTTGGATACTACATCAAGCGTTATCGAAAACTATGTGAAACATACCAAAGAGGGTTTTGTGTTAGATTCGTAGTTTATTTTATGTGTTTTCTATCATAACTAGCAGCAAAATGTTTTTTTGTTTTTTTTTTATTTGTTTGTAAATTATGTTTTAATTCCACTATCATAACCGACACTAATAAAATATAGCGCTAAAAACCAAAAAATATTCATACGTGATTTTTTTGTCGTGCAATTTATGAAGATTGGTTGGGAAAACATAATATATTTAGTCTTAAACTGTATATATATATATATATATATATATATATATATATATATATATATATATATATATATATATATATATATATATCTTATCTTTTATTACAGAGCAAGTATAAATGTTGAACATTTTATTAAATACATTCAAACAGTAACTTTATATTACGCATTTATTTAACCTTGTACAACTTTAATTGCTTGTTTTATTCCTTTAAAATAATTGTAATCAGAATTATTCTCCATTTTAAACATTTACTTTAACTATCAGCTTATACTCCTTTGGTTGTTAAATACCTTTAAATATTTTCTATTCATTAATACTTTGAAAATTCCCAAAATAATTAAAAAATAAATGTAATATATAATAATTATTAGATTTTTTAAATAAAAAATATATAAAAGAAATTGAACTTTTCCAACCCCTAAAAACATTATGATTGACATAAAAATATTATATTTTACCTGATGACGTATCATTAGTGAGATGTAATTATAAAAGATAATGAAATTACTAAAACTTATATTCAGTGTAAATTATGGCTTTTTTCGAAATATTTATCAATACAGTATTGTTACATTGAGAATTATAAATAAATATGTGTAAGTTATAATAATTTCTTTCAAAAGTGTTTAGATTGAAACTGATAGGTCCATTAAGAACTATTATACAAATGCTATTCGAGTTAACCCCGACAAAATTACCAAAGTGTTGGAACGCGTCAGATGTTTTGGGTCACCACGCAATGTTCTGATGTTGACTCAATCAAAACGACAAAACACTGCAAATTGATGTTTTACTGACCTCACAGGGGATTATACCATGAACTGAAACCAGTAATTCACAGTATGGCTAATATCACCTTTGTCACCTTGGTCCACCTTTGACACCTTGGTCACCTTTGTAAATTAGTAGTAAGTTTTGCCAGCATTTATTCCAGAGTCATTTGTTAATGATAGCACTTACATAATTGAAAATGACTCGAAAAAAATAAACCTTTTAAATATCATTTGGAATTTCAAAGTTAAGTTAAAATTATTTTTGAACTGCAGTACGAACGAACGACAAACAAGATTTAATATAAATTTTTACTTTTAAGGTTAAGAGGGGACACAACATTTTACCATCTGTAGTTTTTGGAAGGTGAATTTCGTATAATGTGACTTTTGCACTAATTGTAAATTAATCCGTCCCACAGTTACGATTACAGATTAATTGCTTAGCACCTTAGATGGTCATATTATATTATGCCCTAAATAAATTACATGTAATACTTATTTTGCTAACGTTTTATTCTGATCTATTTTCCAATTGTAATCTGTATATTCTGTAACATCATTCTGCATATTGGTTTTTTGGGTTTTTTTTTGGGGGGGGGGGGGAGGAGGTGAGTTTTGTTAGAAAACTGCATTATCAGTTTGAAAACTGTTGGTGTAGAATATTTTCAATTTACTTTATTGAATATGTTATCGAAAATATTTAGCTAATATAAGCTAATTGTACATGAAAAAGGTCCGAAATGTATCGTAAAACGTTTTATAAATAATGAAAAGGTAAAATTTACAGCAAGAATTTTACGCGGACATTTCTGTCATAGTGACCCACAAAGAAACTCATGTTTGCAAACACCTTTCTATGCGGGGTGATGACATTTAAAAATACTGGCATACTTGTTGACCTCTCCTTAAATTGGTTTTTGAAAGGTATGTTTATGAACATGTACAGACCATTTGAACATGCCTACGAGATATTTTTTTTCGTCATGTTTTAAAAATTTTTAGATAGTCATTTATTGTAATTTAACAATACTAGACATGTTTTTTATTTTAATTAAATCAAACTAAATTTAAAAAGCAGGAATTACATTTAATAAAAATGTTACAGGTAATCTTAATTATGAATTTTTTTTGCTAGTTTATGTTTATTTGTTTAGTTTTTTTCACATAGTTAAAAAAAGAGTCGAGTATATTCCTAAAACTGAACACACACTTTATGTCATTTAAAACCACAAACTTATTTAGGGAATTATTTTTTTGTCATTACAGTAAAAAAAATGGTCAACGCTAAACCTGATTGCTATTTTACTTTTAGCAACAAAAATATACAGAATGGTATAATAACGATGGTATTCGATGGATATGTATACCCAATATAAACTACGTAATTTATAAATGCAGTGTTAACCAAATATATGAAAAAGCAAGTTTTAAAAGAGTGATTTTTAATCAAATTTGAAAACTGCATTGTTTGGTGCTATATATACTATTTCCTATGGATATTAGGAGACACACTCTTGAAATATAAATCATCCCTAAAAAGTACATTTTTTGTAGCACTATAATGAATTTTAACTTATTGGACTTGGAAATGTTCTAAAAAGCAATGCGTCTATCTTTATCCCATTTAAGAATTACAACTTTTTAAAACGTTGATCTGGGCATTTTGTTATAAATACAAGCACTAGAGAACGATTTCAAAATTGGGTTACTAACCATTTCTCACATAACTTTAAGTACAAATTATTTTTTTCCTTGTATTAAAATAAAAAAAAAAGTTTGTTTGACATTTTGTTTACAACTCCTGTTTTGTTTTTTTTTTTTTTTTTTTTTTTTGCTGTTTTAATAAAAACTAGTAAACATGTTGCTCGAAATCGAGCAATTTACTTTAATACAATACAAATGTTACTTTTTATCTCTAAATCATTGACGTCCGACCAATCCAATATTGTGAATATCTGCATTCACACCAAAAACTACACGTATTTACAGCTGATTATTAACATATGTTTTAAAATGCTTTATTTAATCCCAATGTTATTTAAATGGGGAAATTTTGAGATTTCAATGGTGGATAACGGTCTTTTATTTTCCGTCAGATTCTCATCAGTTTTTAGCGGAAACAACTACAGACCAAGCCCTATCCAACGACACCAAAAACTTGAAAATCGGTTGAAAATTGTAGGAGGAGGTTTCTCAAGACAAAAAAACCCCTTAGCGTATTAAATAAGTATAGATTTTTATTAAGCTTCATTTGAAATTTTAAACCTAATTCTTCCTACCCTAGGAAGAGAATAAAATTAATCAAAATAGATCATAGGATTACCATAAGTCACTGATAATAAAAATAAGCAATTTGTACTGGTTTTTTCAATTTAAAAACCAATGCAACATTATTTTTTGTATTTTTATCGCAGGTAAATATCTCCATACGTAAAGTTTAAAATATACATGATATCGGCATAGGGTCATTTGTGTATTTTTTCAGAAAGAATAAAAACTAATAAATAAATTAAGCTAAAGTTTTAGTCACTAAAAAAAATTACACATTTTTTTTTAATTTTCACAAAAATTTACATTAGTTTACACTTGGGATAATTCCCTTGACTTTTTTAACATCTCAGTGAATATAGATCACTGACAGTGAGCTCAAACAATGACATTCAGGGCTGTGTTAGAAACAAAGGTTTATTGTCCGTTATGACTTCTTTTCAAATCGTTACATTAACATCGCATTATGAGACGGCCTGTTCATTAAAATATTCTAATAACGCAACAAAATGCATTCTTTTATATTACTTTAAGAATCACAAGACATAAATTACAACAGATTACACATTTACCGAATAATATCTGTCACTTTATTACTACAGGTTATTATTGTTCAACTACAGTAAGTTGGTTCATTCTTAATATAATCTCCCTTTTATCGGTTTTCATCTGGTAAAATTTTACAACTGAAGTTGTATTTTTTTATATGACATTTACTACGGTAACATTATTTTTGTATATGCTATACTACATTGGGCTTTTTTATTTAAATTAACTTTAATGTGGATTAATTTTTTTGATGGAGATACAGTACATAAACATGTATAAAGATATTTTTAATAACTAAAGCGGGTGTTTTTTTCACTATATCGGTAGTCCCCAGACCACCCCGAACACCCCTATTAAATTTTTACGGAATTAATTATTAACAAAATCCAAATGTGTCATTTTATGTGGCCTAAACCCAGTTACGCTCTATTGCTTGAGAGTAATTTCAATGTACATGGCGTTTTCAGAAGTCACCTTTATAAACCGGAAGTCACTAATTTTTAAATACAAAACTCCTACTTTTTTGCTATTTTAGATTTTTACATGTTATTTTAAGACGATTTTTACTCTTTAAACTTGTACCCAATAATCCTAACGGTTTTAAGAAATAATGGCAGTTGACATTTCGATTTTACCATGCAATAATAACATGCATCCAAATTTCAAATCCTTTATCTCTGAACGTTTTCTGTTAAATAATTATGTCCTCAGCACAAAAACGTAATAGACTCTCTTTAAAATATATTTCATCATAAATTAGTTAAGTCATAAATAATTTTCTTTTTTCATAAGATTTACAATATTTTTGAGATTGTTGAAAACTTATGGAAAAGTAAAAACTAATTACGTGATAATAGATATTTTATAATGGAATATAAAATATACTAAAAAAAATTAGGTTAAATTAAATTAAATTAAATTAATTAAATTAGGTTCTAAGACATTTTCATGCTTGGAAAGTTCTGTTTAATGTAAAAAGTCCAGGGATAATGGATGTGAAATTTTTCCCATGTTATTGTTATGGGGAAAAATAAAATTTAAACCACATTATCTCCTTATCCATGAGGATTCAGGGTACAAAGTAGTTAAACTGTAAGGTTTAAGGGATTAAACTATAAAGTTGTCTTAAAATTACTTTTAGAATCCAAAAGTATCATAAAAATTGGGAATAAACAAAAATATTTTGTATTTAAAATAAGCTAATGATGTCTTCCGGTCTGGATAGGTTACATCTGGTACACCCCTGTACATTGAAATTAGTGTCAATTTTAAAAGAGCGTAGCAAATTGAAATATAACCCGAGTTTTTTTTTTTTTACGAATTACAAAATTTTAAAAGAAATGTCCTACGCATGGCCCTGGGACACCCGGTAATAAATTTTATGCAACCTTGAAAGTCCAATTTAGACTTTTTTTAACCCCAATAACGAAAAATTCGTCATTTGTAAAATTAAGTGTAGTTTTTATATATATATATATATATATATATATATATATATATATATATATATATATATATACATACTTAAAATATATATTTTAATACTTTCCTAACTATATGTAAATGATTTTACACACAGTAGATATTCACTTATATTGCCAAACTTAAATCAATCAAGAACTGAAAATCACATGTGTAAAACTAAACAAAAAACGCCCTAAATGGTATGGAAAAAGGACGAGTGAAGAATATGTCGCACTGATAAGACGGGGTCCGGATGTCGTTAGTGATAAGAACCATCGTAGCTCAGCGGAGATGTGGCCTACTTGATGCTCACTGTACTCGCTACGACACAGCAGACATGTGGCCTACTTGATGCTCGCTATACTCGCTACGGACACAGTGGAGTTGTGGCCTTCGCGTTACTCGCTATACTCGCTACGACACAGTGGAGATGTGGCTTACTTGATTCTCGCTATACTCGCTATGACACAGTGAAGATGGGGCCCTACTCTATGCTCGCTATACTCGCTACGACACAGTGGATTTTGTGGCCTACTTGATGCTCGCTATACTCGCTACGACATAGTGGACTTGTGGCCTACTTGATGCTCGCTATACTCGCTACGACACAGTGGAGTTTGTGGCCTACGCGATACTCGCTATACCCGATACGACATGGGGAGATGGGGCCTACTCTATGCTCTCTATCCTCGCAACGACACAGTGGATTTGTGGCCTACTTGATGCTCGCTATACTCGCTACGACACAGTGGAGATGGGGGCCTACTCTATGCTCGCTATACTCGCTACGACACAGTGGAGATGTGGCCTACTCGATGCTCGCTATCCTTGCTACGACACAGCGGAGATGTGGCCTACTCGATGCTCGCTATCCTCGCTACGACACAGCGGAGATGTGGCCTAATCAATGCTCGCTATACTCGCTACGACATAGTGGAGATGGGGCTTACTCTATGCTCGCTATACTCGCTACGTCATAGTGGAGATGTGGCCTACTCGATGCTCGCTATACTCGCTACGTCATAGTGGAGATGTGGCCTACTCGATGCTCGCTATCCTCGCTACGACACAGCGGAGATGTGGGAATACTCAATGCTCGCTATACTCCGCTACGACACAGAGGAGATGGAGCCTACTCGATGCTCGCTATACTCGCTACGACACAGTGGAGATGGGGCCTACTCTATGCTCGCTATACTCGCTACGACATAGTGGAGATGGGGCCTACTCTATGCTCGCTATCCTCGCTACGGACACAGCGGAGATGTGGAATACTCAATGCTCTCTATACTCGCTACGAAACAGTGGATTTGTGGCCTACTTGAGGCTCGCTATACTCGCTACGACACAGTGGAGTTGTGGCCTACGCGATACTTGCTATACTCGATACAACACAGTGGAGATGTGGCCTACCCGATGCTCGCTATCCTCGCCACTCCTTCAAAATGGAAAAAAAATTATTACTGAAATCTTACTAAAAACTAAACATTTTATACACCCAAAGTATGACAAAACTAAGCTAGTTGTAAGTGTAGCAGTGTATGCCTACATCAAAACGTCCATCTTTTTCAATGCATGCAATTCCACGCCAATCAGAGCAATAAAGCCCTTCAGATTGAAGTTTCCAAAGATGTTTGCCTTCCTTGTTGACTTTCTGGTTTGAAAATTGAGTCTTGTGATCCTGTGATCTAATTTTTGCTACAACGAAGTAACATTTTATGACGTCAGATTTTATTAGTTTTAAACTTTTAGTTTAAGGGAATTTGGTTCCGCAGTTGATACTATAATAATAAAATCAGATATTATATACTATTTTACTTTACACACATATCTCTTTTTGCGGGTAATTAAATTAAAATATTTTTTCATATAAGTCTAGGGGCATATAATGAAACACGTTATTTCTTTTTTATTCGTACGATAATATAAAAACCAAGGAATTATTGAGTTTTGTTTTAGTTTTAAAAGCAAGCTCTCCATGTTTACTTGCAATCATTGTTGAGATAAATATTCTACTTTCATACGGCAGTGAACGTGTTCAAAAATACTTTAAATGCAAACTTACGAAAATATTATAACAAAACAATAAAAAGTTTGATGAGAGTTATAAAACAATCAATATGATATATAATTTATCATTAATATGAAATTTAAAGTAAAGTTGTTTCAGCATCTAGGGCTTATTACGTTGTTTTTTTATGATTGTTTGGGGGACGAAAAGAAGACAGCTTCATTTACTACTGAAGGGTCTTCTCTTGAATCACTTAAAATCTCATCAGCATAACACACGTGCTGCTGTGCTCTTCCGATGCTATAACGGGGACTTTCGCATTCCGTGTAATCTATAGGGACTATTCTTTTCAATTACACCTCTAAACGATTGTATATTATGTTTAAAGTTTGTGTTCAATAAAAATTTAAAGTAATGGATTTTAACGTGGTTAATTATTAATATAAGGCCTACATTTTTCGTTAATATTACAGTTAGGTTTGTGGTTAATTCTTAGTATGAAATAGTCAGGGGATTAAGACTAAAACCTCTTCTTTTTAGGTATAGATTTTAAGGTTACTCTTACAGGATTTTCTTATTTCCTCATTGCTTACATATAAGACTAAGATAATATTTTACTAATAGTTCAAATTTTTTTTTAGTTTTAAGTTACTTAAAGTTCAAGTTAAATTTCAAGTTGAGTTAAGAACATCAAATTTATAATTAAAATTCACATTATCAATAAGCAAAATCTTTTTTCATAGACCCTGTAATAAAATGGCTTTAGTCTATACAGGCCTTAATAGTTCTACTTGATTTCATTAATTATTTAATTAATTAGTTCTAATGTGAATTCCTTAGAATTTAATTATATTTCCTTAAAGTATCTTTAACCGGTTAACCATAAAGCAAATTTGATCAGCTTGCGAGTCAGCAACAAGGAAAATTGATCTGTTTGGAAGGAGAATACAACTTGTTGAGAAACCCTCGCAAGTAATGCCATTGGCTCAGTACACAACTGCTAATGGCCTTGTGAATACGTTGTTAGCAGCCAACAACGCAGTTACACACCGCTCGGTGGTGATTTGTGATAAATTCATTCAACTGGTTGATTGCTTTTCATATCTAAGCTGTTATGATCGCTTAATTGTATATAATTTTAAGGTTTTGGTTTTAAAAACCGCAGTGTAGGCAAATATCAGCACAGCTATGTGTTCTATAATATCAATCTGACTATTTATTATCCTGTAATATAAAGAATCTAATTTTAAATTGAATTTGGTACGAAACACCAGCCATGGGGATTTTTTAACAAAGTAAAAATTCTGAATTATAAATGTACACATTCCGCTAACCTTGTCAGGTCCGGATCAGGTTTCTTTATTTACAGCCCTTCACCTATGAGACTCGTCTCCTTGCGAGTTACTTAAAATCTCATCAGCATAACACACGCCCAGTCCTAAACTGTGATCGATAATGTCTTTATATGCCACCTGAATTTTGCATTGATAGGAATCCATAATGTGGAATTATGTCAGCACGTCATAATAATTTTGATCAATTATATAACTGTTGACAAAAGTTTTTGTAAAACTCAACATCATGTGGATTTATAAAATTTGAAATATCCAGGACATAAGGCTGTCAAAAAACGTGCGATGAATATACTGTTAATCTTTAAATCAACATGTTAAAGTTTCAAATGAAAAAAAAAAATGAATAAAAATGTATCCCGTTGAAAGAAGAGTTAAAATTCAAAGAATGGATAAAAACTGAATTTAGTTACATAATCTTTGACTTACGTTATTCAAGAGGAAAATCAATTTTATTATTGATAAAAAGATAAAAAAATTAAATAAATATTTTTAATTTAAAATCTTGAACTATTACAATATGCAGCCGTAACTGTTGGCAGACATAAATTTACAAAATTAAAATCAAAATTGTATTTCAAATTAACACATTGACGGTTTGGTTCATTTATTGCACTACGTAAAAAAACTCCCAAAGGGGTACTTACTCTCAGGCAGTTGGTAGTTTTATACTTAGAGCATTAAAGATTTTTAAAGATTAATTTAACCAGGAATAAAAGAATATATTTAACAGCAGAATCCCTTTGTACAAGATAATACGTCGTCTTTGTGCTCCTAAAATTTTTGTTTTTAAGAGCTCAACTTCTAAAGCCGATGCTAATTAAATCATTTAACTACGGTATTTTTATCTACGACCAGTTGCGTAATCACCAATAATTATATTAAAAATAACAACATAAAGCACATTATTAAGCCCAATTTGATTGTTGTGTGATAAGGTCTTAAACATTCGGTTCTCACATTAAAATTCTATTTCTATACCAATGAGGGTACGGCATTGGTCAAAAGTAATGTTATAATAAAAATTTGGTGATTCGCACATCAACTGATTGTTCCATTTTTATTCATGTTTTACTTTCTATGTGTGCCTAACACTCATTTTATCGAAAGAGTGATCAAATGTTAGTGAGTACGACGGTTAGGTCAAGCTACATGTTTTTTGTTGACGGCCGTTTTTATCCTAACCTATAAACTGACATGATCTACAAAATTATTAAGTTTATCGATTTACCAAATTTAAGTTGGACGTAGATAAATTAAAATTAAAATTCCTTTATTGTACGTACAATAAATACAATTGTGTATAACAAACGTCAAATATATATATATATATATATATATATTAAACAAAAAAATTCTTCTAGGTAACCTTAGAATAAAAAATTAACATTAAACAAATACTGTGTGTCATGAAAAGTCATACATAAAAAAAAAACTCATCCACCTAGTAAAAGCTAAAATTAACGATTTTAGATGGTTTTAAGTAATTTAATGTCGCCTTGCAATATCGTTTGTTCTGCAGATTTATTTAATAATTTTGGTCCAAGATTTTGGGGGGTGAGTCTGAAATTGCCAGTCTGTGGGGAGTTTCGTCTATGATGAAGGCGGTGTCTGGTATTATGTGAATTTACGTCGGCTCCGATTATAAATAATGCATATTTATACATGTAAAAAATTTAAGTTTCAAAAATGTAATTTAAGCCAATGTTAACACTGTAAAATATTTTTTTATGTGTGCAAGAAGTGTGCCTATTTACACCTACCATTATACGGATCGCTCTCTTTTGCAGTCTGAAAATTCGTAAAAGAGCGCTCTGGGATGCGGTTTCCCGAAGCATGATTCTGTATGCTAAACGCAATTTTTATAAGTAAGTTGTAGATTAATCAAATTAGAAATAAATTTTCGATTTTAAGAAATTATTAAATAATTTGGTTGACAATTTAGAGCAAAGAATGTTAATGTATGGTGCCTAAGAAAAATTTGATCAAATATTATTCAAAGATATTTACATTCAGGAGTGAAAAGAGGTTCAAAATCATTCATAAATATTTATGGTTTAATATCAATGGTTATTTGACCTAAAAAATACAGAGCTACTCTTATTTGGGTTATTAAAATATTTTATGTAACTATTGTAGTTCAGCCTTTAAGCCACGAGTTAGCTATTTAGAACAATCGCTTCCATGTCCATTTTAATAAGACATTAATCAATCATCATCATTCATAATCAAAATCATTCATAAATATTTATGGTTAATATCAATGGTTATTTGACCTAAAAAATACAGAGCTACTCTTATTTGGGTTATTAAAATATTTTATGTAACTATTGTAGTTCAGCCTTTAAGCCACGAGTTAGCTATTTAGAACAATCGCTTCCATGTCCATTTTAATAAGACATTAAGAAAAAACTGTTGCAGGGAATAAAAAATCTGTAACTTTTTTATTACTTAATTATCTATTTCTTTCCATGGTTACCAATTAAAACATGTTGAATGTTGATCTAAAACAGAATGTTGATCTAAGCTGTTTGTCAAAAATGAATCCACAACATTTAAGTAAGAATATAGATAGGACCACTTTTTGATTTGTGATAAGATGAACTTTGTGCTAGAAGGTGTAGGTGCAAAAAAACCAGAGTGTTATAAAAAAAGTGTTATATGAAAGTATTATAGGATCCACATTGTATTAAACCGTTTATAATTTACCATTGTATTAAACATTGCATTAAACCATTGTATTGTGACGTTGATAATAGCCCCATCAGGTAAAATGTAATACTCGAAAATAGAATGACCCGTCAAAGTGATATCCCCTTACATAACTTAATCTCTTCCCAACTTAATCTAAACCAGTGATCAAAGTTTGGCGATCTGCAGTAGTTAAATAATAATCTCAGTGACACCGGATCACAACTCGATGAAACAACTTGCAGATAATCTCATTGGCTCAGTGAACAACTGTTAATGATCTAAGGAGGTCCATTGTTTTAATCAAATTCAAGACATTATCGTGTAGACTCAAACAAAACTGCTGAGGGTATGCTCCTTCTATCAGGTCTAGCTGTTAGATTGTTTACAACCTTGCGGGAGAAAAATATGTGTCACAAAACCCAAGAGAAAACTTTATTTATTCCTACAGTTAATGCAATCTACAGCCCAAGTGTAGGGTGTGATGAGAGTCGAAAAGTTAGTTCTGCTCTCAACAGGCTGACGTGAGGAAGCAAATGTCCTAATTAAACAGTATTTATTTTATTTAAGTAAATATTTAGAATTTTTTACTGAGAAGAGTCATTAATGGACCCGTCTTAAAATCATTCTGTTTTAATTAACTATATGAATTAAAGATATAGATCTAACTCAATATCCTAATAAGCATTTCGTGATAAAATGTAGAAAATAAATATAATACGATGTGAGAATAAAGAAGTTACTAATTAGTTTTAATCTGGTATCACATTTATGCTTTTATTTTATTTTGATAGAGAATAACGGTTCAGTTTTCTTTTTGTATCAATAGTTTTATCAATAAAGCTTTTTATAAATAACATAAACAGTATAGAAAACATTTCGGCAATATTTACAGTCAAACAGAAAAGTGTTAGTATATTATTCTAATCAAATATATAAAAGAAAACTTAAAATTTTTTATTAAATTAAAGTCGAATGGATGTTTTGCATTTCAAAATTATTGTTTTAAATGCAAAGTGAGCAAAATGTTCAAATCCCCATCCTTTCAAATACACACAATCTCAGACCAATCAGAACAACAAAGCCCTCTAGATTGGCGTTTACAAAGTCCTTTGACCCATCTGTGTTGACGTTTTGGTTCATAACATGATCTACAGATTTTCAAAGAAACTTTATATGAAATAAATTAATATTATAATCGAGTAGTGTTTCTAAATGTACGAGAAACTATAAACATTTTTTAAGTTAAATAAAAAATTTCAATTTTAGGTACCGTATTCAAGCGATTTTCTATAAGTTGAGCGTGAAAGCGAGTGAGCGTAGCGAACGAGCTAAATCTGATGGTGAGTAACGCAAGCGAAGCCGCAGGAAAAAGCTAGTAATATAGTTTATAAAATATAAACCAAGAAATGTATTTAATTATTGAAGAATCTTGAATCATTGAATGGATCAAAGTCACTAAGTAGAACCGAAGAAATTTTATCAAGATTAATTATTTAATGTAAAACAGTTATTTTATCGTGGACAAATCAATTTACATTATGTTTAATTAAGTTTTTACTTAAAATCCATTGTTTAGCCCCTGAACTGTGAATTTAAGACAATCAATAGGTTACATACCTCGTCTAACAGTTCATAATAATCGCATCCACGACATGTTTCGCTGCTACAGCAGCATCCTCAGGTGTCAAATACAAAGATGTTTCATCCGGAAAGGAATCGTTGTAATGATAAAATTGACGAACACAACACAGTCACAATAAATAAATTAAACATATACAACACGGACACAGTTAACATTCCGGGTAGGCCTACCACGTACACGCACATCGCACCACGACCGGAACGGAGAGCAGACTGGAGTTTTTCATGATACCCCTCCCACCCCTTTCCTGTTATCAGCTGGACAACTGTCGAATTGCGTTTGGGCCGTTCTATTGTATGAAAATATGGCATTGAAGATAGAGTGGGATTTAAAATTCAACTGTTCATTCAAAATTAGATCTTTTAAGTCTTTATTTTTGTAACTGCTATAAATCTCATACTGTTCTATGGAATCTAGCCTACTCCCTTTATTACAAATATGCAATATTTCTAGTCCTTTGTTTATATCATGCATATTATGGTTTTTGTCAACAAGGTGTTGAGCGAATTTAGATTTCTGTCTGTCTGCTCTAGGGTCGGGGCGGTGTTCTTTGTATCGTTGAGCAAAAGAGCGACCTGTTTGGCCTATATAAAAATTAGGACAGTCAACACAATTTATCTTATAAACACCAGACTTCTCGATATTGTCATTATCATGGGACTTCTGAGATAAGTTACTCTTTAATCTGTTGGTTGTTCTGAGAGCTAAAGATATATCATGTTTATTTAAACTTTTATTTATGAAATTCTGGGTTAAATGGCTGTATTCTATGCAGACATATTTAGATATGTTAGATAGTTATAACCCTGGTTTAATTGACAAACTTATTTATAAACATAACAACAAATCTGTGACGTCTGGGACTGATAAAACCACTTCGACACAAAAGAAATATGTCTGCATAGAATACAGCCATTTAACCCAGATTTCATAAATAAAAGTTTAAATAAACATGATATATCTTTAGCTCTCAGAACAACCAACAGATTAAAGAGTAACTTATCTCAGAAGTCCCATGATAATGACAATATCGAGAAGTCTGGTGTTTATAAGATAAATTGTGTTGACTGTCCTAATTTTTATATAGGCAAACAGGTCGCTCTTTTGCTCAACGATACAAAGAACACCGCCCCGACCCTAGAGCAGACAGACAGAAATCTAAATTCACTCAACACCTTGTTGACAAAAACCATAATATGCATGATATAAACAAAGGACTAGAAATATTGCATATTTGTAATAAAGGAGTAGGCTAGATTCCATAGAACAGTATGAGATTTATAGCAGTTACAAAAATAAAGACTTAAAAGATCTAATTTTGAATGAACAGTTGAATTTTAAATCCCACTCTATCTTCAATGCCATATTTTCATACAATAGAACGGCCCAAACGCAATTCGACAGATGTCCAGCTGATAACAGGAAAGGGGTGGGAGGGGTATCATGAAAACCTCCAGTCTGCTCTCCGTTCCGGTCGTGGTGCGATGTGCGTGTACGTGGTAGGCCTACCCGGAATGTTAACTGTGTCCGTGTTGTATATGTTTAATTTATTTATTGTGACTGTGTTGTGTTCGTCAATTTTATCATTACAACGATTCCTTTCCGGATGAAACATCTTTGTATTTGACACCTGAGGATGCTGCTGTAGCAGCTAAACATGTCGTGGATGCGATTATTATGAACTGTTAGACGAGGTATGTAACCTATTGATTGTCTCAGTTTTTACTTGTAAATAATTTGTCCTCGGTGAAATGACTGTTTTACATTAAATTATTGATCGGGATGAAATATCTTGGATTTCAATTTTGGTATTCAGTTGGTCAATTTTTTTTAGTTTTAAGTTAAATGTTGCTAGTGATGAAAGAGTTAATTTCATTCCGGAAGCGCTTTGTACGAGATACTTACGCTCGCTTTTTTATCCATAATTTTTTTTTGTTAGAAGAAGCTCAAACACTAAAGCTAATTGTTAATTACAGTTATTCAAGGGTCTCTCGTTGGTAGTTGAGAGAATTCCTTTTTTGTGAGAAAACTGTGTGTTCTAATAGTCTACTTAGTGAGATTTGAAACACTTTTTGTTAATTATATTTTCATATCAAATTGTCTTTGCTAAAGCATTCAAGATTCTTCAGTAATTAAATAAATTTATTGGTATATATAACTAGCTTTAGCTTTTTCCTGCGGTTTCGCTAGCGTTACTCACCATCAGGTTTGGCTTGTTCGCTACGCTCACTTGCTGTCACGCCCAACATATATATATATATTTAATAAGTCGCTTGAACACCTAAAATTTAAATTTTTATTGGATTTGTTTCTTAGCAACAAATAAATAAAAAATAAAATAAATTTTAAGATTTTTTACAAACAATTTTTTTTAACACTTTTTTTAATAAAAAGTATCCTATGTTACTTCTGATACCTAAAAGAATATGTGTACAAAGTTTCATGATGATCGGTTGAGTAGTTTTCACTTAAAAGGGTAACAAACAAACGGTTATTCTCATTTATAATAATATATCTTTTTCCTGCGGCTTCGCTCGCGCTACTCGAGGTCAGGTTTAGCTCGTTCGCTACACTCACTCGCCGTCGCGCTTACCCTATGTATAAGAAATCGCTTGAATACCTAAAATTAAAAGTTTCCATTGAAATTGTTTATAAGCAACCAATATTAAAAGATAAAATCAAGTTTCACATATTTTATGCAAAATTCACATTTATATTATTATAAGTAAGGATTGAATCAAATTAAAATAAGTAGGGATTGACATTTTCCTAGGATGATGGCAAAATTTAAATTATTCAAGGTCTAAGACATTTTTAATTAGTTAAATTAAAAACACTAAAGTTTAGAAAGCTATGTGCAATCTTATTGTATCAGGAATTGATGTTTCACTGTTAGTAGCTTCTAATTCATAGTAAATAAATTGGATAGCACAAGTATTTTACTACTATACCTGCAACCATTACTAAACATGTGATAAGACCAGCAGCAGTAAGATAATAAATTCAATGTAAACCATAATACAGCTTCTATTCTTGAAAGATACATTTTCTTGGATGAGGATTATTATGTCAAATCAAAATCAAAAATCAACATGCAATTGGCATCGTCACAAACTTAAGACTAACTTATGTAAAACAAATCAAAATGGCAAACCATGCACAAGGCAAAAAACCATGCACAAACAGAACACAAAACTCATCAAACAATGTCAAAAAAGTACTTACAGTCTCCCTAGTAATATTGAAGAAGTCGTTGACTGAGGATAAAGGAAAAGCCAATAACAGAGCCCGAAGACTGGTTTGGAATTTTAAATTCGGTTGGGTCCAGGCTGTACAAACAATATGATTTAATAGCTTCATGCTAAGCTGGCTAGAATTTCTTTGACTTTTCCTCAGTCTAACAAAAGGGATATCAAGCATATCTCTATTCCTAGTATTGTGTGCATGACAGTCACCCCTACGGTTAAAAGATACCAAATCTTGCTTTATATTAACTAAGGATATAAAAACAAATAGGCTACAAACAGTCATGACTCCTTCTTTAATAAAAAGAGGCCTGCAAGGAGCATCGTACTCAGCATCAGCCAGGAGCCTAATTGCCTTTTTCTGGATCAGCAATACTCTGTAAATTTCAGCTGCACCTCCCCAGAGTCTGAGACCATACAAAAGCGTCCCCTGAAAGAAAGCTAAGTAAGCTTTTAACAAGCAAGATTTATTTACACAGGTTTTCAGGTTTCGTAAAAGGTACAATACCCTTGAAAATTTGCTACAAACAAGTGTTATTTGAGAGCTCCAGGTCAATTTAGAATCAATGGCAAGCCCTAACAACTTGGCAATAGTTGAATCATGTTCTGAGTTTCTTAGACTAAAAATTATAGACTGAGTTTTTGCATCATTCAGGGACAAAAAATTAGCCTGGAACCAAACCGCTGCCTGGGTTAAGTAACGATCACTGCATGGCATTCATAAGATTTGGAATGGAGTCAGACCCATGAACAAGTGTTGTGTCATCTGCATAGCATATAACACTACTTTCTACATAAGAAGGCAGGTCATTTATCATAATTACAAATAACAGGGGCCCAAGGACCGACTCCTGCGGAACACCATGAACTACAGGACGAGACTGGGAACTCAAACCGTTGACAGAGACCAGATGCTCCCGCCCGCCCAAGTATGATCGGAGAAGCTGCAAATGGATTCCCCTGATGCCATAGTGATCTAACTTGGAAAGCAACACGTCATGGTCCACGGTGTCAAAGGCCTTACTGAGGTCACATAAAGTGGCCCCAGCAAAGTTCTTCGACTCAAAGGAGCTCAAGACGTGTTTAATGAGTGCATCCACTGCATCCACAGTCGATAAGCCAGTCCGAAAACCATACTGGGAGGCCGAGAGCAAGCCACCATCTTCAAGGTAGGAATATAATTGGTGTTTCATGAGGGACTCAAATATTTTCGATAGGATGGGTACCAGGGAAATCGGCCTAAAGCTCCCAGGTTCGTCCCATGCGCCCTTCTTGTGAACAGGCACAACCTTCGACTTCTTCAGGCAAGATGGAAAAATACCTTGCAGAAAACATTGATTTAAACAAAAAGTAAGAGGCCATACTATAGTACTAATAACAGACTTCACAAAGACACTTGATAAATTATATACATCCTTACTATGAGAGTTTTTCAAATTTTGGGTTACACAATAAACCTCATTGCAACTAACCAGTCTCTATTGGAACTGGTTTTGAGTTTGGGGATATTCATCAACTGAACAGCTGATGACTCTGGATCTCCCAAGTCATCCCTCACAGCTTGAACAGAGTCTATAAAGAAGTCATTAAGAACATCCGGAGACACAGAGGCTGACCTACTGGAAGCAGTCCCGGTCTCAGCTCGGATGTCTTTCCAGGCAGCAGAGCACGGATTTGATGCGCTCTCAATTCTCTGTTCATAAAACCTTAACTTTGCCAATTTTAGCTTAGACTTGTAGTCCTTTTTGAGAATGTTGTAAGTTGCTTTAGTTTCAGGTGTTCTTTTAAGTTTATACATGTCATACGCTAGTAGGACCCATTTCTTCATTTCTAAAAGTTCAGGGTTCCACCAATTATGTTTTGGTCTTTTATTGGCTTTAGATTTTACTACTACCTTAGCAGGAAAACATTGATTAAAGACATTCATAAAAACATTAAAGAAGATATTAAAATTGTCTTCAGCGTGTAAGGATGTCAATATGTTAGGCAAGTTAACATTAGTAATGAGATTTGAAAAATCATTGCGTCTATGTTGAGAAAGAAGGCAACAATTGTTTGGTTCACTACAGGGGAGTTAAAATCATTACTTTCCCTAGAAACAACAAAAGAAACAGTTTCATGATCACTTACCGCCCACGAGACAACATCTACCTGGTAGTCGTAACTTTTTAGATCTGTCGCAACATTGTCCAAACAAGCATCATACCTAGTAGGTTTGAAATTTGTACAGTAAAGGTCAAGTGACCTTAACACATAAAAAAATTCAATAGTTTTGGGATCATGGGTGTCAATCAGGTCTATATTAAAATCACCACCCACCATGAGATTAAACTTAGTCCTATAATTTCCCAGGTGGATAACAACCCTCTCTAAAGCAGTGAAAAAGATTGTACATTACCACTTGGTGGCCCATAAACACCAATAACCAAGAGGTTTAAAGTAACAATTGCTACACAAGCAAACTCGTGATGCATTTCTAGGCAGAATTGATTCACATCAATAACCTTAGTAACAATCATTAGGTGGTCAGGGACATAAAGAGCAACACCACCCCCTTTATGGTCCAAAAGTCAAAAAGAACTGGCCAGAGAAAACCCACTGATTTGCTTTAGCTTAAGGCTAACTTCACACATCCAATGTTCGGTTAAACAAATGTAAAGTTGCTGTTTGTGACTTTTAGGCGTCACCTACCTTAATTAATTGTGGAGACGGTTGTCAATAGATAAAACACAAAAACACACAAAAAACACGAACAAAACACACACAAAATTGCATAAGATTGCCCGTTCCCCGAATCCGACGTTTCACCGCACCTGGGTGTTAACATGCGGCGTTAACAACGTCCCTTAATGCTTTTGATCGCGATCACGGATGCGTTACGACCGTCTAACCATGGCCGACTCAGCTCTAAAATGGTGACATGATACCTGAATGACAAATTTGCTGCTCTCTATTGCCAATATGATAAATTGGTCGCACACCACTGCCGAAATGATACCTGAATAACACATTTGTCGCTCTGTTGCAGGCTGGAGCCGGCGGATCAGTACTCCTCGTCGTCGTCGTCGTGTCGGTCGCCCCCCGCCTCGCCGCTCATCTTCAGCAACGCCCTGCACGTGGCGGTGGACCACGGGGCGGTGGAGGTAGCGAGGCTGCTGCTCAAATACGGCCTGGAGCCGGACCAAGGGGGCAGAGTCCCCCCGCCACCTCCTTCACCGAGGAGACCCCAGCCGCCGTCCAGACCGTGCTCCCCACAGCCGCACTCCCGGTCGCGTTCACGCTCACGAACACCTTCACCCAACAAAACTGAGACTGGTGAGTGAATATCCTAACCTAACCTAGCCAAGGGGGCAGAGTCCCCCCGCCACCTCCTTCACCGAGGAGACCCCAGCAGCCGTCCAGACCGTGCTCCCCACAGCCACACTCCCGGTCGCGTTCACGCTCACGAACACCTTCACCCAACAAACCTAAGACTGGTGAGTGAATATCCTAACCTAACCAAGCCAAGGGGGCAGAGTCCCCCCGCCACCTCCTACACCGAGGAGACCCCAGCCGCCGTCCAGACCGTGCTCCCCACAGCCACATTCCCGGTCGCGGTCACGCTCACGAACACCTTCACCCAACAAACCTGAGACTGGTGAGTGAATATCCTAACCTAACCTAGCCAAGGGGGCAGAATCCCCCCGCCACCTCCTACACCGAGGAGACCCCAGCCGCCGTCCAGACCGTGCTCCCCACAGCCACACTCCCGGTCGCGTTCACGCTCACGAACACCTTCACCCAACAAACCTGAGACTGGTGAGTGAATATCCTAACCTAACCTAGCCAAGGGGGCAGAATCCCCCCGCCACCTCCTACACCGAGGAGACCCCAGCCGCCGTCCAGACCGTGCTCCCCACAGCCACACTCCCGGTCGCGTTCACGCTCACGAACACCTTCACCCAACAAACCTGAAACTGGTGAGTGAATATTCTAACCTAACTTAGTCAAGGGGGCAGAGTCCCCCCGCCACCTCCTTCACCGAGGAGACCCCAGCCGCCGTCCAGACCGTGCTCCCCACAGCCACACTCCCGGTCGCGTTCACGCTCACGAACACCTTCACCCAACAAACCTGAGACTGGTGAATGGGGTAGCATAACATAACCTATCCAATGGGGCAGAGCTCCCCGGTCCCTCCCTCACCGAGGAGACTCCAGCCACCGTCCAGACCGTGCTCCCCAAAGCCGCACTCCCGGTCGCGTTCACGCTCACGAACACCTTCACCCAACAATCCTGAGACTGGTGAGTGAATATCCTAACCTAACCTAGCCAAGGGGGCAGAGATCCCGGCCACCTCCTTCTCCGAGGAGACCCCAGCCGCCGTACAGACCGTGCTCCCCACAGCCACACTTCCGGTCGCGTTCACACTCACGAACGCCTTCACCCAACAAACCTGAGACTGGTGAGTGAATATCCTAACATAACCTAGCCAAGGGGGCAGTGTCCCCCGCCACCTCCTTCACCGAGGAGACCCCAGCCGCCGTCCAGACCGTGCTCCCCACAGCCACACTCCCCGTCGCGTCGCGTTAACGCTCACGAACACCTTCACCCAACAAACCTGAGACTGGTGAGTGAATATCCTAACCTAACCTAGCCAAGGGGGCAGAGTCCCCCGCCACCACCTTCACCGAGGAGACCCCAGCCGCCGTCTAGACCGTGCTCCCCACAGCCACACTCCCGGTCGCGCTCACGCTCACGGACACCTTCACCCAACAAACCTGAGACTGGTGAGTGAATATCCGAACCTATGCTAGCCAAGGGGGCAGAGTCCCCCTTCCACCTCCTTCACCGAGGAGACCCCAGCCACCGTCCAGACCGTGCTCCCCACAGCCGCACTCCCGGTCACGTTCACGCTCACGAACACCTTCACCCAACAAACCTGAGACTGGTTAATGGGGTAGAATAACATAGCCTATCCAATGGGGCAGAGCTCCCCGGTCTCTCCCTCACCGAGGAGACCCCAGCCACCGTCCAGACCGTGCTCCCCACAGCCGCACTCCCGGTCGCGTTCACGCTCACGAACACCTTCACCCAACAAACCTGAGACTGGTGAGTGAATATCCTAACCTAACCTAGCCAAGGGGGCAGAGTCCCCCCGCCACCACCTTCACCGAGGAGACCCCAGCCGCCGTCTAGACCGTGCTCCCCACAGCCACACTCCCGGTCGCGTTCACGCTCACGAACACCTTCACCTAACAAACCTGAGACTGGTGAGTAAATATCCTAACCTAACCTAGCCAAGGGGGCAGAGTCCCCCCGCCACCTCCTTCACCGAGGAGACCCCAGCCGCCGTCCAGACCGTGCTCCCCACAGCCACACTTCCGGTCGCGTTCACGCTCACGAACACCTTCACCCAACAAACCTGAGACTGGTGAGTGAATATCCTAACCTAACCTAGCCAAGGGGGCAGAGTCCCCCCGCCACCACCTTCACCGAGGAGACCCCAGCCGCCGTCTAGA
Organism: Neoaliturus tenellus; assembly: GCA_030545055.2. Taxonomy (NCBI): domain Eukaryota; kingdom Metazoa; phylum Arthropoda; class Insecta; order Hemiptera; family Cicadellidae; genus Neoaliturus; species Neoaliturus tenellus. The sequence continues at coordinate 166,588,135 of CM061534.1, read as the reverse complement.
CCGTGCTCCCCACAGCCACACTCCCGGTCGCGTTCACGCTCACGAACACCTTCACCTAACAAACCTGAGACTGGTGAGTAAATATCCTAACCTAACCTAGCCAAGGGGGCAGAGTCCCCCCGCCACCTCCTTCACCGAGGAGACCCCAGCCGCCGTCCAGACCGTGCTCCCCACAGCCACACTTCCGGTCGCGTTCAAACTCACGAACACTTTCACCCAACAAACCTGAGACTCGTGAGTGAATATCCTAACCTAACCTAGCCAAGGGGCAGAGTCCCCCCGCTACCTCCTTCACCGAGGAGACCCCAGCCGCCATCCAGACCGTGCTCCCCCACAGCCACACTCCCGGTCGCGTTCACACTCACGAACACTTACACCAACAAACCTGAGACTCGTGAGTGAATATCCTAACCTAACCTAGCCAAGGGGGCAGAGTCCCCCCGCTACCTCCTTCACCGAGGAGACCCCAGCCGCCGTCCAGACCGTGCTCCCCACAGCCACACTCCCGGTCGCGCTCACGCTCACGAACACCTTCACCCAACAAACCTGAGACTGGTGAATGGGGTAGCATAACATAACGTATCCAATGGGGCAGAACTCCCCGGTCCCTCCCTCATCGAGGGGACCTTAGCCACCGTCCAGAACACCCTTACCCGAAAACCCTAAGACTGGTATATATCCTAACCTTAACTATCCAAGGGGGCAGAGTTCCTCCACCAAATCCGTCACCGAGGAGACTCCAGCCTTCGTCCATGTCGAACTCCCCTCAGCCGACTCACGCTCACGAATGCCCTCGCCTATCAAACCTGGAACTGTTGAGGAGCCTAACCTAACCTACTAAGGAGACTTCAACTTCCATCCAGGCCGTGTTCCCTACAGCCACATTCCTTTTCAAACTCATAAACACCCTCAACCAGTGAAAACGAGACTGGTTAGTGTGTTAACGTAATCCTGTCAATCCTACGCAAGAAATATTTTTTACTTTTTAAAAGAAACAACAAGTTTGCTAATTCAAAGCGTTTAACAGGAAACTCCTCTGTAAATGATCTTTTTACTATACCGAACTTAAAGTAATATTCAATGTCCAACTATTTTAAGGAAAACATTTTTTATATTAATAAAATGATGGCAGGTTGAACAACTTGAACAAAAACACCAATAATTTCATTAAAAGTACAACATAACAAAAAACCTTCTCACCGGGATCCACCCCCATAGCCAAGTAACATTAAAATCAATAATGCATAAGACTCACTAAAGCAATGGAAATTAAAATAATAGGTCTGGAAGACCAAGAACCTTTGATTCATCGATTGATAACTATCAATAACTCAAATAAAATAGAACAAAAACAGGTTCGATTTGGAAATGAGGTTTTGTGTGGCAGGTTCTGTGGTGGAAAGCACCCCCACGTGTCTGCAAGGATACCACCACAATGAAAATAAATCACTCGGTGGATTCCACATACTGGTGTTCTTGTTGAAGTGTCAAATAAATATATTAAAATACTTTCTAAAATACTTTCACCTTATAACACTATTTTTCACCTTATAGATTTAAAAAATTCCAACTTATAACACTATCAAATATTCTTTCTGTATTTTCCTGTTAAATTTATTAAATATATTTACATGGGACATAACATTTGTCCATATAACGTGCTGCATAAACTTGGTGAATTCTGCATTTCCTTTTTTATGTGCATTAAATAGGTTCGAAAGCAGGAATGTTTTTCAATCTTGGCATGTCATCTAATTATGTGCTTAGGTTAGAAATAACTACGTTTCACCAAGTGTCAAGAAGTAAAGTGCTCAAGCCCGGCGAATCTGTAACACTATAATTAAAGTGGATTGCCTAAAGAAATTACTTTAGGAGGAATAATGGCCTTAATTACTAGCTGTTGGCTGTAATGGATAATAAACACGCATTTCACTTTAGAACTTCCATTAGCATAACAACTTAATTTGTCAAGTAACTAAATTTAATTATAATGGGGTAGTCAAAATATTATACAGAACTGAACGTCAACAGTCTGGTTTTCCTTATAGTTAGTGAATTAAATTTTGGATGGGGCGATGAGACTGTGTCGTAGTGGGATTGGGGACCATGGCAGCAATGAACACGGTTTGAGTCCGTGTTCTGCCCGCACCATTTTCCTATACTGTGTCGGCTCACTACTTTTGTCCAATTTTATCCATGCACAAGTCAATACTCAACATGGTTGATAAACGTTAAGTGACATATTCTGTTACGCAAAGGAAATCTTTTATTAGCTTATCATTACCAATTGTATTATTATAATATCTGATGAAAATCTTTATCATTTTCAATCTGGTTATTTGCCATATTATTTAAATGAGTTCGTATTTATAGCTGATGTTTATATTTAGGAAATTTACAAGTGAAAAAAGTTCACATGGCTGTGAAAGATGGAGAGGAATAATGTCAGGCTACCTATTGTTGAAATACAACCCACGCACACACTCTTGTTTGTAATACATCATATGGGAGGGATGGTGGATACTTTGTAGAACAAATTTCGTTTTCCACATGTTTATTAGCTATATCACTATTGGTTCTGAAAGAGTCTGTAGCAATTTTAAACTAAAATGGCAATTAGAGGTTGTAATAACAATATTAAAACTTGAAAGGGATTACAGCTGTGCTTATAGTGATAAAAATTATTTCATTTTAATACTGGTATTTAAATATCTAAGGTATACATTTGAATATTTTTAAATACGTTCTTTCTCTTATTTTGTGAAAACTAAACCAGGTTAATATACCTACCTAACCAGGTTAAATGTCTGTTCCAGATCACTCTACCAAGAGGGAGGTCCAGCCACTGACAGAGCTGACTCCCCAGAAGTACCTCAAGCCTGTCGTGCCGCCTCCCACCCCCACCAACGTACTGACACCCTCCACCCCCACCACGGTCCTGCCGTCACCGGCACGCCGGGTCAGCTGGATCGCCCCCGTCTCTCCCCCCGACATGACCAAGAAGCGGAGGGCGACCACCAAGTCGCTGCCCCGCCAGCGCTCCTTCTCCCTGGAGCACAACAACCAACTCCTCGGGCCCGGTGGCTCGTGGCTCAACGAGAGAAGAAGCGTCTCCCTCAAGTCCAGTCCCCTCATCTCCCCCAGGCCACCGGACGCTGGCTCGTCCCCGGCCAAAGTCAAAGCCATCATCCCAGAAAAGAGTATATTCGCCGAGCTTCGAAGAAGTAGTGAAATCTTCAAGAGTATACTGCTCAATCTTTCCATGAAAGATGCCGAGCAGCAGGCGTTAGAGGACGAAGAGGAGAAAGTGACTCCAACGGAAAGCCAGGTGGATGTAGAGACTCTTTTGGCAGCGCATGAGCAGAGGAGGCTCGCAACTTATCAGACTGAAAGTGGGTTCTCGAGTACTTCCTCTTCGTCGCTGACGTCTCCCTCCAGGTCGTCCCGGAGTTCGCTTAGCAGCCCGGATGAGGATGATGGGGACGATGTCCTGGGGATCGGCTCCCCCACGGTTATCGAGGGCAAGGGAGGACCTCTTCTGAAGCTGAACCCCAACATCGAGCCAGAGAAGGTCGCCGGCTGGATGGACACCTACACCCGCCAGTATCTGTTCACCCTGCCCGCATTATTCCTGGCGGTCATCCGGGGAAACGCCACCCTCGTTTATCTCTTGCTCAAATACGGCGCCTCAGTCAATTTTCAGGTAAGGGTATTTTTTTGCTTCAATGTCTTCATTTTTGTACTGCTTTGGTCTTAGAATGTATCCCAAGAGTTGAAATAACATAAATCATTCTGTTTGTCATACTTGATTCATCTTGGCATTCGCTTTTACTGATATACTTGTTCGCTTTGTCACATCAATTGTTTTTAATTCCAAAGTTAATCTGTAAGTTACAGAATTAACTTGCATTGATACTGCAAAATTACGATTACATTAATATTTTTGAGATTATTTTTATATTTTTAATAGATGCCCCAAGGTGTAAGATAATAGTATAATAGTATAATAATAATAGTATAATAAGATATTTTGGCTATGTCAACCTTCCCTGGGTGATTTAATATGACGAATTTCCTGTCTTAAGTGAGCAGCCAGTGGATAGGGCCAATTGCAGATCACTATGATAGTGATCTCATGAATAATGATGGATCTTGGCTTTTCCCCACCATACTCTAAACATTCCACTAATGCCTAAAAAAACATTAATAACTTTTTCTAACTCAAACATTATACAAATTCAATCTCTGTTCTATTCCCAAAAGTTGGGTGTAGACCTTCCTGTAGAAAATATGTCTAACAAACAAGATCTGTCTATAAAAAGGAAGTGTAGTAAAAATTGAATATATTTTGACTATAGGCCTACATCTCGTTTAACACAATGTGTTAAAAAATGTCATGAAAAAATCCACAAATTAAGTCAAAATATTGTTCATCATACATTTACTCATCAAATTATGAATTTCTAACAAAGCATTGAGACGAGGGAGGAGCTTACTGTTAAGTAATTAACAGGCTGCTTAGCTGTCAAGCCTACATACTGTCAAGCACTTGACTGCTCAACGTAATTACTGTATAACGCGCCACTGTTCGGCTCGCACAATTCCGGGTCCCTTCACTCAAATCCGTCAACAATCCCTATCAAAATAAGGATCGTTGGTCCAGTCTATTGTTACAGAATGTTAATCAGAATAATGAGTTGTTTATTTTTTCTTGTGTCTACTTTAAAATGTATATTTTTACAAAATATTATATCACCTAAAATTAACTTGGGAAAAAATTTTAAATAAAAAAATTACAATAGTAAATATTAACAATACAAATATTCTGACAGTGCTGAACCAAAACTCTTTGTTGCTGGGTAAGCATTTCCTCTCGAACGGGTTAAAATATTCCTGTGATTCAGCCTCAGTAGCTTTAACGGTATTTGCATTTTGTTCCCTGAAATAAAGTCAGAGATTTTACTTATTTACCTTGACACTTTTCAAATCCAGCATTAACTATTCAATCCTTTGTAATTAAATTCACTGACAGTATTTATAATACTGAATTTTTATTGTAACTCCGGTCACATGCTAAAACTATGAACTACGATTTGAGCAGTCTCATTTACGTGCATTATAAATTTCATTTTTATTTTATTTTCGTTGTTTCTCAAGAAAATCGAAAAGGAACTTGGAGTTCAATCAGCCAGTGCTGGAAAAACTAAGTTACTTAAATGAATAATAATAACATTATTATAATGTTTCTGGAGTTCTTTTATTATTAAAATACTGCGTGTAGTTAAAATTAAAATAATTGAAAGCCGAAAGGAACAAATACCAATCTTAGAAGAAAGAGAAGAACTTAATTAATTGAATAGGAACAATGTGTTTATTAGGAAAGTACTCAATTAACTAGAACTCAAATTTTATTGGTGAATGTAGTCTATGAATAAATATAATTAAAATCATTGCACTTTTTTTAACTGTATCATCAATAATAAACTGTTTCTAATGTACACTTATTATAAGACTTTACCATATAGTATGGTTTTTAGACTTAATCAACAGATGGTAAACCCCAAAAATAGTCATTATCTTTAATTATATTCACATCATTACACTTCGTAATTGCTCTATTAAATTTAAAATATTTTAAAACAAAATCATTCAAATAGTTTAATATTATTCTAAATTATAACTTGTTAATATAATGAAATATAATGAGTAGTATATTGAAATCCGAAACCGAAACTTTATAATTAACTAACCGAAACTTAACATGAAACATAAATGTACCTCCATTGGTGTAATTGGTGAAATGTTATTCTAATTATGGTAAAGTAAATGACATTCATTTTTATATTACAAATCTTTTGGATCGTTAAACTTTTTTATGTGTGCCGTATGGTAAAAGTTTTTTTTTATGTTTAGAGCCAAACGTTTTATAATTTTTTTTGTTACTATATTTATTTATTAGTGTTTACGACTATTTTCAACACATGTACTAAGACTTATGTCCTTTTGCTATCGGCCTTTCTTGTAAAAAGCCTGTTTTATGAGCCGTCCTCAAAATAATAGTGAAAGTTCCAAACGTGCAGCCCTTGTGGAGAGATTACTTAAGTTTTCATCAAAGCTTGTCACACATCGCAAGTTTTAACATAAAATGAAACTTAGATTCCGTAGTACAAGCTGTTTTAAAACAGTAGTTAGAGTAGTATGAAATAAATAGATATTTCAACATGATTTTACTTTCTATCGGCGCTACATAAAATTCTTAATTGAAGATATTATATACCAAATTACATAAATTGAACACTTTTACCGCTTAGGCCTACATGGAAAGATTCCTTTAAAACAGTTAATCAACACAATTAGAGTGGGATGTATAATATTTAATTCTTCGGCTTCGATCAAAACTTATATTTCTTAGAATCATCAACATGTTGACTGCCCTAATATTTTTTACGCCCCTATAGTTGTTGCAATAATGGAACAAATTTTAATTAATACAGTTTATTACACACATCCACAAAAAAAAAAAAAAAAAAAAAAAAAAAAAAAAAAAAAAAACAGATGAGACTAATTTACGTGCGTATTATCAGGACCAACCTAGGTTGACGCTATCCCTTTAGGCAATCTAAATAATGTATTTTTATATACAAAATCCGAACTTTATAACAGGGAAATACATTTCAAACTCTATGGGAAAATAAATTTTAAAGTTCAATGTAATATGAGACTATGTAACATTTTGCTTTAAATACCGTTGCTATTTAGTGGGGTATCTAATATTACCGGTTTATTAAACTACACAAATATTGAACATGCGTGTAAATTAAATAACTTTTATATTTTTTCGATTAAAAACTAAGACAACGGGTGTCCAAAAAAAGTTTTAGCCAATTCCAATTCTATTAAATTCGAGAGAGAATAAAAATAATTAATTCCTACAAAGAAATAAGTTTATTAAAAGAAGGGAGATTTATCGACCTTTTTCTTACGTGACTTTTGATCAAAATACCAGTTAGTGTGAAATTTTACTGTTTTAGAAGTTTCATCTAATTAATACAGGTATAACTTTCTTAACTGTTAAGGTATTTGTTTTTTATGATTTTATTTTAGTGTAATATTAAATTTAAACTCTGAATATATATTACAGTACTTTATAATTGATTGCTGAGCTATGATATGATTGGCATAATAATCAAAATTAAATTTCTGATTTATTTTTAAATATTATTATTCGATTGAAAATTGTCAAAACACAACAGTATATCAACAAAGTTAGAGTTTAACATTTTCTCCAAAAGGGAGATTTCCGGTGTCATTATTGGAAAAAAGTTTCAACAGGAGTCTGATATCCGTTCAAATAATCGTTTAAGGTAAACTATTGGATAGATAAAATAACTCATTTTGCAAACAGATATCAAAATAAAATAATTGTATACTTTCAACTCAATCCCTAAACATTTAAATTTAACTTTTTCTATTTTACAAAAATAATTTATATTTTTTTTGTTTTAAATTGTTTTTTACAAATAAGTTATTAACGTTTAATGAGCACAAACATATAACCTGCTTATGTTTAACAAAAATTCACTATCAAATCTTGAATGAAGATTCCATTTTAGAATGAATTTCATATCAATGTGAACTTTGGCGTAATTGTCAATAGAAATGTGTCTTTTCAATTTTAAATTGAGTCGTAATTTTCATAAAATGACAGGCATAGTGTATGATCGTTATATTTTGTTAAAGTACATTGTAATTATTGTTATTGTTTAGTTAATTATATAACTTGTTTTTCTTTATTTAAAAAGAAACATGTCCTTTCTTTATATTTATAATAAACCCTTTTTTACACATTTTTACAAAACTATGCAAATGTAAGGTAGGCTGACAGCCTAATTTCAATATAGACTAAATTGTTTTGTATGATTTTAATGATTTATACAATGCGGTGAGTTAACTTGATACGCCAAATGTTTTTAATAGGCATTATTCAAGAAATCGGGTTTAAATTAGAAATTGCTTTATATAAATAGTTCCGTTTATTTCATTGATAACATTTTTAAGTTTATTTATTTGATTAAGTAACATTCTGTAGTCTAAATGTTAATACACAAATTTTAATATTTTCTTCCTGGCATGAACTATTGATAGCGTGGCTTAAAAACTGTACAAATGAGAGAGAAAACTATTAGTTAAATAAACAAAGGTATTACTAAAATTGATGTGAAATAAATATTTCTTAAAATTTATTACTATAAAATAAATATAACTTTTTATTGTTTCAATTAATATTGAATATAGGTTATTGTTGTTGTTTGTTTCCTTTTTAATATACAGGGCGTTTAGTAGTCAGAGTCAACAAAATATTTGGGTTAGTTATTATGCACGTAAAATGCGATAAAAACACTCATTTATTTAATAATATCTCGCTCCAATTTTCAGTAGCAGTCATTTTTTAATTTTTGCAAATTTCTTGACATTGTCCATAAAAGTTGCATTTTTCTCAACGTTTATCAAATTTATTGGCAATGTTTATGATATTTTTAAAAAGTGCATAAAATTTCCTACCAGAATATCTAAGTTTGTCAGAATTCAGCTATCTTAAAGCTTTGTAAAATCTACTTGAAAACGACATTTTGTCAAATTAGAAAGATCAATATAACTTGCTGAAGAAAATTGTTTATGCGTCAAGGTACAAACTGTCAAATGTCAACAAAACTCCACATTCTAAGCTTTAATGATCCCTACTAGAAATGATTTTCTCTTGTTGCCTAAGGGGCGGGAAGTGGCGTCACAAAACCCACCTTAAAAAGTCGAATATATCGGAAGATATTGCAGTAATATTTCGTTTTATGATTCTAATGGAAAGTTTGATTGCCTGCCATTTCCGCCTCCCAACTATTTTAAGTGCATTCGACTCAACCAAGTAAGGCCTTTAATCTTATGCACATATCAACCCATGCATATGTTTGAGATTTTTTACTGACTCCTAGTGGGACGTCCCCTATCGTGACGTCCATCCTCTAGGCTGTGGCACAGATAAGTAGGATACTATCATTAGTATAATGATTAGTGAAAGTTGGTATTTTTATCTGTCGTGGTGTATGTAAAAGTTATTTTGAGTTCCAGACTTAATTGTCACCATGTATAGTGTGTTAAAAATTCTAACAATGATAGATAATTATTTTATGTAAAACCGTTTAATAATTATGTTTGACGCCGTCCCTTAGGCAAATAGGAAAGGTCACTTATAGTTTATAATTTTAAAGCTTATAGAATGTTTAGAAGTTTTAGTAATATTTGACAGTTTGTAGCTTTAATAATAAAAATGTTCCTTCAGCAAGTTAGTGTTATTTTTCTTAATTTTCCAAAATTTGGTTTTATAGTACATTTTACAAGGCTTTATTTAAGATGGATTAATTTTGACAGACTGCACTTATTTTAATAGGACATTAAGTTTATTTTCAAAAAATATTACACATTTTCCAATAAGTTTGGTAAAGTGTAAAAAAACAAGATTTTTGAAGAAAAATTGAAATGGCTGTTACTGGGAGGAGGTGGAGTGAAAAGTGGAAGGCGGAAGTTACATTTAACTGCCTAAATTGTGTATTTTTGTTACATTTTCCAAGCGTGATAACCCCATCCTTGTATATTAGTTTTATTATCTTTTGTATTTTGCAGTACTTATATTTAGGATAACGTATGTAAGTTGCTTAAGCAAACATTAATATAGTCTTATGAGTTTTAATGTTGTTCTTTTGATAGGAATGTCTCTATCTTTTAGTTCAAATGAACTCCTCCTTAAAATACTCCGGTACCACTCCTGGAGAGACGTTTTCCTTATAAATAAATTAAACCGCAATTAATACAATTTACAATATTTTATAATTATATATATATGAGAAAGTTATTAAGCATCTATAAAGTTAAAACAAAAAGTGTGTGTGTTGGAGAACCTTAAATATATAAAAAAATTTATTGGTCGTTGACAGAATAATTATTTATAATCATTTAATCACCTTACGTTGTCCAGATAATTTTGTATAACAGTTTTAATTTAGAAATATGATTATTCTGTTTTACGGCCATGTCTTTAATACGAAACATAATAAATATGTAATCAGAATGTTTAACAACAACCAAGAAATACAACACATAAAAATAAACGAGACCATAGCTACTGAAGAAATGAGATTACTGTTGTAATATCATTAATGTAAGTGGAAAAGTTGAAGATGTGCAACTCTTGAGTCAGGATTGTCAAAGTTTTCTTGAAGGGCTATGAAACTCACAACTTTAAAAATAACGGAATTCATCTTTCGTCTTTTCTTTATCTAATAAAGTAGGTAATGTAAACAATGTGTGCATTTTAACTTAGTTGAAAAATTATTTTTCTTTGCATTAATAGTTACAGTTTATTTCTATGTATGATTTATGGATAGGCTTTAATTGATTAAATAACCTGCATGGTAAGAAAATTAATTAATTTCCTCTGACGTTTTTATAAAATATTCACAAACGTCTCTCATGTCCAAAAATCCTTTCCAATCTCAAATACAAAACACATATCGTTTCATAAAATTCTTCCAGATTATGATATCTTACATATTCCATACAGTACATGAACTATACAGGGTTAGGCAAAAGGGGATTAGGCATTTTGGTTAGGGGCAGAGATATCGACCTCCGGTTTGCGCCATTTAATTTCTCTTGATAAACCGGTTTAAAATGACGAGGTCACTCAATAGGAGTTTACATTTGAAAATTTGGGGCTGCCCCCAAAATACCCCATTTTGGGGGCAGGGGCAAAGTTGTGTAGTTGATGAAAAAGTGCAGATTTTGATGTTGTAAACATGTGCCGAGTTTGGTTTTCCTACTGCAACGCGTTAAAAAGTTAAGTGGGGGTGTCCAGACTTTTGCCTAACCCTGTATAAAAGGCCCACATTTAGTTCAGCTACATAAAATAAACTGTACGTGAACCTTTCGTCAATAAATTATGACTAACTATATAGTTAGTTTCACTTTGTGATACTTCGTATACGCTCTATATATACATATACTGCTAGTATATTACATACTTACATGAATATTACATACTTACATGTATATTAAAAATTGTGAACCACATTTACGTCAATGGTTGTGTGTTCGTGTTTAGTGTTTTGTCTAAATTTAAAATAAAAAATGTATTTTTTGACAAGAGGATATCTAAATATCTTCACTCTTCCGCTTACGGTCACCAGGAACCTAACTGTGGACATTGCTCAATCATTGAGTTTAAATACTAAACACCCCACCAAAAACTGTCCTTCAGAGCAATATCTTTTTACTGTAAAAAATTGCCTCTATAATTTTATATAATTTTTATAATGTATTTTATAACTATATACAAATGCACTATTCACAAAACAGTGACTAAGTTAGATTAGCAGTTCTTCCTATAGAGATACAAATGCATTATTTTACTTCTTAAGGATATCTCGTAAAGAATAATGCAGATTAAATGTTCTTTCATAATACTGCCTATTAGGATCCAAATTCTATTTCCAATTCTAGTCTAGTAAAAATGTTGACCAACCCGGAAGTAATTGCAAACTTAATGATTTTGATCTATCCTTATGTAAAATTACCCGAGAAAAACGATGGTGAAAAGTCTACCACTCTCCGAGGCTGCATTCACCTGCTATGGCCGATTTTTCAAAATGGTGGCTGTCCTTTTGTAAGTTTTTGTTAAATATCTCTCAAACCAATAAACATAGCTAAAACATGTAAATTAGTGAAGTGTAGAGGATAAAATTTTGCACATTTTGGTATATAATATGTATTGGTAATTGCATTCTACTCTCGTTAATTAGTTAATTAAAGATATTGTTCATTTTTCAAATTGTAACAAATTTTTTCAATATAAAATGCGCTATTACGGTACTTGTAATGGTAAATCCAACCCTGACGGCATGATATCTTTTTACTTTAAGGTCCTTAGAACTCGAAAATATGTTTTATTTTTAATTTATATAAATGTGTGTATGTACTTATATATGTATATATATTTATATACATAAAATCTTTTTAAATCTAAGAACTTTTTCCCAAAATATCCGATTTTGATCAAATTTGGTAGAGAGGTGTAAATTAAGGTTTATTTGTAGGATTTGGCAAACCAGGACGGTCGGACTGTGGGAACTGGGTTTTATGGGGGTTTTTATGGTTAAAAAAACAGTTTTTCATTTTTTTCACCTAAATTTTATAAAAATTCACTATTTTGGTTGATACTATCCTAAAGAGCATAAAAAACAAACAATTTAGTATATTGAATCATTACCGTAGCTTTTCTGGCTGCTGAGAAAATTAAAAATAAAGATTTTTATACATTCGCCCATGTTATTCTTATGGAACTAAAAATGAACTTTAATTACCTGTAGCTCAATAGCCGTTAGGTTTAGAGAAAAATGCCAAAGAATAAAAATGTCTAAAAATTACATGTAAATTCCAAAAACACCATAATACAAGTTGTTCCATAAGAAAATTTTAAATTGGCCGCCATATTGGAAAAATGGCGGGAAATTTTGAAAAATGAAATACATGCCTGAAAGCAAAATAAAAAAGTAAAGGGGGTCCCCCCATAAGAAGTATACTGTCAGAAATAGGATAAAAAAGTTAGCTATTGGATCACTTTAAGAAACTCACCCTTACAGGGTATTCCGAAAACTATGAGTCACATGTAAACTAGGAATCTCAGTATTTTCAAACGTAAACGTTTCATACGTACTTTTTAAATGTACACTAGTAAAAATAACTATATCCTGTTTGCACTAAAATGTATATTTTTACTATAGCTTCAAAATGATATGTAACATATTAAACGTTTACATTTGAAAATACTGAGATTCCTACATGTGACCCATAGTTTCCGGAATACGATGTATTTTTCCATATTTGAAAATGTTTTAGGATGTCCCTATGCGTGAATGTGATGGAAAGAATTTTGTTTGGAGGATATTGAAACAATCGTTTGTGTGTAATCAATTTGTTAATCCTTATGAGATTCATCTAGTAGGTATACATTTTATACTGTATAAGGGTGAGTTTCTTAAAGTGATCCAATAGCTAACTTTTTTATCCTATTTCTGACAGTATACTTCTTATGGGGGACCCCCCTTTACTTTTTTATTTTGCTTTCAGGCATGTATTTCATTTTTCAAAATTTCCCGCCATTTTTCCAATATGGCGGCCAATTTAAAATTTTCTTATGGAACAACTTGTATTATGGTGTTTTTGGAATTTACATGTAATTTTTAGACATTTTTATTCTTTGGCATTTTTCTCTAAACCTAACGGCTATTGAGCTACAGGTAATTAAAGTTCATTTTTAGTTCCATAAGAATAACATGGGCGAATGTATAAAAATCTTTATTTTTAATTTTCTCAGCAGCCAGAAAAGCTACGGTAATGATTCAATATACTAAATTGTTTGTTTTTTATGCTCTTTAGGATAGTATCAACCAAAATAGTGAATTTTTATAAAATTTAGGTGAAAAAAATGAAAAACTGTTTTTTTAACCATAAAAACCCCCATAAAACCCAGTTCCCACAGTCCGACCGTCCTGGTTTGCCAAATCCTACAAATAAACCTTAATTTACACCTCTCTACCAAATTTGATCAAAATCGGATATTTTGGGAAAAAGTTCTTAGATTTAAAAAGATTTTATGTATATAAATATATATACATATATAAGTACATACACACATTTATATAAATTAAAAATAAAACATATTTTCGAGTTCTAAGGACCTTAAAGTAAAAAGATATCATGCCGTCAGGGTTGGATTTACCATTACAAGTACCGTAATAGCGCATTTTATATTGAAAAAATTTGTTACAATTTGAAAAATGAACAATATCTTTAATTAACTAATTAACGAGAGTAGAATGCAATTACCAATACATATTATATACCAAAATGTGCAAAATGTTATCCTCTACAATTTACTAATTTACATGTTTTAGCTATGTTTATTGGTTTGAGAGATATTTAAAAAAACTTACAAAAGAACAGCCGTTATTTTGAAAAATCGACCATAGCAGGTGAACGCAGCCTCGGAGAGTGGTAGACTTTTCACCATCGTTTTTCTCGGGTAATTTTACATAAGAATAGATCAAAATCACTAAGTTTGCAATTACTTCCGGGTTTAGATTTTTTTGAGCTAATTTTACTAGACTAAATCAGCGGACTTCTATGTTAAGAATCAACATTATATCATTTGATACATACTTCACATTCCAAACTGTAGTAGCTTCTAACTCTCTTAGATATAAATTTCAAAGGGTCCACCGCGAAAAATTTATAATGATAATGTATGTTCTTTCATGTATCAAAATGTCAGATTGACTGTAGAGTAAAAAAGAAAACTCAGGAAGATAAAATAAAAATAGAAACATTTGACTATCAAAGAAAGCTTTTATTGATTAAAGAAGCTCGTGATACCAAATAATATGTTACACTTCGTTACGTTAAACAAAGTAAACTTTAGTCCTTGCTATTGTGTCTATTTTATTCTCTCGCAACCATTAAAACTACATATATTACTATAGATATTGTTTGATTTTTTAAATATTTTTTTGCGTTGATTAATAGTAAACATAAAGTGATTAATTTAACATCGGTTTTGAATTAAGTTTTATCATTGTTAATGAACTCTGATGGTTCTTAATATTTTCGCCAGTTCAAAATTAATCATGACATTTATTAGCATTTAGAGAAATTAGGGGCTTAAGGAGAGAGAGGTGGTAAATGTTGGCAGAGTTAATGAGATGAAACGGAGAGCGTCGGCTTACCACCCGGCATGACTTATCCCCTCCCCTCCCCACTCCTCCAAACCCCCACCCCACACCTTACCCCCACCCCGATACGTTCCTCCACCGCCGTTCCCTCTGTCAAGCTTCCTTCTACCTAGCCTCATGTCAGTTCCTACCTGACAACTACGAATTATGAATTTAATAAAAATACCGAGTTGCAACTGAATGTTTTGTGAAATATAAACGTTATTTTAATAGCGATTTATAATTTGAATCTAAATTATTAACATTGAAGAGTAAATCTTCCATACTGTACGCTGCAAGATTAATCAATTTGAATTCATTAAATTGTTGTTATGTGAAATAGAGAGGTAATTAGTCTTAAAGTAGAGTCTTAAAATAGACCAAACAACTGTTAAAACAAGAGAGGGTAGTTAAATTTCTTGTTGTACAGAATGATATCGTTTAGAAATATTAAAACACTGTATTTATTTAAACTCATCCATTACTAAGAACGATGCGTGAATATCTATAATTAGTGTAACAAATTTAATGAATTTGTACTTACACTATGTATACTTATAATATTATAAAATATTATTTAAAAAAATTTTATATGGTAACATTATTAAAAAATGTCCTTTACTGCTTTACTTTTTTCATGTTCCAAAAATTAATCGAACAGTTTTAATCAAAAGAATACGTATAGGTCCAAACACGTTTATTTATCTTTTTTTACGGAAAACCTCCATTTTGCAATGTACAACATATGGCAGACAAGTAATGACACATTTTGAGTTTTGGTCAACTACCAATTAAAAATATTGGCAACCTGTCATATAAATAATCTACTTAACTGTAAATTAATATGGTATGAAAACAAAATTATAACAATGAAAATGAAGAGTACTATTATTTGTCAATATGTCAACTATTTAAGTTGACATATTGACAAATAATCAAATTCTCGATTTTATATCAATGTCTCTGTGATAACATTTAATAAGCAAAATTGTATTCATCATGTATTGATTGTTTCTTTTTTTCTTCTTTTTCTTTACAAAGTGTTTACAAACAGCCTGGAAATATTTTGGGGTTTTTTTTTTATTTATGTCACGACAAAAAAATCATACAAACATATTTCTTAGGCCGCTAGCCACCATTTTGTATACCCTTCATATTTTTACTTTCTCCCCCTATACCATAGTATATGGAGAAAGTATTGTTTTCGTCAAAATTTTCGAATTTGAGTTGTTGGTGGATTTATCCATTATGGTTCCCCCTGAGTCCAAAAAAGTGGTTTTCGGAGTGATGTCTGTGTGTGTGTGTGTGTGTGTGTGTGTGTGTGTGTGTGTGTGTCAGGATGTAAACAGAGCTAGAGAATGCGCTAATGGTCCGATTTTAATGAAATTTGGTATATAGGTCCAAATCCACGATAATTCCAGGCGTTTTTTTCATTTTTTTGAATTTTTTATTTTTAAGGGTATTTTACCCCCAAAAAACCCTCAAAAATCGTCAAAAATCAAAATTTCTCAAAAACGGCTCTAACGATTTTGATTAAAATTTTGTGGTTTATTAAGCTTAAAATGGTGGATAAAATGACACCACCCGCATCTCCGAGAAAATGCGCGTTCAAAAGTTATGGAGTAAAAAGTGTTTAAAAAATCATTTTTTTTTATTTTCAAAATAGCTGTTGTCTCAAAATAAATTTTACTTATCACCATTAAATCAAGCTCAAAAAACTAAATAATCCAGTACTTTAAATTATTGCTCTACGTCAAATGGTTGAGGAGAAAATACAATTTTTCGTTTAGCGGTAAACGCAGTACGTTGTTAAAAGTCACAGATGCGCGTAGGGTCAAGCTCGCGCTGCTCAGCTGGTAGCTATCCGACAAAGTCATCTAGACATTAATGTTTAAAGCTTTTAACACATGTTTTTATATTGTTGGGAGAAAGTATGTGTCAGTTATCTGATACCGTTTATTTATTTCCGTAACGGATGGTTAGGCCTATTTAAAGTTCATATTTGGTTTGAATCTTCATTACACCAATTTTCGGTTTTACGAAAATATTATTTTTCCCCTGTATATGTATATTTTTAAAATGGTGGCCATTTGTAAATTTCTATACAAAAATATCTCAAAACTGGTAATTTTTATCAAATTGTTACTACATTCTAAAAAGTTGTCGATTAAACTTACCTAACTAATGGTACATAGTGTTTAAGGATCTGAGAAAATATAATGGCGTTATTGAGGATTTCGTGCATAAAAATTTATTTCAATTGTATTTAGGTTATTTTAGAAGACAAATCACAATAACTCCGTTATTTGTTCTCAGATCCTTATTAACTTGGTACTATAGTTAGATGAATTTATTTGTAATTTTTTCTCTTGATAAAATTAAAAGGTATTTAGATATTTGAGTTTAAAATAATTGGCACCCATTTTGAAAATACTCACAGGAAAATATAATTTTTTTCTGTAAATGGACGTAGGCGTGAAAAACACTCATGCGAAATAGGTGTGAACTTAAAACCCTCTGTAAAGAAAATACAAATTATTAAGTGTAAAAAATGGTGGCTAGCAACTTAACGAAGCGTTTAGACCACTGTTTTTTTTTTCGGCCAAAGAAACAAAGAAAAAAACCCTGTATAATATTTTCAGGTTTTTCGTAAACATCTTAATTCTCGATTAGTTTTATATTATGTAAAGATTTAATACATGATTTAATTTGAACAATTACCGTATTTATTAAAATTGAAAATAAACTATTAGAACGATACCCATAGATCTTAACCTGTATTTATTTTACTGTAATTCTGTGTTACGTTGTACACAATCGAAGCAGAATTGCCAATTTGCGACAAAAGCCAGCCAAAATAGTTACGCTTGAAACCAAACTTGCTTTAAGCGGATTATGTTTAAATCCGTCGTTCTGTTAGTCACATTCGACGAGTAACTTCTGAGTTGTAACATTGTTGGTAGAACCAGTTGTAGAAACAATATGTAAATCCGTTCCTCACAAGCCAAATTATAACTTTATTAAAAATTAAAATTATTAAATTTTAGAACTAATACACTCCCAAATATGTTAGCAAAAACATATTTTAGAATACAATTTTGCTTTTTGTCAACATATAAAAAAATGATTATTTGGGTAAGTCTTTCTACATTAGACACATTTCTAGTTGTTTAAATACGTATTGGAGATGTCTTTCAATAAATGTATTTTCTTAATTCCCAGAAACATTAAACCGTATCGTTTCAGATAAAAAATATAAACAAATTGTATTGGAGGTTAATGCGAATAACCCAGACATCCTCAAATTTTAATTATTACAATTTATGTCACAAGAAACATCTTTTGTGTAGTCTATAATATGAATTTTATCACAATAATACGAAGCTTCAGTATAATTGAATCGTGAAATTCAAAGAAGTCACTCTCATCAAAGAATCACGCCCACCCTTTGGGTTTAATTTTAATTTCATTATTAACTTAATCGTTCACTTTTAATGATCAAAACCTCACAATAATGGATTGAAAATTACTAATAATTTGTGATATGCTAGAATTTTATTTGTATCCGCCGGTGAAATCGCAGCATTGAAGCTCTCAAAGGCGAACACTTGTAAAGATAATGAGGCGATAGAGTAAACACCATTTTATCTGGATTTGTGGTGGCGAGGATTGGGTTTGCACTCCATTTACTCTAAAATGCGTTATAAATATATAACTTTTAGCTTGATTTTTAAACACATTTTGGCTCTCTAACCTGCTAGATAATATAAATTAACGTTTACATAAAACTCAATATTCAAACCGCGTAAAAACATTAAGTTAGCATTAAAATATTTGATGTAAATTTCAAACAGATTAAATTGCTATTATCTTAACGACCTTCCCTATTTTAACATTAACTAACAGGCGTTTGGAAGTGTAATCGAAGTCGCACAATATTCCTAATTCATTACATGTTCTAAATTAAAAATTTACAATAAGTTTGGTGAAATGTGTAAAATGTGTAAAAACAATACTTTAATGAAGAATGTCAAGAAATTTGGAAAAAAAATTAAAATGACTGTTACTGGAAGGTGGAGTGGAAAGTGGAAGGTTAAATAAGTTACATGTAACTGCCTAAATCGCGCATTCGAAGTCGTAAAATATTCCTCATTCATGTTCTAAAGTTTACCTCTGAATTGAGTTTTGTTGTATTTTCGTTTATAAACACCTTTAAGTTTATAAAACTATTTGATTACTACAGAAAATTTGAAATTGTTGAGGTAGAAAAGCCATTAAAATGCAAATGATAAATTTACTGTTAGTGAAGCATTTAAATAATACATTTTATTTAAAGTTTGTACTTACAAAACTGCCTTGGGATTTGACAACCATCCCTATCAACAGATTTCTGTCAATGTTTAGCGGGCTTCACCTTCATTAGCAAATTATCTGAACAATTATCTTACATTAATCGCGTGTATGATTAATTTGACACCGAGAATGCAGTGTGAAAAACTGGAAACATAATCGGAAATCAGTTAATCTTGATGAGGTAACTTAATTAACTACTAACTCTAAATAAAGTTATACGCTACATCAAATATGTTAGAGTTCAACGTAGTTTACTTTTAAATTACTAAATTAACTATTTGAATCAGGCTTTTAGCCAAAATTTCAAGTTGTCAAGATAAATATTTGTTCTCCATGAAACCGTCAACCTGAGGTAGTTTCTCAAAAGCTCACATTACAGCAGAATCATGAATCATGTATGGGATATTCATCATCCAACAGATCTATTATGTAACAGTTCTCAAAGAAAGTTTCATAAATTTACATAATCATAACTGACAAAAAATATTTCTTTTACAAAGAAATGCAGTGAGATTAATAATTTACAAGCCCGGAGGTTGATCCCTAGTTAATTCTTTTTTGCATTTTTTATATGTAAATTAGATATGTTACTAAAAGAGAGGGCGTGATAGGGTGTAAAGTGAATTTTTAATGAGTAACTGCAAAGTAATCCTTAATTTAACAAACCTTACTAAAACGAGTATAACAACTTTTTTCTTATAGTAAGTCAACTTCTGAAAGAAGTTTTAGCTCTTTTAGTAAAAGAGGAAAAAATAACAAGATAAAAACCAAATGTTTCAATGTTATTGTATTTGTCGAGTTAATCCTTAGTCCTTTAATTTTCCCTATGCAGTATTGCGTTTGTTATGACATGTTTTTCAATATAGCCAATTTTTCCTCAGCTAAGATATCAAATACACTGCAGAGAGGAAGGAGTTGGTTAATTAAGTTTATGAACCAAAGTGGAATTAGTTGTCAGCCACCCCAAGTGATTATTTAGTAGGTTGCTGACACGGAAGTTTGGTAATCTCGCTGACAAGCCATCCAATAACCTAGACCCATGTAACAGATCAAGTTAATGGACCAAACTTGCTAGGACACATCAATGAAAACGGCGTATATCCCACTGAACAGTACCGCATCGTCATGTCAGACTGATAAATACAGTTTTAATTAGACTATACTTGTAAGTTTAATACAACGAACTTGCCAAATGTTTATTTATACAGGAATCGTGCAAAGTATAATTAATTGGTTTAATATTATATTTTTGACAAACGAGAATTGAAAATAAAATTTAATAAATCATTTAATTAATTAAATGGTATATTAAATTTTAGTATAATAACTATTCAAGAGATTAAACTCAATAATATTACTGAATTTAAATATAATTTAAAAGATTGATGTTATCAAAGCTTTCAGTCTATGATATATGTATTTTGACAGCTGTGTATTATGTATCTTTTCCTACGACTGTCCGTGAAAACAGTTGTTTACGCACTCGATACTCGTCACAAAACAGGTGATTGCCGTATTCATTTTACTTTGCACACGCTAGATTTACTTTGCGCACTCCAGTATTTAAACATCATAACACAAAACAATTTGCATTAGCCAGCAAGGAACCGTTGATTAGTCAGGAATTAAGTTGGCAACACTGGATATAAACATCTGATCTATTGTTGTGGTCGTTTTCTATTGAATCAACATGAACATAACCTACAAACCAGCTACAGGTGAGCTATAGGTGTAAGTTAGGTGCGCAATGATCAACTATGACAGTGACTTTAGTGATTTAAGTGACTTATTCCCTTACGATCTTGCTAAGACTGCTAAAACAGTGGCGTTAAATCTTCTGCATGAAAAATGTAATGAAATTTTAACTAAATGTAGGAAGTGCATAATACAGGCTATCATAAATATATATCACTATCTTGATACAGGGACCTCACATGGTGGGTATTTTAACATGAATATTAAACGTTTATACTTATATAAGAAATATTTGGCAGTCGTAGGAAAAATTTAATATGCAACTCGTGCGAAAAGTGCCTTCACTGCACTCGAGAGAAATTATTCCGCACTCGCCTGCGGCTCGTGCATAAACATTTCTCTCGAGTGCAGCAAATTGGCACTTTCCGCACTTGTTGCATAAATAACTATTGTATCTTGTAAGTAAATATGTGTTATGAGTTGGAGCCTATGTATTTTAATCAGAAAATAAATCAAATAATTATATACATTTAAATTTTTTAAATATATAAAATACCTTTATCCAACAAAATTTTACTAAATTTAAAAAATTTTCCGTTAATGTTCTTCTAGAGTATTTGTTATGGTATTGGTAAGAAACATGATATTTTTATGGTTAAAGTTTAGAAAAGAAGAAAGGATTTTTTTCATCACATTTTTTTAAATAATAAAAGTAACAAAGTGATTACTCCCGGGCCTGTTTTTCTTTATCGCGCTGGATGAACTTTGAAATTCTATATAAAAAATACCAATTTTCTTTTAAAACTATTATATTTTGTTTTGATTCACAAAAATGCATAAAGGTGTCAAAAATTCTTTTTTCATGCAGGACATGTTCGGACCTGTTACTTTCCATCTTCAACTGCAATGAGGACCTAACTTAATATCGTATGCAATTTTTCCATGATTGTTTTAAATAAAACTACACGGGCATAAACAAAGTTACACTTTTGACGCCACTACAAATAACTGGATTTGACCATCATTGCAGCTGAAGATGGACATTAACAAGTCCGAAACGTGTACTGCATGAAAAAGGATTTTCTGTCACCTTTAGACTGTTTTATGTAAACCAAATAAGAATTGTTCTTGAAAAGATTAGGAATCAAGGCTGATTACATATTGAATTTTCTTTTGTGATTTAAAAATGTAACATAAAAAATTAAATTGAAGAGGAAAATTTACTATTTTAAATCATAGATAAAACAATAATATAGAAACGGGCGACTCAATTTAAAACTCATTATGGTGCAAGGCAGGCACAGTAATGTCAGTAGCGCGTATGATATTTTGTAGTTGGCAGGACGCATTATTGCGTTACTAATGCTGCCCTGGGGGAAGCGACGGTGCGGTGTCGTATGTTATGTGATTCATTAGCGTCTGCGTTTAGCACTGTTGCTCGCAAGTGGTCCGAAATTGGGGTTTCCCTTGAGACAGAGTGCATCATAGAACACCCCTCTGCAGAGCTCATCTATCTCATTCTCACCTTAAAGTAAAGGTTTGTTCTTTACAAAGTGTCTGGGTGTTTTTTTTTTCAAGCTCTTTGATTTATTTGTCTCCAACTTACTTTTTCTCTCTACCTACCTAACCAATTCTTAACATTATGGTGTCAAACTCATGATCTAGCGCGTGTTCGAATCACTATATCACTATTTTGAGACATTTACCTCACATAGTGGGTATTTTAACCTAAATATGAATGAGAGAATGGTGATTTAAAAGGTCATTTCGTTCCGGTCTTCGCCCCTTAGCCTGTGGTTTATTTCCTGAGGGCGCTTTAAAATGTCGATGAAAATTCATTATAAGATTTTTAAATGTGAATTGTAACTTAATAGCTGATTACCTTCTGATGATTTTTTAAGTCAGATTTTAAACAAATATAGATCGTCCGTCACTTCATAATCAACATAAATATTGTTAAAACTTTGACATTTTTTCATATAAAAATGTTCTTGGTTGTTTACTAAAAACCAAAATAAAAGTTCTTTGTTTAATAAACATCATACAATTCCTCCGAATCGTAGTATAGGTGAGTTCCTCACAAACAGAAATAAATATTTATCACAAATTGCTTAATTTGCGACGGGCCCTGTAGTGGTCCTGTAATCCAATTAGTTAAACACAGTTATCTATAACCGTAACGAACCCTGATCTTCTTATAATAACATAGAAAGAGGAGAATGCAGTCACATATGATAAATAATCCCGAAATTAACGCAGACATAGAATATGATCGGATCTTATAAAATACACTGGCTTTTGAAGGCATGGATCAATAAAAAATTAAAATAAATAAAAAACAATTAGCTTAGTGAAAACAAAGTTGGGTAAAACGATGTTGGATCCAGGACAAGTATTCATAGAATTACTACTCGTGGAGCAAATACCTTTCGTGGTATTGATTCAGGGATATTTTCTTACCACTTGAGATTGACATATAAAAATAGAAACCTCAAATTAAAAAACATAATTACTGTGTATGAGTAAACGCAGTAATTTACCCAATTTATTAAACAGAAGTATTTTTAGTGAATTTCCCATAAGGAAGAAGCTATTAACGTGGGTCTCAATGTAAGACCTGAGCCCGGGACTATGTATTTTTTTCGTTTTGAGGTGAACAGAGACAAAAAATAATAGTCATTACAATTTATAGACACGATAACTCTCGTAAAAAACGGTCCACTCGGGACCAAATTTGGTACAGATGTGTAATTCAACCTTTATTTGTATGAGTTCGTAAACCAGATATATCGATCTGATGGAAGGGATAGTTTTGGGGGGTTTTGTATCCCAAAAATGGGCTTTTTCATTTGTATGTAATTTTAATAAATTTCAAATTTTGATTTTCCCCACTGGATTTAGCCAATGAATACAGAGTCTTATAAGAAGAACAGGCCTTATGGCTTTATTTCTGCCGCTTTTTTTAATTGGGCATCTCACCACCTGGCTGCGCGCGCTGTACTCCTGTGCCGTTCCTTTACGTGAAATCCCCCCTATTCAACCTAGCATCTACGGCGAAATCAGCGTTAATTTAAGGATAGCGCGCCGCCGTTTACACGCCTCTGGACCTAACCAAACTGGTTGATATGCTATAAAACGTATATATTCGGTTTCTGTATGAAATGCAGAATCTAACAATATGAATATTTTTTAATTTGTGAAATATATGTAATTTACAATTTGGAAACTTTTAATTTTTTATTTAGTCTGACATTAAAAAGTTACTAAGCAAGGAATTTTTTTATTTTTGGGTTAGAAACAAACTTTCAGCGGGAAAGTTGTTGACATTTAGATGAATTTCATCATGTAATTGAGTAGTTTACGATTAAATGTTTTGATCGTTGGCAATTGAATTAATAGTGCCTTGAAGAAATTCACTTTGAGTCTCGCGCTCTCTTACTTCATCGTTCGGTCTATGATTTCATAAGAATTACAAGGTGTATTGACTATCTATTTTTTACTTAATATTTGTTAAGCACATAGTTGTGAAATCTTATAATTTTTTACACTCTATATAATTAAACATAACCATTATTTCGTCCAGCAATGCTGAAGTATTCTATGATGCTTGTTTTTCTAAACAAGATATGTTATTTCAAATCATGATTAAATAAATAATGTAATGCTAAATATTTTAAAATTGAAAATTAATTTTTTTAACCTATACTGTACTCATAAAATATGTAGGCTAGTCAACAGTAATAAACACAACATCTTGCGAAACTTTCAATTCTAAACTACATTAAAGGCGCTAGATTGCAGAGCGAGGAGTCTACTTATTTTGAGCCACAGACTTCTTTGGGGTCATTGACAAAAATTAATATCGAGCTGTTTCATTATTATATTATTAGTATAATCCAGTTTGTAATTTACTTTGTCTTCAATAAATTTCATGGCCGCATAAATATTAAATCAAATTGAACAAAAATTATGAAAACATTTGTTATCCTGTACATTCATTGGTTACAGTGCTATGAAATTGCTATTTCAAAAAAATAAAAAAAGTTGATTTATAATAAAAATAAATTAATAATGAATTTATAAAGGTAAATGTAAATTATGTAATTAATTAAAAGTAACCCTATAAGTTTTCGCCGTTAACGTTATACAATGTCGTAAAAGTGTGGCCAACGTGAACGTTAGAACCAGAATGTACTCTAGAATTTGAATCAAAAGGTCATGCAACAATTATTTTTAATGGTTTAAAATGTAATTTTAGTCAGATTTTTCGCTATCCTACCCATGTTATCAGCCTTTTCTGTAGGGAAAAATTAAATAATGTTTCTTGGAAACGCAGAATTTGCAGAACTGTATGATGGTAAAAAAATTGATTTTGCACATCGTTTAATGTTTAAAATTTTACAACTATGTAACGCTCATTGGAATATTAGTAAATAAATTAAACCGTAATAGCTCCTAGACAAGACAAAACTTTCTGATATGTAAGATACGAGAGTGTAATGTCTAAGGATTACCGACCGACCTGGAAAGAATTCTACCTTTAATTAAAACAAAATTCTTAACGTGAACGAGCTTTCGTCCACAGCCAAAATCCCTTTTTTATGAATGATTTAATAGGGCTTATTAAATATTTTGGCCATGTTACTTTATTACATTAATTTAATTTAAAATCCAAAAAAAATTATAGAATGAGTCATTACATTCCAATAAACATTAAAATACCTCTTTTGGAAACATTAATGAGGAAAATTGATATTTTAGTAAACTTAATATTAGTAAAAATTATATAAGTCTTCATGCAACTAATATTTTGTAATAAGAAGTTTTAGTTATGGGTTTTGTTATTTTAGGTTTAAATCGTTAATAACGTAGGCTACACGAGTACTGTAGTACTAACCATCTACTTCTGTAATTACAAAACTACAAAATAACTACTAATCACGGCCGTCGGCATGGCCCACGGCTACCTGCCAATCAACAATTAAACTTTTACCTTTGAATAAGCATAGAAAGAGTCCTACGGGTTTTAAATATTAGGCCAACTTTAAATTAACTGTGCGAATGTAAGTATTTCTCAAGTACTTTCTCAAAAACAAAATTTACCAAAGCAATAATTAAAAAAAAAAAAAAAAACTTTCTCGCAGACCAACTTTTCATGTGATTAATTTGAAAGAAATTGCTTCGCAATGTTTTTACATATTTATCATAACGATTTTAATCTAACATTAAATTAACACGGTAGTTTTTTTTTTATTTAGGCCTAGTAGTAACCTAGTTTTCACAATGAAAAATTACAATTTTCAATAAGAACGATTATTTTTTTTGCAATGAAACGCTGCAATTTAGAATTGGTGCTTTAGCGGCGGTGGCTGGAGGGGGATGCAGTGGAACTGGAACAGCCAGCTGTGTGTATCCGTACGTTGGAACAGCCAACTCTCGACGCAACCTGGTGGTGAGATGCCCAATTAATTACAACAATGAGGGCGTGGGGGCGCGTAGAGCAGTTGGAACAGCCAACGCTCAGCGCAGCCAGGTGTTGAGATGCCCAATTAAAAAAAACGGCAGAATATTTAACATGGGGCCTGTTCTTCTTATAAGACTCTGTATTCATTGATTTAGCTAAAATAAAACAAAATTTAGTATTTTAAAGCTTTGCTCTATCTCTATTGGTTACCGAGATATTAAAAAGACTAAAGACAGTACGTTGTATTTTGGAGCTCCAATGTTAATCTTATGGAGATTAAGGATATGTTGATATTTCAATTTAACCAATATTTTTTTATGAAACTTGGTATTTAGCTTCATGTGCTTGAGCCCTTGACGGTAAAAAATCTTTGTTTTTGTACTTATTATGGCAGCAAAGCTACATACTCTTTTCCCATGTTAATCATATGGAGAATTGGAAAACACCTTTATATGGACAGATATTATTGAAACTTAGTATGTGGCTTCATATGGTCGAAATAAATTTGTTTATGCTAAAACCCTACTTTTAATATTCCCCATGGCAGCATACCTGCATAGGCTTACTCTTTCCTTATATTTATCATAAGTTTAATAAACATTTAATTCCCTATTTATGATCACGTGATGTAATTTTTTTAAAGGTTCATCTGGTCAAAATTAATATTACTAATTTTGAAATTCGTTGAGTATGCAGGTCTGCTGTGACGGTGGTGATTGTTATTATTGAAGGGATATTTGCTAATTGTTTAAGTACCATAATATATATATTTATTTGTCAAGTATTTTTGTACCATGATCTATTTTCATTAATTCTCTTACCTGAGAGGGCGTTTGGAAACCAAGTGATACAGTAATGAGAACAAATATAATACAGTTTACAAATAGGGCACAAGTTGTTGGGCTTAATAGGTGTGCATTATTGTTTCCTATTTTTAACAATGCACCACGTTGATGCATTCACCAGAAAATGATATAATTATAGGAGTGATAATAAAGTTATGGGATAATTACATATCCCAGTTATCCCTAACTCTCACCACTGGGGTAATATTTTACGATGTAATACTTCATTGGTATCGACGGTGACCAATAAAGTAGAGCACAGATTGCCAAACTCATTTGAATTATGTTTATAAAACATGCGGCTGTGATTGGACGCCTGATTGTAACAGGCGACTCATCGATAGATTCTTTTAATAGGAATTTATTCTTAACTTGTCCATTTACATTCAAAACTAATGATTGGCAGATTCAAAATTTCAATTGAAATAAAAAAAAAAAACATAAAATCTGCGGTTTAATGTTCTACGGAATGAATATTAATGTGACGACACTGACTACAGATGAAGAACTAATCTACTATATCGGTAGTATTTCCTATAGCTATTAAAAACTTGTTATCAATTCTACAAGGAACAAGTTGCTCTAAAGAGCATTATGTAGTTGATATAATCGAAACATATAGTTAAAATCCTATACTATATTGCGAGCAATGTCTGACGGGATGTGTGTTCCGCGATCTTGAAATCTGACGGGTATATTTTGCTTAAACTTTGCATTTAAGAGTGTTTTGGTCCAAAAATAAGTTTATAAACAACCTCAATCCCAGGAAAAATTGAATTTGCTTAAATTTAATTTTAAAATCGTAGTTTTTAACATTGGTCTTATGGGTTGCTATTTTTTTTATCGAAATAACAACTAAAAGTAAACAAAAAAGAAACCTTAATTTTAAGCAGTTTTTAACATCTGTTATCTGTGAAGAGTCTGTTGTAGATTTAATAGCTTGATTACCATGACAATATAACAAAAGTTATTTAAAACCAACTAGCAAGGCTCGGTTAACCTGGTACATACGCTTAAAATAATACGCCACCATATTATATACACAATTGTTCCGAACAGCATGTGATAATTTTTACTAAACTTCACAAATTAGTTGTGAACAGTTATTATTTTTAGTCTCTTTTTAGTAATTATAGCATTTTAATCATTAGTAATGTGTTTTCCATATCACACATATTTGTTCACTATTTCGGTGACAAAACATACTTTTTACAGGCACAATAATTTTGGATTTTTATGGCGATTTATTGAAATGGTTTACCATGAGAGACGTTGGTTAATTTATGTGAACTCGGTTCAAACCTAAAGAAAGGGTAACTGTGATTGCAAAAGTTTTGTGAAATGGACTCGACTGAATCGAAACTTTGGTTTAAGAGGATTACGTTGTTGTGTTGTTGGTTGTGTTGGCCCTCACAGGCGCTAAGGTGAGACGTAAAAGTTGGATTAAAGGAGAAGATTATGCCGTATTCTATTAGAAACGAGGTTTTGATCAGAAAAAATTGAATGGAGCGTTTTGTGTTTTCAACTCACTACAGCTTCTGTTCTACACTTCCATTAGAACAAATCATTAAAACATTGACACGGTCTTAGGAGAAGGAGAATATAACACATTTTCACTGATGCTCCTTAATTTACCAAATTATTCATTATTCTGACTCACAAAATAGATAAAGTTAATCAATCATAAACGTATTTTGGATTCAATATCCCACGAATTAAGATAATATTTTCCGTGCAGCCAAAAACTTGCCGCAAATGAACAGTGAAAATAATGGTTTGTATTAGACATTAGAATATTTTTTATTGATTAATAATTTATAAAGTATATGGAAACCCGTATACATCTATTGCAACTTCAAACTGTAACTTTAGATATAGCCTAACTTGGTACTTCAATGCAAAAACATTGTAAAGTAAACATATGTATAACGAATTTTAAAAATATAAATAGATGGACTGACAGTTTGTTTTTATAAAATATAAGCATTTTTAATCATTTTAATGTTGAAATTCGCAACACGAACAAAATGTAAAAAATGTGCTGTATGTAGGGGATACAGGAAAAGTTTCTTATATCCACCACAACTGTATATTATGTATACTTTAAGTAGTAGCATAATGATAAAGTTTGATTGGCCTTTATTTTGGACACACAATTTTAAGAGGAAACTAAAATTACATTTTGTTTTGTTTTATTACAGTCAAGTTTAGTTTAACTTCATCCATTTTCAACACTGAGAAGCACCAATGATATTTAATTCCATATATTAGCAGATTAAGAGTGTTAAGGAGCTGGAATATTGTATGGTTGGAGAAATAAAACGTAGAAGCCGACGCGAGGAGAGGCAGCAGTTTATTTCCACGGGGATTTGGTTTAGAGCTGCGAAGCATTGAGGCGGTCCCGCGTCTTATATATAGCCCCTTTTTAACGTGCTATTGAATATTTCAACTACTTGCCAGCTTGTTTATTTTAAAATAACGCTGTCGCAGCAGACCAGCGTACTCAGCGAATCTCCAACATATTTTTTTTTATAACCCCTAAAAACTATGAAGTTGAGTACGTAGGTTTACGTAGGTATGGGGTTTGTAAGTAAATTAAAATTTAAACTCTACCTATTAAGTGTACATACCAGATTTTTTCAAGCCATGGCATTCTTTTCATTTTCCCCATAAATCCCACGGGAGTGAGTACGTAGGTTTAACGCCATTTGGGCTATGTAAGCAAATATAAGTTAAATCCTTGCTAATTAATGTACTGAGTTTTATCCCTATACGTAAATAAGTAAGCACGATAACAGGATTTGTTTATTTCCCATACGAATAACATGGTAAAAGTATTTTTGGATTTTCTCTGTAACCAATTAAACAAAGTAAATAATTCAAATTGCAATTTTTTTCAGGCCTTTTGTATGGTTTACGTTTAAATTTTTTATTTAAAAACTAAAAATGCCAAAAAAAACAATTTTGACCCTCTTGAAAATCCAAAAACCCCGATCCCATGGTCCGATCATTCAGGTTCATAGCTCATTCAAGGGTACACCCCTGTACCAAATTTCATCAAAATCGGAGGTTCCGTTCAAAAGTTTTCGTGTTCACGGACACAAATAATTAACAACATGAGACATATCTACACATACATCTACATCAATTTGAACGAATGATGATCATGTTGTTTGACATTCCCTATAGGGCAATTCGCTGAAAATTATAATTTTCGGCTTGTTTGATGTAATATTCTCCACTATTAACATGTATAATTGATCTCAATTTTCAATTAAATTGTATCTTTAAAATAAAATTTGTTACTTAAAATGTATTTAATTTCTCACACAGACAATAATTTAACTAGGTGTTTTTGGTTTTTAAATAAAGCTTGTCAATTAGCTCAAAAATTTACTAAATTTCAATCTAAGTTACCAAAGTAAAATTATATATTTACGGTAAACGATATATTAGACATATAATATTATCATGATATTACCGAGCTGTTTAGATATCTAAGATCTCTATGCATATTCAAATAATTAGTAATAGTTTTTCGTTAAACTTAGATCAAAGTATAACAAATTCATATATAAAAAACCATAAAAACTTAAAAAAAAACGGGAAATTTATTTGTTGCTCAAAGTGTAAAATAACATTCGAAAAATATTATGGCTTTAACATCACTTTGGGTTATACTAATATTCAATACCTTCTATATACTGTATTATTTTTAATTAAACTATTGTAAATGGTTATTTTTACCGGTAATGTAAGTATTGGGGCTCCAAATTTATCATCCATAATTTACAAGCTGATAAATAACATAATTTTAAAAGGTATAAAACTCCTTAGTTTTAATATAACTCTATTTCTAATGCAACCAAACTAGATTAAACACATGGAAAAGACTTTTGAGAATTAATTTGTACTTAAGTTTTAAAACAGTAAACTGAACGAGATATCACTAAACCATTCTTTGGAGGGCTTAATAAAGTTGTTACACTAATAAATCACGTAACATATGAAACCAGACTGACGCAACTGTAGGGTCACATTAGAGTGGTACAATGCTCACTGTCAGCTGATATTACATCTTAAACCAACCTAAACTCGTATTAATGTTCTCCAAATAACATGTTACCTTTATTTATTATAAAACAATATATAATTTAAAATATGTAATGGACTAGATTAAAATAATTAACATAATGTGTGGTTTAGTGTAAATTGCAATGGATATTGTTCTTCAAATAGAACCTTCAACAGCATGACCTATTAGTATTCAAATAAACAAGATTATAAGAATAATCTGACCTTATAACAAAAAAAATTTGACACTGTCTTATTCAATTTAATTGTAACTCAACTACCGAACAAACATATTATAACTTATAACTTATAGATTTTTAATAACGGACAGAAAAATTATTTTTTTGTAATTCGGTTTACTTTTAAGTAAAAAAGAGTGAACAAAGGTTTATGAAACGTACTCTGGTATTTTTCCTAAAAATGGCAAATGCAAAATTGTTAATTTTTTCTTGCATTTTTTATTACAATAAAACAATACAAAGAGAAGTTTTTAGAGGAAAAAATATACCTCTTAAACATGACACTTTTCCGTTCGTCTTTCAACACAGATTTAGAAGTAACGTAAAAGGTAAAATTCATCTACTAAAACACACATGATAGTACAAGATAAAATTTGCAAGTGTCATGTTTCCGTTTACCCGACTTTCCGAAAGATGTTAAACACAAACAGGAACTCCTGAGGGAACACGGGTACTCCTCCAAACAAACCATCTTGACAGCTGTTTTCAAACCAGCGTCACATCTGGGAAACGAAATCGCTTTCAGGCGAACGTTTCTCTTAAGACTCGGTGTTTTCCTTTCGCTTGAGTATGAGAATTAAGAAAACCCCTTCAATTAAACACATGCTAATATGATAAATGAGAGGGGTTTTTCATTTCGTAAGAAAGGTATTAAGATTATTGTACAGTAATAAGATTATATATTAAGATAGATTGTATATTACTGTATAAATCATTATTAAGGTTATTGTATAATAATTTAATTTTTTTAATGCAAAACATTTTTTTTTACTTTAATGAAAATTCACCTTGCATTTTTCATATATCCAAATAGTAAAACACCTTTGTTATAAGAAAAGTTATATGTGATACGTGAAACCATTTATTGTGAACACAACTCGTCCCTTATTTCTAAAACCATTTTAAAATATCCAAAAAAAAAAATTGCAGTTCTGTGATGGTTTTAGATTGTAGATATTGTTTTTCTGATAGGCACGGGAAGAATTTTAAGATAGTTTTGTTGTCCGTAGAAATAACTTGGGGAATATCTTTGATGAAATTACAATTTAAAACATTTGTTGATATAACAGGACATGCTAAAAGAAAAATGCACAGTCATAGTAGGAATCGAACTGAAAATTCAAACAATATTAATTCATCGCATTGTACGACATAGGAATCTAGGACATGTAAAATGCAATTAAACAACCATACTATAGAATTAAATAAAACTGGATTTCCAAATATGTTCTCTATAATTGCAATGATTTTAAATATTTATTTCAAATTTCATCCGATTAAAGGTTTTTCTCCTGCCGCGGTATGTAATTGATGAGAAAATATGCAGCAGATGTGGCTCTACCGCATTAATATGGCCGGTAATGGAACTTAGTGCAGTCAATTTCGCTCTGTTTAACTTTCATCTGTATTTAAATTCGTCCGATAATGAACACAGCTGACGCCAATCAATCGTTTTATCATTCCCAACGTTCATGTTTAATTTACCACCGTGCTGGTTTATTTCTAAGTAATTATATATCACTTTTATTTACGCGTTGTTGTAATCTACGCCTACTCTGTTTCATTATTTTTCTTACTTTTTTATTTTTTTATGACGCCATAGACACTTAAGCCTATAACGTTTTGAAGGGGAAGGTCCAAAAATCCGGCCGTGCTAAACGTCCGACTTACCGTCAACTTATTAGGTAGTCTAATGACTAATGGCAACTAACCCCTGAATCAAACATTTGCTACTAACTTTTTCCAATATCGAACCAGCAAACTTTGGATTCAAAGGCGAGCATTAAAATGAATACTAACCACTATAAAGTATTAAAAGCTCATTAAATCGAATGCAGTGAAATTAAATGCTCAATTAATTTACTTTATACAATTTTACAACTATTTTACGTTAATTTTAGGTATCCT
The DNA here is from genome assembly GCA_030545055.2 of Neoaliturus tenellus. NCBI lineage: Eukaryota > Metazoa > Arthropoda > Insecta > Hemiptera > Cicadellidae > Neoaliturus > Neoaliturus tenellus. The sequence continues at coordinate 166,554,741 of CM061534.1, read as the reverse complement.
ATAAGTTTAAAAACAGTTTGTTCATTTTATTTATTATTATTTTCATTCAAACATAATTCCACTTCAAAATCCTACGTCACGTCAGATCTGATTTTATGCAATATTTCTTAGTTATTCGTTATCTCTATATTTTTGTAATTCCAAGAAACAAACCTGTATGTCTTTGTAAAATCTGTAATTACATTTCTTATAAATGATTCCATAACCTTAATTTTTATAAGTAAGGAATGATAAAAAAGGTGTAAAGCTATTAGTTAATTACAATGGTTTTATCCGAAAAAAATAAACTTTCTGTATAGCTGAGTGGTTATAGAACACGCCTCTTTATACAAAGGTTGTTCGTTTCATCCTGATAAAATTTAAAAGGTTTTTAAAGGTTCGATACTGGATTCGGTTTTGAACATTTGTCATTGGGCTATTAATTAATGACTAGAGACCACCTATTGGCCAAAATTCGACCACAATTTCAGTTAATCTGCACCCATTTTGTATAAAAAATTTTACCTCTGAAATATCTGTTTTCCCGATTTGCTAGCATTTGTTATTATAACAGCTGTCTAATGATTCAATCAATCAAACTTTTTCAATAAGATTAATATTGAAACTTTGAAAGCCAGAAGGGCGTAGCTCTGGATGCCGATGAGAACTTAAATGGGATTCTGCTCATCTACAAGACAACGGTACGTTCGGATTTCTCCTATGATACTTAGTGAGAAAAAGGAGGAAAAGAAACGTGCTTGCCTATTAGTACTATATGTATATACTGTATAAGATGCTGTCTAACAACAGGTCGATGTTAGATCGAAACAAGAGTGAGAATTGAAACTTTCTTCTTCAAAACGTTTAATGTCTCAGGGGTAGATGTAAAAGAAGGGTTCAAAGCCTTACTTAAGATTAACAAACCATGATTCCTGCTGAATTATTAATTTTACGGTGGTTAAAAAGCAGGTTAAGCATTATGGTGTTTGAGCTGCAGTCTACTAGGAGAAAGTCTATAGGATTAATTGAGTGAACGGAACTTAGGAGGTTAAAGCCAGGATTTTATTTCCTACCTGACTAATAAATAACTCCTGCTGACTGTTACATGCTAAGTCTAAATTATTGGAGTATAAAGCTGTCTAGGCATTATGGTGTTAGACTTGGCAATCTCCCAAGAGGACCTCTAATGGGATTGCGTCATTAGAACGTTGGAGCTCAATGACAGATTTTTAACTCCCAACTGAGTTACAATGCTGTTTTGTGATATCATTAGATGTTATTTAATAATATACTATTGAAACTTAGATGTTTTTTTTTAGGAAAAAAATTAGTTTTACTTTGGTATATCTCCGTTTTAAAACGCGCCGAACTACACACAGAACCGTAATCCAGCAGTAATCGTTATCATTCTGATTATAAAGTCTATGAATGTTTCCATATAACTTTTAGATCTCTTTAGTCTTTACAACATTAAAACTGGTACAACTCGAGTAGCCGAGGACCATGAATGGACAGTCGGTTGATTCGATAGAGAGTAGAGCAGAACGTCTATTTGAGCCTGAAAACCAGTTATCACATGAGCAAGGGAGTTTTCTCTTCTTTTTTTCAGTATCCTTTCCTTTCAGTGACCTGTGTAAAAAATCTATTAGATATAGCCATGCTTTAAGGTTCGGCCGGAGTCTCCTTGTCCAAAAGTAACAACAACCAAGCCAAGAAATAATTTCTTGTAGATGCTGATCCCAGATTCCCGTCGTGTTCGCAGGACCGGCTGGGCAACACTGCGCTGCATCTGGCGGTCTGTCAGGAGAGCGTCCCATGGGAATGTGTCCTGGACCTGCTGGAGCACGGGGCCAGGATATCGGTGGCCAACCAGGCCGGGGTGACTCCTGCCGACCTCTGCTCGCCCCTGCTGCTGGCGCGGCTGCAACACCACATGCTGCAGGACTGCTGGCAGGGGCTGGGAGACAAGCGGGACCCTGTAGCGCCCAGCATCGGTGAGTTACTGGCACTGATTGCGAGTTTAAAATTGAAACAAATATACAGTTGTAACAATTCATGGTGTAACTTATGTTCTCAAACGTAAAAATTTAATACCATTCGAAACCACAGGTATTTTCTGTAAAATATACCGACGGTTAAATTAAACGAATTGATTGAGTATGAGTTAATTATAGTATAGGGAAACCTAGAGGACATGAAAAATGATTAAACTTAAAGTGGTTTTGGTTTTGTGTTAGTGAAAAAAACGTTTAAAATACCCCCGTCGCAGCACACCTGCGTACTCAGCAAATTTCCATTGGTATTTTGGTATATTTTATAATTTAACATAAACATTATGGGGGTGAGAGTGGAATTTTTTACTGTCCCCATAAACCCCATTGAAGTGAGTACGTAGGTTTGCCGCCATAACGATAATTCTTACATCAAATTTCAATGTTAGTCACAGAACTTGTGATGAAAAACTCCTCAAATGCTAGGTAGCTTAGATCTATTACTATTAACAATGACATTTTGACCCACAGTGTCCGGGGGCTCGATATCCATGTCGAACGCCAACCGGACGGCCAACAACCCCTCCCGTATCCTGCGGAAGCTGCGGACGGCGCGCGCCGAGTCCGTGGAGGAGGCGACGAGCTGCGCGTCGGGCGACCAGCAGCTCTCGTCCACGGGCAGTGTGAGGAGTCACGGCAGCACCCGCAGCCCCGACCTGGCGGCGCAGGCCGGAAACGCCAAGGTAACACCTTATGTAATGTCTAGCTTTACTCCTTGTAGAGAGGTGGTAGGTTCTTTTTTGTCTCCCTAGAATAACAAAGTAGTACTTTATCTCCCAAGAAGGACAAAGTAAAGCGGTAAGATTCGCTGAACTCCAAAGTAGATTAACCACCAAAAAGTAGAAACTGAGAAAATGGCGTTTAAAGCAAAATATGCACAACCGTACTTTCACACTCCCCATATTATATCAACAGAGGGACATATTGATTACATTTCTTCAATGCTATTAGCCTTAAAATGTGTGTTTTGGAAATAAAATGGCGCTTAGCTCCCTTTGGCAACACTCAGTTTCAGTTTGATCATTGGTTTGATGTCGCATAAATCGTAAATTATAGGACCATAGGTCATGATGGCAAAATTTGATTTATTTACTTTGGCTCTCTCATTATGGGCTCCCAACAAGGTGTGCTGCACATAAGTCAGTTTGGCACTGAGCCAACTGACATTGCTTCAAAACTAAATTTTGTTTAAAATAAAATATCCCCGTAATTTTACTGTCGTTTTGGTTCGATTTCTCATGCCTCAAAGATTAAAAAACAAACATAACATTGAATTGGCCAATTTTGTCGCTTAAGCAACTTTTGCTTTCGGAGCCTCGAATGACATTGTAACTATCTTGCAACACAGATCAGCGATCTGGCAAAGCTCTTGATACATCAACTGGCTATGACAGAAATTGATCATGAACTGACAACAATTGAAGTTTCGAGTTTAGACAACCAACACGGATGGATAGTGAGTGCTTATCACCCTTTTAACATTTCTAGGGATTTTGTGGTTGGGGAAAGATTTGTGTATTCCAGAAGGATTTTACTGTTCAAGGTAGAAGGATTTTATTGTTCAAGGTACCCGAGGTAAAATTGTCATCCTTTCTTCCAGCTCAAGCTAATTTACTCCCTCAATACTTAAAGAACTTAGGTCTCTTGACAATTAGAGAATTTCAATGTCGGAACAGCATGACTAGCAGGACCACCGTAAAAGGTCCCCTAATATTTCAGAACAAATATTCCGAAAACCTATTTTTAGTTGTATTCTGGACGAGTTCGTTCAACAACAATCAGAAAACACCTACCTTCCTTTTAGGTTTTTTCTTCAAAATGTTAATTTTTACCTAAAAAGTCACAAATTTCATTGAAGGGAAATTAATATTAATAGAATTAAGACGAAAATTGGGAGTCCACGCTCGTTATCCTAGCTGCTATATTTCCCGACATTCAGGCCTACACAATTGTGAATTTAAGTAAGACATCTAAGCGTAGTTCCTTGTGGGCTTACTTAATAGTGTTTGGTACTTTTTAAGTAGTAATTATTTTTCTAAAAAATGTTGAAAATGTTGTTACTGTTCTTTGCAAAACTTGAAATATATTAACATTGTTATGATTTTCTCAATTGAATCCAAAGATAAAGGTGAAGCATTAGATTTCTCATTTTAAAGAACAAAAAACAAACAACTTTTGTAAAACAATTCAAGATTTCACAGAAACGAAACTGGATTCTTGTTGTAACTTGTTTTAAACTTGTTATTCATCAAGGTTTTGTAAACTTTAGACAATGCTTGATACTGAGAATCGGACTTATAAAAAGTATACGTTTGAAAAAGGGTTCTATTAAGTCTCAAAAGATTGCCATATAACTGGTCGAAAAAAGTCTTATGAATTGTTTCACTCACTAAAATTTAACTGCAAGTAATTTAAAGACTTTTACTGAAAATTTTACATAACTGATGAGCTTTTTTGTTTTCACACAATTCGGGAACTTGCTCTTCAAAGAATTATTAAAGGAATATGAAAGAAATAATTTTACAGTGAGATAAACTATATTGCCATGAGAAAATAGTTAAAATACAAATGTTTATCAAACTTGAGAGTAACTTTATTTAAAATATTACTTAAATGACACTCTCATAATTCTGTATAAATTTCATTCCTAATAATAAGAATCACTTACATTGTGTCTGACTACCGTACTTTAAGATGTTTAAGAAACAAACTTTTAAATATATTTTGTTATAAATTATGAATATTATGAATTTGACTACACTTTATCTGACTACTACTTTAAATATTGTACAACTTTAACTTTTAAAGTATTTTTTATCACAAACATAAAACTTTAAATGATAGTTTTACTATATGGTCAGAGTTAAATAAATTTAAAGTTATTTAACAGTTTTAAAGTGTTTATTTTAATTTACTATAACACTAATTAACACAAGTGATTCCAGAATACACCAAATAAAATTATCTTTAATATCACTATTTAAAAGTCGAGGGTTACACCATTTCAAATTGTCTAATTTTGTTGTAGAAAAAAACTCGTTATCTATTAATAATGTCATTCATGGAGTTCAAATGATTTAGAACCAATAAAATTAAAACTACACCAAGTATTGGGAACGAATTGAACACAATAAATATACGCACAACCTAAGGGGCTAAAATGTATTTTTAAATCAAGGGAGGATTTTACATGTATCTTTAAAAGGCCAACTCTTGAAAACTTAACTTCTTGTAGATAATTCAAAATTTCGTAGTAATGAATTTAGAATTTAAATTTTTAAAATATACTAATTTACAGATATTTAAAACTTTTCACCAATCTCGTTTAAGACAGTAATGTAGAAACCAAATAAATATTTAATACCCCGAATTAAGAAATAACTCAATTTTTGTCTAGAAATTAAATAAATAAATATCAAACGTAATATTGTAAATTTATGACAGGAGGATGTCTCTTTCCTAAATTAAAAATGAGTTGTGTCAAGAGAGTGCTATAGCAGGGCCTAGCCTTTTCCTCGTTAAACTAATTTTGCAAGAACAAACAGGTTGCATGACGCAGAGCGGAGCCGGCCTAACTCGCAAATCCAATTTACAGCTACATTCACCAGATTTTGAACTAACTTGCTCCATGTGAATAATGTCAAGGCTTATTGCATTGTGCATTTTAATTATATCTCCTCGTGCATTAGAGTAACTTGCCTTTGATTCAACTCTCTTGACAGTTTTGATAATTTCATTCACGGATGAAATGACTGAAAATAAAAATATTTTTTTACAAATGTTTATGAGGTTTTAGTAAAAACGTTAATAATATATATATATATATATATATATATATACATATATATATATATATATATAATAATTTTTAAGCTTGTTACTTATATACTTGGTATTCCATGTGATAAAACACTTTGAATTTATTTATATTATAAATTGTTTATAATATTGTTTGTTCTTTGATATATAAATATCACTAAAAGGAGAAATGCTTGTATTGAAGGATCAAATTAAAATGGCCATTTTTTTAAAGAAATGTTGGCATAAACATATATTTCATTCTGTATAACTACTTGTGGTTGTTATGTTGTTGTTTGTTGTATTTGTACTTATGTTTTACTTTTAAATAGTACACGGAGGAAATATTTTCTTCAATTCCTTATTATTCTAGACTAACCTTTGCTTTTCCTCTAATTACTTACATATTTAAATGTAAATTTTGGATTATGTATTAAATTACATGATTTTTAGAACACCGGTTTAGTTATGTTCGGTCTCGCAACGCAGGATAATGGAGGTCTTCCATGTCAATTACTTGTAAAACAACATTTGATTTTTGTTTTTACAGTTCCCAAGTATTACCGTAGTTAATTCAAGAAGATCAACGTATATAAATCACCTGTTGATTTTATTAATCGTTGATTATAAAAACTAAAAAAGGTATTTTTTTCTCATTTAAAATGGGATAGATAGTAGATTTCAATTTTTAAATTCCCAAATTACACTATAATATTAAATCTAAAAAATCACTAATTATATTTAAAATTGTGAAAATTTTAACGTAAACTCTTGTGTTTAATGACACGATAGATAAAAGAACATTGATTGCATCGTGCTAAAGTTTAACGAAATCTTGTTAGTGTTCTCCTTTAAAAGGGTTCACGATTGAGTTACACTTAACAAAGTTGTTTGAAAGCCCTTACTCACACGATCATTGTATATTCATTCTATTTATTGGTTTACAGTTAAAAACATTTTAACATAATTACTTTTTAAATAGTTTAACTACTTATATGCAGCAATAAAAGTTCATTAAGATTTATAACCATGCAAATGAATTGTTTCCATCCATTTTTGTGCACGTTTTAAGTGCACATATTATAATCCAAAAAATTACTAATAACTCCTAAACAATTAATAAAGATTCCTTTGGATTTTTCTCGCCTAAAGAACTTTAGATTCTTTTTATAAGAATTGCAGGAGAAATAAAACCATAGTAACACTCCGGTCATTAAGGAGAATATCAACTTGTAATAGGTGTTTATAGTGGAATCATTTTAGTGTTGAACCCCAAAAAAATTGCAACACGAGCGATTTTTTTTTAAATGATAGCTAAGAGTGCCCTTATTAACCCCTCAAAAATCGCCATTAATCGCACCTTGGGAACATGCCTAAAAATTCAAAATGGCCGCCAAGATTGCTGCCAAAATATATATTTTAGCTTATATCTCGAAAACGGTTAGTTTTATCAAAAATCTTTATTTTAGCAAAAATGTAGCTCTTTTAATGCCAATTAGTTTTCATATTTACATTTTGTATGTCAGACGTACGGTATGGCCGCAATTTGCCGAGCCGTAAGTCATTAAAATCTGCCTTTTTAGCGAATTTCCCTTTAGTGAAATTAAGCTATTACCGTAGGTCTCATGGTAAGACTCAAGACCGGGACCATCATAACTTTTCATTTTGGGGCCCCCAGAAGCCAAAAACAACATTCTTTTGAAGTTTTAGATATACACATATATATTTATCCATATATACAGGGTGTCCCGGAACTCTCTGGAACCCTTTTGTATATTTGTTCCTTCCATCGAGACAAGAAAAAAACATCGTACAAATAAGGGTCTAAAATCCATCGTTTAGCCGCTAGCCGCCATTTTGTTTTTTCACGTAATAATTTTTATTTCCGTAATGGATGGTTGTATTCAGTTCATATTTGGTATGAATCTTTATCGTACTAATGTACATTTTCAGGAAAAAAATTAATTTTTTCCACTGTGTATTTTCAAAATGGCGGCCATTTTAAATTTTCAAACTCAAATATCTCAAATTTGATAAATCTCAAAAAATTTTACATTGTACAAAAAAGTTGCCAAATTTAATTATCTAACCAACGGTATCAAATTTGTAAGGATCTGATTACAAATAACGGAGTTATTGCGATTTTTCTCCAAAAAACATTGATTTTGCATTATAATTAATGCAAATTATGGCCATTTTCGCAGAAAAATCGCAATAACTCCGTTATTTGTTATCGGATCCTTACAAACTTGGTACCGTTGGTTAGATACTTTAATTTACCAACTTTTTTGTCTGAAGTAAAATTTTTTTGGAATTTACCGAATTTGAGATATTTTAGTTTGAAAATTAAAAATGGCCGCCATTTTGAAAATACACAGTGGAAAAAATTAATTTTTTTCCTGAAAATGTACATTAGTATGATAAAGATTCATGCCAAATATGAACTGAATACAACCATCCGTTACAAAAATAAAAAAACTATTACGTGAAAAAACAAAATGGCGGCTAGCGGCTAAACGATGGATTTTAGACCCCTATTTGTATGATGTTTTTTTCTTGTCTTGATGCAAGGAACAAATATACAAAAGGGTTCCAGAGAGTTCCGGGACACCCTGTATATATATTTATCTATATATCTATGTATCTGTAAGCACGATAGCAGTCACAAAAATGGTCCGATCATAATGAAATTTGGTATGGAGGTGTAAAGTGGTAATTATTCGGAGTATTTCGAAAATCAGCCCGATCGGATTATTGGAAGGGGGGTAAGGGGGATTTTACCCCTCAAAAATTGATTTTTAGCGTATTTCCCATAGGGAATAAGCTATTACCGTAGGTCTCATGGTAAGACCTAAGCCCGGGACCATGTTACTTTTTCGTTTTAAGGTGCCCAGAGACCAAAAATAATAGTCATTAAAATTTTTATATGTATAGATATGTATATATATATATATGTATTTATTTATATATACATATATGTATGCGTCCCTAGGCACGACAACTCTCGTAAAAACGGTCCGATCGACACCAAATTTGGTAGAGATGTGTAATCCTACGTTTATTCGGATGAGTTCGTAAACCAGACATATTGACCTACCGGAAGGGGTAGTTTTGGGGGGTTTTGTACCCCAAAAATGGTTTTTTTTGCATTTTTCATATGTAATTTTTAAAATTTTTTAATTTTTATTTTGATCATTGGATTTAGCTCAAAAAAACACACAATTTAGTATTTTGAAGCTTTGCTCTATCTCCATTGGTTACCGAGATATTAAAAAGTCTAAAGACAGTACATTGTATCTTGAGGCTCCAATGTTAATCTTATGGAGAATTGGGATGTGTTAATATTTCACTTATTAAGCAATATTTTATGGACGAAACTTGGTATTCATCTTCATTTGGTTGAGATGGCTGCTATCGAATATCCACGCGATTTTGGGCCTCTTCGACACGATCGAATATCCACGCGCATTAGTGAGGATTATAAGGGTCGACTCCAGGACGGGAGGAACGATCGAATATCCCCTCGGCCGAGAACAGGTAGAGACCGCTAGACCTCCCAGGGTCGGGAAAAATGGGAATTTTATTTCCCCGCCCCGTTCAATGTACCTCGGCCGTTCGCGTGTACCAGACTCGGACTAAGTATAACTGTACCGAGCCCTGTCATGCAAAACTGAACTAAAAAACGTGGAAGTCTGGAGCCCGACGGGTGGCAAAAGGATTCGATGTCGCGGGACCCAAGCGAAGAATATCCAAACAGCGCTTCGAAGGACTTTGTTGTTGCCACTAGCAAGGGGTACAAAAAGCGAAAACGTGACTGTATGTTCTTTGTATGTGTGTACTAATTTGTAGGAGTTACTAATTATTTTATTCATTTTAACTATTTCTTGTATGTAAATATTTTTCTTATACTGATCTATTTTTTTGCTTGCAATGCCTTAATATGATTCTTTTTTTATTTTAATTCATTATATATTAATATCGCTTTAATTAATTTCATTGTTTGTTACTTTATATAATTTTCGTTCTTCAACGTTTAATATTACATTGTACACATAAAATTTTGTTAAATTTAATAAAATATTTTACTAAATTAAGAGCGTAATTTAATTTCAAACCTTTAGAATGGGAGATGTTTGTTTGGGAGAGGTCCATTAGTGTTAATTTATTGGTCCATTATTAACTGTAATTATATATATCATGCTTTTAAAAGAGTGATTTAATTTGGTATTTACAGTAACTACTAAGAATGTATACGTTTTTATAGATAAATAAAATAATAATAATTAAAAAAAAACATGTCATGTTTAAATGCTATGTTACAAGCAAGGATTCGCTCTGGTACACGCGAACGGCCGAGGTACGTTGAACGGGGCGTGGAAATAGAATTCCCATTTTTCCCGCCCCTGGGAGGTCTAGCGGTCTCCACCTGTCCTCGGCCGCGGGGATATTCGATCGTCCTCCCGTCCTGGAGTCGACCCTTATAATCCTCACTAATGCGCGTGGATATTCGATCGTGTCGAAGAGGCCCAAAATCGCGTGGATATTCGATAGTTCCCGGTTGAGATTCATCCATTTAAGGTAAAAAATCTCGGTTTTTGTACTTATCATGGCAGCAAACCTGCATACTCTTTTCCCATGTTAATCATAAGGAGAATAGGCAAACTCTTTTATTTATGGACAGATATTGATGAAACTTGCTATATGGCTTTATATGGTCAAACTAAATTTTTTCTATGCTAAAAACCTACTTTTAGTGTCCCCCATGGCAGCATACCTGCATACTCTTTCCCTATATTTATCATAAGGAGAATAGACATTTATTTCCCTATTTATGAGCACGTGATGAAATTTTGTTTACAAGTTTAGCTGGTCAAAATTAATATTACTAATTTGGAAATTCGCTGAGTACGCAGGTCTGCTGCGACGTGGGGTATTTTTTTGTTTTTTTTTTACAGAAAAAAAATAAAATAATCAAATGTTTTTTGACACCATTGAATTCAGCTTGAAAAAAAAACAAACAATTTTGTATCTTGAATCATTGCTCTATGTCCATTGGTTGCCGAGATACTGAAAGCGGTAAACACAGAACATTGTCCAAATGTTAACCTTATGGGAAATATATAAAATGCTATATATCCATTATTTCTCAACATATCTTAATAAAACTTGGTATGTGGCTTCATCTAGTAGAGATATACTTGATTATGACCTAAAGTTCCCCATTTTTGACATTTCAGTGGCAGCAAACCTGCATACTCGCATTTCCCATGTTATTCTAGTGGAGAATATTTCGCTGCAACAAGGGTATTTATTAAAAAAATATTCTTAATTTTTAATTTTTGATGACGAAATGTTTGAAAACAAAAATTTTACTTGAAAACATCAAATTTAAAAGTTGTTTGCCATGTGTTTTCCTACTTATTTTGTTTTTTTATTGTTTTTTTTGTTTTTTTTTTAGCTAAACTCAATGCAGTGTAAACGAAAATTTGATTTTTTTTTAATTTTCTATGTAAAAATACGTTGCAGCAGACCTGCATACTCAGCGAATTTCAAATGCTTCAATAAATAATTAAAATGGTGCCTTATATCAAGATTTGTCAACGTGTGTTCATAAATAAGCATGCAAGAATATTCTCCACTAGAATAACATGGGAAATGCGAGTATGCAGGTTTGCTGCCACTGAAATGTCAAAAATGGGGAACTTTAGGTCATAATCAAATATATCTCTACTAGATGAAGCCACATACCAAGTTTTATTAAGATATGTTGAGAAATAATGGATATATAGCATTTTATATATTTCCCATAAGGTTAACATTTGGACAATGTTCTGTGTTTACCGCTTTCAGTATCTCGGCAACCAATGGACATAGAGCAATGATTCAAGATACAAAATTGTTTGTTTTTTTTCAAGCTGAATTCAATAATGTCAAAAAACATTTGATTATTTTTTTTCTGTAAAAAAAAAACAAAAAAATACCCCACGTCGCAGCAGACCTGCGTACTCAGCGAATTTCCAAATTAGTAATATTAATTTTGACCAGCTAAACTTGTAAACAAAATTTCATCACGTGCTCATAAATAGGGAAATAAATGTCTATTCTCCTTATGATAAATATAGGGAAAGAGTATGCAGGTATGCTGCCATGGGGGACACTAAAAGTAGGTTTTTAGCATAGAAAAAATTTAGTTTGACCATATAAAGCCATATAGCAAGTTTCATCAATATCTGTCCATAAATAAAAGAGTTTGCCTATTCTCCTTATGATTAACATGGGAAAAGAGTATGCAGGTTTGCTGCCATGATAAGTACAAAAACCGAGATTTTTTACCTTAAATGGATGAATCTCAACCAAATGAAGATGAATACCAAGTTTCGTCCATAAAATATTGCTTAATAAGTGAAATATTAACACATCCCAATTCTCCATAAGATTAACATTGGAGCCTCAAGATACAATGTACTGTCTTTAGACTTTTTAATATCTCGGTAACCAATGGAGATAGAGCAAAGCTTCAAAATACTAAATTGTGTGTTTTTTTGAGCTAAATCCAATGATCAAAATAAAAATTAAAAAATTTTAAAAATTACATATGAAAAATGCAAAAAAAACCATTTTCGGGGTACAAAACCCCCCAAAACTACCCCTTCCGGTAGGTCAATATGTCTGGTTTACGAACTCATCCGAATAAACGTAGGATTACACATCTCTACCGAATTTGGTGTCGATCGGACCGTTTTTACGAGAGTTGTCGTGCCTAGGGACACATACATATATGTATATATAAATAAATACATATAAATATACATATCTATACATATAAAAATTTTAATGACTATTATTTTTGGTCTCTGGGCACCTTAAAACGAAAAAGTAACATGGTCCCGGGCTTAGGTCTTACCATGAGACCTACGGTAATAGCTTATTCCCTATGGGAAATACGCTAAAAATCAATTTTTGAGGGGTAAAATCCCCCTTACCCCCCTTCCAATAATCCGATCGGGCTGATTTTCGAAATACTTCGAATAATTACCACTTTACACCTCCATACCAAATTTCATTATGATCGGACCATTTTTGTGACTGCTATCGTGCTTACAGATACATAGATATATAGATAAATATATATATGGATAAATATATATGTGTATATCTAAAACTTCAAAAGAATGTTGTTTTTGGCTTCTGGGGGCCCCAAAATGAAAAGTTATGATGGTCCCGGTCTTGAGTCTTACCATTAGACCTACGGTAATAGCTTAATTTCACTAAAAGGAAATTCGCTAAAAAGGCAGATTTTAATGAATTACGGCTCGGCAAATTGCGGCCATACCGTACGTCTGACATACAAAATGTAAATATGAAAACTGATCGGCATTAAAAGAGCTACATTTTTTCTAAAATAAAGATTTTTGATAAAACTAACCGTTTTTGAGATGTAAGCTAAAATACATATTTTGACAGCAATCTTGGCGGCCATTTTGAATTTTTGGGCATGTTCCCAAGGTGCGATTAATGGCGATTTTTGAGGGGTTAATAAGGGCACACTTAGCTATCATTTAAAAAAAAAATCGCTCGTGTTGCAGTTTTTTTGGGGTTAGGCCATATTTTCTCATAAAATGATTCCACTATTAGATTGGTGCCCAGTTTCAGATAGCATTTGCAAATCGATATGCAAATGAAGCAGTCTAGCTTCATTATTGTGCTGTAATGAGGAACCTAACCATTCGTACAGTAAATTTAAAGTATACGAGGTGACACGGACCACCCGCGCACCCTTTTTAAAATTTAAATAAATAATATTTCACAAAATCAAATGGCACCGTTATGGTCACGATCTATCAATTATACTAATTTCAATGTGCAGAGAACCAGGGAAGTCGGTATTTTGAATACAAACCCCAACTTTTTATGAAAACGTTAGATTATACACGTAATTTTAAGACAACTTTACAATTTAATTTGTACACCTAATCCTAATGGTTTAGGAGCTGATGGCAATTGAAATTGATTTTTCTTCATAAGAATAATATGGGAAAACCTTTACTTCCATTGTCTCTTAACATTTTACGTTAAACAGTCCAAGTATTAAAATATCTTAGAACCTTATTTTAAATAATATTATGTCGTAAAATATAGTTTATCACGTAATTAGTTTTAATTCCAATACAGTTTTAGTAAGCTCCGCTATATTGTAAATTTTACGGAAAAATAAAATAATTTATCACAAAACTAAATATTCATGCTCGAACCATATTTAAAAGGAGAGTCAAAGACATTTTTTTCTCAGACATTTTTGTTCAACCGAAAATGTGTAATGACGGAGTTGGTACTTGTTCCATGTTATAGGAAATAATACCCCGTCGCAGCATACCTGCGTACTCAGCGAATTTCCAATGGAATTTCAGATTATTTACTTTCCCCATAAAAACACCATAAGATCGAGTATGTATTCTATAAATTTTAAAAGGGGTTGACGGGTGTTCTGGGTCACCCGATATGTTACATTGCCAACTATAAAAAGTTATTGCAAATGTTTAAAACTGTTACATGAATTAATTTTAAGATCCCTTAATTAATCACTCTGTAAGACACCAACTCTTCCAGTGCATAAACAGCTGATATTTAAGTTGAATTAAAGAAATTTCAAAATCTTGCAGTGCATTTGTAGTCTGCAAGTCGTTTTCAGTTTACATTTTCCTTATTTGGTTAGGATTAGAATGATTTTTGCTTAGGTAAAAAACAGTTTTGAGGTTAGAGCACGGAAAAAAACAGATTTTTTTTATCGGTGCATTTTTAAAAGGCTACAGAAAAGGCCAACTTTTAGGACTACATACAGACCAGAAAACGGCTGTTCTACGTGCAGTATGATGAAAAATACGTTAAGGGACTAAAATAAAGTGGGCACTTGTATAAAACATGTAGGGGTGGTGTGGTGAAAAGGATTGTCTAATTATAAAATGCAGATGAGAAAATGTGGTGACAACCAACCTTTACTTAAACGCATGTTGAAGAAAATGGGGTACTGACATGGTGCAAAAAGTTTATTATCTTGCTTCAGATCCTTAACTTAATAATACTGTTTAATATGTTTCGTATTACTTATGTAAGGATATCCTTCCGTTTTGGTTTAGTTTCACAAACATGTTTAACTCTATTCTGCCTTTTTACAAACAAATGTAACCTACATTTAAAATATTTTAAAGTTATAAACAATTTCAAATACAAGTTATAAAAAATTATGAAATATTTTAATCAAAACAATTTTACAAAAATGTTTATATTTTATGTAGGTATCTACTAAAAATGTTATGCCCATGTAAAAAATGTGGATCTTATCATCTAAATTTGTAATTTTAAATTATCCTTAGAAGTAACCACATATGAATAATGAATAAATCTTCGATGTTTTTATATTGTATTGATTAAAAATAACAATAAATAAATTGCTAAGGACCGAGTGTAATTCTGTTAGAATAAAACATAAAACTAGCTGGCATTTTCCTGAACTGATTTAAAGTAGTTAAAGTGATTGGAATTTGATTTTATGAAATTGAATCAAATTCTTGAATTAGTATGGTTCCCCTAATGATCCGGCTCAGTTTTAACTTTTCTATATTGGATCCGATAGCGAAACTTTGACGTATTATTATATTCAAATTCATATCATATTTATTAATACTTAGTTCCGGTGGTTACTCGCAATGGATAAAACCTTTATTAACTATCATGTAAATAACAATTATTGTTATTACTAATGGATATCAACACGAAACTAAGTAAAAGATAACTGCTAAAAGATATCTGTAAAGAACTAATTATAATGTTTCGTTAGTTTTAAGTGACAAAATTGAACATTATATCCAAACAGTTAACATCTCGTCAAAGATATTTAGCTATAGGTTAAATCGAAGATGTCCTTTTTTTCTCTAGACAAACATGTGGTTTTACGAATTGAAAAACAAAAATTAATAGTACAATGTTGTGAGATAAAAAGTTATTCTTATTGAAAAGCATTCCTTTTTAAAGCAATGTACAATATACAGCAATACTGACAATAAATATTAGTTTATAAGATAAATGCATTATCCGTAGCTTGAGTTACTCCAACTTAAATTAGCTCAGTTTAATTAATTATTCTTAAGACAGTTAGTTACTCGAGGATTTTGTCTTTAATATTTATCCAGGCTTAATTACTGTTCAACTTCTATTTTAGAGCCAGACTGTGTTATCATAAGGAAGTACTATAGATGTAAAAATACATTTAATTACAAGGAATGTTTTATGTTTTTAAAACTGGTGCATGATTTTTAGGTTAAATATTTTTATATTTTTTTGTTGTAAAATTCACTAAAGCTTATCCTTCAGTTTCTATTTGTAAAATTTTAAAACAAAAAGTATTGAACCAGTTGATAAAATTTTCTCTAGATTAAGAATGTATGAAATATTTTTTTTTACTAAAAAGTAGTCGATTTTTGTATATCTAGCTAAGGTCTGTGTCATCGTGGGTTAGCCTAGAATAAGAAATGAAGTTGCCAGAGGACTACTCGGTTTACACCCTTGATTTAGTAGTTAACATTTGTTAGTTATCAACTATTTTAATTGTGGAGACAAATCCCAATTATAATAATACCATAATTTTTCAAATGAAATCAGTATTTACATGAATTGGAAAAGAAAAAAGGAATGAGTGCATATCAAGTGGGGCCATCTATAATAATAGTGAAGGCAATCTATGACGAGTGGTTAGAGGTATTCAGAACTTGGAAGTCAATTGCACATTTAATAATGTTGCAAAATGAAGATTTAATTAGTAATTTTTTTGTACATTTTGAAAAGTACATACATTTAATATGAATATCATAAACTTTTGAGATAATTTGTAATTGACAAAAACCTGTTTTTATCATCTGGTACTTGTCAAAACCAAGTCCACAAACTATCAAGCAGTACTAGATAAGATTAGCGTGCTATTAGATAGGATAGATTATATAAATAGGATTATTCAGATAGGATTAGATTATACTGATCAGGATTCAGTTAGTATAAAGACATACAATATAAATAAGCTTTTTACAAAAATTTATTGCAATAAGATTTAATTATTATTAAACCACATTGCAAGTTAGAAATTCTTAAATAGCCTCGCAATCAAAATTAAAAACTCATTTTCTCTCCTTTTAAATGTAGGTGCTTTCATCGACAACATAAGAAAGTATTTGGAGTCGCAAAGTAAAGATTATTTCGATACAAATAAAATCATGATTTCAATAAGTTATTATTTTGCGTAAAATTGAACAAATTTGTACAAAATATTTTCGGATTGAAAAGCATGAAGATCTCTCGATAAATACCTACTTAGAAACCGGTAATAATGATACTTCATCAGACTAAGAGCAGCTACAAGTAGACTGTGTTGCTGTACAAGCAGGGGGACTTGTAACAAGCTCCGTCCACTCTATAGGCTCGACACTAGGGAACCTCAGGATAGCGAAGAGAGTGAATGATGTCATGAAGATACACAGACTCAAAAGTAATAGCTAGATCATATTAATTTTGCTAGTTTCTTATTGGAAAGAATTTTTTTATGTTGAAGCTCCGAAAAAGTGTCGATTTGATAGCATCACTTTTTAGTTCAGCTCCGGTTTTCATTCTGCAACACTCAAGTGTTAGCATGAAAGTTTAGTTTATAAACATTTATTTGTAAACATAGTGTAGTATATGTTTTCTTATCAATTAAAGTAAAAATCTACTTATTTAATACGCTAAGGGTTCTTTTATGTAGAAAATTCTTCCTACAGTTTTCAAACGATTTTCAAGTTTTTGGTATCGTTGGATAGGGCTTGGTCTGTATTTGTTTCCGCCTAAAATTGATGAGAATCGGATTTAAAATAATGGCACTATCCACAAATTAAATTTGAGATTCTCCCATTAGAATAACATTGAGATTGGTTTGAGAATTTTTAACATCTGTTAACGTACAGCTGCAGTTGTTGGTGATTACTGATATTCACAATATTTGATTTGTAGGATAACATTGATTTAGAACTAAATGTAACTTTTGCATCGTATCAAAATAAATTGCTCGATGTAGAGCAAGACGTGCACTAGTTAATTTAATACCATCTAGTTTGTGTGTATTTATTAGAATCATAGCTCTTTTTATCACTATCAGATATTTCTAGCTATTGTTAGAAGTTTCAATCTATTCTTCTTAGAGGAAATTCAATATAAATGTTTAAATGTGAATAATATATGGTTATGTTCCTACTCCTCCTCACATACTCAAGGAGTTCATTTTCCTGAAGTCCCTTCCGCTTGTCGTTCATAGATTGTTTAACATGATCACTGGTGCTGTCCTTCACAAATCTTAGCCTGGTTTACAAGTTAAGGAAACCAAATTAATTCGTCCAGATGCCTTTCAAAGCGTTGGCGATAAACTTGGACTCGTACATTTACATTTTGATTTGCTTTTGCTAAGGACTTTAGATCAAGCATTCCAAGTTAATTTACTCATAGAATCTGTAATTTAGTTTCAATTGTGTTATTTTACTTTTTTGAATCACTTTTACTACCTTATGCAGTGTATTTTATGATAAATGCGTAGTTTAACATACACTAATGTATCTCGCTTTATGTTACCCTTGGAATCAGTAAAGAGAATTAAAAGGATAAGTAATATCAATTCAATAATTCATTATAAGATAAGGCTATTGACATACCCTCTTAATTTTGTAAATTTAAAGAAAGTTTTGAGTACTCAAAATATTTTGGCGCGTGTAAAATTTAATGAACACTTTCTTTAGTGACACCCAATTTTTAACACTTTTCGAGGAAGGGTGCTTATGATTCAACGCATACCGTATAAAAGAAGGGATCTTTTAATAAAAATCGTACTCTTGAATTTATCTTTTTTAAACCATAGTGTCATTTTTAGTAATCCAGTTCTTTCCTCAGTGCCATGGTCAATATTTTTGTTGATTAACAAATAATTGTTTTTATGGTTCATAACATGAGCGGAATTTATTGGTAAAAAACTAAAATAGGACACGAAAACCAAATCAAACTTGATTCCATTGTAAACTACATATTTATGGGATATTATGGGATGTCAAAGAGACAAGGCCATTTTCAAGAAGTAGCAGAACAAGGGAAGAACAAGTAAAATAAAACACAGTGAAATTCCCAGAGAAGAGAGATTTACACTTTGGAGTTAAAGAGTATGTAAATGACGAACTGATCTGCATCCGCTTAGTTTCTTCATCAAATGTAAGTTGATTGAAATTTTCTCGATCGAAAAAATTTTTTACGCATCCATTTTCTCTTAGTTTCCAATCTTATTTTAAATCAATAAATAATTTATTTACAAAATAGATACAATAGTTACAATATAGATACTATAAGCCTAAAAAAATGCAGATCAAATACAAAATATCATGCAATTTTAAAGAAGCCTGGCTGATGTTGTTCTATTTTGAAAATTACTTCTGCCTGCAAGGCAATGTCTGTTGGAAGGCTCCTCCATAATACACTTTTAATTAATTATAGCAGTTACAAGACATAGTATCAAATAAAAACAAATTAAATAAAATTTCAAACTCACTATTTGGAGAAAAAACTTATTAACTCTTTAACTGATTTATTATTTTTTAAATCTAAAACAAGCAATGTTTGAACGGTTAAAATTTCTTTTTGATCCAAGGATTTTTTATTTTTTTGTGAAACAAGGGGGTTTCGGACACGAGAAATCGACCGGAACTGGTCCCATAGCTCTGAAAATCCGGTTTCCACACTACAGCCCTTCAATGTTTCCATATTATTTTTATCGAGATTTCTTTAAGCTACTATAAATTAAACAAAAATCAGCTGATAACTGTAGATATAAACCAACGTGTTAAACCTTTAACCTGTGGTTCAACCAATTTAATATCAAAGTGCAGCACCTCTAGTCCTGACGAGTGAGCTTTGTCTGAAAATAATATATTTCGTCACTAGTCCGGAAAGTGGTCGTTATCGGTGCAAGATCGAGTTTCAAGTACGAGGCGAAGCCGAGTACTTGAATTCGATCGAGCACCGATATACCACTTTCGGACGAGTTACGAACAGTACTTTTCATCATACCACCTTTAATAAATATACATAGTTTGTATAAAAATTAATAAATTTTAACCCATATACCCCCTCTTACGTTGTTATTTGTTTATCTTGTATTTGAACTATCTACAACTAAACAATCAGCTGTTTGACATTTGTATATTGGAGTCAACGAGAAATAGCATTTGTAGACATTTGTAGACATTTGTATATTGGAGAAGCAGAATAGCAGCGCTAGTGGTGTCAAACATTGGAAGTTTTTTTCCGGCCTAGTCCCGAAAACCACTGTTTCGAGGACTATAGTAAGATGCATGAAAATAGTCCGATGGAAATTTTAACAGCTGTGTCCCCCCTCACCCCCTCTCGCCCTGCAATGTTGTCATTTATGGTTATGTTAACCATATGTAACACAGTATAAAAATGTGTTTCAGAATACATTTGGCAACAATGTATCGACTCTCATCGGACTATTTTAGTGAATCCTACTATAGTCCCGAAAACTTTGTTTGCCAACACGTTTATCCAACCCACCGGGAGTCAACTAGTTTCGATCACAGCTGACCGTTCCGAAAACAACGTTTATCGCAATGGTATGATGAAAAAGAAAATAACGCTTAATAACTTTACCAAGCGTAAGCTCGATCCCCCTGGTACTTTAATTGCCTAAAAATATACAACAAGAAATAAATATTTTTTACTAATGAATCACCCATATGATAAACTAAAAGATAAAAAAAGAAACCTTTGATTTGCACTTAGAGGGATGAAAAAGGTATTGTTATAAAATTCAGATGAGGTAACCAGATAGCTTATATATTAATCTGTGAGAGAGGTAATCAAGCTGAATTATACTTAGAATGCATGTCACAGTAATGAGTGCAAGAATATACTTCTAAATTTTAACTTTTGATTGCCCTCTTTTTTTTTAACAATATCAGAAACAAGTGTACTCTCAATGTTCATCATCATTCATTTTAGGTAACTAAAAGAGAAATAAAACTCAAAGAGATTGGTGTTTGTGTAAACTCTTTTTTAAACTGTCAGTCAATTCCTTGTCATGCTAAACAGTGTCTAAAATTAGGTTATCCATAGATTGTTCCCTAGATGGGTTGTGTTTCGTTTTAACATTTACAAGTTATTCAGGTATGTAACAAGTACATACAAATTTCTAATCACTACATCTTGTTCCTATGAGGATTTTGTGAGTGACAACTACTTAAATTTGCAATGCACTTATAAGTGAATATTTTGAGAGAGAGAGAGAGAGAGAGAGAGAGAGAGAGAGAGAGAGAGAGAGAGAGAGAGAGTTCAAAAGAGGGAAATTCGTTAGGAGAGAGGGGGATGTTCAGAAGAGGGAATGGGATGGAGGTTTAGAGGAGGGAAGAGCGATGGAGCGGCGTTTTTAAAGAAGATTCATTACTCTTATGTAAATTAGAACCCAAGAAAAACACATTCTGTGAAATATCCCAGACAACCATCTGCATTTATAAGAAATTTTGACAAAAATAATGAAACAATGTAGATTACTTGTATGATAGTTGATACTTTCATGAGTCCTATTTTTTATTATTCTCGTTCAGTTGTGATTAATATAACTCTACACATTTGGATACAGTTATCTTAAATAAAAGGCGAAAATTGTTTTTATAAAAAAAGAAAATAATTTAAGTGTTTAAAGTTTGCAAGTTAAAACCATTAGCCTATAGCTAAAAAAAACTACTGTAAAATAAATAGCTTAAAACTAACTATAAAACTGTAACTAACTTAAAACTATAACTATAAAACTGTAAAATGGCTTAAAACTACTGTAAAATATCCCTTCCTCTCATTTTTTACTCATGTATTTTTTATGTTTGTTTAAGAACACTGGTACAATTATATTTGGTAAAAGTGTAAAAATTACTTTAAAATGTAGTAACATTTTTTCACAAAATTACAAAGTGTTTACCAAATAATACTGCATAATGCTGAGATACAGTAAATATTATTTAAAATTCTCTTTTTATACCTGATACAAGCTCGTCAAGTAATTAATACCGTTAATACAGTATAAAGATATTTATCTATATTTAATTCGGTTATATAAAGCAAATCAAGAGTTATATAGGTGTGGTCAATTACGATGGCCCTCGACCAATATCAATTAACTGGCCCTAAGCCATCAGGACTTGACTAAACCACTGATCCTAATGCAAGGCTTACGGTCTGTCTACTTTGAATACCGTGGCTGCTGAGGAGGATTGGCTGCTAGTGGACAAAACAGTCAATAAGGAATCGCGTGTTAGCATAACCGCTTTAACAACACATATATTTCACCCAAAGTTTTTTTCTTAAAGTTTAATCGTAAAAATTATAAACTGTTTTATGGGTCATCTTATTGCAGTAATCTTTAGATCTTGGAATATAACTAGGGGTACGCTGGTATCGCGAATGCGACTGTTCTAAAAGTTTTTAAATGCGTTATAGTAAATTTTAAAATTTAAATTTGGTTATGGCATTAAGAAAAGTTGCTTGTTTTTCTTAAGTTTTTTATAGTAAAATAATACTGTTATTCTTTATACGATAGTATTTTTGTGTTGTCTACGAAACACATATGTGACAATTATTCTCCATCCAAAACATAACAAATTTTAATTCACTGACGACAATGTTTTAACACTTAAAAGAGTAAAATTATAGGTTATCGTTATTTTGCTGTAAAGTTAGTCATACAATATTTTTAAACTCAACATTTCTTTTCATATTACGTTGAAAAAAAACAAATAATTTGAAGTAACCAGAAATAAGAATAATAATAATGGTTTTTTTTCAAAAGAAGCATTACATACAATACAAACACAAAATACTTCAAAGAAAATACTTAATTTACAAAAGTATGCACGCAACCTAACCAAATCAACCAAAAAATATGTTAATAAATCTATACATTTTTTAATTGGAAATATATAAGACTATTATTTAAAACAGAATACTCCACACCAACCACGATAAATACAAACATCTTACTCTGAAATTTATATTGTTAGTTATACTATTGCTTGTCGATAAAATCAAATATTAGGTTCCACATGAGTAAAGATCAAAACAAAAACATGATCATACTTAATTCAGTCATCACACAAATTTCTGTGATTATTTTATTAATTGTGACTTATTTTTCGCTTCTAACTAAAATAAAAGCCTCCCTAAGCAAGCCTGTGCCGAGGCTTTTTTTTACTAATTGCAATAAAAACATAATGGATGATACATATTTTCTGTTAAAGTAAGAAAAATATTTTTGAAGATATTTCCAACAAAAGGAAGGACCGCTTTATTTGACATTTTATCAAGCTATAAAATAATTGAACTATAAAAGGTAACCATGTAGAACATATAAAAAGTTACACCTTACCGACAGAGAAAATTGGCATCTGAGCAATAATTCATGGTAATCAAGTGGGACGACATCTAACATAAACTTATTAACAGTGTTGTAGCTAAACAACTATCCGGCAGACAGACGATTCACTGATATGTCGAGGAAAAATGCTTACAACACAATGGAGTGACAATGGCTAATATACCGCATCAGATGCGACACGATTAACATAGTACATAAAGCGCTTGAACATGGGTCAACTATGCTATTTGCACTATTTAAAATCCAATTTGTCAAAGCCTAAAATAAAGGATCAAATCAAGGTTTGGTTTGCGTTCCTATTGAGCGGGTTGTAGTTTAAAAAACTTAAAATGCAACTAAAAAGAAGTTCGAGTGTTTACTGGTAAAAATTTAAAGATCAAAAAATTACATAACTTGAATTTAATATTTTTTGTGTATTAAATAAAGGATTTATGGTATATATACTACCTGGAGGTAGTATATATTTTATACTATATACTTTCCATTACCTTTCAGGAAATGTATACATAACTTGATTTGCAAGGCATATATATTTTTATACATACGTATAATAAATATATATATATATATATATATATATATATATATATATATATATATAAGTAGATAGTATCATATTACTTCTAGGACACTTTTGGAGACAATCAAAAATCAAACAAATTTCACAGTTTTTTAATACAATTATGCAATATTTTTGCCATTTTTTGGCCAATTTTCAGCTTTTGTCAAATTGTCTTAAAAAATATGCAATTTTAATGAAATTTTTAACAAATATGCCTAAATTTTCTACAAAATAAAATTTTTTTAAAAACAAGTAAAATTATCACATTTTATAAGTATTTTTTCAATAAAATTAATAGTCGACTTTTCATAAGGTAATTTAAAATTTTAATAGTATTTTTTCAATAAAATTTGAATTTTTTTAAAAGAAGTAAAATTAAGGTTTAGTATCAATAATATTGTAATAATTATTCAAATTTAACTAAAGCAGTTTCTTTATCATCAAAAGTCTTAATATCAGTGACAATTAAAATTTAAATCTTTTTTATTTAATTCTTTAATAGATTTATCATCAATTACATTAGTAAATCTTTTTGGTAAATGTACTTTACATTTTTCTAATTCAACAATAATTGTATATCCATATTTATCTTTAATTCTTTCAAATTTTTCAATTTTATATTTTTTATTTAAATTTAAACTTTTTAATGGTTTATATTCTTTAAATCTTAATTCTCCAACATTATTAATTTCTTCTAGCAGATCCATTTATATAGGAAAAAATATCACAAACTTGTTTGTGATAGATATGTTAAAAAGTCATTATCATAATTAGGTTTTATACAAAAATCCATATTTAAGTATTTAAAAATCATAGGTAATAATTTTTTGTATGATATATTACTTTTCTTAAAACATAAATATTTATTAAAAAATAGTGTAATTTTTTCTTTATCTTCATTATTCAATTCAAAATCAATATTGTATATTTTGTTTAAAAATTGATAGTAAAATATCCAATTTGTACAATTCCTTTGTTTTAAAAATAATTTTATATTCTTAGGTGTTATTTCAAAATGATTGGAAATACATAAAATATATAATTCATTAATTAATTGTTGTGTTTTATATGGTTGAAAATGGTTAAATTCTCTTAAAATATGTTTAAGATGTTTATTCTTATTACTTTTTCTCTTAATCTTTTTTTCATAAATAATTCTTTTACATATATTACATCCTACACAATTTCCAATAATAGTAAAATTAGTTTGATTATGACATCTATAACACATATCCATTTATTTATAAAAAAAATTATACATAAATGAATGAACCAATTCATTGTCACAAATGTAAGAAAAAAACTAAAAATATTAATCCACAAATCGTTGAAATGAAAAATGGATAATATAGAATTGCTACTAAATGTTCAATTTGTAAAACAAATAAAAGTAAAATTTTGAAAAAAGAAGTTAAACCTATAATTAAAAAAGAATTAACTAAAAATGAACAAATAATTGAAGCAAATGAAATTCATGCTCCAATTAGAAAGAAATTTCTAAAAAGAAAAATAATTACATTAGGTATTGATGATTTATGGGCAGCAGATTTAATTATAATGAAAAATTATGAAAAAGAAAATGATGGTTATAAATATATGTTAAATGTGATAGATACTTTCTCAAAATATGTTTGGTCAAAACCATTAAAGAAAAAAGATGGAAAAACAGTTTCTAGAGCATTTGAAGAAATAATTAAGGATGCAATTAAAATTAATCATAAATCACCTAATCTTTTACATACAGATAAAGGATTAGAATTTATCAATAAAGAATTTAAAGAAATATTAAATAAATATAATATTAAATTGTATCATACAGAAAATGAAGAAAAATCAAGTATAATAGAAAGGTATAATAGAACACAAAATGAAAAAATGAAAATACAGTTTGAAATTAATAAAAATTATAGATGGATAAATATTTTACCAAAAATTGTTAAAGAATATAATAACTCATATCATTCAACAATTAAAATGAAACCAATTGAAGTAAATAAAAATAATGAAAAGGATTTATTAGATACTGTTTTTAAATATAAACCACCAAAAATAATAACCAAATCAAAATTTAAAATAAATGATAGAGTTAGAATTGGAAATAAAAAATCAACATTTTCTAATAAATATAAAAATAATTGGTCTAGAGAAATATTTATAATTTCTAAAATTAATAATACAAATCCAGTTACTTATAGTATAAAAGATCAAAATAATGAAGATATTATTGGAAATTTTTATGAATATGAATTGAAAAAAACCAATTTGTAAATTTTATTTTATATAAATGGAAAAGATATGTTTAAGGTGTAAATTATATAAAGATATATCTAAATTTTATAAAGACAAAAATACTAAAGATGGGTTATATTATTATTGTAAAGAATGTAAGGATGTGTATTATAAAAAATTATATGATAGTATTAAAGTTATTGAATTAAATGAAAAACAATGTCATAAATGTAAAGAAATTAAAGATATTTCAAATTTTAATAATTATCATTATAGTAAAGATAGAAAAAATACAATTTGTATACAATGTATTAGAGAAATGTTTTTAAAACCACAATTTTGTGAATGTGGAAGAAATATTAAATGGACTAATAATTATTTAAGACATTTAGAAACTAAAATTCATGACAAAAATATAACAAAACTAGAAAATTTAAAATTATGATAAAAAAATGAAGACAAAATTTTACTTGTTTTAAAAAAATTCAAATTTTATTTAAAAAATATGATTTAAACTATAAATTACCTAGTAAAAAGTGGAAATACTTCTTATATTTTTAAGAGTTTTATTTCTAAGTAAAAATTATTTTTAATAAATAAAGAATTTCACCCCTAATAAATGGAACGAACAAATAAAAATATTAATTGTCCTTATTGTAATAAAAATATATTATATAAAAATTATGATAGACATTATAATTCAACTAAACATTTACTAAATAAACAAAAATATGATAATAAAATATTTGAATTAAAACATTGGTGTAAAAATAATAATATATATAATTATAAAAATAAAACTTTAGATGAATTAACAAATATTAAAGAAACATTTGATCTTACAAATTATTCATTATTTAATATAGTAAAATTAAATGAAATTGCAAAAAAATTATCTGTCAGAAATTATGAAAAATTATCTAGAGATGAACTAATTAAAAGATTAAACAAAATTAAAGAAAATCCAAATAATTTAGAATATAGATCATTTAAATATATTGAAAATTTAGCAATTAAAAATAGTATTAAAATTGTTAATAAAACAAGAAAAGAATTGATTGGATTATTAAATGATTATTTTAAAAATAGACCAATTCCAAAAGAAAATATAATAAATATTCAAGAAGCTTCGTCATTAAAAGGATATTTTCAAGATTATATTTTAACAAATTCAAATGATGATTTAGATATTAATGATTATTTAGAAACTCAAAGAAATGAAATAAAAAAATTGATAGAAAAACAAAAATTTAAAAATATTAAAGGACAGATGGCTTTAGAATGTGAATATGAAAGAAAATTAATAAATGGTGAAATTCAAAATAGTAATATGTATTTTTGCATAAAAAGTTCAGATATTTTAAATATAGATGATTTTATTGATGATCAATTTAAGAAATTAATAGTTAGAGAACAACTAAATCAACCATCAAAAGGCTCTGGTTGGTCATTAAAAAGATGTGTTGAACTAAATCTAAAATTATCTAAAAATAATTCATTAAATGCTGGATCATATATAGAATTACCAAATGAAATTAAGAATAAAAAATGTTGTGTAAATTTTAAAAATAAAGATGAATATTGTTTTATTTATGCAATTAGATGTGCTATTGATAAACCAAACGAACATGCTGAAAGAGTTAAACAATATCAAAAATATATAAATGATGATATTTTTAAAGGTTTTGATTATCCAATATCATTGAAAGATATTAAATTATTTGAAAAAAGATCATTTGATTCTAAATATAACTATCCATCAATGTCAATAAATATTCATAGAATTGATGAAGATGAAAAAATAGTGCCATTACAAATATCTGAACATTATAATTCAAAACTAGAAATTGATTTATTATATTATAAAATTGGTAATAATTCTCATTATATATTGATTACTGATTTAAGTAAGTTAGTATCTAAGCAATTAACACAAAAAAATAAAAATAAAAAATATATTTGTAGAAGATGTTTGACTCATTTCTACAAAAATAAAGACTTGAATAATCATTTAGAGATATGTAAATCATTAGAACCTTGTAGACCTATAATGCCATTTAAAGGTCAAACTGTAAGTTTTAAAAATTATTATAAAAAGTTTGAACATCCATATGTAATTTATATGGATTTTGAAAGTATATTAGAAAAGATTGATAATTGTAAAAATAATCCAAATTGCTCATATACAAATAAAATTCAAAAACATAAACCATATGGATTTACAATCTATTTAGTATCTAGAGTAACTAATAAAATGTATAAACCTATTTGTTATAGAGCAAAAAATGAAGAGGAATTAATAAATGTACCAAATAAATTATTTGAATATTTAGATGAAATTTCAAAATATATAGCTAAAAAATATAATTCAAAAAATAAAAAGCCTATGAATTTAACTAATGAAGAAGAAATTAATTATCAGAAAACAAATATTTGTCATATTTGTGAAAATAGTGGTTTTGATAATGATAAAAGAATAAAAGTAAGAGATCATTGTCATTTAACAGGAAAATTTAGAGGTGCTGCACATTTAAATTGTAATTTAAATCTAAAATTTCCTCAAAATATTCCTATATTCTGTCATAATAGTTCAAATTATGATACACATTTGTTTATAAAAGAATTGGCTAAAAAATATGGTAAAATTGATTTGTTAGCTAATACAGATGAAAAATATATAAACTATTCAGTAAATTCTGGTTATGGTTATGAATTTGAAGGTGATAAACCTAGAAAATTTATAAAATTCTCATTTGTAGATACATTTAGATTTATGGCTACATCAATTGAAAAATTAGCTAAAAATCTTAAAGAATTTAAGCATATAAATAAATTTATAAAAGAAAATGATATAATTGAATATGATAATGAAACTTTAAAAATATTAACTTCTAAAGGTGTATTTCCATATGAATTTATTGATAATGTTGAAAAATTAAACTATGATAAAATATTAGAAAAAGATCAATTTTATAGTTGTTTAACTAATTAAAATATAAGTGATGATGATTATAAACATTATATAAAAGTTTGGAATAAATTAAAAGTAAAAACATTAGGTAATTATTCAGATTTATATAATATTCAGGATGTATTATTATTAGCTGATATATTTGAAAATTTTAGATCTGTTTGTTTGAAAAATTATCAATTAGATCCAGCACATTATCTAACATCACCATCATTAGCTTGGGATTCTATGTTAAAATTAACAAAAATTGAACTAGAATTAATAAGTGATTATAATATGTATTTAATGATTGAAAAAGGTATTAGAGGTGGTATTTCACAATGTATAACTAGATATTGTAAAGCAAACAATAAATATACAAAAAATTATGATAAAACAAAACCTGAAAATTATATGTTATATATAGATGCAAATAATCTATATGGATGGGCTTTAAGTCAAAAATTACCTTATAAAGATATAACATGGATGAATCCTAATACATATACATTAAATGAATGGGAAGAAACAATATTAGAATTAGATGAAAATGCTGAATATGGATATATATTAGATGTTGATTTAGAATATCCTATTGAATTACATGATGACCATAAATATTTACCATTAGCACCTGAACATTATAATAATAAGCTTTGCACAACATTATTTGATAAAAAAGATTATGTTATTCATTCAAGAAACTTAAAATATTATCTACAAAAAGGATTAAAATTAAAGAAAGTTAATAGAGTTATAGCATTTGATCAAGATGATTATATGAAAAAATATATTGAATTAAATACCAAATTAAGATCCAAATCAACATCAGATTTTGAAAAAGACTTTTTTAAATTGATGAATAATAGTGTTTTTGGAAAAACTATGGAAAATGTTAGAAATAGATGTGATATTAAATTAGGTGATGAAAAGTTTTCATTAAAACAAGCAAAAAACCTAATTTTAAAACATTTAGTATATTTGATAAAGACTGTATTGCTTCACATATGATAAAAGAAAAGGTTAAGTTTGATAAACCAATCTATATAGGATTTTCAGTACTTGATTTATCAAAATTACATATGTATCAATTTTATTATGAAAAATTAAAGAAGTTTGATCCAAATATAAGGTTATTATATATGGATACAGACAGTTATTTTATAGAATTTAAAAAGGATCCATATAAAATTATTAAAGAAAATATTAATGAATTTGATACAAGTGATTATAAGAAAGAACATGAATGCTATAGTGAAAAGAATAAAAAAATAATTGGTAAATTTAAAGATGAGTTAAATGGTGAAATATTAGAAGAATATTGTGGTTTAAGATCAAAATTATATAGTTATGAATTTAATAATAAAAATCCTGTAAAATGTAAAGGTATTAAGAAAAGTGTTGTTGATAAAACATTACATATGGATGATTTTAAGAAATGTTTATTTGATGATCAAGAACAATATAGAGAAATGACTTGTATTAGAAGTTTTAAACATGAACTATATACAATTACAATAAATAAATTAGCTTTAAGTAATAGAGATGACAAAAGATTTATTTGTGAAAATAAAATTGATACATTACCTTGGGGGTATAAAAATAATTATAAATAAATGGAAATTTTAATTGTTCCAAAAGAATTAATAAATAATGATTTTGATATAAAATTATATTTATTTAAAACTAAAATATCAAATAAATTTTTAATATATCTTTTTAAATATAAAAATTATTTTGTATATCATTATAAGTTTAATTTTATAATAGAACCATTTATAAATATAATAAAAAATTATGTTAAAGAAAGTTT
Organism: Neoaliturus tenellus; assembly: GCA_030545055.2. NCBI lineage: Eukaryota > Metazoa > Arthropoda > Insecta > Hemiptera > Cicadellidae > Neoaliturus > Neoaliturus tenellus. The sequence goes on along the minus strand of CM061534.1, from coordinate 166,523,865 downwards.
TAAAGAAAATGATCAAAATTATATTAATAATTTATAACCATATGATATTGAATTTATACTATAATTTTATGTATATTTTTAAATATTTTCTTTAATAAATTTAAATATATTCAATAATTTATTGAATATCTAACATAAAAATATCTATAAATTTTACTTTATTATCATTATAAGTAAGACCCGTCTTTAAGACGGGTCTCAAATTTGTATATAATTTATTATATTTATGAATATTTTTGAATGTTTAAGAAGGGTAACATTTTGTTACCCTTAAGTTTTTATTGTATAATAAGGTTACCTCCTTTAAAAAATTTTAAAATAAATATTCTAATTTATATGGGACCCATTTTGGGTCCTACCTAATTTTAATAAGTTTTGTATGTTTTTCATTATATGATAGGGGGGACAAATTGTCCTCTCTAAAAATATCTATAAATTTTAATCTATCCTTATTGTTTTCTATTTTTTTATTTTAAAATTAGTAAATATAAACCAGATTCATTAATAAACATTGTTTTATTATCTATTTTATTGACGCCCTGTTTTAGGGCATCTGAAAAACATGTTTGTACATCAATTTCTAGGGTGTCATAATTTGTGACACCGATAATTTTTATGTAAATTAATTTATCATTATTATGTAAATGTAACTGTTGGTTACACTTGATATATTTTAAGTTTTATATATTTTTCTTTTACATTATCAATTAAAACTTTTCTAGAATTTTTATATTTTAAAATATAACAAATATCTTTTCTTTTAAACCAAGGTTTATTTTGTTTATTAAATACAATTAATTTATTATTAAATATAAAATTATTGTTAATTAAATTAATTATTGTTTTTATTATTTATGTAGATAAATTTTATATTACAAATTTTGTTTTAATCTTAAATATACAATACTTTTAATATTTTCATTATTTATTTGATTTCCATCACTATCTTGAATAGATATTACAATATTTTGAATTTTATTTATATTTTTTAAAGGAATATAATCAATTTCATTTGGTTTTTCACTAATTTTTTATCCATATTCAACATTTGGATAAAATGAATATAGAATTTCTGATTCTTTATGTAAATGTGAATGATCTTTATGATTTTCAAAACTAGGATCAACTAAATTACAATGTATTTCAATAACATCAAAAGGTCTAATTTTTGGTAGTTTTATTCCTTTTGTTAATACATTTGGTTCAATCATTTTATCATCTAATCCTAATAAATCAATTATAATTGTTGTTACTATAATTTTAACAGGAGATTCTATTATAATATATGGTCCATCATTTTTCAGTATAAAATCATTTTCATCAAATTTATTAATTTTCTTTTTAAATTCTTTTAAACTATTAATTAAAATATTTTTTATTTCTTCAATTGTATAATTTCCTTTATTTATATCAAAATATTGATCTATAATTTTATCATCTACATCTTTAATAGAATATCCATAACAGTTTTTATAATCATTTGGTATATTTGATATAAAATTATCTGAATAAAATCCACTTAAACCAATACTATATTTTCCATCTAAATGTATTGGATGTTCTAATCTTAATTCTAGTTTGGATGAATGACCAATTATTTTAAATAATTTCATCTTATTTAAATGGAGAAATTTTTAGAAAACAAAGATAATATAAAATTAGAATCATGTGATAAAAATAATAAAAATGATCAACCTATTAGATTATTAATTATAGGAACAAGTGGATCTGGTAAAACTACATTATTATTAAATTTTATTTACAAAAGATTAATTCCATATTCAAATTTATATATTTTTAGTAAATCATTAGAACAACCATCTTATAAATTATTACAAAAAAGATTTAAAAATATAGAATCAAATATTAATAAACAAATTTCTTATTTTTCATGTGATGATATGATTCCACTAAATAAATGTAAACCAAATTCATTAGTAGTTTTTGATGATTGTATTTTAGAAAAACAAGATAAAATTAAAGAATATTTTATAATGGGTAGACATAAAAATATATCATGTATTTATTTATCACAATGTTATTCAAAAGTTTTTTTTTTTTTTTTGAGGGAGAGGCGGAAAAATGCATTACGCACACAGGTGGCCAGCCTGTAGTGTGGGGCTCCCCTAAAAAACGGGTTTACCCACTAAAAAACCTCCTCTACTCTTTAGGAATCTAACCTGGAATTGATTATCACATTACGTCAGGCTAGGCCTAAATTTGGCTTACGCCCGTGGGGCTCGCTCCTTATCCAGCCGCTCGATCAAGGGATCTGGGCCACTTTGCGGTCCAGATCGGTTTTCTTTTCCAGGAGGATGCCCCGGACGAAATGTGACAAACAATCCCAGTTGCCCATATCCTCCAAAATCTTTTGGCAGACCGAGTCCACCGAAAATGCACCAAAGATTTGTGTGGCCTCCAGGCGGGGCCCTTCCCAACGGGGACAGCGGAAGAATGTGTGTTCCGCATCGTCGGGAACACCCGGGCAATAAATGCAGTCCGGTGAACCGGTCTTTCCCATCCGGTTCAGGTACGACCGAAAATAGCCGTGACCTGTCAAAAATTGGGTCAGGTAGTAGTCCACCTCCCCATGCCGCCGCTCCACCCATGGTTGGACCTGCTTGATAAGTCGCGCAGTCCATCGTCCTCGGGTGTCGTGCTCCCAGCTGTGTTGCCACTGCTGGAAGGTTCGGGAGCGCTCTTCTGTTCTTGCCGTGTCCTTGCCGATCTCGCCTTGTCTCTGATAAATCGCTTTCCTCTCCCCTGCCAAGAGCTTGACAGGGATGACTCCGGCGACCACCAGGACGGCAGGCTCGGACACTGTCCGGTAGGCGGAACACACCCTGAGCGCAGCTTGACGCTGAACCCGGGCGAGTCGCAACCTGTAGCACTCCTTATCTAGAGCGCCTGCCCACACCTCTGCCCCGTAAAGGAGCACGGACTGGACCGCGGACATCAACAGACGTCTTCTGCTGGATCGGGGACCCCCGACATTGGCCATCAGCCTACTAAGGTAAGTGACTACCTTAGCGGCCTTGTCCGCCGTACGGAAGATCTGATCCCTCCAGCTTAACTTGGTGTCCACCATAACCCCAAGGTATTTGGCGGCACGAGTTGATGTGACCACCTCCCTTCCCACTCGGAGTGGGACGACGGTGTCGATCCTCTTTTTCGTGAGGATCACAATCTCCGTCTTACTGAGAGCAAGCGAGAGACCGTGATCTGACATCCAGGTGTTGACCACACGCATGACTCGGTTCAACTTTAGTTGGGCCAGCTCAACGTTGCGTGCAGCAATGAGAGCTGCGACGTCATCGGCGTACCCAACCAAAGTGGTTTCCTCAGGCATCTCGGACCTCAGGAGGCTGTCATAGGCAACGTTCCAGAGATCCGGGCCGAGTATTGAACCTTGTGCGGCACCAGAAGTGACTTCCATCGTCCGCATTCCGTCCCTCGTGTCATAAATCAGGCTTCGAGAGCGTAGATAATCCTCGATGAGCCGCAACAGATATGCAGGAATACGAAAGGTGTTGCGAAGCGCATCCAACATATCGACCCACCTCGCCGAGTTGAAGGCATTCTTGACATCAAGCGTAACAAGAAGCACTACTCGGCGGGAGAAATGGTTGTGGCTCTCGGCTCTCTCCACAGCTCTCTGAACTTCGGTGACAGCGTCGATCGTTGACCGTCCTTTTCTGAAGCCGTACTGACGGGGGCATAAGTCCCCGGCAGCTTCCACGGCAGAAGTCAGGCGGGAACGGATCAGCTTCTCGAACAGCTTCCCAGCCGTGTCCAACATGCAGAGAGGCCTGTGGGACGACGGCAGCTCGGGATCACCTTTGCCCTTGCTGATCAGTACAAGCCTGGCTGTTTTCCAGGGAGCCGGAAACACCCCTTCTACCAAACAGGCGTTGTACATTCTCAGCAACAAGTCAGCGTTGATTGAAAATACTTTCTTTAAAGCCTCACTGGGAATCCCATCCGGGCCAGGAGCCTTGTTGCTCTTCAGGGAGAGAACGGAGGTTTCCAGCTCCTCGAAAGTGAAAAGTGGAACGTCCTCTACCCGTCCGAATGTTATTCAAAAGTTGATATGCAATTAATTAGAAATAATTTAAATATGTTATGCATCTTTAAACAAAATGAACATTATATGAAAAAAATATATAATAATTTTGTTGGATCGGATATGAAATTTGATAAATTTAAAACTATTTGTAATGATTGTTGGAAAGAAGACTATGGATTTTTAACTATTAATTTATTGAAAAAATAAAATGATGGAAAATATATGAAAAATTTTTCTGATATTAAATAATGATAATGGCTTGTTGTATGTTTGATTCAATAATTGATAGAATATTTATTTTATTAGTATTATTTATTTCATTAGTATTTATATATTTAATGAAAATTACAGAAATAAAGTAAAATAAATTGTGTTTAACATAATTAGTGTTTATGTTAACATGATTTGTGTTTGTGTTAACATGATTTGTGTTTTGTGTTAACATGATTTGTGTTTTGTGTTAACATGATTTGTTTTTATGTTAACATAATTTGTGTTTGTGTTAACATAATTTGTGTTTTGTGTTAATATGATTTGTGTTTATGTTAACATGATTTGTGTTTATGTTAACATGATTTGTTTTGAACCTAAATTTTTCTTTGTAATAAATGGATAAAATATCTGTTAATGAAGCTAAAAAATTAGATGATATTGAGAAAAAATTAATAAAAGAATTTAAAAATCAAATTAAAATTGAAGATAATTATGAAAAAATTAAACAAAAAGCATATGAACCTATAACATCAGCAATTGGTAAAGTTGAAAATAAAATTGGTGAAGTCTTAAATGAAAATAATAACCTTATGGAATTGGTACCTATTGTTAATAATTTTGCCAATATATCAATACCAGAAACTGAAGAACTAAATTTACCTTCAAGTACTCCATTTAGACCAATCAGACAACCAATAATTCAAGAAGAATCGACATTTATTGACCCAAATTTAATTTCACCTCAAACATTAGATAAAATTATTGGTCCATTAGCACAAAAATATTTACCAAGAACAAAAGATGATAAATTTGGTTTATATTGGAATAAACATAAAAAATCATTTATGATTGGTGATAAAATAACTGTAATTGATAATGATGATTTAATAATTGATGATAAAAAATATAATGGAACACATGGATTATGGAGATTGTTAACTTATGAAAAGAAACCAGATAATAATTTATATACACAAGATGATTTAAATAATTATTCAAAAATTTTATGGGAAACTAATTCAATTTATAAAAATAATGATCCAAATAGTAAGAAACCAAAATCTAGTAAAGGTGATAAATATATTAATTTAATTAAACATATTTGGGAATTAAAAGGTGAAATTGAAGGTTCAGGAATCAGACAATATACAGAAAATAAAATTGAATATAGATTTATAGATGATTTAAATAAATTAGATAATATTATTAATTATATATATGCACAAGAAAAAGCTGGCAATAATAATTTTTTAAACGAAAAGAAAGCAATTAAAGACTTTATATCAAATAAATTAGATGAATTAATTGAAAAACCTGAAGGAATTAAGTATTTAAAAAGAATTTTGGCAAATATTTCATCACCATTATTAAAAGATGGATCAGGTATTTTAAATAATGTTATAAATAATTTACCTTTTGAATTACATGTACCTGGTTATCAATATCTAGGGCCTGGAACTAAATTAAATAAAAGAGTAAAAAGAGGTGATCCTGGAATAAATGATTTAGATAAAGCTGCTAAAGAACATGATTTATTTTATAGAGATCATAAAGATACAAAATCTAGAAATGAAATAGCTGATAAAATTTTACAAGATAAAGCATGGGATATAGTAACATCAAATGATCATAGAATTGGTGAAAGATTAATTGCATTACCAACATCAGGTGCTATGTGGATGAAAAGAAAATTTGGTATGGGTTTAGAAGTAGGATTAAAATTTTAATAAAATTAATTATATTAATCTATATTATAAAAAACTATAAATTTTTTTCTTAATAAATGGAAAAAACAAATATAAACTTGACAGATAATCAAAAATCAAAAATAAAATTAGCATTTAAAAATAAAAAATCAGTTATAATTCAATTTAATATTGATCAATTTAATGAAAATGGAAAAGATATTATATTATTATCTAAAAGACAAATTAATAAACTAAATAAACATAAAAAATTAAATAAAGGATTAAGATTTGAATTTTCATATAATCAATTAAAAGAAATAAAAAATGGTGGATTACTAAAAGAAATTTTAGATTTTGCTGATAATATACCTATAGTTAAAAATTATACACCAAATGTTAGAAAGGGAGCAAAAGTAGTAAAAGAATCTATAATTCCTAAATTTAGAAATTTTGTTGATTGGTTAGATCATGAATTAAAAAATGTAGGATCTGGTTTAGATAAAAAAAACATTAAAATATATGAAACAAAATTATAAAAAAATTTTGAACCACTAACATTAGGTGAATTAGAAAAATTGTGTAAAAATATAAAATATTTTAGAGGTGTATTTATGAGAGATATATTACCTAATAAAGTTAATAAATTTGAATGTGGAATTATAAATTTAGATTCATTTGATGGAAATGGAACTCATTGGGTTTGTTATTATAAAAAAGATAAAATTAAATATTATTTTGATTCATATGGAAATATAGTTAATAAACCACCAATAGAATTAGTTAAATATTTAGGAAAAGATAATATATTTTATAATGATAATCAAATTCAAAATTATAATGATCCACCAATTTGTGGTCATTTATGTATTTTTATATTAAATGAATTAAATAATAATAAAAAATTTGATAATATAATAAATAAATTAATCCTTAATAAATATGGATTCACAAAATATATTTGATCTGTTTGGAAGACAGAAAAAACATCCAATTAATATTAAAGAAGATTATATAAATTCTAAATTAAATATATTTTTTAATAATTTTAGTAAAAGTTTTAAAAGTCATGTAAAAAAGACTGAAAATCTAGTAAATGCTGTTGGTTTATCAAAAAATTATATAAGTATTAATGGTAAAAGAATTGTTAATGTTAAACCAAGTATAAATAAATATGATGTTGTAATAAAATCAGAATTAGATGAAGTTTTAGATTCAATTATTAAAATTGGTAATGATCATTCAGAAACTAAAAAGGATTTAAATAAAATTACAGACTTTTTAATTAATATTGGAAAATATGTTGAAAATTTAGAAGAAAAATTAGAAAAAGAACTAAAATTTCTATTTGATGGAGTCAATGAATCCATAAAAGAATTAAATGCTGAAATAATACTAATTAAAGATGATATAGATAAATTACAATAATTATTTTATATAAATGGAGTTGATTTATTGTCTTAAATGTAAACAAAAAACTAATTCTAAAGATATTCAGATAATAAAATTGAAAAATATAAATGTAATTAAATCAAAATGTTGTATTTGTAATTCAAAGAAAAGTTGTTTTACAAAATTTTCTCCCTAATAAATGGCTCTATACAGTTCATTTGATTTATTCATTATCAGAAACCAAAATCAATTAAACAAAGATGATTGGGATGATATTTCTGAAAAATATGAGTTGAGTATTAATATGATGAGATTGTTTCAAAATAAATTAAATTGGCAAAAAATTGCTCAACATCAAAATTTAACTATAGATTTTATTACTGAATTCATAAATTATCAATTAAAAGATTATATTGATTTGATTTGTAAATATCAAGATTTAACTGAATATTTCATTCATGATTATGCATTTACATTAAATTGGGAATTAATTTTAGAACATCAAAAAATATCAGCAAAATTTATACTTGATCATGCTACTGAAATTGAATATTTTAAAAGTAAAAATGAAATTGATACATAAAAATTATAAAATTTGACATCATAAAATTATAAAAATTTTACTTGTTTTAAAAAAGCTTTTGATTTAAAAAATTTATCCTTAATAAATGGCTGATTACAAAAAATATGTAAATGATATTGAAAGAGCTGAATACAAAAATTTCTATCCATTATCTAAATTACATTTAAATGAACCTAATAAAAAAACTGAATTTAATATAGATTTTGGAGATGGATTTTGTACTTCTAAATTTCAATTTTATATATCTGGTAAATTGACTAAATCTGATGGAAATGCATATGATAATGGTGCTAATATAAAATTAATTGATAATTTTGTTCCATTTTTATTTTCAAAAATTGAAGTTAGAAAACATAATAAATTGATTGATGAAATTGAATATCCTGGTCTATTAAGTACAATTAAAGGTACTATAACTTATTCAAAATCAGAAATAAATCAGATAAATAATGGTTTTGAATCAAATTTTAAAAATAAATTTGAAGCAATTGGTAATTTATCTCATTTTGGATTAGGATTTTTTGAAAATGTAAATATTCCAATATACAAAGGAGGTTTTAATATAACATTTATTAGATCAGAAGATAATGATGCAATTTTTAGATGGAAAACTAAAAAGGCTGATGGATCTTATGATAATGCTACATTACCAACTGAAGGTAAAATAATAATTGATGAATTTTTTATTAGAGTTCCTATAATTGAATACAAAACAACAAGTAAAATTCAATTAATTAATGAACTAAGCAAATTTGAAAAAGTAAATTTTCATTTTAATCATTGGCAATGCATTGAACAAAAAAATATTACAGGAAAGAATTTAAGTTTTGATATAACAAATATCTATAGAAATATTTATAATCCAAAATTTATTATAATTGGATTTCAAAAATCAAGAACAAATGATCAGTTATTTGATACTTCTAAATTTGATAGTATGTATGTAAAAAATATAAGAGTAAAACTAAATGGTCATTATTACCCTGATGAATTGGAAAATTTTGATATAAACAATGAAAAATTTAGAATTATGTATGAAATGTATCAAGATTACAAAAAAGTTTATTATATTAGTAGTAAAATGTATTATAGTCCAACAGAATTTCTAGATAATAGACCAATTTATGTAATTGATACTACAAAAAATCCAACAAATATTTCAAGTTCAAAAAATGATATTATTATTAATGCAGATTTTGATTATGATATAGTAGCTACTAGTAAAACAAATTGTTATATTATTATTGTATCTGAAAAATTACTTGAATATAATATAATCAAAAATGATATTACTGAAATTAATTAGAATGAATTATTACTATTTTAGTCAAATTTATTGAAAAAATACTACTAATATTTTAAATTACCTTATGAAAAGTCGACTATTAATTTTATTTAAAAAATACTTATAAAATGTGATAATTTTACTTGTTTTTAAAAAAATTTTATTTTGTAGAAAATTTTAGGCATATTTGTTAAAAATTTCATTAAAATTGCATATTTTTTATGACAATTTGACAAAAGCTGAAAATTGGCCAAAAAATGGCAAAAATATTGCATAATTGTATTAAAAAACTGTGAAATTTGTTTGATTTTTGATTGTCTCCAAAAGTGTCCTAGAAGTAACATGATACTATCTACTTATATACATATATATCATTGAATATTGAAAAAATAAAATACGGCCAAACAATGCTTATCTGTAAGAGTATGAAGTCATTTTACAAAAACAAAAATAAGAAAAAAAATCATATACAGTACTGTAGTTACATACATGTACATAATAACTATTACAAAAACAGTTTATATTAAAATATGAATTTTTTTAAAGTCGTATTACAGAACCGCTTTTTTAAATTTTATCAATACCCAGAAAGTTTTCGCATGTTACAAATTCCAGGAAATAAAAAAGAAACTGGTGATGTACACAAATGAGTTTTGTAAAACGCAGTTTTAAATCGAATGGTACATAAGACTGGAGTGCTGATGTAGAATCGAGGAAGTACAATCCTTAAAAATACTATCAATTGTATTTTGTTTAGTTCGTCGTTTAAAAACTTTTTAATTCTGTCTTCAGTAGGGTATTTATTTTTTTAACTAAGTCGTTTTGTTCTGGAATGATTTGTCACTGACATTTTCTTCAAATACACTATACAAAAATGCAATACTAAATTAATTTATAAAACGTAATGCACGGCGTTATTCACATTGAATGTTTTATCTTTTATAAAATGCATATAACCAATGTAAACATGCAGTTTGTATTCATTACATTTCTCATATAATGGTTTTTTATAGCAATTCATAAAAAATATCATTAAAATTTGTCCAATGGAAAATTTTTAGGTGTAGTTTCTTCTTCTGTTAAGATACGATAATACCATACGATATAGTTATCGTTTTGATAGAGAACTGCTTAAAGTATGGTCTTTTAGAACTGTTTTAGATTCATCTAATTAGTAATAGACCAATAGCAATGGAAATCAGAAATCAGAAATTTATTTGTCATTTAAACATTTCACAATGTACAATAGACATCGTCAATTCTTATTCTAATATATACAAAAAGATTGGGTTAGCATATATGTACAACAGAAATCTTATCTGTACAATTTACATATATTTAGGCCTAGTCAAATTTAAACTTAAAAAAAATCTTCTAATGAATAAAAAACATTTTCAGTTAAAAAAATATTAAATTGTCTTCTAAAAGCATTAGCATCTAATTTGCGGAAATGTACTGGCAATTTATTGAACATTTTAATCTGTAGGTAGGCTACTTATGACTTTTGGCGAATTTTTGCAACCTTGGCCGAGCAATGAGAAGATCATCGGACTGCCTGGTTCCATAACCATGAATGGTACTTCTAGAAGTGAATTTGTCTTCATTTTGTCTAACATATAAAAGGTTCTGAAAGATGAAAATGCTTTGAACAGTTAAAATGCTGAAATGCTTAAACCAGGGCTGACAGCTCTCTCTACTGGACACACCTGCCATAATCCGCAATGCCTTTTTTGCCATAGCAGAATCTGAACTGCACCAGGGCTATTACCCCAAAACATATTTCCATACAACAGATGACAATGAAAAAAAAATACTAAAATAGGCCATCACTAAAATATTTTGAGAAACAGAAGTTTCCGAAGTAAATAACAAATGCGAGACAATTTGGAAATGATTGAACTAGTATGAAAATCCCATGACAATGTGGATTCAAAATTGATTCCCAAGAGGGGTAGATTAGAGTCCATTGGGAACTGAACTGACAACCTCACTATTGTGAGGAGACTATCTTTTAATATTATACACATGAGACATATGTTACATACATTTATGTAGATTACATATCTACATACGTACATATATGTAGATTTTAAAAAATAAATTTTCACTTTCTATCACTTACCTATATCACATTTGTTATCTTTAGTCAGATTTTAAATAATGTATCAGACAGTACAACTAAAGAATTGTGATTTAAAAAGTCATTTTAAGGTCTACCATTTAAAATGTATTTTATTAACTTGACTAAATTCGATATATATTGGTAAAATCCGACACCCAAAAAAGGCACTTGTTTGTTTGTCACAATTTATTATGGGGAAAGTTAAACAACCTTTTACAATCAAATAATTTTTATTGCAATTATATATTTGCCTACAACTTTTATTTAGTTAGTTTTTATAGGAATTATCCAATGTTAAAATCTAATCAGATAGAACATAATGAAGAGCTCTTGAGAAGTAGGTACATACTAACAAGTAACATGCATACTTCATCACACTAAGAGCTGCTACAAGTGGACAGCAAGGATTTACAAGCAGGCGACTTGTAACAAGCTCCACCCACTACAGGCTCGACACTAGAGAACCTTGGGATAGCAGAGTAGTACACTCTATGACGTCATGAGAATATACTGACCCGATAATAAAGATTTAAATCAAATATTCAAGTGTAACCTTAGCTCAAAATTTGCTCTTTTGAACTTGATTTACTTGAACGGAGTAGGAAAGATTATAACAGTTTTTTAGAGAATTTACAAATAGAGAATATGCTATTACGGTAGTAGCAGTGGTAAGACCTAATCCCCGGGCCATGTTACTTTTACATTTTGAAATCCCCAGAACCCAAAACATCATTAGTTCAATTTCACTATGTATATTATGTGACCGTGGTACTGATAACTTTTGAACGGAACGTCCAATTACGATGAAATTGTGTATGGAGGTGTAAGACCAGGTCTAATTCGGTAAAAAAAATGATCGGGTTATGGTAACGGGTACCAAAAACAGCAACAGGGGAATGCGGAGGCATGTTTTCAGTGTTTTACAAGAGTGAAGATGACTCTTAAAGTATGAGATATTAGTTTATCTTTTTTACAATGTAGTAAAACTTAACTCATTTTCGGCAAACTATTAGTACATTTTGTACTATTTTACGCCCTTCTTCATGAAAATACTGGTATTTAGCCAGACGATTAACACATTTTCCACCCACATTATTGTTATTTTGTTGGTTCATGGCGGAACACTAATCACAGTTGCCTAAAATAACATTCACATACAATGATATACAGTGGTTAACTGGTTTAACTGTGGTTAAACCGACGACTGTAACAAAATGGTATGAAATGATTGTATTAATTGGCCATCAACGTATTTTTATAAAGGAACGATAAAATATGTTGTAATGAAAAATATAAATTACTAAAATGGACCAAGAATATAATTGTCGCACATTTTCGTAACAAGTTATAAAATAAAGCTATAAAATTGTACTATTTTAACACTTTGATATTTTTATCTTATGGCTAATCAATCCTCTCCATAAAATATTCTGGTTTTATAATACGTCAGTAGGTTTGAAGGTCGACCCAAAAAATATTCATTTACAGCATTAAAGAAATAGGCTAGTTGAAAAACAACTTAAAGGCTGAAAAAAGTTACTACTACAAAAGTTACATTCATAATTTAAAGATTTTTTATGAATCCTTCTAGTATTTATGTTGCAGGAGATTCCCAACCTAAGGATGCAGAATTGATTTGACTTGGTGCCTATAACTGGACTTTGATAACCTGGGCTACCACATTTGCATTTTGATTCGCTCCCATCGTTCAAATTGAGATTTGAGTTGGTTTCCCCTTATAAAATGTAGAATTAATTCATAAAGATTGTTGGTTTTAATTTATTTTGCGTATTGAATTCGTTCAAATTTAGTATCGTCTTAAACTTTAAAAAAACCTTGTTTAGTGTATATTTAGTATATATAGTGAAATATTTCAAACGCCTTTAATAATATTGTCATGTTAAACTTTAACCCACATAACAATTACCCTGTATTTTTTGAGAAAAAATATATTCGAACATTTATTACTTACATTTATTACTTACATTTATTACTAACATAGGTATTAAAGAAATTCACGATAAATTTAAATTCTATACTATAATACGATCACTGTCTGAATGGATGTGAGTTCTACGATCTCGAAATCTAGTGGGTAGATTATGCTTAAACTTTGCATAATTTAAGAATGTTTTGGTCCAAAAATAAGTTTAGAAACTGCCTCAAACCCATGAAAAATCGAATTTGGTCTAAATTTAAGTTTAAAAATATTAATTTTTAACATTGGTATTATGTTTTGCTATTTTGGTAACGAAATAAAAACGAAAGGTATACAAAAATTTAGGAACATTAATGTTAAGCAGACGTTTTGAAACAGCTTTTAACTGTGAAAAAGTATAGTTGGTTGTTGGTGGAAATGTTATAGTTTTATTACATGACACTATATATCAAAACTTATTAAAACCAACGAGCAAGGCTCGGTTAACCTGGTACTTAATATAAAAACGTATAAGTTCTTGATATTATTTTATAAATTTTTATGTCAATATATGATCACTGAAAGCTTTTCCGACTGCTTTTGAACGCAATAAAAATAATTTGATCCATCTTATTAATCTTTTGCAGTAGATATTTCGTGATGAAGGAAAACTAAACCAATACTTTGCTTTAAAATTAATTATGCATAGAATTTTCATATAGATATAGTGTACTATAATAGATTATTCATACGGTAATTGATTGATTTACCGAGCCAAAAAAATAGTATTCTTATTTATAACCAGTTCTACATCACAGTGTTATAAATTTTAAAAACTAGTATGATTGAATTGCCACAAAATTCGACGATGTATAACTAAAATTTATTCTTGTACCATGCTTGAATTTCATATCAGAAGTTCAACTCAGATAATTTTAAATGTCAAAGGGACACGGTTATTTGAAGCTTTACTTAGGGGTGAACAAGAAGAAGAACATAGAGTTGGAATTCGCAGAAAGGAACGATTTTCACACTTTGGTGTTAAAGAGGATGTAAATAACAAACCGATTTTCATCCGCTTAATTTCTCTGTTGAACGCAAGTTGTAGAAACTACTCTCAATCCATCAATGTTAAATGTGGTATGTCTTACTTCCTTTCAATTATATCTATCTTACAACTTGTTACAAAAATATAAATTACTATCATGGACCAAGAATATAATTGCCGCACATTTTCGTAACAAGTTATAAAATGAAGCTATTGAAATTGAATAAAGCTATAAAGCTATAACCCTTGATGGCTAAAAAATTTTGTAAAAAATTTCACCACTGACTAAGTATAAAAATATATTTTCATTGATAAAATTGTCAACTTTTAGTCCTACTTATGTCATACTTACGACATACTTATGTAAGACTTGTGTTTTACTCTACTTATTATTTTAATTCTCCCTCCCACTCCTCAAAATTTTTAATGGATTGAAAGAGAGAACTGTTTATGTGGATTCCTGAATGGTTAAACTTTGATTAAATATGCCAAGGATTCAGAATAAAATATGAGCTCCATTGTACTCATAACAACCAACTATGCCAAATAAAAAAAATGAACCATCGATTCAAAATTTGTTTTAAACTTCCTAGGTTGTAAATATGGAACATGAGATCAGGAGTGTCTAATTATGAAATGCAGATGAGGAAAGGCGGCAGCAAACTTTCCTATGAGTTAGTGTAAGAGAGGGGTGGGAAGGATGTGAGACCACTACTTATATTTCATGATCAAACGAGAATGTGTTTTACTAATTATACAATTTTGCCAAATTCAACTTCTGTTTTTCGTCATTTTTTAAAAGTCTTAGAAAGAAATATCTGGTTAATACAAACTATTTAATAAATCAACTTTGTTTGTATGATTTTTGTATACATAAACATTTTAAAATGCATCTAATAAAGTAATCAATGACTAAAATATAACTATATCATCCTGTCTAAGCACTCAACATGTTCTTACACACTAATTATAGGATATCCAAGATCCAAATACAACTGGTCAAGTTTAGCATCACAATAGGTCTCGATCGATATCAATTAGGCGACCATAAGCCATCAGGACTTGACTAGACCACTGGGTCTAATGCACGGCTTACAGGCCATTTCCTTTAAACACTGCGGCCACTGAGGAGGATGGACCGATGGATGTAAGTGAAAAATTAATTCAAATAAACACTTTGAAATGTTTTCTTTTATTAATGGAGGGGATAATGTTCTTTCCCTCTCAAACGCTTTTAAACGTTACAGTTCTATAACTAAAAATAAATTAATCTTAATTTCAAATTAAATAAATAAAAGGAAAGTGCTTATATTTATATTTTAATTTAGGAAACAAAGTTATAAAGACCAGACTGATACCAACGATTACAAATTTATATTCATTGCTGTTGCTCAACACGACTTAAAAGTCAGTTTTGCCCAATTTTAATTCAACATTCATTCGATAAGTATATAAATAATTTTTTTTGTGGAAGAAGAGCATCATCAATTATTATGTCGAAAATCCTATAATCTGGAGTGTTGCTTTACTAGAAAAAATGCTTGTTAATTAAAGAATATATGGCACTAACAAATACAAACTTGTTACGCTGCTTATGTTACTTTTGCCAAATTAAACTTTAGTTTTTCATTATTTTTTAAGTATTATAAAGGAATATCTGGTTAACACAAACTATTTAATAAATCAAATTTGTTTGTATAATTTTTGTATACATAAAAAATTCTGATAAAATTTTCTATACATATGATCCTGATTCTGTTGGTAATCATGTAGGACAACAGTGGACATGAACTAATCAACAGTGTTCAAGCCGAACAACAGCCGGACAGAAAATCCATTGTCATGTGGTAAAAACAAGCTGAATACAATGGAATGACACTGGCTATTGTAACGCATCGGATATTCATATAGCATCATTATTGCTGTCTAGTGGTTGATGCTGTGCAGTTACTATTTATGAAAGTCTCAGAAAGTAGAACATTCATTACAATTTTGTAAAAACAAAATCTGTTCGGATACACAATAAAGTGTTGGCGTTCTTCTGCAGCGACCACAGAATTAAATCTTTAGTTGCTGTTCGCCTGAGTGGTATTTCTCAATAAAGAAATGAGTCACTAGCATGGCCCACACGGTAAGCTATGGACCATCATAGAAGATTAAAACATGAGTAGATGAGTAGGTGTTAGAAACTTAAGGAAATGTGAATTTGCTAATGACAGTACGTTGTGTTGTTGGTATATTTTATATTCTCTATGATAATTCGATGAAAGAACTACCAAGATACTGTAAGAATGATCACGATATTTTGGTCACTTTCACTGAAATAAATTTACCACCACTATTTACAAAACAGACGCATTATTGCCCCTTAACTTAAATTTGGATGTATAACTTAAATTTGGATCTATGGATGAAACCCCATAAAATGGGGATTTCTATTTTGTAAATTCATTCTCTCACTTCACAGTACCCTCTCACTTTTTGCAATGTAAAAGAGCCTCTGATTTCCTTATTTTCGTGTTATTTTCTTAGAAACATTTTTCCTTCCCATTTGCTTATCCTCGTGTAATGACACGACTTCATCACTGAAATAATGTTCTAAAATATTGATTTCAAATATTCTATCTTTGATATTGCCATAAGATGAATTCAATCGACATCTCAACAAGAATCACAAATGAATGCGAAGGTTCTGAGTAAAATTTACGTAACCCTTTTAGTTTAGAGTGTGTTTCATATGTTATAATCCAGTTGTATTTAACAGAATCTGGAGATGTTGTACAAATGAGATTCGTGAAATGGAGTTAGAAACTGCACGATGCATGGCACAAGTGTTCCCATTGAATTGCGAACGTGAGGTACAGCAACTAGTTTTAATCTGAAACATTTCAGCAAAAGATTTTCTGCCGTTTGTAAAAATTCTATAATTTTATTTTTGAATGGTGCTACAGAAAATAAATAAAATAAATAAAATCATATGGCTTTTAGTGGAGGGAAATCAGCAATTTACTGATAGTTCACCTCGCCTGAAATTCCTGCACTTTTATGTTTTCTATGCAGGTGGACCAACGGCTTAACGTGACTTCCGTACCACGGGAGCGGCCTAACGATATTTTTGTCCCCAAGCCGGGAATTGAACCCGGGCCCGCTGGGTGATAACCCAGAGCTCCACCACTGAGCTCTACGGTCGCTGCCTAATAAATTTACTATAGTTTATTTAAACTAGAATGAAAGTTTTCAATTAAGTTTCAACAATTATGGTACCATGTAAACAAAAATCTTGTATGTTGCAGTTCTAACAATAACAGACCTTTTACCAATTTTTATTTTGAAGTAAATCTTTAACAAATACATGTTTTCAAAAACTATAAAAAAATACATATTTTCCCAACTAATGCTTCGAAAATTTGATTAACATTCATATTTATTATACTGACATTTTTATTACGCTGGATTATGTTTCATTATTTCTTTAGGAACTGTATCTGGTTTTGCTGATTTCGCTTTATTCATGAATATTAAAAGAGATCTATGAATACCCGTTAATGTGGAATTTCTCATTTGTTTACTATTTATATGAAAACCAATCAAATGTACCATAACATTTTATAACAATAGTTGTATATTAAGATTATGTAATTGGATATAAGTCTCTCTAAAGCGATCCCTTTTCTACTTTGTGGGGTTAAGCATGGAAGTACGTTTTTCAATGCCAGGAAACAAGAGCATGTAAAAGAGATTCCTCTGTCAAGCCCTACAAACGATCCTTTAAAAGTTCAATTACTGAAACAAATTACTTTCAGAGCAGAGCAAGCTATCAGACACTCTGAACCGAACCCCTCACGTCTTGTGTTTCAAGCGAAGAAAACGGTTGCTATCCTTTAGTTTATTAACAACTCGCAGACGTGTAAATAATATAGATTTTATATCTAGTGTATAAGAGGACCCGCCAATAAAATAAAATCGTGTTTTTGAGATTTTAAATTTTATAATAATAAAATAATGTTAGCGACGTTTTAAAGAGTTAACTATGTAGAAAAAAGCTCGTTTTCCAGTTTTAGAAATACTGTTTAATATTAATTTAAAATATTCTGTTTATTTTTTCTCTTATAAAATCATACACAACCAGTGAATTGTTTAACATGTATAGGTATGAATATTAAAAAAAGCTACTAGGTCTAGGTTTTAAAGTCAATCTTACTGTTGAATTACTTTATTATTCATTTTCGGTTGATGATGCGTTAACGTGTTCAAAATAAATTTAGTTTTAACATGCTAAAACAGATTTTTTTTTTTGTAAAATACTACTTATTACAGTTTTTGTTTTTATTAATTTTTTTATACTTTTTATTTTTGATATTTTTTGCAAGATTTTGTTTTTTAAATAGTTAAAACAAAGCTTTTACACGTAAAAATAAAAATAAATAAAATTTTAACTTCATCTTGTTTATATGTTCCGTGGCTTTCATACTTGTGACTTCAAGATTTCTTGTGAATGAATAATTCTAAAAGACTCTTCATCATGAATTGGCCTCCATTGTTATTTTAATTTTTCTATAATTAGTGTAGTAAAATTAAGCCAAAATATGGCTGGAAAATGAAAAAAATTTTTGGACAGACAATTTTTGCTGAAATGTGTTCTATGTCATCCCCTGACCTCCCTCAGAAAAGTCCCCTGAAATCCTGAGTGGGCAACATGCCTAAAAATGATGGGATGGCCCTCGTGGAGTCAGAAATAAGTCTTTCGTCGATCAATAGGTTTATGTATATCAAATTAAAGCTCTTAAGTAGTAGAATTTAATGCCGCAAACCCCATTTCAAAAGGTTGCTTGAGTCGAAAATGGCAGCCTGTCAAACTTAGAATAAAAATCAAATTTTGATCTAAACGCTTAAAAATGTAATAATATTAGAAATACTTGACCTTCTAGAGGTCCGGTTTGCGGCAAACGTTTGCTTGTACAATTATCTTGGCAAATAGGGATAGCTTGACATATGCCCATCCACCTTATATAATATATCCATATACCCTTGACCACCCTCTACATGGACGTCCCAAAGAGGGAGTTTTGAAAAATTTTTCTTAGTCCATAGCCATGCTATACATAATTTTAAAGGTCTTAATAAGGAGAGTACATAGCCGAAAACCAGACCTCAAAAGGTCAAATATGTCGGAAGTTATTGCATTTCAAAGTTTTGATACTATTATTTTATTCTAAATTTTGAACGTCTGCCATTTTCTCTCGACCGTTATATTTAGGTCGGGTTTACGGCATTGTGCTCTACATTTTAAGACCTTTAATTTGATATATATAAACCTTCTGGAACTTATTCAAATTTAGTATGCTTAATATCAAAATTTATTTTACCTCCTTATAGGACAACCCCTCATTTTTGGGCATGATCCCCACATGGGATTTCAGGGGACTTTTTGGAGGAAGGTCAGGGGATGCCATAGTACACATTTCAAAAGAAATTAGCTTTCCAAAAATTATTTCATTTTTCCCGACTAATTTTACTACACTAAATCTAGACTAGATCTTTGAGACTTCGCAAACTTGAAATAATATAAAATAGACAACAAGTATTTAATATTTAAATAGGTAGCTCTATTGATTATTCATTTATGAATTACTCTTAGTTTATTTCAGGATTAAAACTGCATATGAACGGCACATCATCATAAGAAGTAAAATATTTGCGTATTATATACCAACCAGTTTGCAACAGCGTCATTGTAATTCAAAGCACAGTGAGAGACTCATTCTCCACCTCATTGTGTCACAATTAATGTGATAATTACAGCTGCAATTTCCACCGCTTTGTCCCGCCAAAAATTCTAATGAGTCTCATAAACACAATGAGAGCCGCGATGAAAGGGAAAAATTGTCGCATATTAACAAAAGTAGTTCCGTGGTAACTTTCAGCATCATTATAAAATACTATTTAGTCCAAAATATAATTAATCTTGTTTACAATTTTTTTAACGTAAGATTGTTCGTTAGAAGTTTGAATGCTTCTTTACTCTAAGTATTTTGGATCAAAACTTGAATTTGTATTAAATCCACTTTTATTCTTTTTATTGGTAGGATTGACTCGCAAGTCCAAATCTTCAAGATAAAAAATTCAGGTGTATTCAAGAAATAAAAATCCATATGCCACAGATTCCAAAACTCTGTTTTACAACCACATATTTTCATAAATGGGATTTTCTTCCATAATCTTTCACAAAATTCAATTTTTTTATTATTTTTATACATTATTCAGTTATTACTCATCCACGGGGTTGCCGTTACCAAAAAAGTGTCGTAAATTATTGCCACTTCCGCATTTTATCCATTCCTCCGTGTGCGAAGGTGTGGCGAGGAACATGGAGAAACCCCGCTGGAAACCACATTGAAAATCTAAAATGTGAATAGATAAGCTAAATAGTATGATTAAATATAAATAAACGGTATCAGTTAACTGACACATACTTTCTCCAACAATATAAAAAAGATGTTAAAAGCTTCAAACATTAATGTCTTGATGACTCAGTCGTATAGCTACCAGCTGAGCAGCGTTCGTTTGACCCTACGCGCGTCTGTGACTTTTAACAACGTACTGCGTTTACCACTAAACGAAAAATTGAATTTTCTCCGCAACCACTTGACGTAGAGCAATAATTTAAAATACTAGATTATTTAGTTTTTTGAGCTTGATTTAATGGTAATAAGTAAAATTTATTTCAAGTCGACAGCTATTTTGAAAATCCGAAAAATTGATTTTTGAAACACTTTTTACTCTATAACTTTTGAACGCGAGTTTTCTCGGAGATGCGGGTGGTGTCATTTTATTTGCCATTTTAAGCTTAATAAACCACAAAATTTTAATCAAAATCGTTAGAGCCGTTTTTGAGAAATTTTGATTTTTGACGATTTTTGAGGGTTTTTGGGGGTAAAATACCCTTAAAAATCAAAAATTCAAAAAAATGAAAAAACGCCTGGAATTATCGTGGATTTGGACCTATGTACCAAATTTAATTAAAATCGGACCATTAGGGCATTCTCTAGCTCTGTTTACATCCTGACACACACACACACACACACACACAGACAGACATCACTCCGAAAACCACTTTTTTGGACTAAGGGGGAACCAAAATGGTTAAATCCACCAACAACTCAAATTTGAAAATTTTGACGAAAACAATACTTTCTCCATATACTATGGTATAGAGGGAGAAAGTAAAACCATGTTTATTTGGTGTTTAACATGTTCGCTGCTGACGGCTCCCATCGGAGTCATGCCGCACTCGCACAGGGTGTGTACGACTCCGGTGGAATTCACGGTGCAGCGTTATACTAACTGATGTACTCTGACCTCCGCTTTTATCGAGACTATCGCTTTTCAACTAGACTATGTCAGCATGCTGTGTTGGTCCCATACTTAATTTCAGTTGCGTTCGTTCTCGGTTTTCCTCCCAAGCACCCCTAGCGGACAGCAGTTTTAGGCTCTCAACAATTTTGGGTCGCCTTGGAACGGCTTTTCACCAGTGAATGTGTTAATTAGCGAAATACTTATTTTACATAAAATTGTGTATTTTGCTCTTTAAGATCTCTTAAAGACAAACTTTTCTTATTCGCTCGAGCATATTTCTTGATGAGATACACTATTAGACGATCTAGAATCAACTTTCAGCCTAATAATGCCCATAAGATTACGAATTATTTTAAAGACTATTTTAAGGTAGTATTCATGGTGTTTGGAACCTAACTTGACACTAATTGAAGTGCTAACAGAACATAAAAGTACTGAATATCTTTATCATTATTTCCATTGCAAAATTACTGTTGGCAGTTTTAGAAAACACTAAATTTTATTTTTTTTAACGAAATATTATTTACGTTACGTGAAAGCTGATCTTACATGTAACTCGCACATTATTTATTTTAAAATTAAATTCAAAAGGAAACTACAAATATTCCTAAAAGCAACAATGTAGTTTCCTTTATAACTTTATTTCATTTATTTAACTTTTATTCAATTTTAACGTACACACAACACTCGCACTTACTACAAAAATAACCATAGCTAGTTTTTTATGCTCATGACTGAAATGTTTTGATAAAGTAGTAAAATTTGTACAATAGTAATTTTTAAATGAATATATTAATTAAAGCGTACACAAACTATGTCATGGTTTTGACAGCACCCTTTGATTTGAAAAATTATTTTTAGATCCATACATATTACTAGAAAATCATGGTTCTTTTGATTTTCGCAGCTTGTGTGCATCGTAGGAAAATCCGTGCATGCCGAGAAAGTTATTGGTCTGTATAACAAATCAGGAAGGGCAGATGTTTCAATTATAAAATATGGTTTTTAATACAGCAGTTGGGGATAGATTAACAGGAATTTTGGTCGGATTTCGGCCAAGGGACGATCTGTAGGCCTAGTTTTAATTAATAAACTGAATTGTTTCCTTGTCAGCTTGGATCTCACCACTAACCAGAAGCAAATAAATATACGAGTATAACTATTGATTACATACACTTATACATGTTTGAATCCAAATTACAATGGTGAGTTATTCTGCGGCGGAAATGTAGTACAAGTGACATACCGTAGGA
This sequence comes from Neoaliturus tenellus, assembly GCA_030545055.2. Classification (NCBI taxonomy): domain Eukaryota; kingdom Metazoa; phylum Arthropoda; class Insecta; order Hemiptera; family Cicadellidae; genus Neoaliturus; species Neoaliturus tenellus. The sequence goes on along the minus strand of CM061534.1, from coordinate 166,500,944 downwards.
AAATTAGTTCTAGCATCCTTTTCAACCTTTATCACTGTTATGAAACCTTTATCATGAAACCCTTTATCACTATTTCGTGATCATGTGTCTTTGCAGCACTGCAAAACCAGTTGAACAATTACAACATCAATAATAGAGCCTCTGACGCGGCGAACACGAACGAGTCCAAATTTTATCAAACAAATGCATTTTACGATTTTTCTATTTACATCAGTGTAACGTTCGCCGAGGTGTTGGGGATATTATTATCCGAAATTCGCTGCCGCCACCCGATGGCACCGGGGCCAAAATGAATAACTCATGACCACGCTTCGATACAAAATACATTGTTTATTAAAACTGAACAATTGAACATGAAATACTACACTCCATTTTGCAGACGAAAATAACGACTTAACGAAAAACTGATCCTGGATCTAAACAGAAATAAAATAAAATACAATATGAAACAAGGTTTAAACAGTTTACATGTTCACCATCAAACTTATCCACTAGTTTCTCTCTCCCAGTCTGACCTCCTGAGTCCAACAGGACTGAGGCTGCTCCACCAGCAGTCAGCACTCCTCTCGCTTCTACTGCGACACACTTTGTAACAACTAAAGTAACTAAGTCATGGTTGAATTTCTTTATTGATATTGACGGGGAGGGTGGCGTCGTCCTGAAATCCAGCTACTTGAAGGTCACGAATTGTGGATATTTATAAGCGATGGCTTGTGGATGCGATATTCACTAGTGGGGATTAACGTCCGCACTAGTGAATACTAGTTCATCCATAAAGGCCATCCTCATAATTAATCCAATATATGAGGACGAAATGTGGTTCGGATCCCACATTAAACTGTAGGTACCTATATACCATTGGCTGTTGAGCTATTAATTAACAGTCCTGTCTAAGGAGAATGTCGGGCTTAGTCAGTAACAAGACTACAAGATCGCGCCACAATCATTATACACTCATCTCTCGTTCATATTCAGGTTAAAATACCCACTATGTGAGGTCCGTCTCAAAATAGTGATATAGTGATATTAAAATTAGAAAAAGTCTTTGATTTTTTACACTATTTATATTGTTCTGACTTATTATGGCTTAACTGAGAATAAAATATTGAATGAGAATTGATTAATGATAAAATATTGATTGGTTATTATTACTAGATTATTTATAGTGGTGGATCGTTAAAATTGTATATAATCAACGTTATAACTAAATCAAATTAGATTAAAATGTTTAAAGAATGCGCGAGTCGAGTGCGGAGGCGTTGCAATCAAACTCTGCAGCGGCCTGCATAATGTAGCGAGATCATGAATATGCCCAGCAACTGATGCATTGCCGAACCGCGCCTCGCCCACCTCAGACCCACCCTTTGTGATCAAATCGGAGTTTGATTGTGTGTGGTGATCGAGTTCAGATCCGGAGCTGTTAATGCAGTGCCTGGAGAATTTAAAATCTGGTTTAATCATTTAATAATTGCTTTTCCTTCTACGGACTCTAGCCAACGGTTTTTATGTTCAAATAGAGATATACCGGGTGTTCATAAAGTCTTGCTCTTATTTTATAGCTTTGTTGTACGGGGCATTAACTACAAGCATCTTACATTTCTTGTTTTCAAGGGAATTTAATCTAGTTTTTTTACTCATTGGTTTTTGTCAACACCTAAACTCTGCTGATTGACATTAAGGCACTACAAAAACAAATCATGGCGGCCCGACTTAATTGCCACCTCGTTTACCAAGCTTGACCTCTCTGGATTTTTTATGTCCTCTGATTTGTTCCCCGGTGCCTGATTTAGAAAATCTAAACGACAAAATAATAAATACAGTGACGTCCGTTAATCGGGAAATTTGATCTGAAACCGAAAAATGGATGTTAATAAAAAATTAAGTAATAAGTCGCCTAGAAGATTTACAGGCTATCTAAGTCGTACACATAGAAGTGTATCGTGTTTGTGCATAGCTGTAAAAAACTGAAGAAGTGACTTGTTAAAACTGAAAATTAAACGTTATCTTACCTCTAATAATTGTTTTCACACTATTCAGTTTATTTATCAGGGCAGGACTTTATGGACACCCGGTATTATTAATACCTTTAAGTACTTCTGAGAAATAAATAGTAGCATATACTTTACTAAAGTTCACCTATGATTTCTCCACGACACTGTTAATTGGCAAAAATTTTGATTAATTGATGTAATGGAGGAAAGCTCACTAATTATTTATTTTTCCCTGCAAGCTACCGTTAAGGCTCTTAGTTAAATGACAACCAGAAATAGCGGTCTGTAACTGTAACGGAGCCTCCCAGAACCAAGACCGGAGTCATCTTTAGTTGTGTGTCGTGAGAGGTGACCGGTACATAGGCCTTAATGAACAAATCTCTTTAGCTTTATCTGCACCTCAACTGCCCGTCACCATTGTCAATAAGCCTGTGAGGTGATATGGAGAGCAAGACAGTGTCACATATGCTAGCCAGAGGTGATAGCTCCAATTATTGTGTCTGAGGTGGCTTCAACAGGGATCGAACCGAGGCTCGCTGGATTGTAAGGCCAGAGCTCTACCTTCCCCAAGAAATCCAAGGGACATCCTCTTCTTTGCAGTTTAGGCAGTTTAAAACCAATGGGGTGGATCCCTGAAGGACTTAAAAACCAAAATATACCTATGTCTGACACCCACTGGCATCTTACAAAATTTTTCCAGACTTTGTTGAGTAATTAAAGGAAATCTGGAAAAATAATTTCCTTTTAAGATCATCATATTAATGATTCATTATTATATAAAATAAGATCATTATATTAAATAATATTGTATTTTCAGTAGTTTATGCAGATTATACAAATATATAAGGTTCATTATTGTTATTATTTTGTGTTTGAGTAACAAGCGTATGAATGAAATCTCGTGCACTGCCAGGATTAGTCATTTGGTCGTTCTTGCCTGCCCTTTCCCTCCCAGGTTGCGGATTCCGACAACGGTGTGAGGATTCCAGGTGTATATAGAGTTTTTTCGTTTATTTTGGCTACATGACAAACATGTCTATGGCTTGCCATAACTATATACAATTTGGAGGAACGTTAACAATTTCTGGGAGTCAGCTGTGGTTTAAGTTGTGACTAGAAGTACAGTTTTTCCTCCGGAATATTCTGCTATAAAACTTTAAGATTAACACCTTTTTAGTGTTTTTGTTATTAGTTTTACTCGAGGATAATTTCTTTTTTCCATTTCAATAGTTTTTACATGTTGTAATTTCGACTAGGAATATTTTTACATATTTGTGCTTCTAACCTAAAACTGTGTTTTTGTTTACATTTGACTTGTTGCAAAATTACGGGTCCTAGTGTTATGAATGAAATCATCCCTCCTAATATGACTGGGCATCACAGTCTAAGAGATCATAACTACGTTGCCAAAGAGTCTACTGCCTCGTCTGAGATTATCAGCGACGTTAGCCGGCAAAATAATCCATCAACTGATTGGCAAATCGTCACCAAGCGCGGGTCTGCTGACCAGTTGTCTAGAAGAGTACAAAAGAGGGCAAAACCAGACACGTCAATGTCTAGCGCGGTTACTCTTCAAAATGGTTTTGATGTCTTAAGTCAAGTTGATGGCAATGATATGGAGTCTGATACTACAACCTCACCGCCGTCAGAACCAAAGCCTCCGCCAATTTTTATACCTAATGTCGGAAATGTGCACGCAATGGTCCAAACTTTCAAAACTGTGGTTAACCCTGATGACTTTGTGTACAAATGTATCAACAACAACACAGTTAAGATTCTTCCAAAATCTTCCGATATTTATAGGAAACTCGTACGGAAACTAAATGAAAGTAATACCAGTTTCCACACCTTCCAGCTCAAACAGGAGAGAGCGTACAGAGTAGTTTTAAAACACATGCACTACTCGATTGACCAGAATGAACTGAAAGAAGCCCTAAGTCAAAGAGGTCATACCGTAAGCAATATTACAAATGTACTGCATTCTACCACAAAGGAACCTCTGTCTATGTTTTTCATAGACTTAGAACCAAGTTCCAATAACAAGGATATCTACGACATACACTACTTATTGCATGCCAAAATATCCTTTGAGCCTCCTCACAAGAAAAGGGATATTGTTCAATGTAAACGATGTCAACAATACGGGCATACGAAAGGTTACTGCAAACATCCCTTCAGATGTGTCAAGTGTGGGCAAAATCACGAGACTCAAACATGTACGAAGCCTCAGTCTGACCCTCCTAAGTGTGCGTTGTGTAGTGGAGACCATCCGGCAAACTATAAGGGATGCACTGTTTACAAGGACTTAAAAAACAAGTCATTTCCCCCTCTACGTGAAAGAACTAGGCCAAGTTCAAGGAGACCAGATGATGTTGTAGTATCACATGGACCTAGTTCAGTCAGCAGCAATCCACCTAGCCCGCCCCAAGCTCCTCGTAGCAATGTCACATATGCGCAAGTAACTGCAACCTCAGGATCAGATGAAATCTCAAGTGATTATATCAATTTGGAGAAAACCATAAGCTCTTTCTTTAACAAATTTGAACAATTAATGTTGCAACAAGCCCAACAAATAGGTACACTTTTGAACCTCTTAACCACTGTTGTTTCTAAGTTAAAATGAATCAGTTTTTACGCTTTGGACTCTGGAATGCTAATGGCTTGGCTAACCATAACCAAGAAATTCAACTCTTCGTTTCCCATAACAAAATTGATGTAATGCTTGTCTCTGAAACTCATTTTACAGATCTCAGTTACTTTAAGATCCCAAATTTTACCTTGTATCAAACAAATCATCCGGACAACACAGCACACGGTGGCAGTGCTATTTTGATTAAAGACTGTGTATCACATTACGAATTGCCAAGCTACCAACATAATCATCTTCAAGCAACAAGCATTGTTGTGAAAGATTGGTCAGGGCCACTCACTGTGTCTGCAATTTACAGTCCTCCTCGTCACAATATTACTCACCAAGATTACACACAGTTTTTCAATTCACTCGGTTGCAGATTCATTGCAGGAGGTGATTATAATGCGAAACATCCCACGTGGGGATCGAGATTTGCTAACCCAAGGGGTCGTCAACTACTTAGTTCCATAAATAATAACAACCTTCAGCATTTATCGACAGGACATCCTACATATTGGCCTACAGATCCTCAAAAAATTCCTGACCTATTGGATTGTTTCATAACAAAGGGAGTCTCACACAATTACATACGCGTTGATGAAAACCTGGACTTGTCTTCAGACCATTCCCCAATAATTGCCACTTTAAATTCATCTGTCATGAACAAAGAAAGCCCTCCGACTCTTTCTACTAAATACACTGATTGGGACGCATTCCGTACGAGCTTAAGTGAATATTTATCTCTAAAAATTCCGTTAAAGACACCAGATGATATAGATGATGCTGTTGAATATTTCAACTCTGCTGTACAAAAGTCTTGCTGGCAAGCGACTCCAAATATTCAGCGACAATTACTGCATCCCTCCACTCAAAACTACCCACTTTTCATCAAGCAGAAGGTTGCAGAAAAGAGGAGATTGAGGAGAATTTGGCAGCAGTCAAGAAACATGCGAGACAAAACAAATTTTAATAGAGCAGCCAGAGAACTAAAAAGGTCACTTAAAAATGTTAAGAATGATTGGTTCCGTAGTTTTACAGAAAACTTAACACCAACTGAAGCGACCAATTATTCCCTATGGAAAGCCACAAAATCCCTACAACGACCGAGAACTCCAGTACCTCCAATCTATAAACCCGATGGCTCATGGGCAAGAAGTGACGTGGAAAAAGCTGAGGTTTTCGCTAATCATTTGACGGCAGTGTTTACTCCAAACCCTAGTCAAAATTGTTTTGAAGAACTTCAAGAATTTTTAGATTCTCCAAATCAATTGTCACTACCAATTTCACCCGTCACACCCTCGGAAGTTACTCGACTAATAAAAAGTTTAAAACCATTTAAAGCTCCTGGGTATGATTTGATCAATGGTAAAGTGCTGAGGGAACTACCTCAAAAAGCGATTTTATTTTTGACCTTAATTTTTAACTCAATTTTAAGAACTGAATATTTTTCGTCCCAATGGAAAATATCTGAAATTATAATGATTGCCAAGCCAGGTAAGCAACCCAATCAAGCAGCTTCCTACAGACCAATCAGTCTTCTCCCAGTAGTTTCCAAGCTATTTGAAAAACTATTTTTAAATCGACTTCGGACTGCAATAGAAGATAGAGACTTAATTCCCAATCATCAATTTGGATTCCGGCAGGAACATTCAACCATAGAACAGGTACATAGAGTTGCCAGCATCATTAAAGAAAGTATAGAAACCAAAAAGTTTTGTTCTGCTGTATTTATTGACGTTAGCCAAGCCTTTGACAAGGTTTGGCACGTTGGCCTGCTTTACAAACTAAAACTTAATCTTCCCCATACATTCTATATGATCATCAAATCCTATTTAACGAACAGATATTTTAAAGTGAAATTCGGAAGTTCTGCCACAGGGTTACATCCTATCCAAGCGGGAGTGCCCCAAGGAAGTGTTTTGGGTCCTGTGCTATACACACTGTTCACGGCTGACCTACCTGAAACTCACAATACATTTGTTGCTACCTTTGCTGACGACACGGCTAACTTAGCGTCCCACCAAGACCCGGTGGTTGCATCTGATAATGTCCAAGTTGCGCTAAATGATTTGTCAGAATGGCTAAAAAAAATGGAGAATAAAAGTGAATGAAGACAAATCAACTCACGTGACTTTCACAACGAGATTTGATACGTGTCCTCCAGTGACCCTAAATAATGTATAAATCCCCCAAACAAATGAGGTTAAATACTTAGGAATGATTCTTGATCGGAGATTAACATGGAAAACTCACATTTGGAACAAAAGAATGTCACTGCAACTCACATTTGGAACAAAAGAATGTCACTAAATTTAAAATTCAAAAATCTTTCTTGGCTGCTAAACAAACGATCTAAATTAACTACTGAAAATAAACTTTTACTGTACAAAGTCATCTTGAAACCTATTTGGACGTATGGCATCCAACTTTTGGGAACAACAAGCAACTCTAACATTGAAATAATTCAAAGATTTCAGTCTAAAGCTTTGCGAAACATCCTTCAAGCACCTTGGTTTGTGAATAATGAAATTCTCCATAGAGACAGCTGCATTTCAACCGTCAAAGAAGAAATAACCAAATTCAGTTTAAAGTACCAGTCCAGACTTGAAAATCATCCCAATCACCTGGCTCTAAATCTATTGGACAACAGCACTGCTACTTACAGGCTTAAACGATTCCACATTTTAGATTTGACTACAAGATTTTGTTAAGCAAGTTGTTGATTTAGTTCTCCTTTTGTGTTAAGTTAACACAGTTGTTTATGTTAGGTCTGTCAGTGGATAGATTTTAACTCATGTCTTTACGTTTATCATATTTACTTAATGTTCAAAATTGTGAACAGATTGTAAATTAAATAAAGTTAGAAAAAAAAACAATTTCTATCTTCACAATCAGCTGATTGAAAGGTTCTAAAATAAATTCGTTTCAAGTGTTTGGAAATTTATATTTTCGTAATATAATGAAGGAAGATAACATAAAAATAAATAAAACCTGCTAATATAGAAAAGTTTTGCTTTTATTTGGTACAACTCCCATGTAAATCGGCGCATTAGAAGTCTCAGACGGCGTTCAAAGGTTTTTTTCCTTGCTGTTTTAAATATACACATTAGAATACCTATGGAAAACCTTCCAAGAGAGATACTCTGTATCTGTAAACATTAAGTTACTTTGTAATTAAACTACTGCAATGGGAAGTACAAAAATACTATGTTGCAGACAAGCTTTCAAGTTTAAGATCCTACACACAACAACTCCTCGAATGCACGTGTTCCCCAGCACAGTATTAAGAGGAAACTAAGGCCCTTGACTATAATCACTTGAGCTCGCCCTTATTTAAGCTCGTATGTACTCTCTTCCCACTTGTGCTATTTCTCTACGTATAATTAGCTCTCCTACCCTAGATGCCTTATAAATCTAGGACAAGGCCCTTACACTCTAATTAAATTTTCCTGGTATCACACTAGGTTACAATGGTATTTAATAACAAATTTGTATGTGAATTCCATACTACCGCTATACTTAATAGAGTATTCTGGTCGAGTCTGAAGTGCACTAACCAAGTTTTGAGTTGACTTCATGAAAATAGTGAAATTTATCCCACAAAGAACATTACGAAATATACGTGAATCATATGTCAATAATGTAATCGGAAATTAAATTTAAACATGAATTAATGCTTATGAAAACAGAGTAAAGTAATACTTAAATTACTCACCTTTACTATCGCCTTCTGTGTGGTTATAACTGTTTGCTTCTTGATTAGATATTCGAATAATCTATAACTTTACATATGTACATATGCCTAACATATGTACTCTGGCCTTTACTACAATAAATTACTACTAAAACAAGCTATTTTCATCATTAAAACTTTTTTTTCCAAATCATCTATAAAATTAGTATTTAAAAAATAGTATTATAATATATCCCTATTACATTTTAAAAGTATGCCAAAAGACTTCCTGCAACTAAATTAAAATATTATTTTTGTTCGATGAATAATGACTACACATTTTCTTATGTTTATTTCTACCTGAAAGGTGTTACCTTCCTTTTCATTTCAGTCCTAAAAGCCAGACGGTTGGTGTATCTAAATTGAGCAAGTTTCAGGAAGAATTTTAATTAAGTTTCCCTAGAAATGTCTTAGCGTAAAGCTGCAAATTTTCATCCAAATCGCATGTTTTTCGATGAATCAATAACTAATCAACGAATTTTCTAATAAAAACTAATTACAGTATATCCTATAAAAAAGTCAGACACAACGTTGTAAGACTCGTGTATTGAGCCCGGCCGATAGTCAATCATCACACAGGCCCTTAAAGGCTCCCATTATTTAACCTGCAGAGCCAAGCAATTTTATTAATTACTACTCCAATTAAATCCAGCCAGGATGGGGCCACCACTCGTGGGATATGGCCCCCCTCACCCACCAATGATCAAGAATGTTCATGCAAATAGGTCATGGACTGGTGGGATTGAAATTATCACTCTGAATGCCATTGTCATTATAAATTGTCATATAAATTTATTGTCATATAAATATTATATTCAGAAATTATCTGCAATAATTCTGTGCTCAGTGACTGGAAAATTATTAGTAATTCAGTAAAGTTGTGTGTGTAAGGCAAAGATTTTTACGAATTATATATTTAATTTCATCTTCGTGTTTACATACAAAAGCATTTAAATAGTAAAACTGTGTAAATGTAATATAGTTTCGCTATCAACGGTGTAATGTATGAAGAAAATAATATTGATAATTAATTTGGATCGTTGTAGAATTTCACTTTAATTGTAAGCCCCTTTTCGATAAAGAGACAGCAAAAACAGCATTCTTTTATGTTCCTTTTAAAATGTTGTTTTATGTTCCAGATTATTTTTATAGAATCCTCTGTAACATGAACATGCTGTATTAAACTTAGTTTTTATTCGTAGTTTTAAATTTGGAATAATAATTTTAGCACTGGTCGCTGTTTAATATTCTTTAAAATTATATATTTTCATCACTCTGTATTAGAAAATAACTAATTTACGTACAGCTATGACCTTCGAAAGTCGTCAATTCCCAAACACTTAAAACTAGCCACCGTTAGCTGTTTTTCCATTACTTTCAGTCCAAGGAAACCAATTCTTTACCGTACATCAATAAATTTTTCATCATACCATTGCGATAAACGTTGTTTTCGGAACGGTCAGCTGTGATCGAAACTAGTTGATTCCCGGTGGGTTGGATAAACGTGTTGGTAAACAAAGTTTTCGGAACTAGACCGCGAAACAGTGGTTTTCGGGACAGTGGTTTTAATAACAGCTGTAAATAGTTCAAATACAAGATAAACAAATAACAACGTAAGAAGGGGTATGTAGGTTAAAATTTATTAATTGTTATCCAAACTGTAAATTTATTATAGGTGGTATGATGAAAAGTACTGTTCGTTACTCGTCCAAAAGTGGTATATCGGTGCTCGATCGAATTCAAGTACTCGGCTTCGCCTCGTACTTGAAACTCGATCTTGCACCGATAACGACCACTTTCCGGACTAGTGACGAAATATACTATTCCCGTACAGCAACAAACAGCTGACTTCAAACCAAATTAAATTTTGAATTTTAGCTTTGTTTACTTTGTCTACTGACGAAAACATTACGAATTCTTCTTTGAAACTTCCATATATTTTATTGATTGCATCGTGATGAAAAGTATCGTTCACAAATCGCCCGGAAAGCCCATTTCGGGGCTCGATAGTATAGTCTCCTGGGCCGGTTACTGTGCATAGGCCTACAATATTAATATGTTTTCCATGTGAAATAGTTTTATTTTTAATTTAATAATAGCTGAAATATTAAAATGAAATATTGTTCTGAATTATAGCTTAATAGTTTAAACACAAGCTAAGAAGTCTCATCACTCTTAAGTGCATTATTGTACGCCAGTTAATCCGTCCCATACCTGGCTACAGTTATCTTATTTGTGCCGTTGCCGATAGTCCAGGCTCCCAAAACAGAGGTTTGAAGCTCTACCCAGATAAATCCGGTACCAACCAAAATTTGACTTCTACTTTATGAAAAACATTCTCTTTTTTCAAATTTGTTATAAACCATCTCATCTCTAAACTGTACATTTATTATATACAGTCACAATTAACATAAATTATAAAGAGCATTAGCCATAAATAACCCACAAAATTTAAAAACAATTGAAGAAAATATGACGTTAACGAAAAAACAAACAATCTATGGTGGGGGGTTTAGTCATAATCTGCTTGATAATAGCAGCTTGTTTTCGTGTAAACAAGTAGCCTATTTAAATGCAAACGTCGGTTTGAACCGCACATTATCTCCTGTACGATGGGAAACGAATAAATTTCGAGTCCAAAAATAGCCTTTGTTTGATTTAAAAGGTGTGCGTGCTAATTTATTTTTTTATTTTGAGTGGAAATATGCAATGTATGTCTTCCATTAGTCCGTTGTTGATATTTGCTCCAAATAATGCATTGATCCATTTGGTTTAAAACAAGCACTCTAAATCGTTTGGTTATTAATATTTGCATTCAATGTACCTTAATCTTGCTTTAAAATTGCCTCAACAAATAATTTATCAACATATAGTTTGGTAATTTTTGGTATAGATAATAGGTGATTTTATGTTTCCTAAAAAAACTAAATAAAAAACATAAAAAATAATAGTGTCTTTTTCACGCTTTTTCACTGCTAAATCTTCTGAAACCGTAATAGGTTATTACCAAACGTTTTGATGGGTTTTAGCGGTTATAGGACTATAAATAGACATAAAACATGTAAATTATGAACGACTTTCCCATTCACCGTTTTAACACAATGTATTATCAACCGTTCAAAAATCGCAAAATGCGATCTAACAATTAGTCCGTTGACCAATGCACTGGTTCAGTTAAGTCTGTTAGGTTAAGTTAGATTTTAGAGTAGTTTGGTAGTAGAATAGTAGGTGAAATAATGTTAGTTTTAAACAAATCAACCAACTTCTCGGAGGTTTGACAAAAAAATGATCCAATACACGGCCGGCCAAAACAGGTGACTTTGAGATAAGATGCCAGCTGTTAAGATAAGACCTGTCCACCGAATCTGATATTCTGCATGCGCAGAGTGTGTATGTTTTTAATTTCTCTATGATGGCTCACTCTTTCCTAGAAACCAATTTGTAATACTGTAGTATATTTAGTCACTAGTCCGGAAAGTGATAGTTATCGGTGCAAGATCGAGTTTCAAGTACGAGGCGAAGCCGAGTACTTGAATTCAATCGAGCACCAATATACCACTTTCGGACGAGTTACGAACAGTACTTTTCATCATACCACCTTTAATAAATTTACAGTTTGGATAAAAATTAATAAATTTTAACCTAAACACCCCCTCTTACGTTGTTATTTTTTATCTTGTATTTGAACTATTTACAGCTGTTATTAAAAATAACAATAAATTAACTTGTTTAGTGTCCCAAAAACCACCGTTTCGCGGTCTAGTCCCGAAAACTTTGTTTACCAACACGTTTATCCAACCCACCGGGAATCAACTAGTTTCGATCACAGCTGACCGTTCCGAAAACAACGTTTATCGCAATGTTATTATGAAAATTTCATTGTTAGAGGCCCACTTCTAAAAAAGACCCAAATTATATTACATTTACTTGAAATTAATGAATCTAGAGAAAAACAAGGTAGGTAACATCAACAACAACAAATAAAAATAGGCAAGGTAGTTGGTGCTTCAGATGATAGGACCCGCCAAAATAGATGTTACGAAACTGACGTACTTGGTGCTTTTCCATTCGCAACAGCAGTAGTTGTCACCTACCGTTATATTAAAAACATATATTTTATATTAATATATACTAATATATACTGTATATATTAAATATAATATATACATATATTATATTTAAAACATAGCGTTTATAGTTTATCGTAGGGTTTGCCTAAGCTGCAAAACTCTCTAAATGTTACCTTTATAGCAAACGGAAGACAAAACTGAAAAACTGGTTACCAGGAGCCAGGAAAAGTCTACTCAGTCTACTAAGTAACTCTCTTTGATTCTGTAGAGTACAGTAGAGAGTGACAAGAAAATTACTTATTAAAATTGAATATACTACAATAAAAAGGAGAGTCAGTTACTTTCTAAATTGTTCGTACTTTAGATAGCCTATCTTTAAATATTTTGCTTTACATGTATTTAAGACATAAATCAGGGGCATTTATAATTTACTAGTATGTTTTCAAACTTGCATTTGACTTTAAATTTACAGTTCAAGAATAACTGGCTAGGAATATTATAATTTAGCAGAGCAGTTGTTGAAATTATTTTAGAATTACATTACACGGCATACACGATCTCCTGTTAGGCCTACCTAAAGTGTTACGGGGTTTCTTTACTATGATTATACCGTTTTAAGGATACTCCCGAATATTATAGCATATCGATACAATTTACCCTCATTCATAACTATGATAAGCAGGTAGTGTAAATGCATAAGCTTTGTTTCCATCTACCTAGTATGAGAGCGAGTGAACGGCATTCGTTACATTTACCTGGGAGATATTTAGTTTTGATAAAATAATGGAGCATTTGTGGTAGTGGAGAAATTATTAAACATAGGCCTATATATACAAATATAATAGATTACAATCCTAACTATGTCATAGATTAGTGTGCTGTTTGTTTTGATAGGATAAACCTGGTTAGTTTTGATTCAGAGTATAAGAAGCCTTAGGCCTATTTACAGTCTGTAATATAAGCTGTATGGGCATAAACGAGTAAAATATTAGGCCGGTGACATACTACCGGACTTTTCACCGGACCGTACATCGGATCGAATATCGTACCGGACGAAAAGCGCAAGTTCATTAGTGTGTCACGGAACCGTGCACCGTGCCAGGCGCCGGAGCGAGCACCGTACCGAACGTCGAGCCGAGCGTCTAGAGGCAGTTTTCTGGCGAAACATCAAAGGAAAGATCGGTCCGGTGTACGTTCTGGTGTACGATAGTGTATGGCTGGAATCACATTGGATGCAACCAAGCGCGAGTAGCGTAGTCGCGCGAGCACGCACGTGCGTGCACGAGGAAACAAATTTTGCCGATTTAACGAAGACTCAAAAGGGAACTCGCAAGAGGCGATCACATTGTCCGCACTTCGTCGCGCGAGCTCGCTCGTACTCGCGCACCAGATTCTCCCGATCAAAAGATGGAACGCCCTCTCCTCACCACCACACCCTACAGCGCTCTCACTCACTCTCTCTCTGAACTTCCTTTATCTCGCTCGGTGAATTTGTCCGGTACGATGCTCGGTCCGATGTCTTGTTCGGGGAAATGTTCAGAGTAAAATTACCTCCTGCGCGGTGTAATGTTCGGTTCGATGTACGATCGGGAACAAAGTCCGATAGTGTGTCGCCCCCTTAAAGGACCATGAAAATCTTTTTTATGGATTCTATAACTCACTTAATTTTTACTTATATACACTTATTATTACACATCTTATTATTACACTTTATCTAACTAGTGTACACTTAGCTCGAGATCGAGCAATTCAGTTTGTATATTGGAAACAAAATTAATGTTCATTCGTATACTTTGTACTGTTTAACTTATTTCAACAGAGTTTGTTAGGCAATGCATCCTCCATGGTTGAACACAAGATTTTTGTTATGAATTAATTGTTAGATGCTCTCGCCGATGGTGTCCCGAGTTTACTCTAAGCCTTGTCACTTTCCATTAATCAATTTCTTTACCAATGTTAATCAAATGGGGAAATACCGAACATTAAGGGCGTGTCCGTGTGAATGAATATTTACCGATTTACTATAAAAAAACTTCACAACGAGCTCCATATCGAATTTAATATGTATATATAGATGTCAAATATATAAGAAAACTAGAAAGTTTGACAATAAAATCTCTAATGCACCTAAGGAAAAATCAATTAAACTGAGATTATACGATTTTTTACCGTAAAAAACTCGATTTTTATTAGTAATATAGTTTTGAAAATCATACCTATATTTTGCTCCAATAGCTCTGATTGCTACACGTGCGTTGAAGTCCATCTACATCATGTAATCCCATTTTATTGCATCAATTTTGGAGTTGGTTCAAAAGGTGTAGGACCTTCTCCACTGACCATCTTTGAAAATTTAAGATGCGTTTAAAATACAACCATATAAACAAAACTATAGCTTTTCATTCTGGTTAGTTTGAAGATTTATCAACCTAACTATTGTAAAACTACATTACTGAAAACAAATTAACTGAAGCCCAAGGTGAAAAAATGAATGCTTAATATTATAATAAAACTATAAATTTTTTAATGCCTAGGTTGGATTTTATAGTAAATCCGAGAAAATATAGATCTATGGACAGTAATAAAACTATAAACTTGGAATATAGCTATTCTTAGTATAGATATAGGCCTAAAAATCTTATCCATTTATAGTACAAACTAGGAATTATAAATATTAAACCATCCGAAAAGCGACCTTCACATGATATCCTCGTTTGCAAGAAAGTTTAAATTAAATACAACTCTGAATTGTAGCAATTGTCTCCATCGAATTAAAAACACTAATGCTAATCCATAATGATATACTCAACAAAAGAGCATGAAAAATTATAGCTCAACTCACGCCATTAAATTTATACAATTAAAAGCACTTTCATCACAGCTCTTTACTACAGTGATCCTTCTTTCTGAAAAACTTTATTGCTTTTCTTTGTTTGGTTTTGTATGTTTTATATAACTATAGAGTGCTATAATAAGTTTTAATTACACTAGCACAAACAATTCAAGTAATTATCTCAAAGAATAAGGTATTGCAATTCAGTATGATTTAGTTTACACACAATCGCCTTAAAATTGATCCATCAATAAAAGTTTTATCGAAGTAAAGATTTGGTTTTGAATATTTTATAAATTATAATTTATCCGTGAATTTTGTATTAAAAGTGGTGTTTTTTTGTTTCAGGACAATGGGGAGGCTTTGAAGAAAAGAGACAGCGAAATTAGGAAAAATAAATGCCGAAGAAAAACATGGATGGAGGCTGCAAGAGAGCGGCAATATTCCACAGTCTCAGGTCAGTTATAGTCGAGCTTCACCCGGAGGCCTACGTTTGTTTTGGTTCAATTTCCCGGTTCGACACTACTGGTTTTTTCTTTTTTTCAAAAAGAAGTTGGCGGACCTCTTTTTGCCTTATTTTGCCCCGTCCACATAGACTATTGACATTGACTATGTACACGCGTTGATCGTATTATGGAATGAGCAGCTACAGTACAAGGAGAATGGTACTGATAAAAGCAACTGGCAGAACGCGGATTCGAACCCACGAAATCGCTGCCATAGTCTCGAAGTCCGGCGCGCTAACCACTACGCCACTCACCCAAATTGGTTGCAAGTCTGGTTTGTGTCATTTTTAGCACCAGCAATGGATGTAATTACATTCTTAGGTAGATAATGTAGGACAAATTCACTATACTCCTTTAACGAATGACACGTGTATTAAATTCCACGAACCTTTGCAAAAACAATTTTTTAATGACGAAATAAAGGGGAGTAGGGTTACCACTTTCTAAGTTGTCTGTAAAAATGTGCCACCATAACATGTCTTCCGTTGCTGTAAACGCAAAAAAATATATTTACCACTTTTAATGTAGTAAATAAAAAGTGTCGCCTGGAATTTAAATAGAAACATTCTTCATTCTATTATAATAAATTATTCTAGCCATATTATAGGCTACTTTTCTTTAAGTATATAGTAAAAGCAATAAAAGTATGGACTAAAATAAAGTTTCATTTGGACAACCTCTTATAATATTGTCATTGTGGTAAGTAATCTATGAATAATTCTTTATATTATTTTTTACTTATTATACCCTTATACTTTTATTTTTATATTTATGTCCTACATACTGTTACTTTTAAAGATGATTTTATTATTATCCTACTTTTAAGCTTATATGTAATTTCGTAAATCATACGTATATACACGTATATATTTTAACATCTTTTCAAACATATTTAAATTACTTTAAAACTAAGTTCAAAACTGTTTCATTGGAATTAACTGTTTTTTTTTTTGTGTGTTCTTTCCCCCTTCTAAGTGTATTAGAGACAATTTATTAAGTACCTATATTAGACGCATTGTTATCCTACGAAAAGTGGGGAAACTTGGGAACACCCATTTTTATTTCATACTGAAGTATTATAAGTCACTAAACTTATAATAGTTTATCACAGAGTTTTAAGTTCTAAATGTTCGATAAGGTCCTCAAAACTTGAGATCACTCTCGTTGCTTTCCTTGGCATTTATATGTGAATTAATGTTAGTTTCCATGTGACGTTTGCAGAGAAGCAGCCAGTGAGCGCCGAGTCAGGAAGGAGCTTCCACGTGTTGTTGTCCATGTCCAGTAACCCAGAGTGCCTAGGCTACCTACTCAGGGGTATCCTGTCCCACATACCCGGCCTGCTGAGGGTCCTCCAGCAGAAGAGTGACGCTACCCTGCACCGCAGCATGGCCGCGCTCCTGCACAATATACTAAAGGTGATGTATAATATGTCCATCGCATAGGATTAGAATAATAGCCCCCGTTAAGGATCATAACAATAAAATATGTACTAAGAATGAATCGGTGTTATAAAAAATGCATCTACTGCAACTCTTTTAGGAAGATTAACGTAAATAGTCCGGTGAGAGTTGATGCATTGTTGCCAAATCTATAAAAAAAAAAAATTATAAGGCATTACATATGGTAAACATTGTATATGACAACGTTGCAGGGCGAGAGGGGGTGAGGAGAAACACTGCTGTTACAATTTCCATAAAACTATTTTCGTGAATATTACCAACTCTCCGTCCCAGCATGAAGCAACAATTGAACACTAGCGCTGCCTAGCAGACCCACAATTAATGTACTGCGTCACTTCGTAATCAGTGCAATGTCAGTTATTGGGCAGATAAGTGCGTTTTCTATGTCAGGGACCTGTTTCATAAAAAAGACAGGTTTGACTTGTGACAGGTACATTTGACATATCTACATTTTTTATATAAGTTTTGAAATTTACAATTTTATAGCAAATATTATTATCATCACTTTAGAATTTTATTTTCATTTTATTTTGTCTCGTAACTTGTTGTCAATGCTATAATTTATAGTCGTATGTCAATAAAGATACTTGATTTGATTACAAATATATCAATGTCTTAAATAATTTTACTATATACGATATTTTAAAAAGTTACAGTACCTACTTGTAAAATATTACATTTTACTGTTAAACTAATTAAATTGTATGTTTTGATTTAGTATTTACTCATGAGTTGTAACGTATTAATTTTTATAAGATATAAAAATTAAAATGTTTTGGTTTTTTACATGTAAATGTTGTAATGTATTATGACCATTTTCCACTATGAATCGATATTCCTCGCACATGATAAAATTGTTTCATGCTTTCAATAACCGAAATTCCAAAATTATTGTTCCTTTATATATATTCAATTTTGAATTTAATTAAAAATATTCGTGCGGTACATAACACTGAGTAATCGTAAGTCGCAACCGCATCCGCATTTAGTCTCATATAATTTCGTCTAAAAATGGAAATCCTGCTTTTAGCGAGTTATGGCTGCTAATTATATTAAGTTTGGTTCTTCCGCTGATTAATTTACCATAGGCTGATGCCATACTTTTCAATTAAACATTACAATATAGGTGATTAAAGTTTACGGGCCACGACCTCCTCCATTAAATGCAATGCTACTACCACACAGAGCGCCAAATTCCTACGATGCAACGTTGTCACTTCTCGCTCGCCATGGCTTAGTCAAATGGATTCGTTCACAATTATCCACCACAAAATGATTTGTTTGTGTTTTTGCCTATCACTTGACAAAACCCACAAATGACGTATCTGGAATTTGTCACGTGATAAACAAAAACATAAACAGACCAGTTTGTGGTGGATGATTGCAATGGTCGGGTTCACGTTCATCCACCTGAATAGGCCACTGTAGGCCTCTACAGTACAGTACTCTAAGCAAAGGAATTTTAACAGTTTATAGCTGTTACATCCTTTCTTCGGTTACGTATGTCCACTCTAACCTGCATAAGTTCACCACCAGGGAACAAGTCCATATGTACAACACAAGACGCAAGCATAAAATAGACATCCCCTTCTGCAGGCTTAGCAAAACTAAGGACTCTTTTCCAACCATGGCCTTAAAGCTCTACAATAAACTCCCAGATCACTTCAAGAACCTGGACGGCAGCAAGTTCGTAAATGAGGTAAAGGCTTTTCTCAAGACTAGGCCCTATTATTCTTTGGCTGAGTACCTAGAGGATGTTTCCTAAGTGTTCCGTGCCCACCGCCATGAACGTTAACTAAATTTTCCATCCACGGAAGTTATTTGTAAATACAGTATGTAAATATTGTTTTCATACAGTGATAGTAAAAATGACGCAGCTTATCCAGTCCCTGGTCTCAAGCAAAGGTGGAGGTAATTAAAGGTAATTAAAGGTAACCTCAATCCACCGCATCCGGGATTTAGATTATCACGAGACAAATCCCAATAGTCACGTTATAAATCCCGGTGGATCCATAGATATATACTAATACACCTGGATCGGTAACTCCATGTTGCGAAAACGAGCCGTTACCCCCACCACTAGCCAGTATTCGTGGTCAGTGTTGCCAACCCTGTGTAAGTAATTGTGTACTGTGATTTAAATAAATAAATAAATAAATTGATTAAACTACAGTAATACTGTATTTTTTTGTCTTCCTTACCTATGAAATGATAAATTTTAGCCTTATGAATGTGTACTAATACAACCAAAAGCTGCACAGTAAGAACCATCTTTCATCATCATAATCATAATTGAAAATTTAAAAGAATGTAAACAAACAAGAATGCAGCTGACGCACCGACAACAATCATGTCAGCTGTTATTCAGCGCGGCGCGGCGGCGGCAATACTGGCTAGTGGTGGGGAAGCCGGCTCGTTTTTACCGCTATTCCGCCATTACAGTTATCGATCCATGTGTATTAGTATATATATATATATATATATATATATATATATATATATATATATATATATATATATATATATATATATATATATATATATATATATATATATATATATATATGGGTGGATCCAGTGACGTCATTTTGCTGCCGTCTTATGGACCCACCGGGATTTTGAGTGTTGACATTCACGTGCCTTTTTTGCTAACCACAAAAAAACCATCGAATCACGGTTGCGGTGGATTCCGGTGGATGAACGTGAACCCAACCAATGATTGTAAAATGAGCCCAAATTATTGTTACTCTGTAAGCTATGAAATAAATAACGCCATCTTTACTCAACGGGATGACCTAACCGTAAAATCAGCAGTTTGGTGCTTATCAATCTGTCATATTCATTGTTGTTGTCATACAGATTTCCGGCACCACTAGACTAAGCGTTATTTCCCGGAGCAATTCTTGGGGGGTTAACCCCTGAGGGAAAGGAGTGGGGGGAAAGGTCGACAGTGTCGCCAACCACGCAAATGTTGATCTTACAAGCAATGCAGAAAATTGTACTTATGAGGTTAAAAGAGGTCAAGCAAATAACACCAAGGCCAGCAATGAAAATATTAATTTTATGGCATTGTTTTACAATAAAAATGTGTTTAATAATATTTCTTTTTCTCATTTGTAGTATAGTAAAATTCTGTATTGACGTTGTATTCAAGAAAGAAATCATAACACCTGTAATAATGCATGTCTAGATAATTTCTACACACGCAAATTGAGATTTGTTTGTCCCCCCCCCCCCGTTCCTTCTTTGACTCAGCCAGAGTTGATTTTGTGTAAATTATAAAACACCGCATGAGATAGTTTTTTAGTGGTTTTACTTTTCTATAATTCAATTACTGTACTTTTAAATTAGTTAATTTATTTAGATTTGATTTATGAAAATGCTGGTTTATCATGCAAGGTCAGTTAATTGTTTTTAATTGATTTAAGTCAAAATCATAAATCAAAGTTATAAAAGCTTACAAAGTTATTTATTTATTTATTTCAACGGACATTTCCATTTTTACATTAAATTATGACATGAAATACATAACTCAAGATGACTTAATTATTTGCTACATCAGCCACATTGCAATATATTTGAAATATGCAATATATTTGAAATATCTATCAGTTGATTGTTACTTGTTATATGAGCTTACATTAATACGATATAACAAATAAAGAAGTTATTAACTTAAAGAATAATATTCTGTTTTGCACCACAATATACGGGCAAGGGAAGGAAGTTGAACGAAGTGAAAGTGACAGTTTGAAAACAAACATAAACAATAACACGTTGTATTTGCTGTATTGGCAACACTGTCAACACTTCCCCCCACTCCTTTCCTACAGGGGTTAACCCCCCAAGAATGCTCCGGGAAAGAATCCTTAGTCACCACTAGTATCTCGCCTGTAAAGCTTTGTAATAATTTTCGAATATTCAAGTGTGCATTTGCTTCCGTGTTCCTCACTAACCCTTCAATTGCCTTAAGGTGCATTATTTATATTTTTATGATCTACTGCTAAACTACAGCTTTAGGGTCTCCTCAAAGCAAAAATAAACAAGCCTATCCAGAATCAGGCTAACATATAAAACAAATAATTAACCAAGACAAAATATTGCACAGTGTCTTATCAGCTAGCAAATTACCTAATCAGTGTCTTCAAACTACAAGTAAGTCAATCATTGCCCAGAAATCAAATTTTTGATAAATATTGTACCCAGGGTGCCTAGGTGTTAGAAATTAATTTGCTTTCACAAGCAGTTTGCTTATTTGGTAGGCTTTTTAATGTTTCTGTATTTTGTAAAAAATATCATTTGTAAAAAATATAAGTTTTTAAAAGGTTTTGAATTGTTTATACTTAGTAGACCCTTGTGCGTTTAAGGCCTATAAAAAAAATAATGATTAGTAGGCCTAAAATAAACACTTTGGGACCCAGAGAGAGAGAGAGAGGGGTAAAATAACTTGATGGGTTTTATTGCATGCAGAATTGTACCCAAATCTCTAGATTAACCTTGTAATCACTCTCGCAGACTGCTCTGGAAGCGTACGGGGAGACGCTGTCGGCCGGTGAGTCGCAGGACGACCGCCGCCGAGAGCTCTCTGCTGCATGCTGCCTGCTGCTCCGGGTCTGCCTCAGCCTGATACATGGTGTGCATGACCTCCAGTACACGGCCATGGTCACCATCAACAAGGTGATAGACGCGGCTGTCGTACACAGACTGGGCCATGTTAGGGTGCTGACCTCCACTGCGCTCCACCACCCATGCAACGACAAGTAGGTTTTGTAAGGTTAGGTTAGCTTGGCCTAGTAAGCTCTGGTAGGCTTGGTACCTACCGGGAATAGAATCGGTCAGAGGAGTTTAGTGGTCGATAATGTTACTATATTGGTTACACTTTGGTTATCAAAGAACTTTGAAAAGAAAAATCAAAACTTATTAGATTTTTTATATTTTCAAGACATTTTCAGACTATTTATAAGATGATTCTCAAACCCTTTGACACTGTACAAAAAAAACTAAAAGAAAGTTATCTTTGTCTATGAATATTTTATTATATAACAACAATTTTTATGACCTAAGGTACGGTATAAACCTAATACAGCTTAGCTTATAGTATTCAGTTCATTATATTTGTCAATTGCCTCCAATGATCAAAATATTTTTTTAGAACCCTGGCCAATTCCTTTAATTTTACGGAAGGACTTACAGTAGGTTTTAACAAAGATGCAAAATGCAGAGTTGAGAACAACTTAAATAGAGTAGCCTACCTATGCTTCAATTTTGCGACTGAAATTTACCACAGCTCGTATTCTGCTAGATGCGTAAGGTTGTCTTTCTAAACCACTGACAGCTGTCTGCAAGGCGGCAAAGAGGGCGGTGATTGGCGTCGCGTCATCTGCCAGTAATCGACACTTATGCTAGGCTGTTTTTTATCGACCTATGAATTCGATTGAGATTTTTTCCACGTATTTTGAATGTAGTAGTTAAATTTGGGTGAAAAAATTTAAGGTGCTTCTTTTAATGATTTTTCTTAAGAAGGTAGGCCCTTGACCCACTTCCTCTTTGAAGGAGTTTGTATATGTCCCATCAAGGGTGGGCATACTGACAAGCTCTACGCCAGCGATGGTCATTGAGCGCTACAGGATATGTATATATGACTTAGGGGGCCTAGAGGGGTATCTCCGGGAATATTTTTGGGAAAGTTACTAGTTTAGTAAAGTAGCCTACACATGATCAATTAGTAAAGATGTTTATGGTTTGGTCGGCTTAGGTCATAAACACAAGATATTAAAAGGATATTGTGAAATGATGAGAGTTTAATGTTTCTTTAACGTCTAAACCAGGGAAAGTTATAAAAGGTAATGAAAGATCATGACATTTATGAGCAAAGTACATTAAAGAAGGGGAGAACTGAGAGTTTATGGTTAAATTTTGTAGCTAATTTACTTATTAAGTAACCACTAAATAATAACCTTATTGGTAGTTTCTATTTTTTGCTTGAGTAGTGGTACAATTTTTTTCAAACTATATAGGCCTAATTATTTTATTACTGATTTAATTAGATGGCCTGTGAGTGTTTGTGAACTGTCGTTTTGTCTTGGACTCTGGACCTCGCATTTTCTGCTGAATGATGAACTTGGTTTTATTTACTTTGCACATGGGTACTAAATTGCCATTTTTTACTTCATGAGAGTAACTACTTATAATTTTTTTTAATTTTTCGGGGGTGCCTCCGCCTTCTGAACCTAGTGTGGCCAAATCATTCACAGAGAAAACCGGGTCAGGTCCGAATATGTATCCTTCCCTTTCCGCCCCCCCCCCCCCCCCTCAAACCGACCATTTCAACCAACTAACTGGTCCATTGTTACCAGGATAAGAATTATAGACTTAATAAGAACTGATTGGTTCTTAGTGAATGTTTTTAATTACAGTCAATTAATCAGATTTACACAAAAACAAATTTTCATGAATTCCCTAAACCTAAACCCCTAAGTTAGTACTCTATGTTAATGTAGCATTGTTTAAAATTTAACTTGTCATGGAATGAAAGTAATAAATATTACGATAATTGATAACATAATGACTACATTACATTGACTATAATGTAATGTGTTTATTTTGGTATTTATGGTAAAAATAAATAAATAATAGTGTTCAAATGATAAAACTTTACATTTTGTGTTACTCAGCACTGGTTGTGTTATGTATGGTAATGATCAGCCTTGCACAAAAGGATATTTGTCACTTCTTCCTGCTCTCTTGATCATGTCTTTGTTATTTGAAACATATAGTTATAAAATTGCATACAGTCAAAGTTGTAAGTATAAAGAATCTGGAGGAATGCTTCCAGCAAGTCCACTTCCATTCAGTTCCGTCTGTCGGTGAATTCTTGTACTTACATAATTGCTGATAAGTAGGGCGCAATTCCGCAACAGCAATAGCACAGTTAAACTATATAATTTGGAAGAGATAAAAATTTAAAGAAACTGCATATTTAAAAAATTTGAATTGTCCTATATTTATGTATCAATATTTTTTTAATCCTTTTAAAATAGAATTCTGGAACTTAAAGGTGTCTCGATAAAATTTTTCAGGACATTGCATGACATGATCAAAAACCGGGACAATCCCGGTTTTCCGGGACGTTTGGTCACCTCCCCTTTATTTGTGCGTGTGGAAAGGACCCCCCACCTTTGTGGATGGTTGGGTGTTTAAAATTATGGTCACCTTATGAACATTAGATAAACGTTAACTCATGCACATTGTCATATCACTTGGGGATCACACCCCTTGGGCACATAGTTACATAAAGCGGCATACTTCCCTAATTTCATCATATTGGGTGTGAACCGTTTTGAAACTGAAATCTTTGACAAACTGACTAACTTTCAAACCAGAAATTGAGCAAGGAACTTGAACCTAGCACAGTACTGCTCCATAAGTCTAGTATTCTAAAGTAGTATAGGTAGGTTTTCCTCAAAACATTGCTATTGTACTGTGAGATTAAGGCAAAATTACTGTTTCTCAAATTCAAAGCAAGATTCAGTGTGGAGAAGAGATTTCGGAAGAATACATGAAGTTGTAAACGTGTTAAAAGCAAATGTTTCCTACACTCTATACATTGCAATCCTAATAACCTGACCTCTTTACTTATGCCGTCCACTTAAAATTTATTTATAATAATTATGATTCCTTTGATTAACGTGTTACTGGTGTAATGATAATGTTTTCAAATGTAATGGTGTCATGTAGTGATAATCTGTGATGATGTTCAGGAAGCAGCCCATGTGGGAGATCCCCCCGCAGAGCCCCCCGCCTGAGACCCCACCGCCCCGTCCTCGACCCGCCAAGGTGTCTGCCAAGCGGTTAGGCTCTGTTTGGCGCCATGCGGTCACCGAACAGATGGACAACACCCGCAAGACACTGCCCAGCGAGGAACCCCCGCAGGAAGAGTGCATATATGGTGCGTGGCAGGAAATACATTCAAGTCTAACTTTATTCTTAATAAACAGTACTCTGGGGGGGGGGGGGGGAGGGGCGAGTCTGTGCTCGATAATTTTGTAAAACTTTTGTAAGATGAGGTCTTGGCTGTGCTCACTCACCATGCTGATGGGTGTAGTACTTTGATTAAATTTAATAAATTATAGGTTGACAATGGTTTGTTTTATCTACATCGATTTGTTTCAACAGTTATATGCTGATTTTTATTCAGTTTAGTGGGTAAAAAAATGTTCATTTGAATATGGGCACTTCGAAGGGCTTTAGGGGGGGGAACTGGCTTTCCCAGTCACAAAACCACCTTCAATTGCTAAACATTCAAAGATATAATTAAAAAAATACAGTAGTCTTGGCACTTAAAAAACCCTGCATTTACTGCTAGTACTAGTTCTAAAACATCAGATTTAAATTGCGTTAGTATCAGGTTTTCCTAGAGCGTAACTTTGTGTTTTAGTTTGTAGAATACTACGACTTTTAGTAAAATATCTCAAACTTTATTTAATGTATTTTTTACTTTTATACAAAAATAAAAAACAATCCCACAATAACAACCAAATCGCAACCAAATCTAATTATATATAAATTTCCTGGAACAGTAACATAAAATACCGGAAAAAGAAAACCATCACAAATAGGGATTATCGATGTTTGAAAAGCACTGGAAAACTGTGGGAGAACTGCTTGGCGTGTAGCCGAAATGCCAGAGGATCTTATTTTATTATCAACATCCTTATATATCTTCCCCGAATGTCTGCTCCCTCTTAGTATGGAGTAAACTACTGTAATGATATACTATATATATATCCATTCCCTCCTTCCCTCCACTCCCAAAAACCTTAGTTTTCATGATTCTTGGAATTATTGAGCCGTTAATCACCGCTTCAGCACAGCGTATTTTAGCACTAACCCGCTCTTGGTACTTCTCAAAAGAAACCATGTAATCGCACAGTGTAGTTATATATAAGTGTATTTATATATAAGTTACATTAAATTCTTCTCTCAAACTTCTTGATTGAATTTGATTTTATCAAAAACTTCCAAAAAGAGTTTATACCGCCAAAAAAATTGTCGTAAGTACTATCTTTATGTGAGTGACATTTCTTTTGACTAAACCAAGTAATATTCCAGATGTGTTGTCGAGTGTTCACGCGTTGTCCGTGCTCAATATCCTGCACAACGCGCTGACGCTGTACAAGCGAGTCATCGGCAGCAAGCAACAGTGTTCACCAAGCCAGAGGTGAGCAGGTGAGATATTATACTAACCTAACGCAGCCTCGCCGCATGGCTTTCATTGCTCGCTTGCTCACATCGCCGTATTCAGTCAAAACATTCAGTTGCCTAGAAAAGGCAAAGATGGTGCCCCTAGTCTGTAGTAGCTTTGAATAATGTTGATAGTTGATACATTTAAATTGTCATTCAATTGGTTTACATGTTTATACGTTCGTTGTGGTTGTGATGATCCTGGTGTAGAAGTAGGCCTACATATTATTAAAGTTCATGTTTGTAGCAGATACGTGTACACTTTGTTTATCTCTTGTTTTTTTTTTTATATTAAATTTTTCTTAACAGTTAGCATAGGCTACCTGAAATTTAGGCCTACTAGAGGCATTTTGTTGTTAATGGTGGATAAGGAGACCTTGGCCTCACCGTTAAACACGTCTGCCTCTAATGGGCATTTTGTTGAAGTCTTCGGAAGGATAGGATATTAAACAAAGAGAGAGGTTTAGAGGAGGGACGGACATCAGACGGTAGCTTGACTAGCTCCTTGATCCTTGACAATGGTCTACTGTACCATCTAAGGCCGGGGACACACTATCTGGCGAAACTCACGGAATACGGACTCCGTGTTTTCTGCCAGAATCGGACGAGGTAAAAATACATTGTAGTGCATGGGTGAGGACACATGTCTCCGGTTCCGGCGTCCAGCTCCAGCAAAACGCACGGTCGTATTCTCTCACGGACGACCTCTTCTGTGTTTTCTGCCGGAAAGCAGGTAACGGGGCATTGTACAAATGAATGAGGACACACGATCCGGCGAAATGCACGGAAGACAGTGTCGGAGACATTAATTTTTAGTTTATTTTTACTATATTCAACTTAAATATTTTAGGTTTGTGGTTTAAAAGTTTGAGATTAAGAAATATTTCATCAACGAAACTGAAAATTTCCATGAGTTCCACCTTGTATATCTTGTAAAAAAACAATCTGATTTCGTACAAACATCTGGTTGTTGATAATTTATGGTCGGCCACGTGAAAAGAGAGTTATGAGTGTTGCATTTTGAAAATAAAGGGTTTTTGAAGCAAAAAGCAAAAAATTAAATTGTCATTCAATTGGTTTACATGTTTATACGTTCGTTGTGGTTGTGATGATCCTGGTGTAGAAGTAGGCCTACATATTATTAAAGTTCATGTTTGTAGCAGATACGTGTACACTTTGTTTATCTCTTGTTTTTTTTTTATATTAAATTTTTCTTAACAGTTAGCATACCTGAAATTTAGGCCTACTAGAGGCATTTTGTTGTTAATGGTGGATAAGGAGACCTTGGCCTCACCGTTAAACACGTCTGCCTCTAATGGGCATTTTGTTGAAGTCTTCGGAAGGATAGGATATTAAACAAAGAGAGAGGTTTAGAGGAGGGACGGACATCAGACGGTAGCTTGACTAGCTCCTTGATCCTTGACAATGGTCTACTGTACCATCTAAGGCCGGGGACACACTATCTGGCGAAACTCACGGAATACGGACTCCGTGTTTTCTGCCAGAATCGGACGAGGTAAAAATACATTGTAGTGCATGGGTGAGGACACATGTATCCGGTTCCGGCGTCCAGCTCCAGCAAAACGCACGGTCGTATTCTCTCACGGACGACCTCTTCTGTGTTTTCTGCCGGAAAGCAGGTAACGGGGCATTGTACAAATGAATGAGGACACACGATCCGGCGAAATGCACGGAAGACAGTGTCGGAGACATTAATTTTTAGTTTATTTTTACTATATTCAACTTAAATATTTTAGGTTTGTGGTTTAAAAGTTTGAAATTAAGAAATATTTCATCAACGAAACTGAAAATTTCCATGAGTTCCACCTTGTATATCTTGTAAAAAAACAATCTGATTTCGTACAAACATCTGGTTGTTGATAATTTAATTAAGATGTGGTCGGCCACGTGAAAAGAGAGTTATGAGTGTTGCATTTTGAAAATAAAGGGTTTTTGAAGAGTCCATCACAAAAATAAAATGCTAATTTGTGTACTAAATAGGGATGTGTCGAATCCGAATCTCGAATCTCGAATCCACCGAATCCTAAGAAAAGATTCGGATTCGAGATTCGATGAACGAGATTCGAGAATCGAATCTCGGGTCCGCCGACCGATTACGCCATCACGGCGTGGCGCCGAGCTGCCGACGCACTGTGTCTGAGTAATAATTAGGGATGGAAGGGACCCGAAATTTCGGGGAAAATTTCGGGAGAAAATTTGTCCCGATCATCGGGCGGGATTTTCTTTTTACTCGGGAATTTATCGGGTCGGGAACTGCCGAACGGCCCGGCGGCCGCGATCGTGGCTGGCGTTCTCGGCCGGCGATCTCGGTCGGCGATCGCGGGGTCGCGGCCGGCGGTCTCGCTAATGAGGAACGGCACAAATACACGTGGCCACATTCCACGGACGCTCGAGACGATCTATTGTTCAGCTTATCTATTGTCCGACCTCCGGCAGTAATTTATTCAAGAGGGGTGTTTTTTGCTCCTAGTACCAAATGCTATTTTCTGAACCAATTGTCATAGAAAACTAAGGGATGGCTCGTTTGATTCGTCTAATTCTTACAAATTTAACAAAATTTCAACCAAAGTTGTGTGACTTTCCAATCAAAGGGAAAATGGCAAAGTATTGTTAAATAAATCAATCTTTAATTGAATTACTGTTTTATAATGTTAAAAGCATCTTATTATAGTTTAATATAATTTTTAAATGAAAAACTTCAAATCAAATTAAATATATCTTTTAAACTTAAACATTAAAAATATATTTATTAGATTTTGAGGTTCATAACTTTAAACTTTCATTGTTTTTTATTGATTTTTTCATCATACACTCCTTTAATACATACATCATACTTAAAAAGATATTACTCCCTTGTACTTTGGCTTTTAAATATTATTTCTTAATAATGACTCTTATTTGTTAACTCTAAGAATAAGCTTGACATTGACATTATAGAGAGAGAATAAATCTGTAAATTTAATCCTTGTTTCGAGACTCAAGATTCGAGATTCGAGATTTGATTTTTTAGGATTCGGATTCGGATTCGAGATTTGAAATTCCTGGATTTGACCATCACTAGTACTAAATATCTATTGCTTGGGTGGCACTAATAATTGTTTTATATTGTTTTTTTGGGTGGCACAAAGGGGCTTGTTAAAAACATAATCTCAGAAGTCAAAGATTTTTTTATATTATAATGTATTTTCATCGTGTTTATTGAAATATCTATCAAACACATATTCAAATACTAAATCTAAACCTTTGCAAAAAATACCTATGTGTTTGTGTAAAACCCCGTATTCATAATGTTATGATTGTGTTTACAGTTTAGAAGCAGAAACGTGTATATTTCATGTTTTATAGGTACATCTGTTATTGTAAAACTTTTTTCAACTTATGACGTAGTGTATTTTAACCTTAAATCATAAACCAACAGTTGGGATATACAGTTTTTCTACACAGAAAGTGGTTAAAAATATTAACTTTGTCTAATACTATAACCTTACCTCAAGGTGACTGCCAACATCTCCTGGGGTAAAATACAATTCCTCATTTTGGTGTCTTCTTTCTGGAGGATGTCCTTTATTTTAGATAAAATTAAATCAAATGTCGAGGTGGACATGCGAAAATAATTAAAAAATTTTGCATCATCTTCCCAAAGTTTTAAAAACAATGAATAAAACACACCATGTAGTCTCCTGTGCTGGACAATGGGATGAATCCATACACTTCTGTTACGTTTTCTTTTCCTTCTGTGCCTTATAGACAAAGCACAGCTATTTTGCGTCTTAACACCATGGTTGCTGTGACTCAACTAGATGGTTCCAGACGGCCTCGTCAGAGTGCAACTGCGCAATTTCCTTGTCCAGCGTTTCGCGGGATCATGTGTTCTGCTATTCAAAATCTTGTACGTTCAAGCAGAAAACACGGAGTCCTTGTTCCGTGCGTTTTGCCGGATACTGTGTCCCCGGCCTAAATGGCCAACCAACTGACTCTCCACTCATGATCCAGCTAGGGGTTTCCATGCACCGCATTCACCCCCCGCTATCTTGAATCTTGAATGAATGGATTATGAAGGAAGTAAAATTTTCATAGTGAACACGAACAACCAAAAGACTTACAGTGATATGACAACTTCGTTTGCTGTACCCAATGTCAACTTTGCAACTAGTATAAACCAGTTTTAAAAGATACTACTATAAGGCATAAACTATCTCCTTATGTACTCCTGTTACTAATAGAGGCATAAAAGAATCACTATTCGGTTATTATATCAAATTTGGTACAGAGTGCTGCTTACTAGTATATATGTTATGAAGAACTCTTTAGTAAGACCAGATATGTATTAACATTGTGGGGATTCTAATTTGCGGTTACAGCAGAGTCTTGATCATCCTGATTTGCCAAATGTGGACTTTGAGAAATCGACACTTACTATCTATAATTTAAATTTAATGAACAAAATTTGCACCATCAATTCTTGTGTGATTTATATTCACTACACAAATGTAAAAGAGTTTGCTAGTCAAATGATTCTGCAATACTTATGCAGCTGATATGTTTAACTTTTGCCAGAACAAGGAGAGGTTTTTAGATGAGTGTGTTAGCTCATAAACGGATGGTATATCATAATATTGTAGTTGGTCTCTGAAAAAGCAAAAATTAACTTAACAGCTAACTCTGCTTTATCTGGATTTTCCTTAGTCCGGACCGGCCGTCTGCCACAATAGTCTAGATTATTACAAGACTTTTGTTGTACTCATTGTGGTCTTTTATAGCAATTAGAAGTACTTTAGTATGGTATTGTAGACCTGGTTCCGAATTAAAAGTCAAACATATTAAACTTAAATATTATTTATTGGTACAGTACCTAAGTTTCTTACATGTAGTCCTAACCATTAAGGTAAGTTTTAGTGATCACTCAAAATTATACTGAGTAAATGAATGTTCAAAGCTAGTTGACTAGCCATACACATTTAAATTCATAAACTCATAGGTATGTAATGGCAGGCAGAAAGCAAAGTTATTTTGTAGTTAGGCCCATAAGTTTGCCCTAATTGCTTTATTGTTGGCACAAATCTAGCCTAAAAAATTTATTCAGGTGTCTTAATCATTTGAAGTTTAGTAACTGATCCATTCTTTCTTATTGTTGGAAGTGTACTAATTTATTATTATTCAATGTAAAGTTTAAAAGGCTTACTACTAACTGTAATAATTAGGCTAAATGGATTTTCCATAAACATTTCAGTATCCTTGAATCAAAGAACTGACTTACGAAGTTGTAATTATTATACAGTGGGCTTATTACTTTGTTGGAAAATGTGCTCTTCTTTTCTTAACCAATCATTACCAACCAGCAACCATTACTTTCATTAATAACCATTACCTAACACCTGAAATAAAACTACCAACTTTTAGCTTATTGCATCCTAACCAAAGCTTTGCATGAAAGTTTAAAATTTTTGCCTTTAAAATCGTTTTTACTGATCCAGAATAAAGTGGACCCATTTGAGATGATGTTCAGTAATAAAGGTACAATGTATCCGTCTGCCATTATGGCTGAATTTTTAAACCAAGGTGTTGGGTAGGTGGCGCCACTGCAGTTACCACTGTCTCCAAATCCTGGCGGCGAGAGCTCTGCTGTTTATGACGGAGAGTTCGTCTGTGCAAACGCAGCTATCTCAGGAGCCACAGCTGAGGATACTGGCGGCCGCATTGGACTCTACACACGATCCGGTAAGTTATTTATGTGTTATTTTTACGTTCTTTGAATGAACTAAAGGTTAGAGTAGCGCAATAAAAATACCATAAAACCCCACAAACTCCTCATAACTCCTGAGTTATTACTCCCGATAACTCAACACCTCCCCATAGGTGCTGCCAGTGTCCACATGGCACTGCTGGACAATGGCCTCCCCGATTTGCTAAGTCAGCTGTTGTTGTTCATGTTGTTGCTGACGATATGTTGATATTGCAGCAACTGCTGGTGCTGGTGCTGCAGATTGTGGCCACTCTGGCGATGGAGCCTCAGCACCACAAGGCATTGCTGGACAACGGCCTGCCTGATGTGCTAAGTCAGCTGTTGTTGCCATCGGACGAGTGGTACTACACCAACCACAGCACCAAGTACGCTCGCTATGTCAAGCACCACGTCGCCCGCATCCTCGTCTACCTTGGCTTCCAACACCGGGTCAACCTCCGATTCTGCGTCTACGATATCTTGCAGGGTAAGAATCGTGTGTGGGAATCAGGTTATTTTACCTATGTGAATAGAATTAGAAATTATACCAATTACATTCAAATATTACCTTCATTTGAAGGGAACAGAGCTGTAAAAAATTATACATGTTAATAAACACAGTAAAATTGGTATTAAAAAAAAAAAAAAATAGTATCATTACACATAGAGGGTTTGGAATTGTTATGTAAGATGTTTTCATTGTACAGACGTGTTGCCCATAGCAAGCCTCAATTCTGACTAAACCTTCCCAAGTTTTTTGGCATCGTATCTCTATATAGGTCTTCTTTTGTGGTGACTTAATTCCTCACAATCACCTTTACCCAGTTTATCACAATCTTTTATTTACATTTTAAAAACAATATAAGTTGTCCTTAATGGTAAAGGTCTCCTCCATTATCATTAAGCTTCTTGTAATAAAGATGTGCATAAGCAGAGCTGTAGAGAGTAATATCAGCAAGAACCATGGGAAAGTCTGGTCAAAACATAATGTTATAATTTATGTCTGCCTGTGACGCACATATACCCTAAGGCAGAACACTTTTTATTTTTATCTATACCCACAATATAAGTAAAATCTTTTTTCAAGCTAAGACTTTACAAATAATGGTTTTATTATCATATATTAAGTTCCATACCCGATCTTTCTGATGGGGCTGATCCTCCTGCTCTGTAAAAGCTTTTTGCAACGGCCAAGCTTTCTATGCAGCAGCCAATTTATCTAATGCGGCAGATTTTCCTGCTGCAGCCAGTCTTTTTGCATGATACATACATGATACATATCCAACATACATACATGTATGTATGTATCATGCAAAAAGACTGGCTGCAGCAGGAAAATCTGCTGCAGCCAGAACAGTTCAAAACAGTGTTGCTGCAGTCAAAACATGGCTGATCTTTAAGGAGGTGACGACAATCTTTCTGCTGAGGACGATCCTCCTGCCACAGAAAATTTTTCTGATGGGACCAAGCTTTCTGTGGCGTTATTTGTCTTTCTGCGACTATGTCCCACTGTCGCCTTATTCTACTTTGGGGCACATACATTCATAATCTGTTTAAGGAACTTAACTGAAATGTCATCTTTTTAGCGAATTTCCCTATAGGGAATACGCTATTACGGTAGTAGCCATGGTAAGACCTAAGCCCGGGACCACTTTACTTTTTCATTTTGAGGTCCCCAGAAGCCAAAAACACCGTTCGTTCATTTTCATATATATGTATATATATATATATATAAGTAGATAGTATCATGTTACTTCTAGGACACTTTTGGAGACAATCAAAAATCAAACAAATTTCACAGTTTTTTAATACAATTATGCAATATTTTTGCCATTTTTTGGCCAATTTTCAGCTTTTGTCAAATTGTCTTAAAAAATATGCAATTTTAATGAAATTTTTAACAAATATGCCTAAATTTTCTACAAAATAAAATTTTTTTAAAAACAAGTAAAATTATCATATTTTATAAGTATTTTTTAAATAAAATTAATAGTCGACTTTTCATAAGGAAATTTAAAATTTTAGTAGTATTTTTTCAATAAAATTTGAATTGTTTTTAAAATAAGTAAAATTAAGGTTTAGTATCAATAATATTGTAATAATTATTCAAATTTAACTAAAGCAGTTTCTTTATCATCAAAAGTCTTAATATCATTGACAATTAAATGTAAATCTTTTTGATTTAATTCTTTAATCGATTTATCATCAATTACATTAGTAAATCTTTTTGGTAAATGTACTTTACATTTTTCTAATTCAACAATAATTGTATATCCATATTTATCTTTAATTCTTTCAAATTTTTCAATTTTATATTTTTCATTTAAATTTAAACTTTTTAATGGTTTATATTCTTTAAATCTTAATTCTCCAATATTATTAATTTCTTCTAACAGATCCATTTATATAGGAAAAAATATCACAAACTTATTTGTGATAGATATGTTAAAAAGTCATTATCATAATTAGGTTTTATACAAAAATCCATATTTAAGTATTTAAAAATCATAGGTAATAATTTTTTGTATGATATATTACTTTTCTTAAAACATAAATATTTATTAAAAAATAGTGTAATTTTTTCTTTATCTTCATTATTCAATTCAAAATCAATATTGTATATTTTGTTTAAAAATTGATAGTAAAATATCCAATTTGTACAATTCCTTTGTTTTAAAAATAATTTTATATTCTTAGGTGTTATTTCAAAATGATTGGAAATACATAAAATATATAATTCATTAATTAATTGTTGTGTTTTATATGGTTGAAAATGGTTAAATTCTCTTAAAATATGTTTAAGATGTTTATTCTTATTACTTTTTCTCTTAATCTTTTTTTCATAAATAATTCTTTTACATATATTACATCCTACACAATTTCCAATAATAGTAAAATTAGTTTGATTATGACATCTATAACACATATCCATTTATTTTAAAAAAATTATACATAAATGAATTAACCAATTCATTGTCACAAATGTAAGAAAAAAACTAAAAATATTAATCCACAAATCGTTGAAATGAAAAATGGATTATATAGAATTGCTACTAAATGTTCAATTTGTAAAACAAATAAAAGTAAAATTTTGAAAAAAGAAGTTAAACCTATAATTAAAAAAGAATTAACTAAAAATGAACAAATAATTGAAGCAAATGAAATTCATGCTCCAATTAGAAAGAAATTTCTAAAAAGAAAAATAATTACATTAGGTATTGATGATTTATGGGCAGCAGATTTAATTATAATGAAAAATTATGAAAAAGAAAATGATGGTTATAAATATATGTTAAATGTGATAGATACTTTCTCAAAATATGTTTGGTCAAAACCATTAAAGAAAAAAGATGGAAAGACAGTTTCTAGAGCATTTGAAGAAATAATTAAGGATGCAATTAAAATTAATCATAAATCACCTAATCTTTTACATACAGATAAAGGATTAGAATTTATCAATAAAGAATTTAAAGAAATATTAAATAAATATAATATTAAATTGTATCATACAGAAAATGAAGAAAAATCAAGTATAATAGAAAGGTATAATAGAACACAAAATGAAAAAATGAAAATACAGTTTGAAATTAATAAAAATTATAGATGGATAAATATTTTACCAAAAATTGTTAAAGAATATAATAACTCATATCATTCAACAATTAAAATTAAACCAATTGAAGTAAATAAAAATAATGAAAAGGATTTATTAGATACTGTTTTTAAATATAAACCACCAAAAATAATAACCAAATCAAAATTTAAAATAAATGATAGAGTTAGAATTGGAAATAAAAAATCAACATTTTCTAATAAATATAAAAATAATTGGTCTAGAGAAATATTTATAATTTCTAAAATTAATAATACAAATCCAGTTACTTATAGTATAAAAGATCAAAATAATGAAGATATTATTGGAAATTTTTATGAATATGAATTGAAAAAAAACAATTTGTAAATTTTATTTTATATAAATGGAAAAGATATGTTTAAGGTGTAAATTATATAAAGATATATCTAAATTTTATAAAGACAAAAATACTAAAGATGGGTTATATTATTATTGTAAAGAATGTAAGGATGTGTATTATAAAAAATTATATGATAGTATTAAAGTTATTGAATTAAATGAAAAACAATGTCATAAATGTAAAGAAATTAAAGATATTTCAAATTTTAATAATTATCATTATAGTAAAGATAGAAAAAATACAATTTGTATACAATGTATTAGAGAAATGTTTTTAAAACCACAATTTTGTGAATGTGGAAGAAATATTAAATGGACTAATAATTATTTAAGACATTTAGAAACTAAAATTCATGACAAAAATATAACAAAACTAGAAAATTTAAAAATATGATAAAAAAATGAAGACAAAATTTTACTTGTTTTTAAAAAATTCAAATTTTATTTAAAAAATATGATTTAAACTATAAATTACCTAGTAAAAAGTGGAAATACTTCTTATATTTTTAAGAGTTTTATTTCTAAGTAAAAATTATTTTTAATAAATAAAGAATTTCACCCCTAATAAATGGAACGAACAAATAAAAATATTAATTGTCCTTATTGTAATAAAAATATATTATATAAAAATTATGATAGACATTATAATTCAACTAAACATTTACTAAATAAACAAAAATATGATAATAAAATATTTGAATTAAAACATTGGTGTAAAAATAATAATATATATAATTATAAAAATAAAACTTTAGATGAATTAACAAATATTAAAGAAACATTTGATCTTACAAATTATTCATTATTTAATATAGTAAAATTAAATGAAATTGCAAAAAAATTATCTGTCAGAAATTATGAAAAATTATCTAGAGATGAACTAATTAAAAGATTAAACAAAATTAAAGAAAATCCAAATAATTTAGAATATAGATCATTTAAATATATTCAAAATTTAGCAATTAAAAATAGTATTAAAATTGTTAATAAAACTAGAAAAGAATTGATTGGATTATTAAATGATTATTTTAAAAATAGACCAATTCCAAAAGAAAATATAATAAATATTCAAGAAGCTTCATCATTAAAAGGATATTTTCAAGATTATATTTTAACAAATTCAAATGATGATTTAGATATTAATGATTATTTAGAAACTCAAAGAAATGAAATAAAAAAATTGATAGAAAAACAAAAATTTAAAAATATTAAAGGACAGATGGCTTTAGAATGTGAATATGAAAGAAAATTAATAAATGGTGAAATTCAAAATAGTAATATGTATTTTTGCATAAAAAGTTCAGATATTTTAAATATAGATGATTTTATTGATGATCAATTTAAGAAATTAATAGTTAGAGAACAACTAAATCAACCATCAAAAGGCTCTGGTTGGTCATTAAAAAGATGTGTTGAACTAAATCTAAAATTATCTAAAAATAATTCATTAAATGCTGGATCATATATAGAATTACCAAATGAAATTAAGAATAAAAAATGTTGTGTAAATTTTAAAAATAAAGATGAATATTGTTTTATTTATGCAATTAGATGTGCTATTGATAAACCAAACGAACATGCTGAAAGAGTTAAACAATATCAAAAATATATAAATGATGATATTTTTAAAGGTTTTGATTATCCAATATCATTGAAAGATATTAAATTATTTGAAAAAAGATCATTTGATTCTAAATATAACTATCCATCAATGTCAATAAATATTTATAGAATTGATGAAGATGAAAAAATAGTGCCATTACAAATATCTGAACATTATAATTCAAAACTAGAAATTGATTTATTATATTATAAAATTGGTAATAATTCTCATTATATATTGATTACTGATTTAAGTAAGTTAGTATCTAAGCAATTAACACAAAAAAATAAAAATAAAAAATATATTTGTAGAAGATGTTTGACTCATTTCTACAAAAATAAAGACTTGAATAATCATTTAGAGATATGTAAATCATTAGAACCTTGTAGACCTATAATGCCATTTAAAGGTCAAACTGTAAGTTTTAAAAATTATTATAAAAAGTTTGAACATCCATATGTAATTTATATGGATTTTGAAAGTATATTAGAAAAGATTGATAATTGTAAAAATAATCCAAATTGCTCATATACAAATAAAATTAAAAAACATAAACCATATGGATTTACAATCTATTTAGTATCTAGAGTAACTAATAAAATGTATAAACCTATTTGTTATAGAGCAAAAAATGAAGAGGAATTAATAAATGTACCAAATAAATTATTTGAATATTTAGATGAAATTTCAAAATATATAGCTAAAAAATATAATTCAAAAAATAAAAAGCCTATGAATTTAACTAATGAAGAAGAAATTAATTATCAGAAAACAAATATTTGTCATATTTGTGAAAATAGTGGTTTTGATAATGATAAAAGAATAAAAGTAAGAGATCATTGTCATTTAACAGGAAAATTTAGAGGTGCTGCACATTTAAATTGTAATTTAAATCTAAAATTTCCTCAAAATATTCCTATATTCTGTCATAATAGTTCAAATTATGATACACATTTGTTTATAAAAGAATTAGCTAAAAAATATGGTAAAATTGATTTGTTAGCCAATACAGATGAAAAATATATAAACTATTCAGTAAATTCTGGTTATGGTTATGAATTTGAAGGTGATAAACCTAGAAAATTTATAAAATTCTCATTTGTAGATACATTTAGATTTATGGGTACATCAATTGAAAAATTAGCTAAAAATCTTAAAGAATTTAAGCATATAAATAAATTTATAAAAGAAAATGATATAATTGAATATGATAATGAAACTTTAAAAATATTAACTTCTAAAGGTCTATTTCCATATGAATTTATTGATAATGTTGAAAAATTAAACTATGATAAAATATTAGAAAAAGATCAATTTTATAGTTGTTTAACTAATGAAAATATAAGTGATGATGATTATAAACATTATATAAAAGTTTGGAATAAATTAAAAGTAAAAACATTAGGTAATTATTCAGATTTATATAATATTCAGGATGTATTATTATTAGCTGATATATTTGAAAATTTTAGATCTGTTTGTTTGAAAAATTATCAATTAGATCCAGCACATTATCTAACATCACCATCATTAGCTTGGGATTCTATGTTAAAATTAACAAAAATTGAACTAGAATTAATAAGTGATTATAATATGTATTTAATGATTGAAAAAGGTATTAGAGGTGGTATTTCACAATGTATAACTAGATATTGTAAAGCAAACAATAAATATACAAAAAATTATGATAAAACAAAACCTGAAAATTATATGTTATATATAGATGCAAATAATCTATATGGATGGGCTTTAAGTCAAAAATTACCTTATAAAGATATAACATGGATGAATCCTAATACATATACATTAAATGAATGGGAAGAAACAATATTAGAATTAGATGAAAATGCTGAATATGGATATGTATTAGATGTTGATTTAGAATATCCTATTGAATTACATGATGACCATAAAGATTTACCATTAGCACCTGAACATTATAATAATAAGCTTTGCACAACATTATTTGATAAAAAAGATTATGTGATTCATTCAAGAAACTTAAAATATTATCTACAAAAAGGATTAAAATTAAAGAAAGTTAATAGAGTTATAGCATTTGATCAAGATGATTATATGAAAAAATATATTGAATTAAATACCAAATTAAGATCCAAATCAACATCAGATTTTGAAAAGACTTTTTTAAATTGATGAATAATAGTGTTTTTGGAAAAACTATGGAAAATGTTAGAAATAGATGTGATATTAAATTAGGTGATGAAAAAGTTTTCATTAAAACAAGCAAAAAAACCTAATTTTAAAACATTTAGTATATTTGATAAAGACTGTATTGCTTCACATATGATAAAAGAAAAGGTTAAGTTTGATAAACCAATCTATATAGGATTTTCAGTACTTGATTTATCAAAATTACATATGTATCAATTTTATTATGAAAAATTAAAGAAGTTTGATCCAAATATAAGGTTATTATATATGGATACAGACAGTTATTTTATAGAATTTAAAAAGGATCCATATAAAATTATTAAAGAAAATATTAATGAATTTGATACAAGTGATTATAAGAAAGAACATGAATGCTATAGTGAAAAGAATAAAAAAATAATTGGTAAATTTAAAGATGAGTTAAATGGTGAAATATTAGAAGAATATTGTGGTTTAAGATCAAAATTATATAGTTATGAATTTAATAATAAAAATCCTGTAAAATGTAAAGGTATTAAGAAAAGTGTTGTTGATAAAACATTACATATGGATGATTTTAAGAAATGTTTATTTGATGATCAAGAACAATATAGAGAAATGACTTGTATTAGAAGTTTTAAACATGAACTATATACAATTACAATAAATAAATTAGCTTTAAGTAATAGAGATGACAAAAGATTTATTTGTGAAAATAAAATTGATACATTACCTTGGGGGTATAAAAATAATTATAAATAAATGGAAATTTTAATTGTTCCAAAAGAATTAATAAATAATGATTTTGATATAAAATTATATTTATTTAAAACTAAAATATCAAATAAATTTTTAATATATCTTTTTAAATATAAAAATTATTTTGTATATCATTATAAGTTTAATTTTATAATAGAACCATTTATAAATATAATAAAAAATTATGTTAAAGAAAGTTTTAAAGAAAATGATCAAAATTATATTAATAATTTATAACCATATGATATTGAATTTATACTATAATTTTATGTATATTTTTAAATATTTTCTTTAATAAATTTAAATATATTCAATAATTTATTGAATATCTAACATAAAAATATCTATAAATTTTACTTTATTATCATTATAAGTAAGACCCGTCTTTAAGACGGGTCTCAAATTTGTATATAATTTATTATATTTATGAATATTTTTGAATGTTTAAGAAGGGTAACATTTTGTTACCCTTAAGTTTTTATTGTATAATAAGGTTACCTCCTTTAAAAAATTTTAAAATAAATATTCTAATTTATATGGGACCCATTTTGGGTCCTACCTAATTTTAATAAGTTTGTATGTTTTTCATTATATGATAGGGGGGACAAATTGTCCCCTCTAAAAATATCTATAAATTTTAATCTATCCTTATTGTTTTCTACTTTTTTTATTTTAAAATTAATAAATATAAACCAGATTCATTAATAAACATTGTTTTATTATCTATTTTATTGACGCCCTGTTTTAGGGCATCTGAAAAACATGTTTGTACATCAATTTCTAGGGTGTCATAATTTGTGACACCTATAATTTTTATGTAAATTAATTTATCATTATTATGTAAATGTAACTGTTGGTTACACTTGATATATTTTAAGTTTTATATATTTTTCTTTTACATTATCAATTAAAACTTTTCTAGAATTTTTATATTTTAAAATATAACAAATATCTTTTCTTTTAAACCAAGGTTTATTTTGTTTATTAAATACAATTAATTTATTATTAAATATAAAATTATTGTTAATTAAATAAATTATTGTTTTTATTATTTATGTAGATAAATTTTATATTACAAATTTTGTTTTAATCTTAAATATACAATACTTTTAATATTTTCATTATTTATTTGATTTCCATCACTATCTTGAATAGATATTACAATA
This sequence comes from Neoaliturus tenellus, assembly GCA_030545055.2. Taxonomy (NCBI): domain Eukaryota; kingdom Metazoa; phylum Arthropoda; class Insecta; order Hemiptera; family Cicadellidae; genus Neoaliturus; species Neoaliturus tenellus. Next base: position 166,459,081 of record CM061534.1, on the reverse strand, counting down.
TTTTGAATTTTATTTATATTTTTTAAAGGAATATAATCAATTTCATTTGGTTTTTCACTAATTTTTGATCCATATTCAACATTTGGATAAAATGAATATAGAATTTCTGATTCTTTATGTAAATGTGAATGATCTTTATGATTTTCAAAACTAGGATCAACTAAATTACAATGTATTTCAATAACATCAAAAGGTCTAGTTTTTGGTAGTTTTATTCCTTTTGTTAATACATTTGGTTCAATCATTTTATCGTCTAATCCTAATAAATCAATTATAATTGTTGTTACTATAATTTTAACAGGAGATTTTATTATAATATATGGTCCATCATTTTTCAGTATAAAATCATTTTCATCAAATTTATTAATTTTCTTTTTAAATTCTTTTAAACTATTAATAAAAATATTTTTTATTTCTTCAATTGTATAATTTCCTTTATTTATATCAAAATATTGATCTATAATTTTATCATCTTCATCTTTAATAGAATATCCATAACAGTTTTTATAATCATTTGGTATATTTGATATAAAATTATCTGAATAAAATCCACTTAAACCAATACTATATTTTCCATCTAAATGTATTGGATGTTCTAATCTTAATTCTAGTTTGGATGAATGACCAATTATTTTAAATAATTTCATCTTATTTAAATGGAGAAATTTTTAGAAAACAAAGATAATATAAAATTAGAATCATATGATAAAAATAATAAAAATGATCAACCTATTAGATTATTAATTATAGGAACAAGTGGATCTGGTAAAACTACATTATTATTAAATTTTATTTACAAAAGATTAATTCCATATTCAAATTTATATATTTTTAGTAAATCATTAGAACAACCATCTTATAAATTATTACAAAAAAGATTTAAAAATATAGAATCAAATATTAATAAACAAATTTCTTATTTTTCATGTGATGATATGATTCCACTAAATAAATGTAAACCAAATTCATTAGTAGTTTTTGATGATTGTATTTTAGAAAAACAAGATAAAATTAAAGAATATTTTATAATGGGTAGACATAAAAATATATCATGTATTTATTTATCACAATGTTATTCAAAAGTTGATATGCAATTAATTAGAAATAATTTAAATATGTTATGCATCTTTAAACAAAATGAACATTATATGAAAAAATATATAATAATTTTGTTGGATCAGATATGAAATTTGATAAATTTAAAACTATTTGTAATGATTGTTGGAAAGAAGACTATGGATTTTTAACTATTAATTTATTGAAAAAATCAAATGATGGAAAATATATGAAAAATTTTTCTGATATTAAATAATGATAATGGCTTGTTGTATGTTTGATTCAATAATTGATAGAATATTTATTTTATTAGTATTATTTATTTCATTAGTATTTATATATTTAATGAAAATTACAGAAATAAAGTAAAATAAATTGTGTTTAACATAATTAGTGTTTATGTTAACATGATTTGTGTTTGTGTTAACATGATTTGTGTTTTGTGTTAACATGATTTGTTTTTATGTTAACATAATTTGTGTTTGTGTTAACATAATTTGTGTTTTGTGTTAATATGATTTGTGTTTATGTTAACATGATTTGTGTTTATGTTAACATGATTTGTTTTGAACCTAAATTTTTCTTTGTAATAAATGGATAAAATATCTGTTAATGAAGCTAAAAAATTAGATGATATTGAGAAAAAATTAATAAAAGAATTTAAAAATCAAATTAAAATTGAAGATAATTATGAAAAAATTAAACAAAAAGCATATGAACCTATAACATCAGCAATTGGTAAAGTTGAAAATAAAATTGGTGAAGTCTTAAATGAAAATAAAAACCTTATGGAATTGGTACCTATTGTTAATAATTTTGCCAATATATCAATACCAGAAACTGAAGAACTAAATTTACCTTCAAGTACTCCATTTAGACCAATCAGACAACCAATAATTCAAGAAGAATCGACATTTATTGACCCAAATTTAATTTCACCTCAAACATTAGATAAAATTATTGGTCCATTAGCACAAAAATATTTACCAAGAACAAAAGATGATAAATTTGGTTTATATTGGAATAAACATAAAAAATCATTTATGATTGGTGATAAAATAACTGTAATTGATAATGATGATTTAATAATTGATGATAAAAAATATAATGGAACACATGGATTATGGAGATTGTTAACTTATGAAAAGAAACCAGATAATAATTTATATACACAAGATGATTTAAATAATTATTCAAAAATTTTATGGGAAACTAATTCAATTTATAAAAATAATGATCCAAATAGTAAGAAACCAAAATCTAGTAAAGGTGATAAATATATTAATTTAATTAAACATATTTGGGAATTAAAAGGTGAAATTGAAGGTTCAGGAATCAGACAATATACAGAAAATAAAATTGAATATAGATTTATAGATGATTTAAATAAATTAGATAATATTATTAATTATATATATGCACAAGAAAAAGCTGGCAATAATAATTTTTTAAATGAAAAGAAAGCAATTAAAGACTTTATATCAAATAAATTAGATGAATTAATTGAAAAACCTGAAGGAATTAAGTATTTAAAAAGAATTTTGGCAAATATTTCATCACCATTATTAAAAGATGGATCAGGTATTTTAAATAATGTTATAAATAATTTACCTTTTGAATTACATGTACCTGGTTATCAATATCTAGGGCCTGGAACTAAATTAAATAAAAGAGTAAAAAGAGGTGATCCTGGAATAAATGATTTAGATAAAGCTGCTAAAGAACATGATTTATTTTATAGAGATCATAAAGATACAAAATCTAGAAATGAAATAGCTGATAAAATTTTACAAGATAAAGCATGGGATATAGTAACATCAAATGATCATAGAATTGGTGAAAGATTAATTGCATTACCAACATCAGGTGCTATGTGGATGAAAAGAAAATTTGGTATGGGTTTAGAAGTAGGATTAAAATTTTAATAAAATTAATTATATTAATCTATATTATAAAAAACTATAAATTTTTTTCTTAATAAATGGAAAAAACAAATATAAACTTGACAGATAATCAAAAATCAAAAATAAAATTAGCATTTAAAAATAAAAAATCAGTTATAATTCAATTTAATATTGATCAATTTAATGAAAATGGAAAAGATATTATATTATTATCTAAAAGACAAATTAATAAACTAAATAAACATAAAAAATTAAATAAAGGATTAAGATTTGAATTTTCATATAATCAATTAAAAGAAATAAAAAATGGTGGATTACTAAAAGAAATTTTAGATTTTGCTGATAATATACCTTTAGTTAAAAATTATACACCAAATGTTAGAAAGGGAGCAAAAGTAGTAAAAGAATCTATAATTCCTAAATTTAGAAATTTTGTTGATTGGTTAGATCATGAATTAAAAAATGTAGAAGGATCTGGTTTAGATAAAAAAACATTAAAATATATGAAACAAAATTATAAAAAATTTTGAACCACTAACATTAGGTGAATTAGAAAAATTGTGTAAAAATATAAAATATTTTAGAGGTGTATTTATGAGAGATATATTACCTAATAAAGTTAATAAATTTGAATGTGGAATTATAAATTTAGATTCATTTGATGGAAATGGAACTCATTGGGTTTGTTATTATAAAAAAGATAAAATTAAATATTATTTTGATTCATATGGAAATATAGTTAATAAACCACCAATAGAATTAGTTAAATATTTAGGAAAAGATAATATATTTTATAATGATAATCAAATTCAAAATTATAATGATCCACCAATTTGTGGTCATTTATGTATTTTTATATTAAATGAATTAAATAATAATAAAAAATTTGATAATATAATAAATAAATTAATCCTTAATAAATATGGATTCACAAAATATATTTGATCTGTTTGGAAGACAGAAAAAACATCCAATTAATATTAAAGAAGATTATATAAATTCTAAATTAAATATATTTTTTAATAATTTTAGTAAAAGTTTTAAAAGTCATGTAAAAAAGACTGAAAATCTAGTAAATGCTATTGGTTTATCAAAAAATTATATAAGTATTAATGGTAAAAGAATTGTTAATGTTAAACCAAGTATAAATAAATATGATGTTGTAATAAAATCAGAATTAGATGAAGTTTTAGATTCAATTATTAAAATTGGTAATGATCATTCAGAAACTAAAAAGGATTTAAATAAAATTACAGACTTTTTAATTAATATTGGAAAATATGTTGAAAATTTAGAAGAAAAATTAGAAAAAGAACTAAAATTTCTATTTGATGGAGTCAATGAATCCATAAAAGAATTAAATGCTGAAATAATACTAATTAAAGATGATATAGATAAATTACAATAATTATTTTATATAAATGGAGTTGATTTATTGTCTTAAATGTAAACAAAAAACTAATTCTAAAGATATTCAGATAATAAAATTGAAAAATATAAATGTAATTAAATCAAAATGTTGTATTTGTAATTCAAAGAAAAGTTGTTTTACAAAATTTTCTCCCTAATAAATGGCTCTATACAGTTCATTTGATTTATTCATTATCAGAAACCAAAATCAATTAAACAAAGATGATTGGGATGATATTTCTGAAAAATATGAGTTGAGTATTAATATGATGAGATTGTTTCAAAATAAATTAAATTGGCAAAAAATTGCTCAACATCAAAATTTAACTATAGATTTTATTACTGAATTCATAAATTATCAATTAAAAGATTATATTGATTTGATTTGTAAATATCAAGATTTAACTGAATATTTCATTCATGATTATGCATTTACATTAAATTGGGAATTAATTTTAGAACATCAAAAAATTTCAGCAAAATTTATACTTGATCATGCTACTGAAATTGAATATTTTAAAAGTAAAAATGAAATTGATACATAAATAAAATTTGACATCATAAAATTATAAAAATTTTACTTGTTTTAAAAAAGCTTTTGATTTAAAAAATTTATCCTTAATAAATGGCTGATTACAAAAAATATGTAAATGATATTGAAAGAGCTGAATACAAAAATTTCTATCCATTATCTAAATTACATTTAAATGAACCTAATAAAAAAACTGAATTTAATATAGATTTTGGAGATGGATTTTGTACTTCTAAATTTCAATTTTATATATCTGGTAAATTGACTAAATCTGATGGAAATGCATATGATAATGGTGCTAATATAAAATTAATTGATAATTTTGTTCCATTTTTATTTTCAAAAATTGAAGTTAGAAAACATAATAAATTGATTGATGAAATTGAATATCCTGGTCTATTAAGTACAATTAAAGGTACTATAACTTATTCAAAATCAGAAATAAATCAGATAAATAATGGTTTTGAATCAAATTTTAAAAATAAATTTGAAGCAATTGGTAATTTATCTCATTTTGGATTAGGATTTTTTGAAAATGTAAATATTCCAATATACAAAGGAGGTTTTAATATAACATTTATTAGATCAGAAGATAATGATGCAATTTTTAGATGGAAAACTAAAAAGGCTGATGGATCTTATGATAATGCTACATTACCAACTGAAGGTAAAATAACAATTGATGAATTTTTTATTAGAGTTCCTATAATTGAATACAAAACAACAAGTAAAATTCAATTAATTAATGAACTAAGCAAATTTGAAAAAGTAAATTTTCATTTTAATCATTGGCAATGCATTGAACAAAAAAATATTACAGGAAAGAATTTAAGTTTTGATATAACAAATATCTATAGAAATATTTATAATCCAAAATTTATTATAATTGGATTTCAAAAATCAAGAACAAATGATCAGTTATTTGATACTTCTAAATTTGATAGTATGTATGTAAAAAATATAAGAGTAAAACTAAATGGTCATTATTACCCTGATGAATTGGAAAATTTTGATATAAACAATGAAAAATTTAGAATTATGTATGAAATGTATCAAGATTACAAAAAAGTTTATTATATTAGTAGTAAAATGTATTATAGTCCAACAGAATTTCTAGATAATAGACCAATTTATGTAATTGATACTACAAAAAATCCAACAAATATTTCAAGTTCAAAAAATGATATTATTATTAATGCAGATTTTGATTATGATATAGTAGCTACTAGTAAAACAAATTGTTATATTATTATTGTATCTGAAAAATTACTTGAATATAATATAATCAAAAATGATATTACTGAAATTAATTAGAATGAATTATTACTATTTTAGTCAAATTTATTGAAAAAATACTACTAAAATTTTAAATTACCTTATGAAAAGTCGACTATTAATTTTATTTAAAAAATACTTATAAAATATGATAATTTTACTTGTTTTTAAAAAAATTTTATTTTGTAGAAAATTTAGGCATATTTGTTAAAAATTTCATTAAAATTGCATATTTTTTAAGACAATTTGACAAAAGCTGAAAATTGGCCAAAAAATGGCAAAAATATTGCATAATTGTATTAAAAAACTGTGAAATTTGTTTGATTTTTGATTGTCTCCAAAAGTGTCCTAGAAGTAACATGATACTATCTACTTATATATATATATATATATATATATATATATATATAGATATATATATATATATATCTATATATATATATATATATGTGTCCGTGGTACCGATAACTTTTGAAGCGGGCCTCCGATTTTGATCAAATTTGGTATGAAGGTGTAAGACCAGGTCTATTTTCATGAGTTCGCGAACCAGCATTGTCGGATTATGGGAACGGGGTTTTATGGGGTTTCAAAGGGGTCAAAAATGGGTTTTTGGCATTTTTGGACCTAAATTTTCAAAATTCATCAATTTTAACTAGAACCATTTAAAAGAGCTTAAAAAAGCAAACAATTTAGTATTTTGAATCTTTAAAATAGCTTAACTGGTTATGGAGAAAATTCAAATCAAGTTTCCCATGTTATTCTTATGGGTAAATCTTTAAAAAGTTATATATCGCTTATTTATCAAAATATCTTAATAAAAATTTGTATGGACCTTCACTGGGTGGTGAGTAATTAAGATTTGATAAAAAACCCACATGGCAGCAAACCTACATGCTAAATCCCATGGTATTCTCATGGAAAATAAGTGTATAATGGGAGCAAGAGAGATGGAGATAATAAGGTATCTGTTCCCAATCAGCTGATCAGCTGTCTTCTGCATATTTGTCAAATTTGAAATGTTTATGTTTTGTTATTTGTAAACAAATAATTCCTTTTGCATGGAAGCTTTGGATATGCACTTTTATTACTGTTAAAAAAGTTATTTATTGCACTATAAATATTAATATATAAATTATTAAATAAAAATAATTTACTCAGAAATATAATGCCATTAAATATATTATATTTCCTTGTAAAGATTATTAATTATATAAGATAGCCACAAATTTCTTTGATGTTGAAACAATAATTCTTTGGAAATTTGCTGAGTACGCAGGTCTGCTGCGACGGGGGGTATTATCTTACTATTATTTTTCCCTCAAGTAAACCCACTTTATTGAACTTAATAAAAAAAATATATTTATCAATAACCCTTATACTCTTTATTACAGCTATGTAATTTTTATGACAGTTTAGGTTTCTGTTTACACCTAACTTATATTCTACTATATAAAGGTCTCATACGTAAATAAATAAATAAATATATATATATTTTTTACTCAACCAAAACAATTCAGTTTTTGAAAGCAGTAGGCCCTACCGTATGTTGAAAATTGGCTACAATTCGGTCCTGGTTTTGTAGTGTAATTTTCACAATCCCCTCTCGTAGTATAATTTTACCTACTTTATAGGTTATCTAATGACACCTTAAGGTTGCCTAATGTAACTTCTAGTTTGGGAAATATTACAAGTCAAAATCTAAATATTTTCTTAGTTTTAAAGCCAGTGCACTTATTTTTATATTCATACTGGAAAAACATAGTACAATAAATTATGTTAATGCTCTACCTTGTACAAACTAATTTTATGGCTGAAAGTTCAGTAACATTCCTACCGGATATTTCAAGCAATATACTACCAACTTACATTGAAACCACATGTTGCAAATAAAGATTCACAACGCTCGTGGTGTATAGATTTAAAATAATATCAATATTAATTTATATAAACTCCTAGCTGTGACGGCTCGTGCCGCCAGCACTCAATATAGTAGCGATTGTCGATGTACTGGCCACAGCGCCGGTACCGTATCCGACAGCCTCTTTCTAGAACCTTCTCGAATCGCTCCGCGAAGTGAAAGATATTGCGAAACACGGTCTCTCTCGTCCTTGTCTACCTTCGAACTTCATGGATTCGGCATCACGGCTTCGGAAATATGCATAAGTATTAGTTAATATTCTGGGGGGACCATCAGGTCCCAGGACGTTGGTGGGGGATGATAATTATCAATTAATCTCAAGTAAATTTATTATTTAACCAATCAATTAAGGCTATAACTTGTTCTGTAGAGGGTAGTCTGGAACCGTAACCTTCGTGTCCTTTCAGGGCATGGGCATTAGCTAAAGGATGGGTTTAGATTTCTGGATACAGTCCATTATTAGTAAATTCACCTTGCAATTAATTTAGTATACGTAGATTATAAGAAGGCTCATCAAAATGGCTGGTTCTTGGTTCTGTGCTTAGCTACGATCCGTCTCTGGGTAGTACCCTCAGTGTGTCCCTTCAGATGCGTTACCTAGGTTCAATCAATAAGTCACGAAATTCCCAGGTATCTCACTTCACGGTTTAAACCTCAATCCTCACCCATTTCCATAGTCACCTTTTAGTCAATCACCTACAACCTAGAAATGACCAGTCAGCCCCATTCGTGTTGTTGCTCGAGCCCAGTAGTCCATCAATTCAGTTTGCCAATAGCTACTCACTATGTTCAATACCACCATAGGTCCACTGTCGGCATATCCCAACACCCATTATCCATAGTTCACCGATATATTCCTGTTACATAACGTTTAACTTTTATCAACTTATCAAATGATGTCCCATGTCTAATTTTCAGATGATGTTCCCCCAACGCCCCTGGTGGAGTCTGTTGAAGACAACTACATCAGCATGACCTCTGCGCCTCCCAACCTGGTCCTCAGTGCAGACAAAACCATCCTCGGAGTGTCCATCGAAAGTGCCATTATAAATGTGCTCAAGAATATTGAGGTAATATATCTCAAAATATCAAATATCAGTGTTGTTTAAATTATAAGGAAATTATTACCGTAAGAGAATACAATACATATAAAACGCCAGCCAGTCCAAAGATTATATTTTTTCATCATTTTAAGTTTGAGTGATCCCTCAGTTCCCGGTTGGCTCTCTCATTGGTCTAATGGACAGAGGTCAACATTTGTATAAAAGCTTCATCCAAATTAAACCTTCACAGCATCAGTAAGTCTCTTTGATGCCACTGTGTTTACCTCTCCTTAACCTTCTCCTTGAGAGGCCTCATGAGGTACACTAATGGCACCAAAGTGTACCTCATTAGTGGTAGCAAAATTTTGTGAGGATCACTCCAGACGTTCAGGAGGAGTACTTGTAAATAAAAAGCCAGAGTGTAGTATAGGAGCTTTGCTCGCTTCGCTCATGTTCGCTCGCTCATTAGTGGTACACTAATGGCAACCCCTGTAACCTGGTTCCCGGTGCTGTGTAACCTCCACCTAAAATAAGACGAAGGGATGCACTCATTAGGGAATACACTAAGATCTTATCTGCTGCAGCTAACCATGATTACCTACCCCACAATGCGGGCCGATTGAGGTCCCGATAACCACCTCTGCGAACATCCTCCAGTTGATGGACACAAACTTCGCACCATCCATACAAACTGGACTTCCTCCTGGGAGGCTTTCAAAGGTCGGAACAACTTCTTGATAGTTGATCCGACCGTAGCGGTAGGTGGCATGAATCTTCCTTGGAAGCAGTGGACTGTTGTTATTGGTTTCCACTCAGGAGTGGGAAGATGTAATTATTGGAAGTACAAATGGAGAATGACACGAGACACAAGACCAGTCGTGCAACTGCGGAGAAGAATATCAAACTATGTGGAGCATATAGTTGCAGAGTGCCCATTGGGTGCTTTCCCCGAAGGAATGATGTCAATGATGTAATGATCTTGCACAGCTCGATTGAAGCTAGACTGCCATGGCTTAATGCCCTGGAGTTAGCTCTATAAGGAGAGAACAATATTTTTATTTTAGAGATGAGATTTTACACACACTGACTCAGGCGCTCTGCACCGCAGAATTTACATTCTTATTCTTAAAACTTGGTGACTGGCTAAATGAGCCATACTATATAACTAATTTAACAGAATTCTTCCAAAGAATGTTTCTTTTAAAAAAATCATTCAAATTAAGTCCAAGAGTGGCTCTTGAGGAATATCAGACTTCCTTTTAACCGGCCTTTGCTTTAACTGGCCTACCCTGTCACAAAAACAACTTTTTGTTTTAACCGGCCATTTTAAACTTAAAATTGCTTTAACCAGTCTTGTTTGGCCAGAAATATTGATTTTCTTTCAAACAATTTTACTTCCTGAAGCAGTTAGTTCCAGATAACAATTTATGCAAACTTCCCTAATGGAAGTGAACAACACCGGAAGTGAATACCTTTTTTTACCTCATCGATGGTTTACATTCATTCCAGTATATCACAATAAATTATTTTTATTCTTATCAGTCTATGTTTAGATGGGATTTGTTTTCGTAATAGTACACCAGAAAAACAAGTTTAGGAGGTGAATAGATAGCCAAAGTCCCATACAATTAGTGTTATTTTTCATCTTACTCCGGACATGGAGAACTATAATTTAAAGTTTTTATAGGTTCAACGGTTTAACCGGCCAATTTGTTATCCAGTTACTATCTTGCTGTGCCACTTTGGTGCTGGCGGGTTAAGAGGGAGTCTACTGTATCAACGTTATGACAAGGCTTTCATAATACTACAGCAGTGTTATATTTGATTTTTTAGCAGAGCGAGCGAAGAGAGCAAAGCTCCTATACTACACTCTGGCTTTTTATTTACAAGTACTCCTCCTGAACGTCTGGAGTGATCCTCACAAAATTTTGCTCGATCATAGTAACCATCTATGAGAAGGTATAAATCTGAAATGGTCCAAATCGGACATAAGGGTTCTGCCCTATGGCCCTTTAAAGTTACCATGTTATTTTAATAGGAGAAATATTTGATTTGGTTTGTTTACAGTGTATTGATTATACAGCTGTTATAAGGATCAAATTTAACTGCAGACTGTTACTATCAGCTGTTTGTGAATACAGTAGTTTTATGTGAAATTGTTGTTTTGTTTATTTTAGTGGTTTGTTTACCTTGTACATGAATGAAATTTACGGATAGGAGGTGCAAATCTTTCACGACGCACCATTTAATATCTTGTAAACATATAATACCCCGCAGCAAACCTGCGTACTCAAAAATTATTAGAGTATTACAGACTTGTGGCGAGTTAGCGTAGCGAACAACCTAAATCTGGTGACGAGTGTGTGCAGCAAATGAGCTTACCCAAAAGGTGAGTGAGCGCGGCGAACAAACTTAATTGACAGTGAGTAAGCATAGCGAACGAGCTGACCCAAATGGCGAGTGAGCACAGCGAACGAGCTAAATCCTGAAGGCGAGTGGGCGTAGCGAACGAGCTCGAGCTGACCCAAAAGGCGAGTGAGCGAAGCGAACGAGCTCACTTGAATTACCTATAAAATATTTGCTATTATTGATTTAAAAAATAGTCGCTCCGCTCAATATAGCAAGCAGAAAACTGCATTGTATACCTAGTTACATTGTATTACATTTTTACATTGTATGTCAAATACAAAATAAAAACCAATCAAATTCAAACTTTTTATTTATTACAAATATTTGTTTACACTCACATAGACAGTGTAACAACTTAAAAGCCTCTACTAGAAGTCTATTTAATGTTTGAGTGGTATGATATTAATTCTTAAATAATAACTTCAATTTAAATTACTGTTTGTTAATAAGGCACACCTCATGGAAACTGAAGTATAATCTTAACCTTTTCTGGTATCTCGGTTTGACACATTTCTCACTAAGTGAAATAAATAATTCTATAAGAACCACAGATATAATTTCCTTGAACTAATTCATCTTGTTTATTACAGGCATCATTAACACAAGGAACAACGACAACTGAAAGCTCAACTCTTCATTGGTTTTTGAGTGGCAACACCTATAGCCACACTTACAATAGAGGTAGGTTTTTAATGAAGATGTTTTAAAATAGGTTAAACACTATTTTTATACTGATTTCTGATGACTAGATTATACTCAGGAGCTTAGAAAGAAAATTAACACAGGTAATTATCTGTGTAATTATATTTAACAAATATCTGCATAACCTAATATATCCAATAACTTAATAACTTAAATAATTGATTGTATGAAAAATGATAATTTCTTGATAGATATTTTTAGCCAGTATTTGATGAAAATGAAAATATACAGAGATTCCATAAACTTATTATGTGGTATTAGCTATGTATAAAACAAATACATTAAATTAAACCATTTAATTGGTATCACTGCATCTTGTGTTGTAAAAAGTGTTTTTTTTTGTTTTGTTTTTTTACATGCATACATCATCATGATAGAGAGTCTTTGCTCAAAAGAAGGAGCTTAAAGCCCTTTTATAGTCTAGTAAGATTATGGGTCAACCTGTAACTAATTTGCAAAATAATTTATTTTGACCAATTCTTAAGTAAATTACCTGAGAAAAACGATTGTGAAAAAATACCTGTTAGTCCATTAACTGATCCTGTTGAAACCCTGAGTGCCAACACGTTTCGGCGATTATGCGCCATCTTCAGACACTAGTATGAGAACTTGCTTTCCTCACTAGGTGTGTCATATCTCTTGATCCAGGAACAAAATTCAATCAAAATGAAGATCGTGAAAAGTCTACCACTCTTAAAAGCTGCGTTTGCTTGCTATGGCCGATTTTTTTTCCATTGGGGGCTGTAGTTTTATAAGTTTTTGTCGAATATTTTTTGAACCATCAAAGACAGCTGAACTAAGTAGATAACAAAAATTTAGAAATTTAAATTTGGCACACTTTGATGTATTGTATTTATAAGTTGTTACATGAACTAAGGGTGATATTGCTCTTTAAAGCTACTTACAATTGTGAGATTTTAAGTGATTTTCTTTTGTTGAGAAAATTATATTACAGTGGTGCTCAAGGTTAAGTAATAACCTTTTTACCCATGTACTTTTAACTGTGTTAACTTTTTACTTTGGGATCTCCAGAAGTTGCCAAAAAATTCATTAAAATTTGTTTATTGTAGAAGCTCCCTTAACCGACCCCTTCAGGATCGGACTGTGGTAGAATAATGAAAAAGGTTGGTAAATAGAAGTGCAAATATGTCCTAATAGTAGTTTATGCTATGTTTCTTTTGAAAGTCTAAGACACAAATGACCTAAATTTCTCACAAATGGCTTAAAGCCTTGATATAATTGTTGTATACTTTATCGTGGATATTATTGTATGCTTAATGGTGGAGCACAAGCTACTGTCAGACCCATACTCTAAGCTGTTCGTGCAGGCATTCCTGTCTTTTCAATAATCATCTCTCATCTGTTGTAGCCCCGGTGGAGCACAAGCGGCCGTCAGACTCATACTCTACGCTGTTCGTGCAGACATACCTGTCTTTTCAATAAACATCTCTCATCTGTTGCAGCCCCGGTGGAACACAAGCTTCCGTCGGACCCATGCTCCACGCTGTTCGTGCAGACGTTTCTGTCGTGTTTCCCATGTGTGCTGAGCCCCGTCGTGTTGCTGCGCCTGATGCTACATAGGCTACTGACCACGTCCGCCCAGCTGCAGCGCTGGAAGAGCTGTGCCTCCCGCTCCAGCTTTGCATCAGCGTCGGCGCATGACGTGCCCAGGTCCCCGCGGTCCCGCGCATCCTCCACTGACACCGAGCCCAGCACACTGCGCAAACGGAGGAAGGTGAGGCGTTCTAGTGATGTGCGCAGGCGACTACGAAACATAGTAGTACCATAGTAATTTTTTTCAAAACTTCGTTGTAGTAGACTATTAATTTAAAAGTTGTCGAGCACTGAAGTTTGACTTCTTTTACACATGAAGTGAGGTGAGTAAATGATACTTCTCCACAGTTCACATTGCCAGGCAGTCATGCGGAAAATCGACTACACCCTGTAGTTCCGGCCAGAGGTCAGAATGAATACTCTCTCTTTCCTTTCCTCTGTCTCCTACGTTTCTTGATCTTTTAATATTATTTATTTAGTCAGTTAGGATGATGTTAATTACCAAAGAGGAGTGACAGAGAGATTGATTATTTTAGTTGCTCTTATAAAATAGTTGAAACAATTGTAATGCTAAAAATTATTTATTAGAAGTGCGAGTTAAGATTGTGTAGTTAGTACATTGTGAGTCGTTGTGTTGTGTGATCATTATTATTCATATAATGACTTCTTTTCAGGCATATTTTTTCTTAACATTAGCAGGTTATATCAAAGTACCCAAAGTAGTTGACTTTTGATACCTTACACATGACTACGTTGGTTGTGTTGTTCAATTACAGTTAGAGAGCAACTAAAAAGTAGTTGACGAAGTAGTCTACAGTAGTTATAGTCGATTCTTTAAAGAAATCGATGTGGCATATCACTGAGGCGGGCACAACTATAACATGCACTAATTAAAAAACATTTTTAAAAGAAAATTTGATTTTATTCAAAGGAAAAAATGAGACAGCAACATAATTACTGTTTTACTGGCACTGGCAACTGATGTGCAATGATACATTTGTCAAGTTATGTATTTGATTTTATATCTATTTAATGCAATTCGAGGGTCTTTTCTTTTATTACATTTGTAAATGTTGCCTAAATGTGTAATGTAAAAGAAAATCCTGCAAAGTTTGAAATGCATGCTTTAATTTCATTGTTGATAGACAAGCATTGTAAAGTGATGCTGTTGGCAGAGATTGTCAATATGTGTATAGTTTGGAGACAATGAAGGTCTAATAAATGGAGACTCATAAATTTATGAGGTCAAAATTATGGTTTGGATTCCACATTAAACTGTAGGTCCCTAGATACCATTGGCTGTTGGTCTATTAATTAACAATCCTGTCTAAGGAGAATGTCAGCCTTAGTCAGTAACAAAGACTACAAGATTGTGCCACAATCATCCTACACTCATATCCCTCATTCATACTTGGCTTAAACTACCTATTTAGTTAGATTGCCATTTCAATTAAGGTATAAAGGTCCTAAAAAAAGTTTTTTATTTTTTAGGGGGGTATAGGTTTGGTTGTGGTGTGGAAGTAGATAAAAAGTATTGATGACAAGTAGGAAAAATGGTATTCCACTTCTACGGCCACTCACAAACGGGTTGAAAAAATCAACGGAGACAATTATGTCAGTTGTATTCTCACCATTTTATTTATGGTTAAATTATATTTTTTTAAAGTATTTACAACAGACACAGATAAATCACACTACTTAAATTGTTGAGTGACAGGTTTGGCAAAAAATGTTCCTACAAATTTTTTAGCTACTTCAAAGTGTCAAAACTCACTTGATTACTTTTCAGCCATACACATTCCAGAATTAACTATGAAATGGTAAGCTAATAGTTGCTCGACAGTAAAAAATCAAATAAAAGCTCTCAATTACACAAAAATGGAATGGCAGGACTTTTCAGTGCAAATTTTGATAACCTACAGAGAAATAACTGGTTGACTCGAGGATCTAAAACTACCTAGAAATAACTCCAAAGGTGCTATCTTCAAGCTTACATCCTTTTCATGCATTAGCCTACAAAAGTTACTTTCCAATTGCCCTTAATTCCTTTTTCCCCTTCTTCAATGTAAAGTCAATTTGTGCCACTACTTGAAGAGGCTCAAAGGTGCTTATGGATTTAAATTTAAATTCATATGTTACATAAACAAAAGTTTTGTTAAATACTCCCTCTGAACAATTAAAGTGTGAGCCTGTCAGCCATTAACATTGCTTTTCACCTGTAAAGCTTTGCTGCTTATACAGTTTTTCTCACGTATCCGCCTTTGTCACAAGGTGAACTTAACGGTGGACTGCGCATCAGGGGGGTTTGGGGGAGAGGTGGAGGAGCCATTGCCACCGCCAGCGCCCCCGCCCCGGCCCCGCCAATCATTCCTGCGGGGGTCGATCGTGCCGCGAGACAGCGTCAGCAGTGCCTCGGGGCTTGGGCTGGAGCCGGCCATGCAGGCCACGTTGTTCGCCTTCTCTCACATCCTGCGGCCCGCCCACTCCAAGGACAGCCTGAGGAGCAACAGCAGCGATGGTAATGATCATGACTAGTAGATGAGCTTGCACTAGCCATGGTTGCTCCGTGAAAACCTTAATCGCTGGATGCACCTCAAAGGAAAAATAGCATCGTTCATCCTGTGCACTCCAGCTCCTTTACCAACTCTCTTTTCGGAATCGCTAGAAAATATACTCTGATGGAGATCTTCTTCAGTTTAGTGGGGAAATATTTCTAAATGAGTTAACCTACAAAAACCTTTTTTTTCGGTATTTATTTAATCAGGGCAGTATCTAGGGGGGGCATGGGGTGCACGTGCCCCGGGCGGCAGATTTTAGAGTGGTGGAAGGGGCAGCAAAATTTGATATTAAATTTTAAATCATACAAAACAAAAATAAAAAATGTTTTAAAACCAATTACAGTATTTTTACATTTTAAGCTGTAATCACTCAACTCCATTGGAGTTTTACGAGACGTGTACTGTACCAGTAAACATGACAACAATTCTAATAAAATATTTTGTGTGGGAGTAAGTAAACCAAAACCACTAAGCGCCAGTGTCTCGATCGACACAGTGCCGAACCATGTGATGCGCGCACAATTTCCCCGCCCCCTCCCTTTTCACCCATGCCAGTGTTTCCAGACTGTACAGTAATTGTAGGGGCGTACGGAAATTTTGGCCCTTGTACGGTGTACGATAGTAAGACTGTCGTACTGTTGAAATGTACTTTTTTGTGGAAATAGCAAGTTTATTAGCTAAGAGTGAATTTCTATATTAATACATAGTAGGCCTACTAAACCGAAGGCTACATGCACAATAAAACATTACCAAACTTATAATATTTAATGTAGACCTCCTTCAATTTATTTTAAAACCTTAGGAATTTAATTGATGTTGGCAGCACTATTATGTCCCAAAGCAATAGGCTCAATCGAAATCAGCGGCAACCTAACCTGAAATTTAAACACTGTTTATTAAAGGCTATAGGTTATTTCCGTTTAAGAGCTGGCTACTGGGCTACTGTACCGCCCCATTGGTTTTGTTATCCATTTTAGAATAATGTTAACGTATATCTCTAGGACCCCATTTTTATTTTCAATTTAAGTTATACTACCTGGGTCATTCTCTCAAAGTTTGACATTTTCATTCCCTGGACCAAAAAATAATATTTTTACACCTTAATATCAGATATTTATGATTATAACCCTTTTTAATTGTGTTTTCTTAAATTAAACAAACATTACAAGTGTTTTAGTGCTTTAATGTATTTTCTATAAGTTGTGAGAGACCCCAAAACTCATTACTGTCCCCTTTCCCTATCCTTATTTCCCGACTTTAGGACCAAAAATAAAGAATAAATCTTGCCATAATATATTTTTAAGTGTTTTTATTTAGTAACTATGTTTATAAGGTTCATAAAACAACTGTTAGTATTCACTTTTAAGTTACAAATATTTTTAAACTTGCAGTTTTATCCTTTCCCTACGGTTTCTACTCATTACGGTCCCCACGACTGTGCAAGCTTGCATTTTTTACTGCATTTGCTCTAGCGTCGCGGTCGGCGGTTAGGTAGAAGAAGGTGCCATCATTGTTGTCGAAAACAGCTGGTCTGTGTCATTTATCATACCCAGTTAAGTTCCATCAGTCTCAGAAGACGACTAATCAGGTAAATATTTTTATTGCAACTCACTACTGTCCCCATTGCCAATACATGAAATCAGTCATCAAAATAATACAGAACTCATTAATTTTCAGTCAGTTTTGTACAGATCAAAATAACAACCAGTCCTAATGTGTTTGGTTTACGTAAGCCATATAGTGGCGATAATCGTCAAATTTCCTCATTACAGTCCCGCTCATTACAGTCCCTTAAATTGTTTATATATAGGGGACCGTAATGATTATGTGAGGACTGTAATGAGGAATCAAATTGAAAACAAAAGTATTATATTACTTTATTGAGTAAAAAGACTTACTATCTTGGTATTGCAACCAGTGATTATCACTGGTTTTATTTTAAAGGACTAAGGATGAAACTTAGCTTAGCCATAAATTTGATTAAATCTACGAATGAGTTGGCATAAAAATATACATGATTAGGCCTAGTCGTTTTCTGAGACTGATGGAACATAACTGGGTATGATAAATGATGCAGATCAGCTGGGTTCAACAACAATGGTGGCACCTTCTTCTACCTAATAGCTGACTGCGACTCTAGCGCCAATGCAGTAAAAAATGCAAGCTTGCATCGTGGGGACCGTAATGAGCAAAAACAGTTGTAAAAAAATTAAATTGCAAGTTTTTAAATGTTTGGTTCTCAAAAGTGAGAACTAACAGTTTTTTTATAACCCTTATAATCAAGGTTACTAATTAAAACACTTTGAAGTATATATTAGCAAGATTTTGTACTTATATTTGGTTTTAAACGTGGGAAATCAGGATTGGGACCGGGGACAGTAATGAGTTTTGGGGCCACTTACAACTTATAGAAAGTAAATATAAACACCAATCAATTTGTAATATATATTTATTTCAAGAAAACACGATAAAAAAGTATTCTAAGCATAAATATCTGATATTATGGTGTAAAAATATTATTTTTTGGTTCAGGGAATGTAAATGCCAAATTTTGAGGGAATGACCCCAGTAAAAATGTTGTAAATGTGATAGTAATAAAAATCTTATTAGGCCTAGTCTTTCTCATTATAGGCTTACTTTTTCCCTTAAATATTATCATATTTATATGAATCCACACATATAATTATCAATACTGTCCCCTATTCCTCATTACTGTCCCTGATCGCTCATTACTGTCCTTTACATTTAAATAATCCATTTTACCATTTTTATGTTATAAGATGATGACATTTGTATGTGAAACAGTTACTTAAGGATGCAGTTAACATTATAAAATCAACTTCAAATTAATTACTTGAAAAATTTTCATTTATAATCAACTTATATCACCCAAAAAAGTTATAAATTGCTTTTAATAAAATAAAAATCAAACAAAATGCTCATAACAGTAAAAATGTTATGATGTATACTGTTTTTTTCATCTCTGGCATTAAAATAATCTATTAAAACCTTAATTTCAAGCCTATAGTTGGTAAAAAGAACTTTAATTTGAATATTATGTTAGGGGACAGTAATGAGTATTTTCTTGATGTTGTGTTACATTTGTTTCTATCTATCGAATACCACAATCAAAAGTGTGCTGCTGATGAATTATTTATGTAGTTTAAGAAATTATAAATCCAAAAATATAAAACTCATTTGGGTTTAAAAAAGTTAATTTTTTCTAAAACTGAAAGCTGAAATGTCAAATTTTGAGAGAATGACCCACCTACATGGTTTTGTTTACTCAAAATGAAGTAAAGAGCGAGTTTTATGACAAATTTTGTATAAAAATTATAAAAAAATTATTTTTGTGTTACAAATTACCAAAAAATGGTCAAACTAACGAAAGATTCAAATGTTTCTGGAAAAATCCTTCTTTACTTTATTTTAAGTAACAATAAGATTTCATCTAAATCGTATTGAAATAAAAAAATAAAAAAATGCCAAAGAGAGGAGTGTTAAACATTATTCGTAGGGAGATGTAACCAATATGATAGCTAAGATCGACAGTGCCGCCGTCTCTAAAAAAAAAAACAAAAAAAAAAAAAACAGGGTTACCATTTGTACGGTAATTTTCAGCCAAATTCCCCACAATTCCTTTTCAGAATTTGGTAACACTGTCTGTCACTGACTCGTTGTCATCTTCCACGCAACTCTAGCCTTTAAGATTGCCTTCGGAGTTGTGATGTAACGTCAATGCGAAACTAGCGTTTTTATACTGATAGTTCGCAAATAAAAGTCATAAAAGTATAATCTAAACACTAGTCTTACATCTGTCACACGTTCAAATTAATTATGGATGGCAGAAAACGGCTCAGTGGAGCCGAATAAAGGAAACGAGCCAAAATAAAGAAGGAAAAAGAAGGTTAACTTTTGCAGAAGAAGATTCAATCAAAAGGCCTATGGTTTCGCCTCATGTTTTAATTTATAATATTCGGAATTTTAGTTTTAAGGGGTTGTATGTATTTGTTAAGACTCAGATTTTTTTTACCAACACATATTAAACTTTTATGATTTTTTTATCAGTAAAGAATAGTTTTTTCTCATTATAAGTGACAGTGTTGTACTTATGTAAAATAAAACTTGCTTATCATAAGACATTGTAGTTTTACTTTGTGACTAAAAATAAGTAAAATCTTAAATCAAATCACTAATAAAAAGACCGAACTGGCGAGCTGGGGGCGGCAAATTAGGCTTTGCCCCCTCTCACAAATCTCCTAGTTACGGCCCTGTATTTAATATCAAATTGAATGGTATAATGTCCTATAGATTACACATTTTTTTCAAGTTCAAAAATCTTAAGAAAGTTATGCAAATGTCAAAGGGTTACATAGTGTGTGAAGTAGAAAAAGAAATAAAATAATGAGATTGCTAAGTTGAAATAATATTTTAGTCATGCTCACTATTTCTGCTGTTTGATTTGTTTTAATTGTTTAAAATTTTAATTGCATACAATCCATTACATTATATTACAAAATACCCTTCAATAGGAAAAATGGAGGACGCACACTATTGTGAGGAGTTCTTTACGGTTTTGGTAAGTTAAACAATTAAGAAAAACAAAGTCAAATTACACTTTAAAAAATTATCTCAAGAGAGAGCGGTATAATACCATCTTTATTGATTGATGGTTGTCAGTAGGTGATGAAACAGCTTTCCTGAAGTTAGGGCCTTATTTTTAACAGATGATACAAGAGCGGTGGCTCAGTGGTACAGCTCTGGCGTCATAAAATAGCGGTCCCCAGGTTCAATCCCGGGCAACAACATTACATGAGATCTTTGGCTAGTCTATGTAACTTAATACAATAAAGGCACAGTAGACTCCCAATTATCTGAGCCCCTGTTATCCGAGACTCCAGGTTACCCAAGGTCGCTCTAAGTTGAATTTGTAGCTTTTAATTTTTGATTGGAGCTCAATAATAATATGCTTAGTTTCTGTTTTCGTCTAAAGTGAAGTAAAAATATTCGTAATTTTAGGTTTAGATACACTTGAAATAAACTTAAAAATTATTATTTTTTAAATACAAATTTTGCACAGTAACCTTTTAAAAGCATGGAACAAACTGAACTAGCCATTTACAAAACATTAGAGTAACAATGGATATTTTTGTTTACGCTCGGTGCCTTGCAGTCCTCATATTGAAACATCTTAGGAGTGTCTCCGAGGTTATTAACTCTCTCAAAGCAGCCGGTTTCCAAACAAATTTGAAATATTTGTGACTCAAGCGTGTTCAATAGAATAAACCGGATTCTAACAGTGTTTTCCTAACTCTGACACCGATCGTGTTTGTTTATCCTTGCTAACATTCAATTAGCTGAAGCATATTGCTTTTTGTTTGCTGTTGCATACTAGCTGGCAATCTCACAAGACAACTAACACATATTGTGTACAACACTGTACAATATTATTGCCAACAGTTGCTTTTTAATCAGTTTACTTCAGAACTGTTACTTTTTAACACGGCATATAGGTTCGGCTTGAAAAGAGCTGACTATGAGTCACTCAAAGACCATTAAAGTTATTAAAATTATCATTAAAGGAAATCTGGTACTCGAAAATGCTTGTCAAAAGTTTAATTTTTTGTTTGGAGTTTAAATCTCTCCCCCACACCAAAATTGTTTTAAAGGATCCAGTTAAAAAAAAGCGTATATATTATTATGTTTTTGTTACTATCATCTATTTTTAATTTCATAAATCCCCTATTTATTGATAAAACGTTTAATTTAAGAGAATTTCATCTTCATGTGAGGATAACACCCTAAACTGATTGTCCAAGGTTTTCGCTATCTTAGGTGTCCTCGGCCCCTAAGACCTCGGATCGCGAGTGTACTGAACCTAACTGATTTAGATCACCACTGAGACATGTTTTGCCCCCTTGGTGACAAGCAGTGGAAGTATTAAAAAAAGGAAAAAATTAGCCCATTTATTAGTTTTACCTGATGTTATTTATGAATTATATAGGTATTTTGATAGAATTGTAATTAACAACTACCACTTTGCCATTCAGCAGACTGTGTAGGTCGGACAAAGTGTCTGTGTTCACCTGACTAGTCAACTTTCCAGATTCTGGAGGTGGGATATTACCTCTGCCAGCCTTCAACCTGCACCTGCACCACAAGCCGCGGGGGAGCTTCCGCTTCTCCAGCCTGCGACACAACAACAAGCAGCGCTCAAAGTCACAAGCCAACATCACCAAGGTGACGAGCCAAAACGTTATTTATTGTTAACTGTTATAACTGTTACTGTTCATCAACAATTTTATTTTAAATGATATTTTGTAACAATTAGGAAGATAGTTCTCAAGGAATGTTTTTTGTAAGTCTTTGTCCAAAAGTTCTGGCTAACCTTTCATTTATAACTGTAAATGCTAACCGTTCCTAAGATAGTTTTAACCTAACTTATTGTTACCGAGGAATAATTTATCGACTTTTACTACTTTAAATTAATTTCACACGTATTACAAACAAAAAATAATCATATTCTGTGTTAGTATTCCAAAGATAGAAATCTCTAAATTTTGACCAAGTGCTCTAAATTTTGACCAGGGCCTGTGTGGTAAAATAAGGCGAGTGACAGAGACATTGTTGTTCTTTCTTGTTGGATATTTGAGGTCTAAGACGTTCTCAAATATCATTATCAACCATACACTTATTCATTTCATAAAAAAAACTGTCTAGAACAATTGTTCTTTTTTTCTTGTTGTTACCTTATTGAACGGCAGTTGTTTATTCTGTCATTTCAGAACTGTTTACATGATAGTTGTTCCCTAAAATGCTGTTGTTTGTGAATTAAAGGTGTTTTAGTCAGTAGCCTACTACTTTTCAAACTCTTTCAATATTTTAACAGTTACTTTTTGTTAACTTTCACTAAATAATGCTCATAAAAAGTTACAGCCAAGTAGGATATTGTGTGGCTCCCGTGTAATTAATTTTGTCCTTACATACACAACTGTGCTGAAAACATTGCTATGCAATTTGCAAAAATTGGAACCTTATCTTTCTCTCATTGTGTAGGCGTAGGCCACCGTCTGTGTTGTGCTACCTATACTGATGTATGGCAGACCTACGTACTCTTACCTTTCAAAGCAGTACAATGTTCTTCAATGTTTATGCAATTTAACTGAAGTTTTAAATTTTTATTTTTCAAAATAAATTTATCTTATTTTAATTTTTGAAGCTCTGTTGAACTTTTGTCATTTGTCGGCTATACCGAGATTTAACTATAGGTAAAATAACAATTTCTCAAATGTTATAAAGAAATCAAATGTTTTAAAAGGTTTAAATTTAAACTTTATAGCTCAGTGGTTGAAGAGACCTTTCATTCAACCAAAGGATTTGATTTTTCTAATTTTTGAAGAAGAGTCCAAAGACAAAGAGCAGCCACACGTGGAATCTTAAATTAATATTTTATTATCTACAGTTTTACAGAGAAACAAGCTGTAGAGAAACAGACGTGAAAATGGTTTGTGCGGTGGACAAAGAAAAACAAAGATGATTTTTATATCATTAAGTGCAGTTAAATTTAAAATAATTAAAGTGAGCACCATAATTAGTTTTTCTTTAAAATAATAAAAGTTAATAAATAATAAGTAATTAGTTGATTTGAATTCAAACTTTATAGCTCATTGGTTGAAGATATTTTTTATTCAATCGAAGGATTTATTCACTTTTGAAAAGAGTCCAAAGAGAAGCATGAATCAAATTCAGATGTTATTATCTACAGTTTTTACAGAAAGATTTCATTCTGTAAAGCCGCGTCCACACTGGCTGAACATGTTCGCCGAACAAAGTTCTTCCGCACATTTGTTTGTTCGTTGCTAACCTTTTAGAATGTAAATCATATGGCCAGTTAATTGTTCGTCAAGAATCTTTGTTGATTTTTATGTTCCCCGAACAAGTTCGCCACAAATGTGCCCAGTGCGGACGCGGCTTAAGATGCAGAGAAAAAAAATGTGAAAATGGTTCAAGGTGGACAAAAAACAAAGAAAATTCTTTTATACTTTTTTATATAAGGAAATGCGATTAAATTTAAAATAATTGGACTGAGCACCGTAACTACAAATAGTTAAAAAAAGAAATAAATGTATTAAAAAATATTTTTTTTTAGGGAATATTTTTACACTAAAAATACAGTATTCCAAAAATAATGTTGGTACTTTTAAATTTTTACACATACAGCATAAGTAATGGTATTTTAAGTTTATGCAAAAGATTTCAATTTCTTTTCATCAATATTATTATTACTGCAGCTTTTCCTACCTTGAGGCATTTATGAAACCACAAATTACTTTAGAGCAAGTGATGGAAACCCATGTAAGTAAGTTATCCAAAAATACTGTTCCATTTGAATTTTAATAAATTTACAATAATGTTTTTTGCCTGCTTCAGATAATTAGAGACACCAATGGCCGCAAGGAGACGCCGGAGCAGGAGATCCTGGCGTTCCAGAAGCAGCTGCAAAACCTGCCGGACTTTGACTCTCCGGAACACCCGCTACAGGGCAGCTCGGACCCGGTGCGGGCGGCCGCCGAGTTCCTGGCCAAGGGCCCACACCTGAGGCCGCGCTCGCGCAGCATGCCCCGCGTCACCTACGAGAGCTCGCGCTTCCTCACACTGCCCGATGTCGCGTGGCCCACCGGTGGCGGCAGCTTCCGCCTGCCGAGGGGCCGCAGTGCGGGCGCGCTGGGCTTCCAGGTGTGTGCAGTGTAAACTATCACTGTCTACAGTCGGCGTACATGTAGTCCTTGAAATTCAATCCCTGGTCTTGAAGGTCTTGAAAATTACTGAAATTTAATGATTTTTAGTATTTGAAATTCAATGGAATTTTTGTATTGTCTCCATTATTCTGTGAAATTATTAACATTGCCTTTATTTTTTATGAATCTTTCTTCATTTAAGCTAACTAATGTATAAATAAAGCTATATATTAGATAGCTCCAATGGACACCGTGAAACATTACCGATTAGAAACAAATTTGTTTTACCATCTTTTGTTATTGTGTGTTTTATTTTGTTGGAAATAACTTATTGATTCATGGGGAAAAATCATGTTCATAGGTAGGGCTAAGCGGAGGATAAATCCTCAATTTTTCATCACGGTACAACAAACAGGAAGTCATAAATGTGGCAATGTTATTAATCAATCAATTTTATTCAATTTTATTAATATAATAATTTTCAATTGTTTAACATTAAAAGTTTTTACCTGAAGGCCCAATGCTCAGTGTCATAAGCCCACTATACATTTTTAAGGAAACAACTCGAAGTGGTTGGTTAAAACGTCTTGATTGCATCGAACTTTGTAGTTATTAACTGTTTTCTCAATGAATGCTGACTAGCAACTCCTATCCTCTCAAAAGTGTTGCATAAAGACAACCATATTTTATAAGAAGTCTCCTTATCTTTTGTATATTCCAAGTGACTGTCATCAATATGTTGAGTGATCTTTAGATTTGCATATCCTATCTTTTTAAATTAACTCAGAAAATGTTTCATTCTTTTACTTACATTGTGCATCTGTCACCACTGAAGTCAGATAGGATTCCTTCACTAGAGATGACAAATTCAGTTCCTCCAAAGGAATTTCGATTCTGAACTTCCAGTTGTTGAAGTTTGTTCCATAGAACAGTGTTTCCCAACCTTTTGGTGCCCGCGTACCACCTGAGGCTTTTCATTTTTTTGGCGTACCACTCAAACTCATACATACCCCCCTCCCCCAGCCTTACAAATACAGCCGGAGAAAGCGTTTGCTATTGTTTTCCTTTTAATATATTTCATTATACGCCCCTAATTAGTAGTCTGAGAAAAAAAATGAAACTCACATTTAAAACAAATAATTTAAAAAGTTCTATTTTAATTGAAAAAAAACATAAATTGGGATGAACATTTTATTTTGAATCTATAAAAATATTACTGTGATTATTAATTAACGTAGTAGTATTAGTAGTTCTATATTATGTTTTCCACTTTTAAACTAAAAACTGCTGGCTGTAGGCTTTAAAAACAAAGTTTCATAGGGCCTACAATACAATTGAAATAATTTGTTTCAATTACACACTAACAGCGAAAAAAGGTTATTTTTCATTTCTACAAAAGTAACTAAAACAACAAAAATACAAAATTGTCAAACGAATAAATAACATTTTAACAGCAAAAGAGGTTGTGAATGGGGTACTTGCTGTTATTTCTTGCTCAGGAAATGATCCCTTTCTGGGTAGGTATACTGATTAATTGTCAGGGCTAATTTTAGGCCTACACATGCCCAAATAACGGTCACGACACAAACTATTTTGACTTGACTGGATTTTGGCTTTACTGTACGAATAAACCAACTGCCAAGGTTGGTTTAACCTCGTTGGAATACACAGAATGTGTTCCAGGGTTACCAAGTGATGAACTTCATATTCTCCTTGGATATGACCAAATTAATTTTCCCTCGCGTTTCATTGTTTTTTCGGAGCATGTCTTGTAACTTCAAATAGTACAAGGTAAATACATAACTTAAAATAGGCCTAATTTGAGGGTTCAGACAGGTACTGGACAGAAATTCATTATTCATTAGTATAAATATGCTCAAAATAGGGAGTCTTAACTTTAAATAATTTAATTTGTTAAGTTGGTACGAAATTGCTTGAGTAAGGAAGAAGTAAAGCTACCTATTGGAGTCTCTCAAATTATGTGTAAAAACGTTGTAACGCAGAACTGAGCTGACCAAAACGGCTGTCTGCATCACGTAGTTCAAAAGTGTTTTTTATTTTTCGTGTATTTAATTTTTTTTCTTTCTTTTTGTCTCTTGCGTACCACCTGAAATGCTCTCGCGTACCACCAGTGGTATGCGTACCACCGGTTGAGAAACACTGCCACAGAATAATGGGAACCTATACTTATCAGTTCCATTGCCATTTAAGGTAAACTTTTAAGAGAGCCAGGTATTTAGAATTAAAGTAATATGAGTTGTTGCCAGTCGATTCTCGACAAATACAGCTCTAGTCTGAGCGCTATGCAGATAGTGTGAAACTTGTATAAAATGAAAATACAATCACATACTGTAATTAAATAAACTAATTGTCACTTCCTAAATACTCTGAATTAAAACTGCATGTTAATAAAGACTATCCCATTTTGTCAGTCATCGTTGTATTTGAATTTGAAATAAGTAAACAGAAAAACTAAATAAATTTAAAATACAGAAGGGAGACAGGTTGTTTTTATGAAGACAGCTGTTTGTTTTCATGAAATTATTTAAACTTACTAAATTTTGTTTTATATTAAAAATACTGGAAACTTTAAAGTCCAATGGGGAGAAACACATTGAACTGAGGGCGATAAAAATTATTCCATGATGTCTACAGAGAATTGCCTTTAATTTGACACCTCAATCATCAAAATCGGTTCATAAATAAAAGAGTTTTGCTGCTCACAAGAAATTCCTTACGGAATTAGTTAGATAGATTTTATAAATGCATGTGCCCACAGTTCAAACTGCAGACATCAATTTTATCTGACCAGGCTTGTCTAAGTATACACTTCAAAATTCTCCGTAGTTCTTCTTGTACACTGAGGTAAATCAACTTATAACTTGATGAATTAATTTCCACTACTATTCAGTTAAAACTATTGGATAATCAGCTGTTCCATGAAAATTAGCATGTAACATAAGCTCAATGTTTTTGGAAAAGTACCCCCTCTCCTTCCCTTGCCCATCCCAGCTCTTGTTGAACATTCGTCAACTTATGTGGCGAGACTCGTAGCAGGGTTTCAACAAATGCGACGGCTTTCTGTTTGGTTATATCAAAATAAATTTTCGCTTACTCATTCCCATTAGCATTATTCTAGAAATCAAGATAGCCCACGCATAAGAAGAACTAAAATGTTTTGAAGTTATACTCTTTGATTTAGACTCGCCTGCTCAGAAGTTGACTCTAGAGATGTTTGTTGTTAGCCCAGTAAGCACATGTAGAACATTTACATCAAGAAAAAAATTTAAAGTTCTCTATTTCCAAAAGTACTATTATTTTTTCTTGTGTGATAAAATATATTTTGGTTTTACTTTTTTCATTATAAATGGTATAAATTTATTTTTTAACTACCCTGATGTATTTTAAATATAATACTTGATAGTGTTTGTAATATTGTATATTATTTCTACCTCAGTAAAATCTGCTGCATTAATCTTAATTTGTTTAACTAGTTTGTTTCGTAAAACGGAAGCAACATACTTCTGTTATTAACTTCTAACAATATCTAGTGCTTTTGGCATGAAGTATTGATAAGTTGACACAGCCATTTGATGACAAAGGGGTCCAATAACACCTATCTCACGCTGTTTTGCCCCGCAGACGGAGCACCAAGGCCCCGTGGGTCCGCTGGTGATCAGCAGCCCGGCGGGGACACCCGTGGAGGAGCGCCGGGTGTCATCAGGCTCCGCTGGTGTCCCGGCGGGGGTGGGCAGCCGGCGCAGCTCGCTGTCCCCGTCGGACCGTACCAATCGGCGACGGGACAGCCCCGCTTGCATACAGCTGGAGATACCTCCGTGGCACAGGGCCATACTCAACTTCATTGAGGTAAGCCGTTTGAGGCCAATACTGATTAACGATTGATTTAGAAAATTATTTTTGAAACTAAAAAGGAAAAGTCCTGCTCATATTGTCCTACAGATTTACCCAAAGATTTATTTCTAAAATGCCAGATCTACTACTTACCAGTAAATTCAACTTTTCTTCTTAAACCTCATCTTCTTCTTTGTCTCCTCCCTTCTATGTATGAGGTATAAAGGGACAACTTATTTAATTTTTAAATTTTAATTGGGCTAGTTAAAACAGAGCTTTTTAATTTTTATGAATCTTAGCTTTGTAACTGCCACAGACTAAGGGATGTATTTGTAAATTTGATTAATTAACCAAAAGGAAAGAACACACCATGCAACAACATGCAGAGGGAAATGATTTCGATTTCATATAGCAAAAGTGAATATGAAGACATTCAAGACACTCATACACAAATAGTTTGGTGCTAGAAAGCAACTAACCACCTCTGGTACTTAGACTCGCAGGCACCAATTTTTACTGTTCATTCCAAAGACAGATGAAAGACAAGAGCCCTGCCTGACAAATAACTTGCCAAATTCTTCTTTTCATTCTTCTTAAAAAAAAAAATTGTTGTAAAAAGAAAAAGTGTTGAATAAAAATAAATGAATTTTTTGTAGGGAAGCATTTAAATAGTTGAAACATTAAATTACTAGTTGTATGTCTAGGCCCCAGGAGCTGTAGTGCAGCTCCCACTTTGCAGGCCCCACAAAAACTGAACAAGAATTAAGAAGTTTATTTGTCATTCAAAACATTTCACAATGTATAATAAACATTTTCAATTCTTATACTACGTTTTATAAAGTGAATATGGTGGCATGTGTCTGGCGTTGTCGGAACAATGTTCTAAAATACTTAAATGAGATTGTGACCGAAAGTAACTGGTGAGCGAACAGTAGGAGAGGTCATGGGAACACAGACTAATCAGCGAGTCATATTGGTAACTAAACTATAAGGAGGAAAGAGATGTCAACACATGGAGGTCAGCTGGGGCAGCTACCCCCGAGTCGTCCAACCAACACAATTAATTTACCGTTAACCGTTAGCATTGAGTTACTCTTACATGATAGCACAAGCTAGACTAATAATATAGCGACAGATCAATCACGGATTGCAAGATTCTTTCAATAACATCGGTGTTTATTAGCCCTGAATTCACCACATTTATATTTACATTATCTCGTATTATCCTATTCTATAATACGAGCACTGTCTGAAGGGATGTGTGTTCCATGACCTCGAAATCTAGCGGGTAGATTTTGCTTACTCTTGGCATTTAAGAGTGTTTGGACTAAAAATAAGTTTAGAAACAGCCTCAATCCCAGGAAAAATCGAATTTGGTCTAAAATTGGGTTTAAAAATCGTAATTTTTAACATTGGTCTTATGGGTTGCTATTTTGGTAACAAAATAACAAAGAAAGAAAGGTTTACAAAAATAAAGGACCATTAATTTTAAGCAGCCTTTTTACAACAGCTGTTAACTGTGAAGAGGTATAGTTGGTTGTTGGTGAATATTTAAGAGCTTTATTACCAAGACACTGTAACTAAAGTAAATTAAAACCAACGAGCAAGGCTTGGTTAACC
Source organism: Neoaliturus tenellus (assembly GCA_030545055.2). Classification (NCBI taxonomy): domain Eukaryota; kingdom Metazoa; phylum Arthropoda; class Insecta; order Hemiptera; family Cicadellidae; genus Neoaliturus; species Neoaliturus tenellus. The sequence continues at coordinate 166,428,510 of CM061534.1, read as the reverse complement.
TGATACTATGACTATAATTCATAAGGTTCATTGTATGCACAATAAGTGATCATTATTTCACTTATGAAATGTTTTGATGCAGTTGCCTCATCCTCCTGCCTCATGAAAAACAGATTTGTTGAAGTTAACCCTCCCAAGGGCTTCATCAAACTAATCACAAAACTCATGACGGCCAATTAAAATTAAACAGAGATGAATATGATACAAAATTGCATCAAAACATGTTTTAATTAAATCTTAATTTTTGTTGTTGTGAAAAATTATGATTCAATCCAGCAAGTATAGTTTGAAATATTGAGTTTTATTTTAACACTCGTAAATTTTGTAAGTATTTTGACCTGACCATTTTGGTTTTTTGCAGGAATGGCTGAGGGTGTCTCGTGTGGAGATTGATCGCAATCCCAGCTTGTGTCGAGAATTACGAGACTTCATGACCAAAGTGACGACCTGTGGCCAGCCTTACCAGCAGTGGTGTGCAGAACTGAGACAGGAGTTTCCATCCCTGGTAGGTGCTTGTTGTTTTTATTTTGATTTCTCAAAACAGGTTGGCCCAGCAGAATGTAGATTGGTGTATAGAACACATCAAGTAGAGTGATGGGGTAAGCTACAGTACAGTTGAATGGAACTGATAAAAATTACTGGGCAGATTAGGGATTTGAAACCATAACATACTGTAATTGTTATGTTTTCGAATAGGTTTCGAATAGGGTTTGTGGCACCCTAATTACTACATGAATTACTCATCTAAGTGTTTAAACAACAAGCATAACTTTCTTCTGTTTACGGATAATATGTATAGTCGTTGTACACTCAAATTTTTTATGGATGAAAGCTAAGAAGATAGGGATGTGTTGTCACGATTTTACTGGAGGATATGAGTATTGCCGGTTTTCCAGTTTCCGGTTTTCTACGTATCAAGCAGCAGGACTGTCTGAAATCACGTAACTGTTGGTCTCCTGTGCCCCATGAGCTCAAAGCACAACCCATTTGTTGGTCAGGTTGTCAAATGGTAAAGTACATACATCCTTGTACATAAAATATTGAGTAATTATATTATTCCACTAATCAAACTCTTTATTAATGAATTCCAAGAAAATCACCATTGTGACTACGGTAAGATATTTGTGATTTTTAATGGTTCTTTTAAACTATTATATGTACAAAAGTCCTCCGCCTCTCATTTGAAAAATTGTCACTAAGTCCTCCAAATATAAATTTCATAATACTCCTTAGTATCCAGTACAGTGTATTTCCGCCCCGAAATAATCTAGACCGAACCCAGTTCGGTTTAGCGATTTTTCTGATTAGGTGGATATTGTGCATTTTACAATGTATAGGTTCTGTAATGCATAAATTATGTACATTCAGTGTAACCAATTAATGTCGGTTTAGATAACAATTTCTTACTTAGATACAAAATACTGTACTTAGATAAAAATATTTAAATGTACAAAAATTGTAAATTTTGTTAATAAATCAATATAGTGATATCTGAAATTAATTGTGGGAACATTTGCTAATGCTGGCTCTCAGTTCTACAGTATCAGTTGACTGTAAACAAGTGCAGTACTAGAAATGACATTGTCCCTCGATAATATACACCATAGCACAGACAATGTTATAAACATTGAACTCCCACCGTATCCCTGTCATCCTTTCCCACATTCCAAATATGAGTCATTGGGTCATTGAACTATGCATGCGTTGTATCGTTCATTCGGCAGTGGTGGAACGGAAGAACAGTGCAACTTTATGTAGATTTTTTGCACATCAGACCAAAAATCAAATATATTTTACTCCTTAAATTTATTTTTTGATCTAACAGCTTTTAATAGATTTCAAAAAGTGATAGAGTTATAAATCACAGTGCAACACATCTAAAGGATCATTAAAATGGAGACTAAAAGTAATGTGTCTAACCAACTTCATTCCCAGTTTGTTTTATTTCTAATTTTTTACATTTATCAGATTTGATCAATAGTGGTTTACAAACCTGTTCCGTCACAGTACATCAGCAATCCTTTGTGGATGACCTGGGTTTCGGCCCTCTTCAGCGGGCTATAGTCATATTCTACTGGAATCTTGAATCTATTAAAACTATCTGTCTTTAACATTTTTTTGTGATTTAAAAAAGTTACAAAGAAAGTAAATACATGACACAAGACACTGAATAGGACAACATATATAAATCATTTTTGTTTTTTTATAGCATGTGTCATTTGTTTATTTATTTGTAACTTTTTTAAATCGCGACAAAGTCTTCAAAACGGATAATTTGAACTGATCCCAGTACGATATGACTGTGGCCCACTAAAAAGGGCTGAAACCCGGGTCATCCACAATGGATTGCTACTGAACTGTGACGGAACAGGTTTGTAAACCCCTATTGTTATATTATACAGTTCTGGAGGCTTATTCACAATGAATGAATATACCAGTTTTATTTTATATTATTTTAGTTTAGACTTTCTCTTTTGTTTTCAATTTGAGTTGACCAATATATTTAACTATATTATCAAATGCAATACAATTAACTTCTTGAATATAATTTTTTTTCTGAAAATTTTTTTTTTTTTTGTTTTTTGTTTTATAAGTTAAGAATTAAACCGGTATTCTCCTGACTGAAGGTGTTCAGGATAAGCAGGATTCATTTTAGCGGGATTGCACTGTACATGTAAAAAAATTCATTGAACTATTTCTGCCAGATGTTTAAGACCTATAACTTATAGTTAAAAAGTAGATGGAATTAATTTTCTGCATTTTTCAGGGCAAAGATCCGGACATAGAAAGTGCAGATGATCTGGAAGAGACTGATCGTGAATACTGCCAGGTAGGACTTCTGTTAATGTTCTTAATTAGTTGTCATATACTGATATACTTGGACTACTTACCTTAAAACATGGATAGTTTTAGTTATACTAGTTTACTATGTTTATCTAGGTATTTAAAATACCCAGTGGATTAAAAAATGATCAAGTGATATATAGTGGTATTTCATTAAGTATTGGCCTTATTATTGGCATTAGTTTTGTTAATCATTGTCCTCCTTTAACAGGCCTGAGGTCTGGTCTATAGTAAAGGCATGATAGTCACGTGGGGGGTACAGTAGTATCCCATACAAGTTTTTATTATTTTAGGAGCTATATAACCTTTTTAGAGCTTCAATCAGGGTTGTCTATTGAGTAAAAACTATGCTTACATAAAAAATCATCGCTTTTATTGTTATAAAGTAAATTTAGTATATATTTATACTTTGTAAATATATTAATGAATTACTTTACTTATTCTTATGTCTTTCGAGTCAAAGTTCAAACTTACAAATTTAAATCTAAATAGTTGTATTTGTAGCAATGAACACACACACCCCTCAGTTGGTGTATACATTCCCACTGATTGCATTTTGCGCAATATCTTTTGGTATTCTGCTCTCTTGCTCGGCTGCAAGGAACACTTCAAAGTATAGTTTCGTTTTTTCTTGGCTGTACCGAGAGCTGTTCTTCTTCCTGCACAATATTAAGCCTTTTATGTTATTAGAGCCCCTTAAGTATTATAGTGGAACCTCAATACATAGAACCTGAAGGGGAATGTGATATCTTTGTAACATCAAGGTCGTCGATGTACCAAGGTTCATTATATCAAGGTGATATTTGGCCGTCTTCAATATACAGAGATTCACGACAACCATAATATACAATAGGCCTAGCAATTGAGGAATAAAGCATGTTTACAGTAGTAAGATAACTTACATTTAGCCATGGAATAGAATAATAACATTTCATTGTCTTATTATAAGTTTTATAAACATTTTTATGGAGTTTTTGTCAAAAACTGATCGTCTATAGACTCAGTATTCTTCACACTATCATTATACACAAGTTCATGGATGGACACTTAACCATAGCTTTTGTAATAAATGAAACAACACTAATACAATGTTGTGTCCAAAGAACATGAGTGGTATAACTACTGTTCACTAACCAGCAGAGCTCAGAGCGCCTTGTGGTAACTCGGCTGGCAGACGACAATTTACATTTTGGTTACGCCCTGGTAACTTTTTTTTGCTTTCCAGAAGCCCAAATATGGTTGAAATAAGAACAGCATTGCGAACACAAATGAGCATATACATAGGACCATGCAACGTCTGTACAGGGATAGAGAGACAGGTTGCAACGGAAGAAAATGAATGAGAATGAGTTCAATGATTCAAATATTTGTTCTTTTCTTAACTTTGATTTGTCGAAGTTTCACAATCAAAACTTTGATATATAGAGGTTCTTAAGTTGTGTTTTAGCTCTACAAAAACTCAAAAATATTGAGGTTATCCTGGCTAATCCTTTGGTGGACTGAGGTCAAAATAACATTATATTTATGGACAGGTTGAATGGGAATAAGAAAACTTCGTTACATCGAGGAGTTTGATATGTATTGAGGTTTGATACATTATCAAGGTTACACATTATATAAAAAAGCCACAACAATCTCTCATACTTGTTCTTTATTCTTGCCAAATTATGGCTTAATTATTCCAATGGTTTTCATGTGATTATGTAGGAAATAAGCAAACAAACTCACTTTCACATTCATAATAATATTATGTAGCTATAATAAAGAATTAAATGTATGAATGATAGGAATTTTGAAATTTATAAACAGATAATACTTTTAGTCCAGGCCCTAAACAGGTTGAGCAATGAGCATGCAACGAAATTTGACTTTTGATTATTGTTGGGGACATTTAGTAGATGTAAAAAATCGATGTTGCCACATTTCCAGAGTGGGCACAACACGGGGGACGCCCCCTAGAGGAAGTCGTAGAGGAAACTGTATTAGCCTATGTCATGTTGTATATAATTTTAAAGGTCTTTGAATGTAGATCACAACGCCACAAACTCGATATCAAAAGGGCAAATATAACACGAGTTATTGCATTTAGAAATTTTGGTAATACGAGTATATGCTTTTATGCAAAATTTGACTGCCTACTATTTCTGCCTCGAACGTTCATTTGAGGTCGAGTTGGCTGCATTGTTTTCAATTTGATTTCTATTCTATTTATCTCTCTTGTTTTTAAGGATAAACAAGGTCCTGAAAATTAAGGTTTTCTTTTAAGTCTTCATTTGCTGTCTTCAAATTGCTGTCCTAAATGATTTCATTACAATTTTCAGCTCGATTTCGGACAGCGCATGAAAATTTTAATTCAATAATTAACGTAAGCTTTAGGATCCTGTTTAACAGAAATCAATGCCGCAAACCCGCCCTCAAATGAAGGTTCGAGCCAGAAATGGTAGGCAGTCAAACTTTGCACGATAAAAGCTTTTTACTGAAATTTCAAAACGCAATAACTCATTTTATATTCAACCTATTGGGATCGGATTTGTGGCGTTGTAATCTACATTCAAAGACCTTTAAAATAATATGTAACATGACATATGCCAATAAAGTTTCCTCTACGACTTCCTCTAGGGTGTGTCCCCCTTGTTGTGCACACTCTGGAAATGTGGCAACATCGATTTTTTACATCTACTAAATGTTTCCAGCAATAATCAAAACTCATTTTTGTTAGAATTTCAGTGCATGCTCAATGTGTTTAGGGCCTGGACTACTAGGAGATTAATTTGTTAGGGTTGAGTTAAAATTTTAATTTAATACACAAACAAAAGAAACACAAATGAAAGGAGTTTGGAATAATTTTAACTTTGTAGAATGGTTAAGGGAGTAAACAATATCATAATTTTTTGTGAAAAAGTTGTAAAAAGTATAAACAGTTCTATGGCAATATTTTTCCTCAAAATATTTCAATTGGATAGCAGTTGAATTGAGGCACAAGGACAAAGGTGTCGAGCAGGTCTCCTGTGTACATTAGTGTAATGGCATAAACAGCTTTGGTTTAGATTTGACACCCCCTTGTCTCAGTGTGCCGCATGTGCAGCAATGGATTGAAAGTTTAGAGTAAATCTGACTGCCCACATTGCTGATGAAAATATTTGTAACAATTTTGTTTCTTTTAAAGTAGAAAATGCCTGCTTATTTTGTAAAAATTTTTGTTACAATCTTAAAACTCCTTTTTAAAGATTTTTTATTTTAAAATTTTTAAATATTATATCATGAATTTCATTTCCAACAAAAATTAAAATGGACACATAAAATTGACAAAACTTGGAAATACTAACTTTGAAATGCTGATCAAATGTTAAGTAAACTGATCAGCAGTTGAATGAAAACATGAAAATCCTTAAAATAATGAATCATAGTTCTACCTCAATGGTTTGAAAAAAGGAGGTTTCTCTATCATGTACTGTAGTGTCTAAGGCTAGGCGCATATTGAACTGTGTGGTACAGTCCGGGCAGCGCAGCACAGTGCAGCATCGACAAAAACTCGCACAGTGTACCCATGCAAACACATAAGGTACAAAAACTACCCTGCCCTGTGCTGCGTTGCACTGCTCGGACTGCGTCTCAATATGCGGCAGGCCTTAATAGGTGAATGTTTGTGTGGGCGAATAGGTGGGTTTGGTGTATGTGAATAGGGGTAAGGTTTTGGGTAAACAATGATACTTTACACACTCTATGAAAGTTCAAAGTTGTAAATAGTTGAAAAGTTGCACAGTAGAGTCCTGCTTACCCGAACTAATTTGGACTGGACACTTTTCGGTTTAGCAAAGTTTTTGAATCAGCGGATTTTTGATATTATGTATAAATAATGATTTCGACTTGCTTACTCCTGCCATTTATGTGAAGGTCGCATATGATTTTTGATCTGAATGGTGATTTGAAAATTGATGTCGCCGCATTAATAATGGATAGAACAATTTGAACATAGTAATAAAGTTGACAACAACAATCGAACCCTAGAAAAGCGACTAACAGCGACAGATACACGTCTAATGCCCAGGCAATTAGCCAGTGGGGGTTGCTTTGGGGACTGAAGCACCCCCTGAGATATCTAAGGTGGAATAATTATGTTTTGCAACTGAAGAACTGCATGTGTTGTGAACGTAAATGAGTATTTTGTATAAATTATTATAGACAGGCAATTTGAGTGTTTTGCAGGTAATAAGCAAAGAGTGCAATTATTGTTTTTAGGTCTTGAAGATCTTAGATCAGTGTGACAAAACATGTTATTGCTAGATTAAATTACTTTTTACGTGTGCTGGAAACTCTACCAGTCACAACTTATAGCGTTGAGACATTCTCGACCATGAAAAGAGTCAAAACCGTTTACAGAAGCTTGATGTCAAATGAAAGATTGAGTGGCCTGGCCATGATGTCTATTCATTGGGACTTAAATGTCAATGTATAACAAGTTATAGACGGATTGGCCGGGTAAAAAAAGAAGACTTCTGTTGTAAATTTTTATTTTATTGTTTGTATATTTTTATTAAACAAGTCGTAAAATAACCGAAATTATTCTTTTTACTTTGCCTTTTCTAATGGGAATCCTGGCTACATGCCTGCTAAAGGGGCCCATATATGGTCATTCCCCGCACCCCGTGCGCAGCACGTACGTGCAATGCTGGATAGAAAATCCCCATGTGTGGGGTACACCGTGCGCCGCTTCGGCAGGTCTGAAATCTATAGAAGTTAGTATTTTGGCACGGCCAGCCCTGTGATATAACATTAACATATAACATTAATAAACCTGATTTTTTTATATTTTGTACACTAAATATTTTATGGGAAATGTGTGTAATGTATTCAGTAATGGTGCTGTAGGGATATTTTTATTACAGTACTTTACTTCCAGAATTTTTTAGGAGGGATTGGCGTCATAGTTCATGGGAGGGGGGGGGGGTTGTGGCACCCCTGCTGTGTGGTGCCACATTTTCTTATTAAAATTAGTTTCTACCCTGTGGCATAAAATGTTTAGGGGCTGCAAAGAACAATCAAAGATGTATGGCAGTCTTTATGTACACCGACGGGAGCTTCAGTCCAGTTTGAAGAAACCGTCAAAGCCAACACATTCTTATCCCTTTCCAATTTGTTTTTAATTCTCCGCTCCTCTGACCAATAGAAATCATCAAATACACTGAAGCTTTAAACCTTCAAATCTGACAGGAAGACAAATATGATGAGAATACAAATATTTTACAATTCATAGTTCTTTAAGCACCTAGGACACCTACATCAATAACATCCTGTAAAGGCTTTAACCAGCCTCGCTAAAAGTGTTTGTAGTGTTTGCCATAAAGAAACAAAATGCCTCAAGTATAAATTATATTAAAATAAATAAGTATGTAAGTTGCAGTGGTAAAAATGTCCATGAAAAAACTAAATAAAGAAAACTTGATGCAATCATTACATCTTTTTACACAAGGTAAACTGCCAATTGACAAATAATAATGAACAAACATTTTGGTGGTTAGGATTTACCATTGTTCATTTTAATTTAATGTACATGTAAAATGTTGATTAATTATAAATTAATTGTTGAATTTATTTCCTAGGGAAACGGACACTGCGCCAGCTCATCGTTATCGGTTGGGGTCATAAAATTGTCAAAATCCATCTCGCGGCGCCTGCGCCAGTTGCCAGGTAGACCCGCGTTGGGGTTGGGGGAGAGAGAGGACGACGCTGGGAGAGGGGCCGGATGGCCCAGTGTAATGCGTTTCTCAGAAGTACCCCGTGCCCGTGACTAAACAATATAGGGGAAGTTGACACGGATATGAGTCACGGAACCCGGGGCTAAGGTTTTGTGAATATTAGAGATTTGCAAGGATATGGATCACTTCCTTTTCAGCTTTTATGCGGTTAGGTTAGGTTAGATGCTCACAAGCTGAGAAAAAAGAGGAAAAGAAACGTGCTTGCCTATCAATACATAAATCTCTCAGAGAGGCCACGACCCAATCTAGTTGCATATTTTACGGTACGGTGGGTGATTTAGTGCGTTGCCAAAAACATAATAAAAATTTTGAACATGAAACAATTGTTCATATACAAAAGGTTAGTTATGTGTTATTTTATTTTCATTTCAAAGTTTTTTTAATCCACCATTGAACTTTTAATAGGCCTAGACTCGTAATTGAAAACCAAGCTCCAAGCGGCAACGTGGAATCCCAAATACAGCTATTGTGCTCGACTGAGCAACGAAGCGTCGAAAATTCTTGGAACCAGAATTTGGCTGGGGGGTAGCGTTCTGCCGCCCCTCCTTCCCCTTCGACTCTCCGACCTCTCTCGAAAGCTGGCGCAGTGTCCGCACCACGAGGGTCCATAAACTTACCCTCGTCAAAGTTTTTATAGAAGTTGGCGCACTGTCCTACAGCCTATTTCCTAAGTGATTTTTTTTTATATAAACACAACAGGACAAAGGGTGGCCTGCAACTCCCTAGACAACGGCATATAGTGTTGTTGCTTAGGTCAAGACAAACACATTTTATTATAGAAACATAAATTTGCGTTTTTTCCAAAAAAAGTCATTTTGAGGTACAGCGTTGATATTAAATATAAGAGTTTGTCTTATTAAGATTGGTTTTATGTAAAATTACACAAAAATTTCTTTAACCGTTTAAAAACGTATATTTAAAATATTTTATGCAAAATTCCATTGAAACCGTTAAAAATAATTAAAATAATTACATAAAACATGAAAGTTAACCCATTTTATGTACATTTCAATGATACCTTACTTGTTAAGATTAAGTGAAGAATAACAGAGAAATTATTATTTTGGTACTGCATGATCACTTTTCTCCATTTAAACAATAAAATTTACTTTTACATTGTTTAAATGGACAAAAGTTGTTATTAAATACAAAAATTATTTATTTCAGTGTTATTAATGGTCTAACTTCTATATTTCTTGCAATTTGTTTCTAAAGTTAACAATTTTCATTGAATTTTAATCAAATATTTTAAAATACTGTCATTTTGTAAAGTTAATGATACAGTACTTTTAGGTACAGTATAATTTTGTGCAAAGATAAATCTTCATAAGACAAACATTTGTGCAAAATATTAACACTGTACCTCAAACCGGATTTATGGGTTTTCTTACACACAACTTACAGACAGATGGACGAAAAAACTAAAGCACTAAAGGGGAACTCAGAGACCGATGTTCCTATGGTGAAATGTGTTTGTCTTGACCTAAGCAAGAACGCTATATACCGTTGTCCAGAGAGTTCCGAGACACTCTTTATATTATTAAATTTTATCAGTATTATTTCTTTTAAACACTGTTTTTAGATGTAAATTTACAAGATATTGTTCTATACAGACATATAGAGCATTTTTTAAACATAGTTCGTCACGTCACACCTAAAAGGTTCTATCTACAAACCTCTGTACGGACATTTATTTACTTTTAATACTTTAACTTTGATATTATGATAATGTAAGGAATATCTACTTTAAACAGAAAATCTTAAAATAGAAATAAGTGGAAGTGAAGTGAAGGTCAGTGAAAAGGTCAAACTTTTAGGAATTATTTTAGACTCAGAGATGAAATTCACAAACCATATAAGTAATATTTGTCAACGTGCTGTGGGAAGACTTCGTGCCCTATACAGATACAAAGACCTTCTGCCTGAAAGCGCCAAAATTAAAATAGTAAACTCTCTAATTATGTCAATGTTTGAATATTGTTATCCAGCTTATGGCAATGGATTAATCAAAGAAGAGAGTAGACGAATAGAAAAAATTCAAAATTCAGCTATACGATATGTCTACAGTTTAAAAAAATATGATCACATTACAAAGTATAGAAAACTTGCTCAAATATTACCTACAAAAATTACATGTGAAATTTTAACTATATCCATGATACACAAAACATTAAAACTGAAAAAACCACAGTACCTTTATGAGAAATTGGCTTATAGAATTAACACATCAAATAAATCTACAAGACTAAATTATCAATTGAACATCCCAAAAATAAACAAAGAAATTGGAAGAAAGTGTTATAAATTTTATGCACCAAAGATATATAATTCTATACCAAAACATATAACCGAATCAGAAACAAATTCATTAAAGAAACAATTGAAGATACTTTACTCAAAGAAATATTTATAAATTATTGTATATAAAATTAGATTAAGTTATATAAATTAGTAGAGTTGTTCTGAAAATCAGTGTATACTGAGAACCGCTCAAATAAAGACGATTATTATTATTATTATTATTATTATTATTATTATTATTTATTGCGTAAAAATTCCTACACCCAAAACAAATCAGTTTTTTCATAATGTCGTCAAGTGTAAAACCCTGATTTTTTTCTAAAATTTTCTTTTTTAAGATACCAAAAAGAAACTAAACTTCAACTGGTCAAGATTAACTTTGATTATCTGGTGTAGTTTGCATTATAAGTGGTGGAAGCTCCTTACAAGAATATTCGGGAAGATAATATAAAAATTAAAATAATATGAATATTAATGACAAATATAAATTACCCATCTGAACTTTGATAACTAACAGTTTCATTATAAAAATTTTACTTTGATGAAGAGTTGCTTTCTCATTTATGTTATCATTTCATGTTCTATCATCAGCTGTTTTAGAGTTAAGAGATATGCATTTTTATAAGCTGGTCTTTCTGGTAAAAAGCAAACCTCAATAATTTTATTTTTATTGAATTTGAAAGTTTAATGTTTTAATTGGGTGTATTGAAAAACATCTAACCTTGCAAATTAGTTCCATTTCTGTAAACGTCAAGTATCAAATAAAGGACACTTGGTTCTAAGTTTAACATAGTGACCGCCAAGAAAGCCCTGATCATCATTATACTCCAAATTCATATTTATCTATACTTATTTAATACACCAAGGGTTTTTTTGTCTTGAGAACTCCTCCTACAATTTTCAACCGATTTTCAAGTTTTTGGTGTCGTTGGATAGGGCTTGGTCTGTAGTTGTTTTCTCCAAAAAAAATGAGAATCGGACTAAAAATAAAGGCGCTATCCACCATTAAAATCTCAAAATTTCCCATTTAAATAACATTGGGATTGAATAAAGCATTTTAAACATCTGTTAATAATCAGCTGTAAATACGTGTTTTGGTGATTAAAGATATTCACAATAGTGGATTGACCGGATGTGGTTGATTTTGAGCTAAAAGTAACATTTGTATTGTATTAAAGTAAATTGCTCAATTTCGAGCAACACGTATAGGCCTACTAGTTTTTATTAAATGATTAAATTCTCAAATTCATATTTAATGTTTAAATTGATATTCTGGTTCTTAGAGTAGGTATATTTATTAGGAAAATTAAACTTTTATATCCCTAATAACTTTTTTAACTCTTCGCCCTTTTGGTTTCGTAAAAATTTTCAGATTCTTTTGACGATATGGATTCTTTTTTTAGATTGGGATATTCCAACCAGTGTAATAAGAAGAATTCAGTAACAATAACTTGTCTAAATAAATAATAGGGCCTACCTAGAGAGAAATGAGCGAAGGGCACAAGCAAAATTTGCGATTTGCATTTTGGTGTTTAATGACTTTTAAACCAGTTTTAAAATGGAATGGATGAAATGTGGTTCTTTTTGAAGTTTTATATTTAATGTCATCACAGCCACAGTGAAATGTGCACAAACCTTTTTAGTTCAGCTGGATATCAATATAATGTAATAATAGCCTAAGTCACAACTAAAAATGATCACAAGCCGTATCGATGTTGGGGGGATTTACGTCTCAGTTACGGCCAATAATTTATTGGACAATAATTTTAATAGTCCATTACCGACGGCGCCAGCGGCTAGTCTCTGGAGGTTCCCGCCCCCACCAGTCCACATCCGGTGTGTTGCGGTCACCTGGACCGCCGGACCACCGGACCTAGCCAAGTGAAACGTGAGTGTCGCCCTAGCCCTAGCCAACTTGCCCATATGTAGCATCACAAATTCTGGCGGGCTGTCTCACGTCTCGTGCACCCAACTGTAGACATTTCAGTATCGGTAGTTCAATTAATTGCTCCTATTGGCGGACCTTTAGACGATCAATACAAATAATAATTTAGGATCTTGATAAATATTGACAGTATTATTTATCGATCTAGACCTTACACAGTCAATATAGATGAGTGTGATCCATTCTATAGAGAACCCCATTGACGATATTGCGATAAAAATTTCTGCACAGTGCTTTTTTATCCTTTTTTTTCACCAACCATACAACTCAAACACCAACTGATACTGAAGTAAATCAATACTGAAGTTATGTTTATCACTGAAAAGAAGTGTTTGTTGATCGCAAGCTGTGGGTGACGGATTGGTTAAAAAAAAACTGTTTAAGGCATGAATTTAAATTCCTTAAATTAAATTCTGTTGACAGACACAAAACATTATGAAAATTACGTTCGTATATATTATCCCTGAGGCCGGTTTTGAGAAACTCCTGAAAATCGTTGGCCCATATTTAGATAAAACAGATATAGTTATGAGAAAATCGATTTTTTCAAAAGAAAAACTAATAATACATATAAAACATATCACATCACAATATTTTAATTTAAAACTAATTTTTATATGGTTATAATTAATATAATATAATATATGGAACCTGGTTAATATTAATGCATTTTTATGTGTAATTTTTATGATGAGATGCACGTTTTGATGAGAAATAACGTCAGAACTGTTAATAATTTATTTAACGTTAAATTTCGTGGGGTTTTAACATCCCCTCTAAGCGAATAAGGCTTGTCTGGCATTCACACAAAAAAGAGTTTGAAATTCACTCTGTAGTGAACCAAAACATTTCGATACTTTATAAATATTCACTTTTATCCTCCAGTCCAGCGATCGCCCCTGGCAGCGGGCGGGGCGTGGCCGGCGCTGTCCCAACGGTACATTAACACATTCACTAATTAGAAACCCCGATAATAATCACCTTTCCCCGTTCCATTACCTCCGCACACGAGTAAATAACGCGTAAATATTCACCTGCCTAATTTATTTGACGACTACAAGGCTATATTTACGGTGATTTTTATGTCCGTGAAAACGGCTGTGTTAATGTGTTAATTAGCAGCAGGAATTTCAAGTTAAATATGTATCGGCGAACGTATAACTGGTCCCAAAATTTTTGCAATTACTTTCCTGGATTTTAATAGGCTATACCTTCGTGAAAGTTGCAAAGCTGTGTAGACGAATTTTCTTCGAAGAGGACATGGCACGAATTTGTGGTTCCCCCCGCAACAATAGTATAGCAATAATAAAACACCCTTAGTGCTTAAAATTACTTCAGCGACACTGTTACGTAACCTGTAGTGCCATACACGCTCTATATATATAGTAATACACATACAGTATCAGCTAATTAAATTGCGTTGAATCGATGCATCGTTTCTCCCCATTGTTGGATCCCTTACATTCAATCACTCCATTCATCTTATTTTTTTATATAGTCGTCAATAAAATAAAATTTAAAAAATATCCAGAACTTTTTTATACTCGTATATAGCCTACGAGCTTTTTCCCGTGACTTCGCTTGCGTCACTCGCCGTCAGTTTTAGCTCGTTCGCTACGCTCACTCGCTGTCACGCTCACACCCTATATGAGAAATCAATAGAATACCTAAAATTGGAATTTGTCATTGAATTTGTTTCTTAACAACAATTAAATAAATTAATAATAAAATATATTTTAAGATTTTTTACTGACAATTTTTTTATTTTTTTTTCAAAAGATATATTTTAAAGATAAAAAGTATCTTATGTTACTTTGGATGATCGGTTGGGTAGTTTTCGCGTGTGTGCGTAACAAACATAGGGACATTAGTATTTATTAGTAGGGACGGTAGATTGCACGGAAATATCACGATGAGTGTTGCGAAAATCCACCCAGAAATGTATTTTATACTGTATTAGGGGAGACCGGGGCTAAAAGTCACACGGGTTGGTTGTCAAATGGATAATTTGTTTGATTTTAACTTCCTCAACAACTTTTTGGACTTTCCAACAAAACTAATTTATTAAATAAATAGTGAAATAATTAACTGACGAAGTTTTAGTTAAACCAACTAAATTATTTAGGTAAAATGATTTAACAAAATAATTTTGTTGGATTCAACCGAACGGTTTTTTCTGTGTAGGTCAATAGTATACACTGTATTTATATTTGTTCTGATCTTATACAAATCGATATATTTCAAATCTGAAGCTTAAATGAGCGCAAAAAATTAACAGTGATTTACTGACCTGTCAAATAAGCGCAGAACCAAGCAGTGGTTGACTGACCCGTCATAGCATTAGAATAGAAACCGCAACTATTATAGAACTTAAGAATGCATAATATAGGCCTATCAAATTAGTCATCACCATATAAACGGAGACTGTTCTCAAACAAAGCCCAAGAATGTTGGAACAAACAGTAGCTGGAGAGCCATTCGTTTATCAACGGCGGAGAGGAGCTGAAAACGGAGGCGAGACACGTGTAGTAGATTGTAACTGTAGACCCTCAGACACCAGACACGAGACAGTAGACACCAAGACACTAGACAGGGACGGGGACAGAGTGATGTAGTGTGGGGGTAGCGGTAACTATGCGGTAAAGTCGTGCCACTGCCACTCATGCTGAAGCTTGCAGTACAGTATTGTTAAATCGAGCTGTGATTTTCAATGCAAATTGTGTTTTGCACAGACGGTGCTGTCTTATCCAACTTTTGTATCTCAATTAACTGGAATAACTGAAAAATCATAACAAATCAATTGTATCCTATAACTCGAATACGGTTTGTAAAATAAATAAGGTTTAATTATTTGTATGTTAGCACATTAGTCACAAAAATAGCTGGCACAATTCTATCAAAAGTAGCATATATTTTAGTTCTCAATAAAATAGTAGGCCTACTAAGAAAAACCTAATAAAAAAAAATCCTTGATTGAAATTCGAAAAAAACTAACAGACTTATTCGATACGCTAAGGTCTTTTGTGTTTGGAACGCCTATAAAATTTTCAACCGATTTTCAAGGTTTTTTTTTTGTCGTTGGATGTTTCCTTGGTCTGTAGGTGTTTCCGCAAAAAAAAAAAAAAAAAAAAAATGAGAGTTGGACTTGAAATAAAAGCGCTATCGATAATTGAAATTATAAATTTTCTCATTAGAACAACATAGAGGTATCGTTGAGCATTTTAAACATCTTTTAATGTATAGCTGTAAATAAGTGTATTTTTTTATGATTATTGATAATCACAATATTGGATTGTTCGGGTGTAACTGATTTAGAACTTAACATAACGTTTTTAGCAATGAATGTCCAAATTATATTGCTCGATCTCAAGCAACAATTAGACTTGTAGGATCTTATGGAGTTAAGAATCAAAATAAAAGAATTACTGAACAATGCTGACTTCTTTTAAATCATCATTAAAATATGTTTGATAAAATATGCTATAAACATGCGTGGTTTGCATAGTACCGAAGTGATGTACTCATACCAGTTACTAAATTAAATGTCATTGCATAAAAGTATTGTATGCTCTGTTTTAAATCTATGTTAAATACATGCAAAGTGAAAGAATAAATAACTACTGTATAGACTTACTATTTCATGAATTGCAGGAGCTCGTATTGTAAATAAAAAGCCGTTTAGATTCAGCATTTCAGTGCACGTATTTCAGTGCCCACAATTGGATAAGTTTACCGTGCTAAATGCTCGGCCCCCAGGTACTTCGTGGAATGTTCTAAATAAGACTGGACTTAACGGTTTTTTTTTACAGTTTATGGGCAATCGTAGAATAATTTCCGTTTAATTATTCCGTTTAAATAATTTTGTAAAAATGCGGGAGGGTGTATTTAAAACTACACGACAAATAATAAAAAAATTCTGTTAGGCCTATCTTGTCAAAAAATAACTTAAACGTCTTTTTAATTTTTACAAGCATTGTATTGCCACAAAATATAACTATGCCTTTAAATAAAAATAAAAATACATTCATGTTAAAATTAGATGTCCGTCCTGCCATAAGGTGATATTGGTTTGCTGGTGTTGGCGATGGTGATATTATGTATTCCTCATCATGTTCTGTTGAAAACAGTAGACACATCCCCTGAGATCTGTTTACGCAAAGCCAGAGTTTGTTTTTTTTAACGAACCACCATCTTCCAGTATAACGTTGCACCCAGTCTGTCTTGAAGCATTCATGTTTTTATAGTCCTTTACACAGCATTTAGTGATGACTCCTAAGTAATACTGACAAATTAATAAGGAATCATAATTTATTGTCCATTTGAAAATTGAAAGTAAAATTTCGATTAATTAGTTTAATTTATTCTTACTTCTGAAAGGTAAATTTTTAAAGAACATTTTTAGCCTAGTATGAAACAGAGGTTAAGTTGTATACACATCATATCATACTGTATTAGTGTTTTGCAGTATAGTAAATTTTACAGCGCTTACTCTTTATTATTTCGGTAAGCTCGTTTGAAATTTTAGATTTATACAATATTGCAATTTAGAAATAAGAAAACTGCTAGATAGGTGAACTTTGTTGGTGTCCTGTTCAATGATTGGACTTTGTAAACAATAAACAAATTCAGCGAAACCAACTATGGGATTTGGGGATGGAGTCCCCATCGAGTCGCGGTGAGTTCAGATTATACTTCCTATCCCAAGTTACCTGAAAAAAAATTGAGAGATTAGCCTACATTTATAACATATTTTGTACTTTTTGTAATTAAAACCTTTCGTTACAGTCATTTTGAAGTTGTATAGCAGTTTTACAAACACCCACAGAGTACCTATTGGCCATTGATCCTGATGTGCAGTGTGTAATCCATCTTTTAGCCAAGTTTGTGAACTCTTTAAAACACACGTATCATTCAATCAACGGAGAAATTCAACACAAGTTTAAAATATCACAGAAACATCGATGATCATCGTTCGACAGAGCACAACCAGAGTTCGCTCACAAGAGAAAAACAGTTTATTGAATTAAATACGACAGAAATATTCGTCGCCGCGGGCTTTGTCGCATAAAGCACGCGGCGCTAGCGACACACGGCCGTGCCGGGTACACAGACAGCAGCTTCCAATTACCTTTGTTGGATAAATAACATTATTATCTTGTTTTTTCTTGGTGGAAAAATGTTCCATCTAAATCCTTTGAACTTATTATTACCAAGCCAGCGTGTTAATAAATTTGTTACCGGTTGTATTGAAATAAAATTTAAATAAATTACAAACAGACAACAACTTATTGCTGACATATTAAGACTGCGTACGTACAGATTTATGTGTGATAAGTATGTTGTTTTATATAATTTGACGGTTGTAATGGAATTGTACAAACTGTCCTTTATATGTAAGAATTTTAATTTAGCTAAATAAGAAAATTCATATAA
This sequence comes from Neoaliturus tenellus, assembly GCA_030545055.2. Lineage (NCBI taxonomy): Eukaryota > Metazoa > Arthropoda > Insecta > Hemiptera > Cicadellidae > Neoaliturus > Neoaliturus tenellus. Next base: position 166,410,231 of record CM061534.1, on the reverse strand, counting down.
TTAAGTAAAAAAATTATTTAATTTAGCTAAAAATTTTATTTAATGATACAAATAATATAATTTAATAAAAATCTAATCAGCTTAGTTTAAAGTGTAATTCAATTAAATTCAATTCAATTTAATAAGTCATACAGTATAATTTACATTTAGAGGAAAAATAAAATATTGTTGTGAGTATATAGCTATTTGTGTATTAAGAGAGCAAAGTACGGTATTGCCTGCCACTCGAGAGAGTGTTAATTTTCTGTTGAATCACACTGTCAACTATCAAACACAACCTAAAACTAAAAAAGCAATAATTTCCAACGACAAAATTGACCAACTGCAGTAGCGTGCGGTTTGCCAACAGCTACCTGTAAATTGCTATTTAATCTAGCGTGCGGGGACGAAAAGAAAACGAACTGTTTGGCGTACGTTTTACATGTGTGGAAATATGATTATTGCATTGTAGTGGTAGGAAAAATAATAAAAGGAACCATCTAGACACTAGGAAAACTTTACCTGACCCCGTCCCTTAAGAGTGATTGACAAGAACCAAGCCTATGAATCCTTCCTGTGCAGTCCATGAGCTCCTCCACTGATTAGAACACGACACAAGACACTAAAAAGCGTCTTAATTTTGAGATTTATCGTTTTTTAAACCGAATAGCCTCCGGAACTCTGTTTAGTTGCCAAACCCGCCGAGATACTCTATAGCTAGCCTGTTTTGATCAATTCTGACATCATCTCTGGACCGTGTGCATTGCACGCACTGCCACATGACACCTAGGGTCACTGTTTATATTGTTGGCTACACGACAGCTCTGTTCGGCCGTCTCCGGCACCGCTCGTGTCCGTGGCCGCGCCGTGCCGCCGTACCCGCGGCTAGTTCGCTGCGCTCCGCGGCCGCATGCTTGTCTCAGGTGCGCGAACGTCGCTGTGCTATGCGTTGTGACATGCGTGCGCGCGTGTTTTGTGCTCTTGTCAGTTCGGTTTGTACGGTGTACTACGCAAACGATAGTTTTGATTTATGTTTAGGATCGTGAGTGTTCTGTTATGGGATTATTATTTTTTTTCAATATTTTGCACGATTTTCCGCCTTCAATAGTTTTTTAAATATTTTTACCCATATTATTTTTTATTAATAATTTAATTTCATCTCCCTATAGCTATGATGCTATAATTTTTTTGTGAACCCTTTTTATTTTACATAATTAATTTGATTCAACCATGACATTTCAAGCTTTGTAGGTAGGCCTAATCTAAATTATTCCCCTATAAAATTAGTGAGATCCAAAATTAAATAAAGCCTAGCTTTTTTGGATGTGTGTATAACTAAGAATGTTACTAATGTGCTGTAAAATAATGTGTTTTTCGTGGGGTTTTCGTGAAAAGAGTTGCTTGAAAAGTTAATGAAAATAACTGCAATCAAAATGCTGCCTTTTACAGTTTTAGTAGTGCCAATATGACAATATGATAAAATTTGTAAAACCAAATATTTAACAATTTTCTATAAACACATTATTTTTTTATTTTTTATGTTATTTTTGAGGAAATTAAATAGTACTTTTTAAATATTGGTAACAATGAGGCATTAGGTTTTTACATCATAAGCCGTTTTAAAAACGTTATTTGGATGAATATTTTTTCATCAGTTTAACGTTGTATTACGCAATACTTAACATTCTTTAGCTACCCTACGTAAGGAACTGAGTTTTAAGGAGGTAATATTACTACTTGCTTATTAATTTTATATTACTTATCCGTTCAATATCTTTGACAGTTTAAAACTAATGCAATACTATGTTTTTACTACGTGTTACCCTTATACACTTTAGATAGGAGTAGGTTGGTTCTAGTTTATATTTTCGGTGTTTAATATGTAAAATGTCGCTTTATTTAATAAACTTAAAACATAGCTATCGTAGCTTGTTCACCAAATTAAATATTAGCAAAAAAGACAGAAGCCTATAAATTAGAGTATATGATTTTCCTATGTATACTCATACGGTTAGGATCATATATTGGTGATTTTCCTAAATTATCATTTTCAGCCGATAAAATTTCGATTGCTGTATTAGTATTAGTAAAGCCAACAAAAGAGATGGACATGATTAGAAAATGTTGTTTTTCATTCGTATACCAGTGGTTAACTTAAATAACTTTCTATAAGTTTTAACATTTTGAATCCAACTAAATACATTTTCAACTGACCCAAAACGCCTTACGTCGAGACGATCTGTTCTGTTGAAGCCTCATTGTTCTCTAGAAAGTGAATCCGAAGTGAAATCTCGTTGAGATTCCTCCAGGCGCGGACATGGGATGTCGGTGACTGTCTCTCTCCTTCTATACGACATTATCCGCCTTGTTTGTTCTCTTAGCCGCTTCTCGTTCACGCGCGGTATGGCTGACACGAACCTCTGGTGGGTCTGACGTCATTATTGAGAAGGATTATTATTCATTCATTAATCACTTCAATTTACCAAATATCCTTAAGAATCATCTTCACCTTAAGGGTAGTAGCACAGTATGCTAAGTTAACCATACAGCTTTTGGGCAGATCATGGTATTTTATTCCTCTGTTTTCGACCAACAGAGGTTGGTGTGTGCCGGTATTACACCAGGCTTCTTTAAACTTGGTAACCGTTTAGTTGACTAGTTATATTAGGTATCGCATACCTTAAAAGTTTTAACATTTGAAAATATTACTCACAGTGACGCCGAGAAGTAACTAAGTTTTACTTGCTTATAAGGATTTTTTTCTACTTATACAATTTATTTTTACCGAGAGATCTATATATCCAACCGTAATCTACAAGGAAACATATTTTTAATAATAAATATCGAACAATAAATAGTCCGAAACAGGGGACCGTGGAGGCATGTTTTCAGTGTTTTACAATGACTAAAACTGGGTGACTACAGTGGGTGACAATGACTAAAAATTTCGTTGTTTCATACTTCCTATCGGAAAAATATCTTCGATGTGGATAAAACTGTTGCTTTTGGAAAATTTCAGGGGTTTAAACCGCATTCTTATTTATACAGTATAAACTTTCCTAAAACTTTCGTTTTATAGATACTTATCTTCAGTTGTTTCTTCAGTCTTTATTAGGGTCCGTTATTGACGTAATATAATGACCATCACGTCAAATCCGAAAATAAATGAATGAACGTCGCATTACCAATGTTCACTGATCTATTAAACCATTTAAAAATTACACAGTAAAATCGTTAAAAATGCTGGGTTTCAGAAACCCTAATTCTTTTGACACTTTATAGTGAAAGGTGAAATGCATAGAACATGTATTAACAGAAATATAACTAGTACCGGTTGATGCTAGTTGTATTCAGCTTTCGTAAAAAAACTACTGCGGTTGAACTAACATTTGTAATATTACATGAATCTTTAATAACTATATGTACGCGTATACCTTAATTACAGCAAATTAAGTTTTAAAAAGGGTAATTAGCACAGTTTGACAATTTTTTATTTTACTATAGCCTATAGTAAAATCTGTAACGGTTCTTTATTGCGTGTGATGTCTGCAAAAGCTACAACTCGTACAATGTCAGTATCGGCTCGCCACCCACATGGTTACTGGCGAACAGTGGCCATGACGTCATCAGCGACTATTCCTCATGTTTCACTCCGTTCGTTATATCTCAACGCTGTCGTTCAAAACTCTTACTGCACGGATTTGCTTTAAAAATTCTCGTGGATTACTATCAGGTAGTTTGGTTGGATCATCATATTCCAAGGGGTTTCCGCTATTAACCCTGGTTACAACCTTGATCAGTATGTATATCTGTTACTTGCATCTGTTTAATATCATCGTTAGTTTGTGCCAATTAAAATTGATGTAATTTCCTGTTTCCATCATTAATTAACTACCGTAATAGATAAAGTAGACAATATTATGTTAATGTGTTCATATTAAACATGAGACTTTATATAATCATTGAAAATAAATTGTTCTTTCCATGTCGACCCAAATGATAGTGAAGCATAAGTTTAACGATTAGAAGGCAAATTCTTAAATTAATTTTTTAGTTACTCCGTGTTATTTTATAATAAAATGTTATTAAGTATAAGGTATTATTGGCCTATGAAGAATATTGGTATGTCAAAATTTTCAGAGAACCTAACCAATCTAATTTTCCTCCGCACAAAGAGAGTTTGTTGCAATATTTTGTGTTTTACTTTCTCTTGTTCGATCAACTTTTCAAAATCAGGCAGACGCAGGGATTCGTAAGCTTATTTTCCTCTCGAATTGAGCAGTCGGGCTTGTGAGACAGAAAATTGTTAACAAACTTGAAGCCGGTCCCGCGAAATGATGGTTTCGGTAGGGGAAAGAAGGGTAATGGTGCGCACCTAAGGGAAAAAAATTCTTCCCAGAAAATAAACGGGTAAAAATTACCAATTTATGTGTCAAACTCTTTGGTATTTAATGTAGTTTCTCATAAAAAAATTATCATTATCATATATATTTACATTGATTAAATATACACCATTATATAAGAATATGCACTTGCGCACGATTTCCCTACCCATCGGGTAATTGTGCGCATGGGGGTGGGTAATGGTGCGCAGGGACGTATGGGTTGAAATAATTAGAATACATGTGTTTCATTAATATAAATTCAATATCAATATAACATATGGAATGCCTTAAAGCTAAACAATACTTTATTTGAGCTTTACAATACACTTAACAAAAGTTTTAATTAAAATTACAAAATTGTTCAAGGGTTAATGCAAAATTAACACACGTAGGCTAATTTTCTGCTGTGTCTGCACCTGAGCTGTCTGCATGACTCCAGGACGAACAGTTTATGAGCATCTGTAAACAAGAATGTGAAAAGGGGAAGTAATTTTTTTTCTTACCTATAATACATGGTGCCCACTGCCGCGCACCATTACCCGATATTGCATTCGAAAGTATTTTATTTTCTCACTATCTTAAGAAGGGATGGAACCATAAATTAATTGGTTCAAACGATAAAGCAAAGAATACCATTAATTGTAATACTAAATAAGTATTAAGTTATCTAAAGATCTGCCCTAACCTTACTATTTTCTGAGGCGCAAAAATAACATGACACACACGACTTTTAGATTTTGGCCTCTCATAACCTCAAAAATTTCAGTATCGAAAACCACGAGGTAGGGTATTAGTTGTTGAGCCCCCCGCTAGGCTGCAGAACATACTGAAGCTTTTTAACTTATTTCATTCATAAGAAACTACGATGCGCACCTTTACCCGCCGCGCACGATTACCCTACTCTCCCCTACATAGTAAGCTTTTTACTAATGTTGGGAATTTTAAATTATATTTGCGATACTTTTTTCGAATGTGATAAACAAACGTATGAAGGTATTTTATCATAAAAGTATTTCCATTCCGTTGCACTAAGTAACAATAGTTATAGCCCATTGCAATTTAGGCCTACATCATAAAGAGGTACATTATTAAACCAAGTTCAAACCTGTTGCATGAAGAGGTCTGAAGCGTACAGGATACTCGTCGTTAAAATACAAGCTCTAGACCAATGAGAGCTCGGTATTTGATAAAAGTACGATAGGTAGTGTTAATAGAAATCTCATTAGGATTAAAATTTGTCTGTTGATGTACATAACCTTAAAAGAGGGGTATTGAGAGAGAACGACGATTAGACCAGGCACTATACCATAGCGGGCCACGTTCTGATGGGTGATAACTTGTAACCTATACCGGGTGTAAAAAAAGTTCGTCCCTACCTTTAATTATTTATTTGTTAAGATTAACAAATATCGTTCGGGTGCTGAGAGTAACTGAACTCAAAGTACCTTTTGATGTTATCGAACATTTTCAGTCATGGTTTGGGGGACGGCCCACAGGAGTCGGAAGAAAATCTTAAATGTAAGCATAGGTTGATATGTACATCAAATTAAAGGTCTTACTTGGGAGAGTACAATGTTGCAAACTAAGAAAAAATGGATGACTCAGACGGAAATGGTAGGCGTTCAAAGTTTCCATTAAAATCATATGGGTAAAACTTAAAAATGCAATAACTTTCTTAATACTCAACCTTTTGACGTCGGGTTTGTGACTAATTACTCCAAATGCAAAGAAGTTTAAAATTACGTATGATGTGACTGGAGCTAAAGAATTTTCAATTTATACATCCTCTATGGCACGTCCCCCAATACAGTCTTACAGAATATGCTTTGGCTTTTGTCACAACATACATAATTTTATACTTCTTTGCAATTGTAGTAACTAGCCACCAACCCGAAGTCAAAAGCTTGAGTATTAAGAAAGTTATTGTATTTTAAAGCTTTACCCATATGATTGTAAAGAAAACTTTGAATTCATACCATTTACGCCTAATCATCCATTTTAAGTCTAGTTTGCAGCATTGTACTCTGCCAAATGAGACCTTTAATTTGATGTACATATCACCCTATGCTTACATTGAAGATTTTCTTCTGACTCCTGGTGGGCCGTCCCTCTAACATTACTAAAAATGTTTGATAAGGTAAAAATTGATTATCTTAACACATAAAAGAATAAAGAGGGGGGATGGACTTCTTTACACCCGGTGCATTTTCGACATTTGTATTAAATTATTTTTACAGACCCTGCAGTGATTTACCAAATTATTTGAGTCGATCTTAGATAAAGTAATGTGTGCAACGATTGTACGCGAGATAGAAAACTCGCATCGCTCGTGTTGAAACTAACATCTCGACCATCGCTGCATAAACTAACATAGGACTTGCTCTAAATATATGAAACAAATTCTAATAATGGCTATTGTAATGAACTTTAATCTATTACGGCCGCTGATGAGATGAATTTATATCCTATGCACTGTTAGTTAGCGTAAAGGTAACGGTGATTTAGAACGGTGTGTTTACCGGCTAGCCTTTATTGCATCGGTAGCTGTGTGTTGCGGTCATGATCACGAATACTAAAGGCAACATCCGTGACACGCCATACATGGAAACAGCTAACATTGATCAAATAAATCACAATTTACATTGGATAAAATTTTACAGAGCTACGTTTTGAGAAAGTTGATTTATTGCATGTACACAATTTAAAATTGGTATTATAATTCTCTTCTACGTAAAATTACCCAAATTAACGTTCTATATGTTGTTTTATCAACTTGATCCTTCTTGATTTTTTTCGTGGGGGGGAGGGATTAAAACTGTAAAATAAATTTAACTTGTGAAAAACATGTTTGAGTACTATATTGTTGTTGTCGTTGTTAAATAACGACTTAATAACTTATAATGTCTTCCAGTGACTGCTATTCAGCTATAATATTTTTAAGCCAAACCTATGCCTTGTTAAAAAGTAACACTTCTAAAGTGAATTGATTAAAAAGCAACTGTTATCAATTAATATAAAACTGATACACAATATGATGTGAAAATATCAGTTGGTATGCAACCGTGAAATAATAAAAATTAAAAACGACACAACACCAAAAGGCTTTAGTCAATAAAATGATAAACAAACCCTTCCCACCATTATTTCTGGACCCTCCCACGAAGGATCAAAAGTTTCAAGAAAACGGTGTATAGGTGGAATGGCAATAAAGAGTTTAATAACACAGCTTAAGAAAATTGCTGGAAAAAATATATACAATTCACTACTGTCCTGAGGTAAAAACAAAATCACAAATCACAAATTTAACACACCAGTACATTCATAAAAATTCCCACATGGTCATTAAATTAATTAATCATATGACTCCATAGGTTCAAAGAGAACTTGATAAGTATGGTGCCTACACCTATAAAAGTCAAAATAAATCTTTAGTTTCATTAAATGTCATCTCGTAAACGTAAACTCATGAATTTGAACAAACGACAATTTTGGAATCTAGGGACCATAGGGACTTAAAAAACAGTTGTCACGGTCTCAGGCTTATATAGCCTACAGGTGAAATGTTAGTTTCTTACAAGTGCATTGAAACCAATCCCTGTCCACAAAATTGCAATTTTAAGAAGACAAAACGCAGCAGCAATTTTGCACAGTCGAGGTGGCGAAAGTCAGCGGCCGCTCGGCGCGGCGGCGCGGCGGTTGACGGGTACACACACATACTTTAGCAGCTATTGACAGGGGCGTGCCTACACAGAATGGATAGCCCGGTGCCAGCCAGGAACCTGTTCCCGGGCCGACCGTGTTCACACACTTCACACTTCACACTTCACACTTCACACTCCACACTTCACACACGGCGATTCTTCAACAATAGGTTATGGCATCAAGTCGGTCTCCAGGAAGAGAAGTTTGAAGCTCGTTATTCCCATTATGTACAGGAATCGGTTTATTCATATAGTACACTCTTGTATCTAGAACAGTGTAACTTTATCAAATCATTAATCAGGCCTACTAAAAACTTTCCCTCTCCCTTTTTTGCTAATTTTTACCGCCTATGGCTTATGGCTTCGCTGCATCCATATTGTTTTATATCTAGTCATCGAGCATACTGCTACCACAGAGATACTCTGTGCTACTACTCAATTTACCGGTTATGTTATTACTTTCGCGGGTACATAAGACTAATATTTTTAATCCACTGCCAAAGTTTGACCATGATTTGTGTAAAAATAATTTGCATATCAGGATTTTAATAATTTTCCCATCTTACAAGTTCATATTTTTGCATATTTTTATTTATTTACCACTCGGATAGACCTAGCTTTCTTGAGTATTTTCTTTATTTCTACCTTCTTTCATTGTTTCCCTTGTTTCTTCTTTCTTTATTGATCTTAATATTTATCTTAAAGTTCGTAGCTTGGCTTCTCACTATATTTTGTTTGAACCAATAGCTTTGCTTTTCTGTAAATAATGAGTTTTCCTATTATAGCTTGATACTAGTCAGAACCTTCCCAGTAAGTTTAGCTCTTCGTTTGAAAATAGAAAATGAGTCTTAGTAACAGTTTTAACTGAAAACACGCGTGAAGTGCGTATAAGTGCGGGACGACTGATGGATTCGTGACACAGCCGCTACCCTGGGGATGGACAAGTACGCCACGCTGGGCACCCTCTACGAGTTGAAGCGGAGCCGGCGCTGGCTGCGAGGAGAGCGGAGACTGTGGGGGATGATGGGAGCCACGAGCAGTCCGGACCTGCCGTCGCTGCCGGGGCGGACCCCCAGGACCGCGCGGGCCAAGGCGAGGGCGCACTCCGTCAGCGCGTGCGTCTCCCAGGTCACCAAGTGCGCGTTGATCATCTGCGGCGAGGAGGGCGAGGAGAAGGGAGACAAGTGGACGGAGAGTGTGGAGAGCGAAGTGTTGACAAGGAAGCACTCCAGGGACTGCAGCTGTGACGAGATGCCTTACCTGAAGACTCCGGTCATCAAGGAGGAGCCTGTGGAAGAAGTCGCGTTAACCGTTGAACCCAAACCTCCCGACATCCTGGTGCTGCTGCAAGGCTCATTCAACCCTAAGTTTTTACCACGGAGAATAGATGTGGAAGAAAACCCGTTACTGACGATGTTGAGGAGGATCAGACGCAGCTCGGCGGCCAATGGTGACTGTCTGTCTCGGACCAGGGTGTGCGCGGTGCGCCGGCGGTTGCGGCCGGTGGACGGTGCAGGAGGCGCGGGTGTGTTCAGGGTGGCCTCTCGGCCCGGCAGTCCGCTGCCCTCCAGTGTGCTCTACTGCGCCAGGACCCAACTGCGCTCGTTCTCCCATATTGTGGATAAACTTCAGGATGGCGTTTCTCACTCTTCTCGTTCGACGGTGAGTTTATGTTTGACTGTTCCTAACTAAACAATAGTGTGAAAATTTTATATATATATCCCAGATGACGTCTGCGGCGCATGCATTTTTCTTTTGGCAAACACTTAAGTGAGTTATTTTATGGTAATTGTGCCAAGTATTTTCACGGAGGACTTGCACTTTGTTGCGTACTTAACGTGATAATATCATGGAAAACTACCTCAAAAATAAAATAAAATAACCACGGCACTTGGGCCTTACGGTGGGGCATGTAAAACAAATGTGATTGACCGTTTTATTGCGAGTTGATAGATTGGTGGCATGTAATAGGTGCAAAATAAAGTCCTATATGGTCTATAAAGGCCTATATGTGCGTGACTTGGTCAATATATGATGGCCTACACCCCAAATACCAGATTTTGCAGTCATTGAAGATCATCACTCGGTAAGCTGATATTCAACGAACCCATCATTAATGGTATTTAATTCCCTCTTGTTTGCTTTTTAATTTATTTTTATAACAAGTATAGTTAGCATAGATAACCAAATAAACTTTACACTTACCTATTATTCACCCTGTAGACTGTAAAACCAACTAACAGATTTGTGATTTCCCGTAGTGATGTGCGTTATAAATAGGCTTATAATGCACTGCTATCATCCAGTGGCGACCTGATGTTTCAGTTACTCGGTCGCAATTTAATTACCGGAACGAACACAGCGGCTAATCCCTGGATCACTAGCTTTATCCGCTATCGGCTCCGGCTCGTCTGATCCTGTGTTATTGTTTATTGTTCTGTAAAATAAAATATGAGCACTATGGGACTGTTATTCATGATTTTTTGCCTGTGGGATTGAATTTAAAGTGTTAATTAAATAGTTTACAATACCTGAACCGTCGGCAATCCACTTGTTTTCTGATGATTAGTTTCGAGAATAAGGTTCCACTATCTTTTACCAGGAGAACGGTAAAAACTTATTAAAAAACGGATTGACAATGATATGATAGTCGTTGTCATATCATTGTCAATTAGTTTTTCGAACAGGTCGTCGTTCTTCTATGGTTAAAATTACATTTACACACGTTACACACACGGAGGTAAAAAAAACACACACAAATTAACATATTAAAATTAATATAGATAAAACAGTTAAGATTAAATATTTTAACCATCTGAGGTAAAGAGTTTATAACTTTGTTTTTGCTCTTTGCTACGGTTGAGCAAATCATAGTGTAATGTAGGCCTAAAAACAAAATAATTAAAAAGAAAGTAAATAGTGTCTCTTTTGAACTCATATTGGTTCCTGTCTGTATTATGCAACAACTTTTCACAAATGACACGAATATGTTACTATAGTATGAAGATTTTCATACTATGTCATCTGCTTCACATTCCAAATATACTAAACCTGACAATTGTTTTCTCTTTCTCAAACATACTCTTCATAATTACTATCGCTATCTAGATAACGGATAACATGAAAATTGTACATCATTATGATCGGGCAAATTCCATTGTTCTGAAATTGTTCTAACGATTTACGTGTTAAAGTGTATATACACGTGTAAGGATTTACGTGTATATACAGGGTCTCCCGGAACTCTCTAGAGCCTTTTTTGTATATTTGTTCCTTGCATCAAGATTTTTTATTGAGATTTTTCTCCAAAAGTTGATTTTGCATTATAATTACTGTAATACATATTGAGGCCATTTTACAGTAGAACCTCGATAGTTCGACTCTCAATAGTTCGACACTCCTGATAGTTCGACATGGTCCATGACAACTTAACATGTTAATAATGACTGACAGTGTCCATGTTGGAGCCTTACAAAGGTGAAAATGTAAACAAATTGGCGAATGATTTGAATGTTGTTTATGTTAAAGTTCAATTAGATTATGGTTTCACTAAAATTTAGTGTTTCCTAAATTCAAATTATGATTTTTATACTCCCAGTGTTAAAATTTCCTATATACTCCCTATAGTTCGACATTTCAATAGTTCGACACTCTCTAAGTCCACAAAGTGTCGAACTATCGAGGTTCTACTGTAACAGGAAAATCACAATAACTCCGTTATTTGTTGTTATATCCGTACAAACTTGGTACCATTGGTAAGATTATTTAATTTGAAAACTTTTTTGTGTCTTGTTAAATTGTTATAAAATCGGTTATTGTTTACCGATTTTCAGATATTATACACTTTTAAAAATTAAAATGGCCGCCATTCTGAAAATATACAGTGGAAAAATTAATTCTCTTCCTGAAAATAAAGATTCATACCAAATATGAACTTAATACAGCTATCCGTTACGTGAAAAAAATATTAAGTATAAAAAACAAACTGGCGGCCAGCGGCTTAAGAGTAATCTTCACCTTTGGGCCAGTAGCCCATTGTTGAGCAGTTGGCAATGTTAATAATACGGCTTTCAATGCAAAACATGCTGTATTTTATTCCCCTGTTTCGGAAGCCGTTTTTCAACCGATTTTCTTTAAACTTGGTAAGTGTTTATAACTAAGTAATATAACTATTCAACTAAACACTTACCAAGTTTAAAGAAAATTGGTTGAAAAACGGCGTTCGAAACAGGGGAATAAAATACCATGTTTTGCATTGAAATCCGTATGGTTAACATTGCCGGCTGCGCAACAATGGGCTACTGGCCCAGAGGTCAAGATGACTCTTAACGAAGCATTTTAGACCCCTATTTGTATTATGTTTTTTTTTCTGTCTCTATGCAAGGAACAATTTAATATACAAAAGGGTTCCAGAGAGTTCCGGTACACCCTGTATATAATTTTATTGAATCATACGATGTCGTGTTTTGTACGTTTGGCCATCAACTATCCCATGTAGTATACCGCAATAAGATAGATACACACAACGCTAGCGCTCGTATCCGGGTGCCGTGAGTCATTTGATCAACGTTTGTGTCTAACCACTCAGAACACGTCCGTTCTACATTTCACCAATTATTGTATCCGTAGACGGAGTTTACCTGTGTTATGTTCCAACCTTGCCCGCGTCTCCCTGCTCCATTTGTACAGGGGCATGTCCAACATTCCGCTAATTAATGTTGTTCTTAACTAGTTATTATTAGATTCTTGGTTTTTCTTGTTTGAAAAAAAAAAACAACAAAAAAGTTATGTCAGGGTATTATACCGGGTGTCCCAGACCACCCGTACAACTCTTTTAATGTTACAGAATTATTTTTTAACAAAAACCAACAGTTATATAGGTAAAACAAGGATATTATAGGTAAAATAATTACGCTCTATAGATTGACAGGAATTTCAATGTACAGAGTGTACCAGAAGTCATCTTTCCAGACTAGAAGTCATTAATTTTAACTACAAAACCCCCACATTTTATGACCTTATAGATTCTACACGTAATTTTAAGACAACTTTACTCTTCAACTTGTATTCCTAATCCTAACGATTCATAAGGTTACGGTGGATGAAGTATTGACTTTCCCCATTAGAATAACATGGAAAAAAATTTCAAAGCCATCATCTCTGAACATTATTGGTTAAACAAACATTCCACAGCACAAAAATGTCTTAGACTCTCCTTTTAAATATTATTCCATCATAAATCGCTAGTTTTATCATAAATTATTTTATTTTTGCATAGAATTTGCTTGGTGGAGATTATTAAAACTGTTTGGAAAAGTAAAACTAATTACGTGACAATCGATATTTTACGATGGAATATCGATAAAAAAGAGATTCTAATATTATTTTCATGCTCTGACCGTTTTTCTCAACGTAAAATGTTCAGAGATAATGGATGGGAAATACTTCCCATGTTATTCTTATGGGAAAAACTAAGTTTCAACCGACGTTATCTCCTAAACCGTTAGGATTTGAAGGTACAAATTAAATAGTAAATTTACCTTAAAATTACGAGTAGAATACAAAAATGTAATAAAAATATATCTTTCTATTTACAATTAGGGACTTCCGGTCTGAGTAGGTTACTTAAAAATTACAAGTACATTGAAAATAGTGCTAATCGATAGAGCGTACTAGATTACCTATAACGACACAATGTGTTTTAGTAAAACTCACCCCTTTTAAGTCATTTAGAAAATTCATTTAAATTTTAAAAGGCTTATACGGGTTTACTGGGACACTTGGTAGAACTCTAAGAGGAAATTTTCCTATTAATACATTGCTATTCACGGTTATAGTTTAATGCAAAGCCATCCGTTGTTAAACATAAATACGTGAGAGTTTGGACCGTTTTTCTATAAAGCGTTTGTGATCGTTTTAACATAATGCCTATTGCGAAGGTATCTAAAAAATATTGTGCATTAGATTTGATTTGCGATTAAAAGAGCGCAAATTACTAGGACACTATTTAGTTTAAAATTTCAATTGTTATTGCTGCAATGCCTATTAATTGGCTAGTTTATGCAGTATTGTACTTAAAATTTTGTAAAAGGCCATTCAATGGAAGATTTAGTTAAACTAAATTACAAAATTAAAATCAAAATTCACAGGGCCCACAATGGGTTAACTGTGTGTGTTTTAAACAGCTGCACCAATACACAAGCATTTATACTTTCTGTTTGCATCATTAACTGTAGCATCCCTGCAACTGACCTAAATACAACGCGACTCGCAATAACCTCTAGGTCCAAGCTGAAACTGCATGAATTATGCAGATGCAGCTGTAGTTGCAGATAGATAGAATCAAATACAAAAAAGATAGATTAAATGTACCTTTGGTTTCCATAATTATCAAGTGTAGAATCCAGGGAAGTGACCTAAATGCAATGCAATTATCGATATAGGTCCAATGTGTTACCCGCTACAATCATCGCATATACACGAGCTAATTCACCGTCCGTTTACATTATTAACAGTATTGGTTTCGCACTTGAGAGCAAAATGTTTGGCCACCTTATATCTGAAATTCAACAAACAATTTTTTTTAATAATTAACCTGTGCATTCTTTATGTGTGCATTACTTATGCATTTTTATTGAGTTTTCCATTTATGTCAACACTGAAAAGGTTTTCATATTTTTCAGTGTTTTGATTTTTTTTTAAGAACTAGATTTACCACTGGCCAGATTACATAGACCGTACACATTTTAATAGGCGTTACAGATGTAAACATCGGGTTACAGATGTAAACATGTGATAAGCGCATTAAAAAAAAGAATTATATCTTTTTCACGCCTGAATTAGAAGTGTTGAGGGAAGTCACGGTAACCTTGGTATGGAGTTCAGTAAAGAATTCCAAGAAATACACGCTTAGTTGCTGTTAACTCGCCGTAAACAGAAGATACGTTATCTACGGTTTACGGGCAGTACGGATTTGAAAACGTTACCTTTTGCATGAACTGCTTTGACTCATGCCGACGACAGCTTTGGAAGGAGAATATACTCTTCATTGACTGTTGTCTTATTTTAATATTCTTCACATAGTTTCTTGTAATTTTACTACTACTGTAATCTGGAATGTGATAGATTTATGATAAATTTAAAGTTTCATCAAAACAATCGGTACGTATAGTTGTTAAAATTTAATTTTTTCCATTATTAACTTTTTTGTATTTTTATTTTTTAATGTGTTAAGATTTTTAAGTGTAACCTGACTTCTTAAAATTGTTTAAATACCTTAACGATATGAGATTATCATAAAAAGTATGCATTCCAAAATTATTTTTGATCGATTTTTAACCCTAGTTTACTTGGTTGTACCCGTTGATAGGTCGAAAAATTATGATCAAGTATATTCTATAGTAGTTGTAAATTTGTTTTAATTTATAAATCCTTAATGTTTCTACTGTATTCCCCATAGCATAACTTCCTACCTTTCTAATCGTACACTTGTAATATGAATACTATTTTATTTGCAGGTAAGTTATTCGCTGAACTCTAAGCTTGTAAGTAGATTTATGGTTTAATTGAAAAAATGCATGATATGTATTATTAAGGTATGCTTGAGTATTATCATAAGTTCTTCGATGGTTTCGTATCTTTTATGGCTAGTATTCAAACCTAATTAAAAAGTAATATTGTGAAAGTTTCTACCGGTGCCTATTAATATTACATCAGAGCAGGATAATATTTTGTTTTCTTGCACCTCAGAGTGGAGAGTAAACAAAACTGCATTCATTTCATTTCCGAGTTTAAACATTCTCTATCGTTATGATTAAATATCATACAATATCATACAAAAAACCTGCTACATCGTGAAATACTATAACATTTTTTATTGATTTTGTTTTGTAAACTAGGCCTATACAACTAAATTATGTAGCCTACTATGTATATAGTGTAGTAAAATTAAGCCAAAATATGGCTGGAAAATGAAATAATTTTTGGACAGCCAATTTTTGCTGAAATGTGTTCTATGCCATCCCCTGACCTCCCTCAGAAAAGTCCCCTGAAATTCCCAGTGGGCAACATGCCTAAAAATGATGGGATGGCCCACGTGGAGTCAGAAATAAATCTTTCTTCGACCTATGGGTTTATGTACACTAAATTAAAGCTCTTAAGTATTAGAATCTAATGCCGCAAACCCCATCTCAAAAGGTTGCCTGAGTCGAAAACGGCAGCCTGTCAAACTTTGAAAAAAATCAAATTTTAACCTAAACGCTTAAAAATGTAATAATTTTTGAAATACTTGACCTTTCGCGGTGCGGTTTGCGGCAAACGTTTGCTTTTACAATTGCCTTTGAAAATGCAGATAGTTAGTTATATGCTTATCATACTACCCTTGAACCACCCTCCACATGGACGTCCCAAAGAGGAAGTTAAAAAAAAGTTTCTTAGACCATAGCCATCCTATACATAATTTTAAAGGTCTTAGTGAGGAGAGTACATAGCCGAAAACCAGACCTCAAAAGGTCAAATATGTCGGAAGTTATTGTATTTCAAAGTTTTGATTGTATTATTTTATTCTAAACTTTGAACGCCTGCCATTTCACTCCCGATAGATATATTGAGGTGGGGTTTACGGCATTGTATTCTACATTTGACGACCTTTAATTTGATATATATAAACCTTCTGGAATGCATTTAAATTTAGTATGCTTAATATCAAATTTTAATGTAACTCCTTATGGGCCAACCCCTAATTTTTAAGCCTTATCCCCATATGAGATTTCTGGGGACTTTTCGGAGGAAGGTCAGGGGACGCCATAGAAAACATTTCAAAAGAAATTGGCTTTCCAAAAATTATTTCATTTTTTCCGACTAATTTTACTACACTAATAGTACAATTCCAATATAATGTAATGTGCATTGTTATCATATTCCATAAATATGGTTTACTTTATGTGTCTTTAAATTTTAAACTTTTAAACATAAAAATATAACAAATGAATTCTATTCCAAGACATGATTTTATAATTAATTATTACATAAAATAGTTTTATACATGGTGTCCCGAAACTCTCTGGAGCCCTTTTAATTAATTTTGCATGTTTGTTTATGTTGCATGTTTTAATTAATTTTTATGTAAATTTGCATTAAGTTCCTTGCATCCAGACAAGAAAAAAACCTCACACAAAAAGGGAACTAAAATCAATCGTTAAGCAGCTAGCCAAAAAAAATTTTTACATAATAATTTTTATTTTCGTAACGGACGGTTGTGTTCAGTTCATATTTGGTATGAATCGTTATCATACCAATGTACGTGTTCAGGAAAAAAATAATTTTTCCACTGTATATTTTCAAAACGGCTTTAATTTTTAAATTTCAAAATCAAATAGGCCTATATCAAAATCAGTAAATTTTAAATGATATAAATAAGTTGTCAAATTAAATTATCTAACAAATAGTACCAAGTTTGTAAGAATTTTAACTGTTATATGTGTTTTTAAGTTTTTTGGAACTGTTATGTGTTGTTAACGCTCTAACAACACATAACAGAGTTATTGCGATTTTTCTCCATAAAAATTCTGTCAGATTCATACAAACGTGGTATCTTTGGTTAGATAATTTAATTTGACAACTTTTTTGTGTCTTGTAAACCTTTTATAACATTTACTGATTTTGAGATATTTGAGTTTGAAAATTTAAAATGGCCGCTATTTCGAAATACACAGTAGAAAAAAACCTGAAAATGTACATCGGTATGATAGTGATTCAAATCAAATATTATTTGAGTACAACTATCCCTTATGGAAAAAAAATTATTAAATGAAAAAACAAATGGCGGCTAGCGGCTTAATTATGGATTTTAGACCCCGATTTGTGGGATGTATTTTTCTTGTCGCCATAAATGGAACAAATATTCAAAAGGGTTCTAGAAATGTCCGGGACGCCCTGTATAAGGTATGGACTGTGATGTTTTTCAAACACTTTTTTGATGATGTATATTCTTTTAGATTTTCTTTATGATGAAAAAATCGCAATTAATTCTTGCTAACATGTATTTTGTTTCGCCAACAACTATAAAATGAGTTTCTACTGACCACATCTTTACCACATTATCGCTGTGCCAGCACCCGAGTACCTGGGTTTGTGTGCACTGTACAGTACATACAGGGTGGTTATAAAGTCCCTTCCCCCCTAGTATTTTTCCACAATTTATATTTAAAGTGATTTTTAGTGACGGGATTCATTGTATAGGTACATACTCTAACTTTTGTAGTAATTTAAAATTTTGGGAGTTACCTGAGGTCTAAGATGTAGGAGTCAACTTCAAAATTCCTTATGAGAAGCTAGTCATGCGACATGTCAAATAACACTGCCTTTTCCCCCTGAAAACAGTGGTGCAATCTAAATTCAATAGGGTTATACCGTTTTCAAGATATCTGTAGGTCTAAGATGTAGGAGTCGACTTAAAAATTTTAACTAGAAGCTAGTCATGCGACATGTCAAATAACATTGCCTTTTCCCCCTGAAAACAGTGGTGCAATCTAAATTCAATAGGGTTATACCGTTTTCAAGATATCGACTCCTACATCTTAGACCTACAGATATCTTGAAAACGGGATAACCCTTTTGAATTTAGATTGCACCACTGTTTTCAGGGGGGAGAGGCAGTGTTATTTGACATGTCGCATGACTAGCTTCTGGTTAAACTCTTTAAGTCGACACCTACATCTTAGACCTACAGATATCTTGAAAACGGTATAACCCTTTTGAATTTAGATTGCACCACTGTTTTCAGGGGGGAAAGGCAGTGTTATTTGACATGTCGCATGACTAGCTTCTCATAAGGAATTTTGAAGTTGACTCCTACATCTTAGGCCTCAGGTAA
This sequence comes from Neoaliturus tenellus, assembly GCA_030545055.2. NCBI lineage: Eukaryota > Metazoa > Arthropoda > Insecta > Hemiptera > Cicadellidae > Neoaliturus > Neoaliturus tenellus. Next base: position 166,391,293 of record CM061534.1, on the reverse strand, counting down.
CTCCCAAAATTTTAAATCACTACAAAAGTTAGAGCATGTACCTATACAATGAATCCCATCATTGAAAATCACTTTAAATATAAATTGTAGAAAAATACTAGGGGGGAAGGGACTTTATAACCACCCTGATGGCGTTTACTCGTGGCTGCTGCCGGCCCGCCGCGCCAGTAATGTGAACAAACCGTTCATATCTCGGCGCTGCTGCAATATTTACTCTGTGTCGTTGTGTTTTTCGGTGTTGAACGGTTATGAGCCCACAAACCCAATAAGATCGGGACAATGTTGGCGATATAGGTTTATGTACAACACTCGACATTACATATTGAAACAAATCTGTACATTTGTTGATGCTGCACATCCTTGCAGTTTGAATAATCAATGTTCAAACATAAAAAACAAAATCGTCGCAAAAATTGAAACTATGTTTTGAATGCGAATGTAATCTGATTTTTTTTTAATTACGGAAAGGACCAATTTATTTCTTTATATTACTGTACTAAATGCCACTTGGTAAAATTATTAACGAGTACTCATATGTCAATATTATAGTAAAATTGAATGGTATTATTATTATTACAGAGGCATTTTGTATTGATTATCACAACTATTTTTTAGAAAATGAGTCAAACCCAAACATGCAAAAGGCACCGTTGGAATTATACCCATGATTTTTATGAGCGAGGGTAAAAATTTGAAGCTTAGCTGCGACCAGCCTATCGTAAACTACACTATTTGTTTCGCAGGGTAATTTTTTAAGTGGCTCTTCAAAAACAATTATTCAGATTATCATGATGATTCCTAGCTCGGATTTTACCTACGAACAATACCGTGATAGCTTGCATATTGAGGAAATTTGCAAAAAAAGTAACTCAATCTTCGTGGACTGTCGATCACCGTGGACTTCATCGCACATATCTGCACGCAAGCCTCGCCCAGCCTTGGTCGTTAGTGGGAAACTATAACATTGCGAAACGAGCCTGTTAATTGCACAACCTTAATTTGGCGAGAGCAAAAACAGCGAGGCTCGGTTTTTGCGCCATCAAGCCGTTTACTGTTCACCCGAAACTTTTATTGGTCTTAAACGCCGACAGATCCTTTGATGGAAACGCTGTCGTGGATCGCGTCGTTGCAACGCATAAAGTAACTTTCGCAAAACACATGGAAATAGCTATTTGTGTATTAAGAGCGCAAATAACGTCATTGCCGCTCGAGAATGTAGTTGGCCGCACGAAGCGTCAGCTGAGTGCGGCCAAACATTTCGAGAGCGGCAATAACTATTTGTGCTCGTAATACACACAATATTTTTCCTACCACCATAATTACAACCGATTAAATGTATTTAATAAACGTACACAATTATATCAACTTTAAATTTAACTTCATTAACTTTCATTAATTAACTTAATAACTGTAATAAATCGTAATCACTTGCATAGATGTGTAACCGGAAGTTAGTGTTATCAAAATACTGACCGTGAAATCAGCTGATTCAGAGCAAAGCAACTACAATTAATTTGTAATAATTATGGTGATTGTCATGTGGTTTCTGACCAATAGAAACTAGTCTGTGTTGTGACGTCACCTTCTTTACCGTTCTAACCTATTGTAGATTTAAAATAACCTTGATTTAGCGTGCGCCAATGTTCCATTACCGCTCTAGAGCGGAAAAGGACCGGAAAACGGAAATGAACTGTTTTGTGTAGGATTACAGCTGTGGCAATGTGATTATTTCCATGCAGTGGTAGGAAAAACTATTATTCATAGGTCGCTTTCATGTAGTGTGTGAATTGAGTAAAAATAACACGTCAAGGAAGTAAAAAAAAACTTAGAAATTCACTGCACTCAAGAGTCTGCAGTTCCGTCCGCCTTAGCTTTTTATTCCCATAAAAATAAAGTTAAACGGCAATTAACAGCTCCGCTTTTACTATTGGTCGAACACATTCATCTTTATGTTATTTTAAAGAAAATTTTAATACCTAAAATTGCTTATATTATTGATTAATTATCAAACAACAAAGTATTCTCAACATTTATCTGTTCGAAAATGAACGTGTTTTTAGTTGTTTAATCTTATAAATCGCTTTATAATCGTGATTTTCATTTCACAGTGTCCTAAATATTATAATTTATTTTGAAATTATATGAAGATAAATCTTTTTCTATCAATATTAAAGGCGTAAGCGGATGTTTGAAATTTCACCTGAGTCTTATGGGAGAAAAAGTCCAATGCGGCCGGTACTGCAGACCCTCAAGACTCTTCTCTTTTCATTGTTTATATAAACATTCTTCGGAAAACTAAATAACTGTGTTAAACAATACTTATGTGAAATGAAAAAATCTAAAGCTACCGATATTTGTGTATACTTTTATTTTATATTGTTTAAACAGATTAAACAGTGTCTTAAGAATTTTATTACTAAAATTTCTAATATCTCCTCATGATATTCCTTCCATCACCATCGATGTCATATCGCAATCACGTTTTTACCCGAATGTTTCTTCATCCTGTGTATAGTCTTGATAGTCTTTTCATAAATTTACATTGAGCAATATCAAATTCTTAAAGAAACTGTCACATTTTTTTCATTTTTTATTTTTTCATTTTTAGACTAAAAAAAGACTATTTCGAAGAAATAATGGTTTCGGTAATGAGGATTCTGTGTACGCAGTTTGAAGTTAAACGCTTCGCCGCGAAACAATTCTCAGTTGAGAATCATTGACGGCCTGGCCGATGCAAGGCTGTTACAGCTGTCCCTAGATGGGTTGGTAAACACGTAAACTGTAAATGGGGAGAAGTGGGCTGGTGTCTGCCACAACGAGGCGTGATACTGCGATGGCTGTTGCTATGCAGGTTGGATCCTCCTCAAATGGCCTCGCTGATAAGACTAATTAAATTACTTAGCCAAAGGGTTGCCTACAATTCTAAAAACAGCGCAGATTTTAAAGACATTTACTAAATACCCCCGTCGCAGCAGACCTGCGTACTCAGCGAATTTCCAAATTGGTAGTATTAATTATGACCAGATAAACATGTAAACCAAAAATCATCACAAGCTCATAAATAGGGAAATAAATGTGTATCTCCTTATGATAAATATAGGGAATGAGTATGCAGGTATGCTGCCATGGGGAACACCAAAAGTAGGTTTTTAGCATAAAAATTTTTTATTTCGACCATATGAAGCCATATACTAAGTTTCATCAATATCTGTTCATAAATAATGAAGTTTGCCTATTCTCCATATGATTAACATGGGAAAAGAGTATGCAGGTTTGCTGCCATGATAAGCACAAAAACCAAGATTTTTTACTATAAATGGATGAATCTCAACCAAATGAAGCTGATTACCAAGTTTCATCAAAAAATATTAGTTAATAAGTGAAATATTAACACATTCTTATTCTCCATAAGATTAACATTGGAGCCCCAAAATACAATGTACTGTCTTTAGACTTTTTAATATCTCGGTAACCAATGGAGATAGAGCAAAGCTTCAAAATACTAAATTGTGTGTTTTTTTGAGCTAAATCCAATGGTCAAAATAAAAATTAGAAATTTTTAAAAATTACATATGAAAAATGCAAAAAACCCATTTTAGCGAATTTCCCTATAGGGAATACGCTATTACGGTAGTAGCCATGGTAAGACCTAAGCCCGGGACCACTTTACTTTTTCATTTTGAGGTCCCCAGAAGCCAAAAACACCATTCGTTCATTTTCATATATATGTATATATATATCTATATATATATCTATATATATATCTATATATATATGTGTCCGTGGTACTGATAACTTTTGAAGGGGACCTCCGATTTTGATGAAATTTGGTATGGAGGTGTAAGACCAGGTCTATTTTCATGAGTTCGCGAACCAGCATTGTCGGGTTATGGGAACGGGGTTTTATGGGGTTTCAAAGGGGTCAAAAATGGGTTTTTGGCATTTTTGGACCTTAATTTTTAAAATTCATCAATTTTAACTGAAACCATTTAAAAGAGCTTAAAAAACAAACAATTTGGTATTTTGAATTTTTGTCATAACATCACTGGTTACGGGGCAAATCCAAAAATGTGTTTTCCATGTTATTCTTATGGGAAATCAAGAAAACCCTCTATCTTGCTTATTTATTGACATAACTTAATAAAATTTCGTATGTACATTATCTATATAAGGTTTAACTTATACTTGCTTACAAAACCCATATGGCGGCAAACCTACATACTCACCCCCATGGGGTTTATGGGGAAAATAAAAAAATTGCCAGAGTTTGATACAATTTTGTGTTTACATTCACCAATTATTGATAAACTTAGATTTTCTAACAACACCCAATGGCAGAAAACCTAGATACTCGATCCTATGGTGTTTTATGGGGAAAGTAAATAATCTGAAATTCCATTGGAAATTCGCTGAGTACGCAGGTCTGCTGCGACGGGGGTATTTGGGGTACAAAACCCCCCAAAACTACCCCTTCCGATAGGTCGATATGTCTGGTTTACGAACTCATCCGAATAAATGTAGGATTACACATCTCTACCAAATTTGGTGTCGATCGGACCATTTTTACGAGAGTTATCGTGTCTAGGGACACATACATACATATATACATATATACATATATACATATATATATATATATATATATATATATATATATATATATATAAATTTTAATGACTATTATTTTTGGTCTCTGGGCACCTCAAAACGAAAAAGTAACATGGTCCCGGGCTTAGGTCTTACCATGAGACCTACGGTAATAGCTTATTCCCTATGGGAAATTCGCTAAAAGTAGTTGAATTTTAGTTCAGGTCTTTAACTTCTTCCTACATTCATTAGGCTACGGATTAGTTTTAACCCCGACATAGGGAACCCCGCTATGGAAGAACAATCCTTATCAGTAGTGAACACTTGACTAAATTTGTTCTAAGTTGTAATATAAAACATTATTCCAACTGCAATGTCTCCGCTGCCTTTTTCGCCATGAAACCTATATCGCTTCATCGTTTCTGTAGGTAAAATTGTTTTTGAATGCACTTCGTCTGGTATTTTTACTGTAGATGACCTGCTTTAGATGAGAAGTGCATCTTCGGGGTTTACTCGTAGTATTTTGTGATAATTTAAATAATCAATTTTTTTTTTTCAAAATATAATACTTATATTTGTAGGACACCTTGGTGGTGCGTTTTCACTGGATATCATTATTATAAAGAAGATATGAATGCTTCCGTGGCCTTCATAAATTGGAATCAGAGTCATACCCAGAAACACTTGACAGACCTAAATGTATGTACTTCAAAAAATAAATCTATTTACTATTACGAATAACATAGTTTATTGTTATCTCCTTTTTTGCAAAGTAACGATTCCATTATCGTAAATTTTTTATCACCTAAGAAAAAAGTATCGATATCAAAATAATGTGAAAACGTATATCCTGTTCCGATTACTTTAAGTACACCAGATTCAAAAAATTTGAATCAAGAAAATGGTTTGAATTCCATACTTTTGAAAAATAAAGTTCGTGAGAAGGAAAATCGATGGTAAATGGTCAGTGAAAGTCAGAGAAAGTCAAGAAAATTTATGTAAAATTTTCTATGGACCCCCTGACACTCGGAACTCAACACTATATTTGTAGCCGATACCCGATACCTAGGTACTCTCGAGCGAAAGTGTAGGTACTGGACGGAGCGGCTTGTTGAGATTCCTGCAGCCGCCGCGCCGTCGCTCGGGATGGCAGCGCTGCCTTATTGGAGCTTTAAACGGTATTAAATAATGCGAAAACTCGCGAGGTCGACCACACTCTTTCAACACCGACTGCGATGTTCGCAAAGTGCGAGAGAGCTACGGTTGTGGTCTCCGACCTTAATGGATACCAGAGGTTTTTAAGTGATGACTTGATGATTACAGCACTTCTACTGGTTCAAGCCTTCCCACCTTTAGGTCACGCAGATTGTGACATTTCCAAACAGTACATGTTAAAAGTAGAATAGGAACCAGTCTACGCCTAAAATTAATTAGCTGTTTTTGCATTAGTTCCAAATTTTCACAAACTATTCACAGTTTTCACAACTATGGTTTCGTATAAGGTATAATTTTTAACGGTACATCTTTGTTATCTGTTTTAATTTTTATTCCACTACAATAAACATTGCAAAAATAAAATATCGCTATATAAATGAAGTTAAAATACTTCTTTAGTCGGCAGTATTTTTATCTACGAACACGTATAATATTGTCATGTTGTATATATTATCCACTAGTCAATAATATAAATAAATGCATTCTACAAAAAGATTTTGTGAGGATTTTAGTGGTGAAAATTAATTAAGTGTATCATGTTTTTGCTACTTCAAAACTATCCCCAATAGTTTTGATATATAACATTATACAAATATTTATCTTTCAAATAATAACATAAACTTGAAGCGTCCATCTTTTTTCAATCAAATCTAAGTGAACATCTGTGAAGTACACTTACTTACTTTTTATAATTTGTAACATCGCATGTACATCAGTTCAATAGTTGGAAAAGACAATTAATTCGAAAACAACCCACCGTTTGTGTTGTCCGTACTGATTCAATAACATAAAAGTGTGTGTGGTTTCCATGCAGGTTTGGCGCGTCGGCGCGTCGCACTGCTTGTATACAAAGAACGCTGACATCATCTATCATTGTTTGTCAAATATGGTGTCATTTGCGGCACGCTCCAACGCTGCATTTCCTTGTGGCTGGATCTGATATTTCCTTTGCTACCCTGCTTAAATTATAACTTTTAATTAATAAAGAACGTAACAAATTTTATTCACTCTTGAACGTTTTGTTCTTCTAATAGAGTTATTCTTTTCATTCGCAGATCGTTTACTTTTATGGCCATTCTGTTAAGATTTGGAACAAGTCTAGTTTAGTTTCGAAAATAACGTTTTAAACAATAGCCAAGAGTTGTTTCCAAATGGGAGGCGAATTTAACAGATAGGTACTTACTCGACACATCTGATAAAAGAGGTTTTTAAAGTGTAGGTGTTATCAGTTTTATCTGTATAGTTAGCGTATTAGTATTTGCAATAAGATTTTTCCCATTTGAAAAACCTGAAAGCTGCTTCAAGGCTTCGCGTCTAATGATTCTACCACGAGGCATCTATATTGCCTTGCCTCATACAATAAGTGTGTCGTGAGCTTGATGTCCATGTGTAAGTTTAGACTTTAAATCGCTCAAAACTTTTGTGGACAAATGGTCAAAAGCTACTTAATTTACGCTAACCACTGACTTAAAATCGTGATGAGTATCTTTGTCTTCATAGATTTTTATTGTTTTTTATTTCGAGTCGTTATATGTCTGAGGCATTTTATAACGTTTTGAAGGGAAACGGTCCAAACCCCGGTCTTGTCAATATCTAACGGCGAGCCGTTGTTAGATAGCATCATTAATTTAACAGAGCCATGACAAATGACAACTTGGCCGAGCATCAAACCTTAAAAGATGGCACTAAATTTTTTATTGTCTAACTGGCAACCTTTAGAATTCAAAGGCGAGCACTATAACCACTCAGCTTCATAGACAGTATCCTGTATGTATTTATTATGTCCTTTTAATATGTACTAAAGACATTTTTATATTCATAAAAATATTACCGTATGAATACTAGCCTATTATTTTACACTGGCGGTTGGCTAAGAAAACAAGACGAAATGCCACACAACGGTCCCAGTCGATGTGTTGACAGTGTTGTCGTAGCGGTACTTCCACCTGTATCTACCGGCCGAGACATGGTTTATCTATCACCTGATGACGTATTGGACCACTCTAGTTGCCGGTCATGGAAGTTTTATCAGCTGTGACTAGCTTGGAAACAGTTACATTAGATGAGGACACAGCTGTTATCTTAGAACCGCTACCTCTCCACGGATATGACAACTGAAAACCAAAGGGAACTATGGTACAAAAATCTATTTATGTATTATTTTTAAATGTTTGTACCTAAAAACTTTTGTACCCGATGGTCAAAATAGCTCGAACAATGTTAAATAAATCTTATTAAAGCAGTAAGATTAATCTTAGTAAGATCAATCTTAGTAGTACAGTGAGAAACTCTTGCAATAATAACAACGAAATCGTGTCAATCGTTGGAAACAATAACTTTTGGTGTGGAGATCGTGTGGAAGGTTATATTGAATTTTACCTATCAAACATGTCGAACATATCAAATTATTATATAAAATGGTATTGTTGTTTGCCAAAACAAATTGACGCTTGTCACCAAACAAAACCTTATTTTGAAAGATCAAAGCGTGGTAAATACAACAAAAAGTAAAAACAGGTATTAAAATAATAAAATGTAACTAAAAAAACCTATCGTGCAAATTGTGGTCCTTCAAATTTAACTTACTTAACTTAATTTTACCAACTACCAATGAATTCAAGCTACTGCCTACTAATTAACTACGACTTACATTGTACAGTAGGACAGTTAACTGTGTAACTCAGTACTCCCTTTACACAACACTAGCTACTACTTTCTTTATTTTGCTTTTTTCACCTTCCGGGTAAAACTCTGTCTGTTTACCAACAGAAAGGCAATCGTAATGAACAGTGTAAAAGCCAAGTTGTCAAAGAAACAAAATACTGTCGAACTTCGAGCTGAGTTCATTTTGCTATCAAAACAAGAAGGTTGATAAAGGTTGGATGCACATCATATGATTATACTGGCTGTTTTGTATAGCCTACGGTACATTGTAGCTTTTAAGGAAAAATCTGATGATTTTTCCAATGAAATTCTTAAATATTTTCAAAAATGCATTTTTACTTTATACATGAATGAAAGGTTTTTTATTTTTATAAAATGCCTTCTACTTACATAAAGCAATAATATATGTTCTCTTTAAATATTTGCTGTATTGATTTATCTTGGCTTGCAAACCACGTATCTAATATCCCTTGTATGAAATTTTCTTTTATGAGATTTTATTGGCATGCAAGTGGTTTATATAAAATCGGGTCTTTAAGTCCGCGACTCGTTGCATAGTGTTTAATGTTTCGCGTTTTTGTGTTGTGTGAACTTAATTTCTTTTAATGTTTGTAAACATTTATTTATTTTTTTAAACCAATATGACGACTCCTTCATAGGCAATATTTTTGTCTTGGTTTTAATTTCTGAGGATGGCACAATAAGGCCCCGAAACGCGTAAAACCAAGGATTTTACAAAGTCACGAAGACGGCATTAAGGAAATTCAACCTTTTATTTAAAAAATATGTTAAACTCTCTCAAGTTTAATGATCTTAATTTGATGAACAGATCGAAAAGGATTGAAATCCTTATACATCATGAATGTTGGTCCCTCAGTGTAGTGATAAATCCCGATTCCGTTGACCGACGATTACGTTCGACTTTAGCCCCAGTTCGACTTCAAACTTTCACAGTATATTTTAGCGTAATTTGTAAGGTCAAGTTCATTTCTGAAGTTATTCTGTTAAGTAATAAAGTAATGAGACGGAATTTAACTTCCCATAAGAAATGCATTGTGGGCTGTAAATAATGGTGCTTACTGCTTATGGCTATGTTAAACGGTTCTTGGAGTTGTTTGTTGTCAGACATAGAGTGGGCATATGTTATGGAAAGTATTTTCGGCCTGTTTTACCATAACTGCACTAAATATAAAATGCACCTACTGGTAATAAAATATCTTGAATGTAAAAAAAAAACTAAAAATCTTTATTTATGCAGTTAATATGTGTAATTTGATGAATTTATTATTTATTTATTATTATTATTTTTTTAATAGCATGGAACCAGGATTATCTGGCTTATGTTGCCGTTCATTCCCATGCGCGTGGAACACGCGTACATACCTAGTCATGAAAAGAAACAGTAAAATTAACATTTTCGTATTTTATTGGAATATATTTTATTAATATAACAGAACGAAAGTCTTTTTCCCATTTGTCCTTAGTTTTAATCCGCATTAAGACGTTTTCTATTTCATCACAAAAGTCAACGGTAAGATTTGGAATATGCCGTTTTACAATAGTGTTGAAGCAAGCGCCATTTTCACTGTGGTGTTTTACAAGGAAGCTTCTAATTAGGGTCTCACACACGTTAATGAAGGAGCTAAAGGCACGAGACCTCCGCTCTCCGGCTCAGTCTTGCTTCTGCGTTACGACGTAACGTCTATAAATATTTAGTTACTTTTTAAACTGATGATGTAAACGTTTAAGTATTAGTTAAAAAAACTAAAATAAATAACGAAATTGTTGTGTGAGGAATGGAAATTTTACGTTTTATTTTCTCCCCTAGTAAAAATAGAACTAAACACAAAATATTTTTAGTTTGAGGTAATTTTACAAAAAAAAATCCTTGTGTAACTAAAACCTGAGCTGTACTTTCGTACATTACATTACATTACATTTCGTACATGGTTTTGCGCATGGTATACTTTCTGATACTTTTGCCGATTGTTTCTTTATACAAATAAAAAATAAATTTTCAAAATTCGTTTTACAACTTTGATGATTAAACTTTTTTCAAATTCAAATAATTACAAATCATAAAATCTATATATTAATAGGCAAGCATGTTTCGTTTCCTCCTTTTTTCTCAGCTTGTGAGCATCGTAGAAGAAATCCGAGCATACCGTTAGAAAGGTATAGTCCTGTAGATGAGCAGAATCACATTCTAATTCACATCGGACTCCAGGGCTTCGCCTCACAGGCTTTCAAAGTTCCAATGTTAATCTCATGGGGGAAGGAGAATTAATTGAATCATTACACAGCTGTTATAAAGACAACTACTAAAAAAGCAGGAAGAACAGATGTTTTAGTTATAAAACGTTTTTAAACTTCATGGGTCCAGATCAACTGAAATTTTGATCGAATTTCGATCAGGAGGCGATCTCTAGTTCTCATTATTTTACGATCATAAAGCTATATTCAAAAACTAAATATAGCCATAATTGTGTAACTTTTATGAAAATAGGTTGTTTTAGAAATGGCAGTTAGGCCTATGTTAATTAGGTAGTGTAAAATCAGAGTAGAACCGTGTTGAAGTAACTGTGGAAAGCGATGAATCAAAGCGCCATGCATCTCCCGTGGTATAATCTGTTGTAGGGTAGTCACATATCTCTTTTTCTCAGTAATTATGTGTCAAAATGTTTCATCAGTAAAAATATAAAACGACCCTCCTCATATTTACGAGACTAGCCAGTAGCCATGCACACGCGCGATGAATCGTCAGACCGTATATCGGCGAGATCGCACGAGACGTTTACCCATTAGGGCGATTATCGGTTGACGGCAGATTTATGTCTCCATTGGGCTAATTGATTGGCCGGTAATTCGGCAATGTTGGCCATCGTAACGGCCTTGGACCGGCCCGCCGGCGGGGCAGCATTCCTGGCCCATCTGTGTGGGGCGCGACCGCGGCTAGACCTTACCTATCTCAACCAAAACCCGACGTTGGCGGACCATGATTGAAAAGCGCTTCGGCTATGTGGAACGACACCTGATCGGTTGAGGCTGCCCTCTATAAGTAAGAGGAAGTTTTTTTCCATTCCCCCCTTTAGACTAGACCCAAAACTTGCTTGTTGTTGTACCTGGTGGATGACGAAACTCTTTCTTGAACGTCTGCTTCTTACGGGCCGAGCATTTTGCATTAGAAGTTCACGGAAGGAAGGTATATTGAAGGAAAGGAACGGACCACTCAGAGGACCAACTCCATGCTCCTGTGACAACTGATTTCCTATAATCGATGCCTATGACAGGCGGTCCACCATCCAGGCTCAGCCCTGTGACCGGCCAACCAGTCGACTCTCCACTTTTGTTCCTCAGCTGAGGGGTTCCATTTCCGTAGTTAACACAAATCCCTTGCTGTCCACGACATGAATAGATCATGAGGGAAAGTGAATTTTCTACAGTAGTCATCCAAAAGACTTGCCACATGTTTTGGTAGCTCCGTTTGTTCTACCCAATGTCAACTTAAACTTAACTTGGTTCCGGTAAACTTAAATGTGGTTCCGGTAACTTTAGTGTGTTGAACTACGCTGTTACTGAAAACCCCATATTACTGACAAAATATTAATATATTGTGTTTACAGTCCTATAAGGAAAATTTAATATACCTGACAATAACCAATCGCTGATGCAATGTTATAAAACCTACATTTTCTAAACTTTAAAAAAGTGTTATTGCGCCCCGGTAGATTTTCTGAATGAAACTTTCGGGAAATCACTCACCGACCTACATATTCATCTACAACGCCACAGTAGTAAGTAGCTTATTAAAAAAATCTAATGTATCACAAACTATGCACCGTAACACATTGCAAAAGAGCAGTTATTTAAATATTAAGTTTAAAGTATTTCACAACTATTTTTGTGAATTCACACGTGGTGGATATTCTGAACTGGTTACTTGCTTGATGTTTCTAAGTAATTGCTTACTGTGTATGTTTCACACCAATGTCCCAGGATGGGCTCGGGCTGGCATGCAACAGTCGGCCACGGGTTGACCCACATAACGGACATTTTTATGGGGCCGCCGGCGCTGCGGCCGCTATGGGATTTATATGGAGGAAATAAATCCTCGCACAAAGAGGCTTATGCGTTATAATCGGTGGAGACTTGTTTTGTGGAACATTTTAATAAGATCTCAGATTAATCTTGTAAAAAACTTGGTGGCCTGGATCACTTTTGATATGTCATACTAAAGTACGAATTTTAAAATAAATTTAATCAATGTATTACGTAAGTTAACTAATAAATAGTGCGATTTTAAGGAACAGAGTCTAGTATAACTAGTCTAATAATGATGCAGTTTTCAAGATTTCATGAAATGATGATGATAAGCTTACTTCATTGCAAATTACATGATTCCGCAATTATTATTATTATTTTCTTAAGAAATAAACTAAGTTAGGAAGATCTTGTTTTAAAGCCAGCATCCAAGTGTCATTTTCATAAATATTTCGTACACTGTAATTAATTTCTTTATGCATAATAATGCGAATGGGCATTTCAAATTTATATAGGTTTAAGAACGTTTTTATTGTAACTATAGGCATTAAAAATAATATTTTTTTTAAATAAATCAGCTTTGCCATTTAAATGCGTTATAAGGACCCTTTCAGGACGATTATGAGTTGTTTACGCATCCAATAACTAATATTAATTAAAAGTGCTATTAACTCTTTTAAGGAACACATTTTTTCTTGAATTGTTTGCTTCAAGTGTTTTGGATGCCTCATCATCATTGGCGTAAAATGTCCTTTCCCCCTTATTTAACATCAACGGAATAAACACCGAACTATTCTTCCAAGGAAATGACCCTCTTTATGCATTTTCCAATGCCCGGTGTATTCATAAAGATGCTCTTATTACAGCAGATAAAAGGTTGAGAGCGTTTTCCACGTAGCATGTGGGAGTGTGGAATATGTCCCGGGCGGCCACCCGGACTCGTAAACGTGAATGGTGCGATACAGCAGTGCGATACTAGTGCTCCAGCGCTCCAGGAATGTCCCTGGATGCTTTCGTATCAACTAAACGGTTCCTCGGGTATCCTAGACATCTCCATCTCTCAGGCTAGACTGCCGGTCTGTGTGGATAGCTCATGTGAAATGCGAATGATTTACATCTGGCCAAACTATTATTTGGAGTTGTCTGTTAAAATACGTCGTCGGATGTTACAAGTCATTATTTAAAAGAGAAAATAATCAATGAAACGCGTATAAATGAAAAAATAGTAAATTTTACTTCGTTCCTTAAATGTTTAGTGCCTATAAACTCATGAAAGGCAAATTTGTTAACGACACAATTAAGGATGGAAAATGTTCGTTATATAAAACAAAATAGTTCGTGTTATTGCTGATTTATTTAGTCCATTTAGATTGTATGTTTTTACAGTTTAAAAAGTGTAAATATGTTTTAGTATACTGTATATTACTTTATTCTATACAATAATGTAGTACAATAAAATATATATTTATTGTACTATTTTTGGGGGCATGTCCTTTAACCAAATTGGATATGTAATCACAGTTTTTACGGATCCAAGCTTTAAAGTTGGTCGGGTAATTGGAAATTGGAATTCACTAACCAAACTTGCGTTTCTCAAGCCTTTAGAAGAAACCTGAAAAATACTTGATTGCTAAGGTGTTTTATAACGTTAAGGATTTCAATGAATTTAAGAACAATGTTGCAAGTCAGGTCTTTAAAGGTCTTCAGGTCTTTATAGAACCTGAAACTTGCAACATTGTTCTTAAATTCATAAAAATCCTTAACGCTATAAAAATCCTTAGCAAACCAATATTTTTCAGGTCTCTTCTAAACGTTTGAACAACCCAAGGTTGGTTAGTGAATTCCAGTTTCATATTACCGGAACAACTTTAAAGCTTGGATCTACAGAAACTTATTACATTTTCTTACGTCACAACTTATTCATTTATTTTTATTTAAAACTGGTGAATTTTTGTTAATCATCAGACTTATCTCCCAAAAAGACCACGAAAGATACAAAAAATTGGTAGGTCCTTTCTCTCATTAAAAGCTAAAGTTTCTCGCTCTTACTCGTGTAATTTTAAATTTACTCGACTAATAATTATTAAAAACATCATACAGTATCTTCATACCTTAAACAAATTCTTGAAGTGAAAGAGAAAATAATGGATCATTTGATAAGAGTCCAACTGCACACATTTATCCAAAACATTGAGTCTCCGCTTGGTCTCAAGTTGGTGCCAGTTGGTGCTCGCTGGGTCGCAAGTGATTCTGGTGTTTTCCCCGTCATTAATTCTTCTCGGATTACTTCCAACATGAACGGCCGCTTGGGATCGTGTCGAAGCATAAATTGTAGCTGTCTATAAACAGCTTTGGAAAGCTGTGGCTTAATGTGGCTTCATTTGACAATAATAATAAACCAAATTGAAATTAGTATATTCAACCCATATTAAATACTAACTGAAAGGTTTAATTATCTGTTACTGCCAAGTGATCCTAGAATAGGTGAAGACTTACTGACAAGTGTTTTAAATTAATGTTTTCGTGTGTGTTTTTGTTTCTATGTTTAAATTTTATTATTTGACGAACTCTTCACATCTCAACGTGGAAGAGGAATGGTTTTATCTTGATGTCATACTTGAAAATGAACACCTGCTGTTCGAAACCTTTGGTGGTCTTCACCTAATCTAGGATCACTTGGCAGTAACAGGTAGTTTAAACCTCTCAGTTAATAAATTAAGTTAAGTGATCCAGAGGCTATACCAACATATTAAATACCCAATAAATATAAAGCTTTACAGCTTATCATATTGTCTAGCTATAAACGAATAATATATCATAGTACGAGATTTCTATCGCACGCACGAATGTTGTGCGAAATTTTCGTTAGAAAAGACCATAAGAGGTTTTCTTATACAAATTCTACTATCCAGTGACCTCCAACTATTTACCATATAGGCCTTTCTTCATATAGATCGAGTATACAATTTATAAATTATTGATAGGTTTTATGTTTTAGTTAGCATGTGAAATCAAACACAATGCACAACTTTTTTTACTTTTAATTATATGCCTTATTTGGACGAAAAGTTTCATTAGTTTACATGTCTACGAATTGTGACTGTTTAATTACGAGAACAAATATAATTACTATACAGATAAAACGTAGTCCGGGATTCGATTGGTTAGTCTTTAAGAGCAAGCCTAACAATTATGTCTTACTTTGAATTTTAAAATGAGGTTCTCAGGCTAACTTTCACTCGCGCTTTTTTTAGCAAGTCATTGAGTAAGGATATAATAAGTGACATAAGCGATCAACCTAGCTCCGGTGTTGCACCAAAAATTATACATTTAGTTTTTCATAAATGTATTTATTATTTTAACACCCCCCGCAGTTGTTAGTTTGAATTATGTCCAATTTCAAGTTATATTTTTAATGTAATTACTGTAGTAAACATTTATATATTTGTTTGCTACATATTTTAATTTAATTGGTATGATATAGTAGCTATTACATTTATTTGATAGGTTTACAATACCGTCTTGCTCGTTTATGTGTTTAACAATATTTGTTTCAACAATGACGTTTCCGATATGGCGCTGGCATTGTTGCTGAGGTGGTTATCCAGCCGGTCGACCGCTAACTGCAAGTCGTTCAGGGGTGTAGCACATTTGCAGTCTTTGCTCTACGGGCGTGCACACTACTAAGAGCAAACAAGTCGCCGTCAACAAGAGTTCAATGCAGTAAGCTATCTATTATTAGAGGTCTATGGATTAACAAACGTGTGAAACGCGCGGGAACGACTTGGTGGCACGCTATACGAGCAACGCGGTTTGACCGATGCCAGACCTACATCGTGATACAGTAATCACGGTAAAAACACTGGGAACATGATTCCTGAGCCAACCTACAATAAGAAATAAAGTTGTTCCCAGGACCACTTTAAAGCTGGTTTATACTAGTTTCGAAGTTATATCGGGTACAGGAAACGTAGTTGATACAACATGTAGTAAGTCTTTTGACTGTCCCCTATTACAATTTCCCTTCCCTCACGTTCTATTAATGATCCACTTAGCAGAGGGTTGATGTTATCCGAGGGCATAGAAACCCCTAGCTGAGGAACATGAATGGACAGACGTTGGATGGCCATTTACAGGGGAGAGCGGACCGCCTATTTGAGACATAATCAGTTGTAAGCACGGGAGCACGGGAGTTAGCCCTCTGAGTGACTTATGAATCGGTCGTCTGTAGCTCCGCATTCATCCATTCTCTTCCTTCAACATACCGTCCTTCCGGGGGCTTGCGAAAAATGACATTTTGAGGTAGACGTGCTTAGCGGTTCGGCCGGCGTCTCCTTATATCCACCAGTAACAACCTATAGATATTTTATTTCTTTGTAGTGAGTTAGCTATATATATATATATAATCATGTTTTTGTTGACGGGAAATCTCTTCGTAAAGAATGTTTCAAAAAATTATGTCGTAATGTACGATACGTATAGAAAAAGTATATACAGTAATGTTATCAGGGAAAAATAAACAATTGATACACAAGTTTTTAACGCCGACAAAACTGTTCTAAACACGCAAAAAGTGCCCCAGTGCGACACTCTGTGTGAACGAACAAGTGAGGGAGGACCACACGACACGACTGCTTCACGCTCGTCAAGGTGGAACGGTCACGCCGACGGACAGACACGTGTGCTGTTATTGATACTGACGAGTAACGGAGTAACGCGTGTATGTGTGTGAGTTTGTACATTTATTTCTCCAACCCACTGCTCAAACGAGATTCCAAAACTTGGGAAATAACTTGTTTTTGGGGTAAAACTATTATTTAGATAGGTCTCGGTTGAAAGAAAATCGATGTTGCTAGTCCTGAACTTATGCTGTTAAAATATCAAAGTTTGTTTAGCAAATTATTCATTTTAGCGAATTTCCCTATAGGGAATACGCTATTACGGTAGTAGCCATGGTAAGACCTAAGCCCGGGACCATGTTACTTTTTCATTTTGAGGTCCCCAGAAGCCAAAAACACCGTTCGTTCATTTTAATATATATATATATATATATATATATATATATATATATATATATATATATATATATATGTATATGTAGCCTATATATGTGTGTGTGTGTCCGTGGTACTGATAACTTTTGAAGGGGACCTCCGATTTTGATGAAATTTGGTATGAAGATGTAAGACTATATCTACTTTCATGAGTTCGCGAACCAGCATGATCGGGCTATGGGAACAGGGTTTTATGGGATTTCAAAGGGGTCAAAAATGGGTTTTTTGCATTTTTGGAGCATAATTTTCAAAATTCAACAATTTTAACTGAAATCATTTAAAAGAGCTTAAAAAAAAAACAAACAATGTAGTGTTTGAATTTTTAACTTAGCTTAACAGGTTACGGAGGAAAGCCAATAATAGGTTTTCCATGTTAATCTTATGGGAAATCAACAAAACCCTGTATCTCACTTATTTATTGGAATAACTTGATAAAATTTTTTATATACATTCACTTGGTAGGGCTCAACTGATATTTGCTTACAACACCCATATGGCGGCAAACCTACGTACTCACCACTATGGGGTTTATGGGGAAAATTAAAAAGTGCCGAATATTGATACAGTTTGACATTTACCTAACGTAACTATTACATTTCCTAACAAAACTAAAATTTTCTAACAACATCCCAAGGCAGCAAACCTACATTCCCCATTCTTATGGTGTTTATGGGGAAAATACAATATCTCAAGATCGTTTGGAAATTCGCTGAGTACGCAGGTCTGCTGCGACGGTTTTTTTTAATTCTTTAACCTATGAGCTTTCACGAAGTGAAAGACTCCTCTATACAATTTAATTATTTACCGCGCTCTACGCTCTAACCATTTACTATGGAAGTAAGTGTCCTTTTGGTTTTTTGTTACGGAAAGTGTTGCTAAGACTATTACAACGAAATATAAGTTCATGCAAGTTTTTAACGACCATATAGACAGAATGTTATGAAGAGATTATTGTGATAAAAACATCCACACCTACCTCGTTGGATCTCTTATAGTACTCGTATATTTCAAATAGGTATCAATACAATAAGTTTACAATACGGTACGTTCTAAGTAATGTATATAAATATACAACTATAAAATTAAAGTACGTAATATACACAGGGTATATTTCAAAACAAATATTTAGAAAAAAAATAAAACCATACATTAAATGAGAAATATAAGTAACTTCGTGAGTTTTGTTCCAACGACGAGCAGATGTGCGCTAATTTACATGTCGCTCTGTGTGGAATTGTCTTTCCGATTAACAACTGGCATCATCCGTCACTGTCCGAGCTGTTTGTTATTGTTGCCATTTCCACATGTCTTAACCATTTTTTCGCTACTAATATTCAGTATTTTTATGATGTGTGTTTTCCATCGTTATTGTTTTATACATAACTAGTGGCTCATAGGAGCAAAAGCCCCTAATCATAAAATTAAAATAGTACGAACCATAGCGTATCACCATATCTTCCACAACGAAGGTTTCCAGAAAATTTAATTTTAATTTGAGGTATATAATATTTTAACAATACCGTTTGAACACATTATTCGCCCAAAAGTACTCTTTATCAATCCTGTACTATTAGGTCACCCATTTGTAAATGCTCTATTTTGTCTGTTGTTAAACTCATATCGATCTATGGTAAATAAGTTTTGAAAGAAATCGTAGTCCCTTAATTGAGTTGTGACGGCTTTTTAATATAACAAAGAAAATCGGCAATAAAAAAACATTGATTTTTTAACCACTGTCAGTTTTTTTATTTTTTTATGTTTTAGTCAAAAAATTTAAACACAGCACCTCAACGTGCATCTTCACTTGCTGTGAATATTCATCCCTTCTAATCAAAACTCTTAATTTTGTGCAAACAAAGCAGATTTTTTGTAAATCACTACATGGAGAATCTTTAAGGAGAACCTTTCAGAAAATAATCATTCTTATATATTTCCCATCTTGTTGTAAAGTTTTTTACCTTCTGCATTTTCCTCTAGTATGTATGACAAACGTCTTTGATTTTAACTCGTCTTCTATAATCCTACAATCTATGAAATTACTAAAAGGTTTCGCGGAAAATTCAGCTAAAAGAATACCAAAACTTCACCGACTGATGAAGTTTATTAGAGAAAATTATAGATTGTATACTTTAAGTATCAATTAATGTGTCATCGTCATTCAATATGATCATTTGACACTTTTCGTCTTAAAATAAGACCAAAACAATGGAAATAATGTAGGTGTTACTCAAACCACAATTCATCGAACGCATCTCTATCAACGATCAGAAAGCATTTTATGATTTGCATACTCGCTTAGTTTTTTTTTACAATTTAAATTATAGTAACAACAGTAAAATCAGCAGTCAATTTGTAATAGTATGTAAGATTAACTCTCCTGGTAGAATTTTTAGTAGCTTAAAGCAACAAAACGTCTTATTATAGTAATACCACTCTAGGGTTAATTTTTGTCATTAGGCTATGAATAGTTCTTTACTAAATTTTATCATCTGTCTCTCGTTTTAAAATAAAACGAAGACATATGTTTCAATGTACACAAAAATTCTATTTTTCGAATCCCCATGCTATTCTTAAGGACGTTTTATTATATTTCTCATTTCCTTGTAACTTTATGGATACGCTTTATGGGACCGAAACCTTTCATTTGAGACTCCTACTATCCTACCATCTTCCTGCGATTTGTAAAACGCTCACAATTTTCCCGAGAAATTTCGCTTACAGAATTATTATATAGATTGCTTGGTGTGAATTTTTGTTATCTTCACTCAATATTATCATATGGGTCTCATTTTGAAATTAACCCATAACACATGTTTTAATGTATACAAAGCAGACGTTTTTTAATCCCCCATGCTATTCTTATGGAGGACGTTTTACGTGATTTCTCGTTTCCTGTTAACATTATGGACACGCCGATAGTTTTCCCTCGTGCAGGGGACCGAGACCTTTAATTTGAGACCCCTCCCATCTTTCTGCGATCTGTATGACGCTCACAATTTTGCTCAAGAAATATCGCTTACAGAATTATATATACTAGAGATCGCCTCTTGATCGAAATTCGATCAAAATATTCAGTTGATCTGGACCCAAGAAGCTTAAAAACATTTTAGAACTAAAACATCTGTTATTCCTAATTTTCTAGCATTTGTTTTTCAACAGCTGCCTTATGATTCATTCAATTTTCCTTTCTCCATAAGATTAACATTGGAACTTTGAAAGCCTGTAGGGCGTAGCCCTGGAGCCCGATGTGAATTAGAATGTGATTCTGCTCATCTACAGGACTATACCTTTCTAACGGTAGCCTATGCGCAGATTCATCCTACGATGCACACGAGCTGAGAAAAAAGGAGGAAATGAAACATGCTTGCGTATTAATATATAGATAGATTTCATTTCACTAAATAGAAATTCTTTCTGTAGGCCTACTATTGGTTGATCCAGGAATAATTAAGCTGTTTAAAAAATGATGGAATTTATCTCCATAAATTTTGTTTTCAGAATTTTATTGCCAATATTTTTGCTATGTGAAAAGATGTTGAGTAAAGCTATTGATTTTAAAATACAGATTAGAATAACTCGTTAAAAATAATTCGTATCTTAGAGGAGTTCCTAAAGATAATACCCTTACTCAGTAAAGTAACAAAATATTAATAAATACTTTTAATAAACGTACTGCCTCTATATAAATAAAATAAACAAATAAAATAAATATCTTACACGTAGCTAATGGGATGGTAGGCCTATACTTAGTTTGCGTGACTAATAACCTTCAGATAAGGAGGAATGGTTGTATATGAATCTCTCAGTTCATGACATTCTGACTACAATTTCCTTTTCCTTAGGAACCCGCTGATGATCCGCGACAAGGTCTTGGCCGGTTATAAATAGGCCTACGTCGCCTGTCGCCCGACTGTCGCTGTGTCGCTGCCTCAATCGGCCTTTATTGGATCGGAACCCTCCCAGATTGGCCAAATCTATTTGCGCCCGTTGATCGCATCTTTCGCCTTATAAATAACGTTTACCGAGAGCGAATGTTGCCAGGTATTCCGCCGCTATTCGTGCAAACAACCAATTCACAGTTTGTAGTCAAACTGCCTGCCAAAGCTGAAACATTCATGTAAATGTACAATGCCCTATGGCAAAACCGACCATTAACAACGTGTCCTCAATAAAAAGCTTTAAAATAAATTGGTTTTGGTAATTTGACATAGATGACATAAATCCTTTATTTGAAATATTGACTGTTCTGTCCTCAAATAAAATAGAAATGTTGTATTAATTGTTGTAGAAATGTTACCAACTTAACGAGTATTACGATAAACTGAAAACTGGATCAAAGAATAAAATAGACCTTAATTTCAGTAAAACTTTACAGCTATCCATATTTAGCTTAATTTACACCAGTTGTTATAGAAAACAAGTCTTTGCCAACATACAAACAATTTGGGGTGGTAATTACATATCAGTATGATGACATATAACTTTTTTATCATAGTTACAAAATTAATGACTAGAGAGTGTTCTTGTGAACACTTTACCCGCTCGTGGTTGGAAAATACTCATCTTGACCTTCACAAACAGGAGTACTCCATTCGAAACAGCATGCACTTCAGTGATGTTTTCAATGACCGTTCACTTGACGTATAGCGGCGTCATAAATATTGACGCATTGAAATTGTTTTGTATTTTAATTCAATCTGTAGTTGCAGCAACATAATACGAGTAATTTTAAAAACTATTTTTAGCAGGGAGAAAATATTTTGGGTATGTTATTTGCCACGAAATTAATTTATAATTTGATGTTATAAGAAATTACGTAAAAAATATTTTTATGTCTGCACAGTTCACCCTAAAAACTAGTTTTACAAGTATTTAAAATAGGTAAATGTATTTTCGTGTGTGTAAAAAGCTATAAACCTATCCTATAATCACATCTAAATGTGATTGGTTATCAACAGCGACCAAGATCCTTGGTCGCTGGTTATCAATGATGGAAATGTTAGTTTCACAGGTCATCCGGCGACTATACAATTACCGGAATGAACACAACAACGGCTAATCCGTAATCTCTGATCCTCGATTATCCGACTGCACGGTGTATTGGCTCTGGCTCTGTACGACTCACACTCATTCTCTCCCATTGTGTCGAGTGATAAACGTTCAGCTGCGAATTTAATTGCGTTCGTAATATTCCATTTATTTGTTCAGTTATTTTTATTTTATGTAGTGAATGTTTGCACAGCTTTGTAGAGTTTTTCGTAACACTATATTTACAACAAGTGATTTTTTTATTTATACGTTTCGCTATACTAATGTAATATTTAATAACATAAGGAGCAGGTAGTTACGTTTTAGAGGTACTTGTGTTAGGAGTAGGTAGTACTTACGTTTATTTAAAAATAAACATTGTTTTATAGTAGATACGCATACAAACCTATATTCCTAAAAATGGAACAACTAGTGACCGGTCTACCTTTGCATGCACCTTTGAAAAATGCTCCAAACATAAAAACTTTGAGTTGCTAAAACGAATATACGCCACGTATCTATAGATTGTGTATATGTCACAACTTTTCTTGGAAAATAACCTCGATAGCAAATAAAGTTGCGGCAATAAACATTATTGATAATACTTTTTCATTGGTGTGGGGGCATTGGCGAAATTTATGTCTAGGCATGATACAAGCGAACAAAACATTACCATCGCGGTCATAATATTAACATTTAATCGCGAATCATGGTGTTATAGCTACACTTATTTCTTGCACGGCAACCCGCAGCTCAACTGTATCAGGTCAATGACGTATGTAGGTACTGTTCCCAATAATGGTACAGTATAAAACAATTAATTAGCGGCCCGCCACGCCTGAGGCGAGCGAGGCGCGGCGGCGCGGACGAGGCTGGAACTGCGATGACAACGACAAGGGTAACTGGAGGGGTTAATTGGAACTAACTCATGTCTGACGTGTGTCTGCGACTTGTCTGTTGGAACAGTTTGGTTTCATAAAACATTGAAATTTTGAAAAACAATAATTTTTTTCATTACTCTACACACGAAAGAACACTTTTAAACGTAAAATGACCTATGAAAATAGGTTATTCTTGCTACTGCATGAAAAATTTACATAACGTAAACTTTCTGTGCATTTGTGGTGCATGGAAAGTAACCGTTCTGGGATTTTGCGGTTGCAGACCCATCTATCAGCTGTTGCATTAGGCCGATCAGCTGTTACATAACACAGTTTCTGTGCGTGTGTACCTCGACATAATAAGCACAAAAACTCAGCGTTATAAGTTCAGTTTTTATTTTATTTGTTTATTTTTTACTTTTTTGAATAAACAAAAATATTTATGTTGCTTACAAGTTTTTCGATATCGTAATGAAAAATAATGTTCAATACTCGTCTCAAAAGTGCCATTTCGGGGCTCCATGGCCTTTTCCAAGCTCTGCTTCGCCTCGCGCGTAAATTCAATCTCTCCCCGCAATAAGTCACTTTCGAGACTAGTAATGGAAACTAGGTCTAACATAACCATGAATTGTTAAGATTTTGTATTAAAGGTGAACTGTAGCATAATGTAAAGTTGCCGAAATAAATTTGTGAGTATTTTTAGCGAACTACCTTCTGAAGTTCATACTAAAGAATTTCGTAAATTGCAGAACACTTTTTTAGGAATCGTAAAAACTGTTTACTGAATTTTCTTTGGCAGCTGAAAATAAGACGCATACTCGTCTTCTTTCAGAATCGTAATTTTAAATCGTTGAAACGTGTGGAGGTCTGAAATCCTGGTTGCCTTGCCAAACGGTTTTCTAATAATATAATTTGTCGAACTCATAAACTTGCAAATGGCTAAACATCTGTGTAGTGGTAACACTGCTGGCGGGGCGCCGCATTTCAAGTTGGCACTACCGGACCAGGCTAATTTATGGCTTTACTTACCCTTTCATCTTCCCAGTTGTATATTTATTAGGGTAAAATTCCCTGTCTTATATACGTATTTTTTATGTGTAATAACGTTTACGAAAATGTTTGTATTAGTTTTAGTTCATCAAAATTGTGTGACTAATTCGTTACATAATTGTACACTAAAATCGTTAGCCAATAGTGTATGTGCACCATCTTTGTCTATAATTAAACCGCATTCAAGAGATTTCGTACTTTTGAAATTGTTATTTGTTAGGCCTACAAAATATTTTTATCTTTCATCAAATAACAAAAAAATTACGGTGCCCTTTGTAAAATAGATTAAAGGAACTTAGACTGAATAAACAAACTGCAGATATGTTATTCTTTCTGTGCTTGTAATAAAACATTATAAGTATCAAGCCAGTTAGAGGCTAACTACCATGAGCGATGTATATTCTTGTCTTTTTTCCGAATTTCTATAAAGCTATACTGGAATGGCCGGAACCGTTGTAGACTTTCCTGAGTGCCAAGATAAATAATGTTAGTCAAAATACTAATACTGTACGGTACATTGCATATCACCAAAGTGGCAGTATACTCAATTTTAGCCTTTATAATGCTAATGTTGTGTTTTGTGTATGTAATTACACACTCTTAAATAATGTTTACAATCGTAATTTCTTGTTGGTAATGGATGTGTCGTGCTGATCGCCGATGCTGATGTCCATTAAGCAGCAGATGTAATCGTTTACAGCTGTGAACCTATAAACCTATCCTATAATAGAAAACAAGTCGACGGTAATTGATCGACGGCTTAGTGCGATTATCGTAATGCTGCTACCAGGCCCGGGTAGCGATGTACGGTAGGTCTACGTTTGTATAACGTTAATACAGTTCATGTTGTCTAGCTGAGCCGCCCCGACAGCCCCGTCCAATCAGCGAGCCGCGCTGACCGCCCGCCAACCTCTAGAATTGTGATACTGGCGGTAGTATCCTGTACAGAATGGTATATTGTAAAATAAACTAACTCAAATTAACACCGAACGAACGTCTTCTCAAGTACATAGTAATTGATAGTTGCTCATCAAAGAATATATCATTGGCCAACAACTGTGTTATCCTTATTAAATCTGAATTACTTTTAGTTTACAGTGTAACCTTACAGTGAAGTGTTTAGCCAATATTCATTAAATTATTAGACTGAAATTAATTTTAACCATTTGTCATGTCGGAACAGTATTAGGCCTATAGCAAAAACAGCCAAGTGAATTGTTTGTCTTTGTGCAAAATTAATCGCAATATTAGGGCCTACAAACAGAAATAAGGCCGAAAACTTAGGAAATGCTATAGGCCTATCAGTAAATAGCAATAATTACTTAAGGGAGAAATAGGATTCTGTCGGGATGTTTTTTTATGATTTCATATGATTTACGTTTAGTCTAAGTCAAAAGATCAATGTGGATTGTTTTACGATGCAAAGTTGTATATCACAATAGTTTAGAACAATTTATAAAGGTATTCATTGGATACTCTAACTTGGAAACTCGCCAGCCTCCTTCATTTGTCACCTCGACAGTTTCAGTTTAGTGCGATTATCGTAATGTTGCTACCAGGCCCGGGTAGCGATGTAGGCGTACGTGTGTAACGTTTGTATTCTAATACACTGTGCATGTTGTTGTCGGCTCATCGCAAACTGCAGATTGTACTGCAGAAACTAGATAAAGGTTGTGATAAAAAGAGGGACGGATTAACTGTAGCACCCCTGTTGCAACTTGCAAACGCACGTGAGTACTACACGATTTGAAATCGTTTTTATTGTTTGTTTGAAACACGATCTTATAATGCTATAAAAGCAAATTATTATACTGAAATTATAATAATTTAAACAAATTAACTACTGTAATTTTGTTAAACCTGGATTGTCGAAATATATTATTAGTATAAATACAAAATAATTTAAAGTATATACTGTTATAAGTGTTAAAACAAGGGAAGTAAAAACTGCTGTAATTTTTTTATTCTTTTTGGCTGTCTATATAAAAAAATATATTTTTACGTGATTTTGAAAAACGGGGTTATCCAAGAGAGTTGTTCAAGAAATTATTTCAAAAACATTTACTTCCCCGCCCCCCCTCAAAAATAAATTAAAATTTTAATATGAAAACTGTGTTTGTGTGTCTAGTTATATTGATTTGAGGCCTTGTTAATGTTTTCTCCTGGGAAGCTTAATATCAAGACCTTCAACCCATACTGAAACTTACTTGAACTAATACCAACTTGAAACTTAACTTAACCAATAGTTTTTGTAAAAAAACCATCGCTAATTTGCTTCTTATGAGTATAAACTCAGTATATGGTGTTTCTTTGGTTAATGTAATAATTCATTTGTGTGCTGAAAATATCTAACGTTAAAATGCGAGCACAGAGCCCGCCGCGGGTCTGTAGCGTGGATTGTACCTGTCAGCTACTCACCCCGGAAACCGGGAGAATATACTGCATCTTATGTATCTGCATTTCCCTGTGTTAGCGTGTTATACGTGCTCATATTTATTACTCGAAATTCGGTGTATAAATCTTTCTCCTTCACCCACGAGAATATTCTACAAGAATCCTGTTTTGCGAGTATATCTCTTCGATTATTATTTTAAAGGTAAATATAACGCAGCCTTTTCTTCTTTTGGGGGATTATAAAAATTTCAAGAATACTGTTTATACAAAATAACTATGCTGGTTTTACATATACCTGTGCAACAAGTAAAATTGTAAATAATCCAAATAGATAATTGTAAAACATTTATTAAAGAATTGTTATATTGCTTTTACTATACCGCGTTCAAATAGATGTTGAGTCGAAAGACAAATCTTTATTTCCCACCATGGGAATGGGAATGGACCATTTTCTTTCGCGCTCTGAACTACCCTATTTCTTTTCATAGTAAGCTGTTGTTTCAACAATGGCCTTAAAGTTAAGAGTAGATTATTGCGCTGTTACCTCTTCTTAAAAGTACTATTGCAAGCACTTGTTTTCAATCTAAAACATCACAATAAGCATATTTGTTAATAACCTTTGGTTTTTAAAAGCAGACATTTTTCCTGCTATTGTTTCAGTATACACACAATACATTTTAAACTTAATTTAAACTGTTCATTAAAATGATTTATTGGTAGCTTTACGTTGATCAACTAAAGTATATCATTGGTACTTCGTGCGAGGAAAATTGATCAATTTTTGCAGTGCAATTTAAATGTTTTAACATCTACAACATGTCTTAAAGTAAATGTCGAGAGCCGATGCCGTAACTAAGACCTCCTCCGCGGCGGTGTCGGCCACACAAGTCGGCGATGTAAAGGTAATGATAATTCCCATGTCAAGTAATTGAATTAAGCACGTGTAAGCGAATGTCCAGCACAAGGCGCCCTTTGGTGGCGAGAGCTCTTATACAATTAAGGGTGATAGTGGCAATATAGACTATGAGAAGGTATTTATATTCCCCCCTATAGGAACACAGATAACTTAGAAGGTGATCACCTAAACTCACAACATGTTCAGCTTTCGTTTTTAAACCATTTAATTTTACAACCACTGGATTTTTTAACCACCGTTGAATCTAATCTTATATTTTTAGCAGGTATTTACTTTTTTTACAGATTGTTTTCATGTAGACGAATACCTGGGTCCAAATGCCGCCTCGCGGCCGCGGCCATAGCGCTAGGCTAGTGTTATGGCTGCAGAGGTTTACGAGAATCGTGTTTTATAATTAACCAATTAAGAAAGAGATGACTCTTAATTTTTTTTCTAAAGTAGAAAAACGGATCACGTCATCTCTAGATTTAGAATTTTTTAATCTAATTTCAAATTTCAGCTATAACTGTCTAAAATCATCTGTTTTTCTCGATTTTTAACTGAGTTTTCTATTAGTTTTCATGGAATTATTACCAAAGTGTATAAGGGAAATTTTGTACCGTTATTCTTCTTTAATATGACACCTTATTTATAGCTCTAGACTGCATTTAGCGGAAGATATAACACGACTCTTAAAAAACCCTTGCATATAAGTGGCGCGCCAGGGGTAGATTGCTTGAAACCCTCCAGTTTAATTTTAGCTAAAGTAATTTTAAATTATTTTGACATGCTCAGAGGAACAAAGTTTTTCGTAAATGGTAAAGTGAAAACATGGGTTGTAAAACAATTAGATTTGTTGAACTCCTTAATATTCTTTCAAATATTGTAAATCTTGCATGGCAATTTTTAAATTAAAGAGTATAAAACATATTTTACGCATTTTGGGAGCAAATATTTGCAAGAGTAGAGAAGAGTTTGATATGAAAGCAATGTAATAAACTGGGTTTTGTGGTACCGTTTTACAGTAAATTTTTACTACCATGTATGCATGTTCCAGGCAACGTACAATTAATTATTACGACGCATGACGATGTTGCAGCAGGTTTGGCAAAAATTAATTGAAGTGACAAAAACACGAAACGGCGAAATTGTATCGATGATTAAATTTCCCGGTCGTGATTGTGTTATGGTGATTTAATAATAGGAGAGGAGGAAGACTGTATGTAGCCAAAGTAAACAGGGTTATACTGTGTAGCATACGAAGCAAGCTAAAGCAAAGTTGGGGATGAAAGTGCAAGGTTCACCGACCCTCATAGGAACTCCATAAATTAATTTTCTTAAAATAATATTTTTTAATGCTTGCCAAGCATATTTATGTGTGTCGGTTTTTTTAAAGTATTTCTAAACCCGTGATCGATATCTGTGTTGTTACATAATGCGACTTTAAATTTACAAATGTGAAATTAAAAACTTGTAATTTTACAAATTGCAGTTCATTTTGTCAAATAACGCTTAGGCCTATCAACAGTTATATTTTCTAAAACGATAACCATTGGTTTGGCTGGAGTTTTTCCTACTTTTATACCTGTTGGATTGCCATCATGTATCTTATTTGACCGTGCATGAGGCACAGGCCTAAACATTTCTAAACCTATTGAACGCAACAACTAAAATTACTCTAATGTAATTAAATTTCAATCTCTCTGCAAAATACCTTTGTGAATCATGGGTGTTAATATAATCAAATATAGGCTCATTGAAAATAAAACAATGTCTTGCGTTTTTATTATTTTCAATACTTGTTGATTTAGTTATGTAGAATAATAAATTGTTCGCTTAAGGCAATGGGTTATGTGAAATATACATTTTATTTTTTAAATAACACTTTATAATCGTGAGCGAATTATAATATTATAGTATGCGTTATAATATTGTAATATTGTTTTTATTAGGCCAGGTATGTATTGTATAGCTACGTGTAAGTGAGTATAAACATTTATTTATGGGTTTGTATTTTAGTTCGCATGAAATATCGCCTTAAGAAACACAATAATTTAATGTTTCGAAACATTACTTTTACTTCTACGAAAAGCTCCGTTACAAAATCTCGTTTATAATTAAACAACATTTAATACGCATAAACATTTCTTGGAAAAAAATGTTTAATTGAAGTAGAATAATTTTAGCATAACCTATTTAACTCCATGTTGTAGCTTTTTACACATTTTGTTATTTAAATGATTTTCCACTGTCCATAAAAGCTATCATAATATATGTCTTACAGAAGGTGTTTTAGTTTATCTTAGACAGTTAACGAACAAACATTTAGCGAATTTTAAAAGGATCTGAATCAAGAATCTATATAATAACTAGGCTGTAGTTGTTTACTGGAGTGCGTAATCCCCCAAGATAAAAAATACAACACTCTCTTTTTCTTCTTAATATACTTTCATTTGTAATAAATTATAAATACCACCATCTTTTTAAAGAGTAATGTTTTTCAATTTTACTGTTAACTGATCTCAATGATGCTAATACCATTCACTATTAACTAACGTAATAGTAGTTTTCATCACTAGGAGCAAAAGTGGGTCTTTTTGGTGCGCAATCGTGTTTTAAAAACGAGGCGCAGCCGAGTTTTTAAAAACGATTAAGCATCAAAAAGACACTTTTGCTCCGAGTGATGAACAACGTTTTTTTATCATAATGCGAAATTAGACTTTTGATCGTTAAAAATATTAACTATTAAGATTTTGAGGTTATATTTACAAAGTAAGTAATATGCAGTGTTTACATTTCTCTTATTTACAAACAATGCTCTTTATAACGTTTGAATTTCAAAATTCTGCTCCTCAACATTAATAAATTAATAATAATATACTTAGCAAACAGCTGACTTTTCAGTACTAGGACCTAAAAAATTCTCCAGATGATTTTTCAGTACTAGGACAAGAAAGAATCGGTTTTGGTACTATTGAGAGAACAAAAAACAGGCTGATTTCGTGCAGAATGATAAAAATAGACTTCTTATCCAATGCTTTTGCGATCAATGTTGCAATTATTCAGCTGGATTTAAAGTGCTGCAAAAACATCTTACCACAACAAAAACATAATCTTCAGGTCTAAATGTTTCATCGTTGGTTAAGAACAGTAGTAATAACGATTAACGTATCATATGTAACTTGTTATTCATGTACGCCGCAGAAAATCGCACCACCGTCAATAGGTTTCAAACATTTTGTGAGAATTCTATTCACGTTAGGGTATTATAGTCAAAGCTCGTACTTTTTACATTGGATATGTCATAATGTATTATCTACAAAAAATTCTTACCTTTATTTGGCTGATGTTTTCTGTTTCAACGCTTATGTCCGTTGCTCTAAAATATTAGTAAGTATCGGTTTAACTAACATTTACTTAATAACTTAATGCGTTTGATCAGGATTATTGGCAAAGCTTTTGTAGTCTCAGTCTGGGAGGAAAAGAAGTAGCGTATACGTAAGGCTGTGTAATGTAGCATCCGTAATAATAAGGGACATAATGAAATGTAAATCTAATACCCCCGTCGAAGCAGACCTGCGTACTCAGCGAATTTCTAATGGAATTTCAGATTATTTACTTTCCCCATAAAAAACACCATTGGATCGAGTATGTAGGTTTGCTGCCATTGGGCGTTGTTATAAAATCTAAGTTAATCAATAATTGGTGAATGTAAACACAAAATTGTATCAAACTCTGGGAATTTTTTATTTTTCCCATAAACCCCATGGGGGTGAGTATGTAGGTTTGACGCCATATGGGTTTTGTAAGCAAGTATAATTTAAACCTTATATAGATAATGTATGTACCAAATTTGATTAAGTTATGTTAATAAATAAGCAATATACAGAGTTTCTTTATTTCCCGTAAGAATAACATGGAAAACATAGTTTTTGGATTTTCTCCATAACTATTTAAGCTAGGTAAAAAATTCAAAATACTAGATTGTTTGTTTTTTTAAGCTCTTTCAAATGGTTTAATTAAAAATTGTTAAATTTAAAAATAAGAGAAAAAAGGCAAAAACCCATTTTTTACCCTTTTGAAACCCCATAAAACCCCGTTCCCATGGTCCGATCATTGTAGTTCGCGAACTCAACCTAGTAGACGCTGGCTTACACCCCTGTAACAAATTTCATCAAAATCGGAGGTTCCGTACAAAATTTATCGTGTTCACGGACACACACACACACACACACACACACATATATATATATATATATATATATATATATATATATATATATATATATATACATATATATCAATTTGAACGAATGGTGTTTTTGGCTTCTAGGGACCTCAAAACGAAAAAGTATCATGGTCCCGGGCTTAGGTCTTACCGTGACTACTACCGTATTAGCGTATTCCCTATAGGGAAATTCGCTAATAATGATAAAAGCTCTGCCTCAGAGAGTTAAAGTTACTATAACTGATTAGGTAAAGTAAAAAATTGAACAATTTAGAAACTCGTGTTTAACTTTGTACTTTTGACGAGACTGTCAATAGCCGCTTCATCCTTCGACACCGTATCTTTTTTACGAGTATTACACTTTTTTCTTTCTTTTTAGAATCCTTTCTAACTTTTTTTATAATCCTGGATTTCTCAACTGTACCTTAACCTGCGTATAACAAATAACAAAAATAAATTATAGCAATAAACTTTAAACAAATTGGTTAGTTTTGTTTAACTTCAAAATGAATACGCTTACTATCAGCAACTATCCTTAGTCGTAAAAACATTGTTTTGAGAGGAATTAACTTACCACCCATGCGTTTTTACTTTTTTATCACAATTTTTATTGAAGAAAGTTATTAAAATTTCATCTGAGTAAGTAAGCGTTAGTTAATTTGTTTTTAGTATACTTCAACAATTTGGGGTTTTATTTATTCACTATCCTTGATAAAGGTAAATAGATTTATTTATAATAAAATGCGTTTCCCTATATGTACGTAAACACGTTTCATTTTAACAAATAATAATAAAAGTTTTTTTTTTTTTTTTTTTTGCTTAAACGTCTGGTTAAGTATTCTTTTGCGTTTTCTTCCATTTTATCTCATCCTAAATATGTTTAAAATCTGTAACACCATATAAAACGCGATCAGAGTTATAAACCATCAGTAGAAGGCAATCAGTAGGTGTCAGATAACCCACGTTTAACCGCACCCAGACCTCACATAGGACACGCTGATATGTGCGACAAAAGCCTAACACTCGGTTTGTGTGCAACGCTGATCACATTTTGTTGATAGCCTATCGCTTATAGAGAGGTGCTCCTCTCTGACTGGGCTTTGAAAAATCAATTGCCAATCATACTTTGAACCAAAGCATTTTCTGTTAACGAAACTAGGCGAACAGTTTTGTGCTTTTCAAAGTAATATATGATTCCTCCAAATGAAACTATGCTCACTCTTTTGGAATTATATTGCATTCCAAGGGAATTTTACTGTATAAAAATAAAAGTTCGTTCAAAAATAAAGTCGTGTACAGACACAGCAATATTCTTTGCTTAAAATAAACCCCAGTATTGGTTCACCTAAGAAGATAATCATAAGAAAGAAAACTTAGCAAATTAAAGAATCCTTAACATATTTAAGCAAAAGCATGAACAAATTCATTCGAAACTTCTTCGTTCGAATTAACAAAAGAAAACGAATAACCGAACGCTAAATCGAATGAAGAGAGTTGAAACAGAGAGAAGAGCGAGTGACGTTGAGGAACGGTCTCCAGAAATGTCAGCAATCCCAACACTTTTGGATTCAAAGCCTTAACAGGATAAGGTTCGCTTTCTCTTGCCTGATTGCTACTGAGTACCGGCCATTTGCCGGATTCTGGATAAAGCATCGGGCAGGGTCGAGGTGCGCCGATGGTCAGTCAGGATCATAAAAACCAGGGTTGAGGTGCGCCGATAGTTGGTTTGGGTCTCTCGGGAGGCAGGGTCGAGGTGCGCCGATGGTCAGTTTGAGATTTGCCTTCAATTCGTTGCTATCATTTACTGTTTAATACTGTCTCAATATTTAAAGTCAACTGAAGAATAACAATTTGGTATGTCGTATGGATATGCAGTTTTTTGCACGAAAACATTTGCTCATTTTTCATCAGTCTGCATGCTTAACAGCCATTTTCTGGCCCATTATTCAGTTGGTGTTGAATTAGTCCGAAAAGGTGGCATTTATTATAGCCAACGAGGTTAAATAGATAAAAGAGTGCTCAACACATGTTAATTTTTGCCCCCTGTTGATTTGCGCCATGTTACCCATAATAAACCCGCTTTTCACCCTTGTGATAAAAATTACTATTTATACAGGGCTTTTCCCACAGTTTAAATAACAACATACCGTACCTAACACTTATATTTTATTTGGAATGAATTAGTAACAGCGTGGCAGAAAAACATGGGGAAGAGGCCAACGGACTGACCATCGGCGGATCGGCGCACCTCGACCCTGCCCCTCCGAGGGTAGACGGTAATCCGCTGTGGAATGCCCTGACCATCGGCGCACCTCGACATCTCCCAAAGCATCACACTGAGTCAAAGGACTTCGAATGACTTTCATACACATGTGTTAAAAATGTAAAAATGAACTTTGAATTCAATAAGAACTTTTAAACTGTTTTGATATGTCAGGGGGGTTAAAAATATCAAGATTTTAAACAATTTTGTTAAAAAGTTACGAAATTTTAGATGCAGGATAGATATAATTGTAGCAGTTGAATTTTTTTTAATGCTTTACGTAAAATTGGCAATTTTAAACAAATTTATTATAATGTCAAATATATTGAAGGACCTTTTTAGATTATTTGGCTGTATAAATGTGTATCAAGTTTTATTACTCTTGACTGTAGCTGCCCGACACCATGAACAATTAAGCCTTTGTGGTTATCTTAAGACATGAAATTATCGTAATAGTGTTAAACACATATAAAATCGAGGTAACCAATCAACTTTGTGTCTAAAACCCATATTGCTCAGGATCGAACCAGGAACCATGGTTACCATGTTTCAGACATGGTTTATTCGGTTTCATGTTATAGGATTAAAATACAGCACATAGTAGGCTCGAGAGATCTTCTACGGCTTCTTCTACCGCTTAACTAGCGGTAGTAAACTTATCATTTTCTATATGTTCAATTCAATATGATATCCTTGATAAATATGACCACAAACAGTCTAACGTTATTGACAAACAAACTCGCTTGCTAATCCTCTCAAAACTACCTTGAATATGAATTGCAATCATTCAAACTATGATTAGAATTCTTCAAAGATTTAAACAAGCGTATGAACTGAAGTCCCATATTGACCGACTTCAACAGAGGAACAGCTCAGGAACAGTAAAACGGTTAGAAGTTTGGCTTACAGTTTCAGAGAGGCTTATAATCAACATCAAAGAGAAGATTATGTTGTCTGTTTCACTAGGAAGTCAAGTTAGAGAGACTAACTATAAGTTTTTACTTCCTGCATGCCAGTGGCTTCTAAATAATCTAACCCTTTTGCTCCATTCCATTACACGTAGTAAAGAAATTACAAAGCCTAAAACTTTTGAATTTTAAATTAATTATTAAAAATTTCTTTTCACATTTTATCATTTAAAATGGTTTACTGATGAACGTCTGCCAATGTGAGCATTGTCTGTATGTAAGTTTTTATATGCAAGCAAGTCCGAAGCTGTAGGTGGTTAATTGTCATAAAAATTTAAAAAAGCCAGTGATACTATTTTGATCCACTTTAAAATTAATGGACGAAAATTAATTAATTAATTAAATTAATTAATTGGACGAAAACGTACGAGTCAGGTTTCTATAAGGCATCATAATTTTAAATTTTGTTACATTAAGGGTTAAAGTGCTCAGATGGAGTCAAAATCTGCAATACCATCAATTAATTACCACTGCTATTAACTCGTTTTGTTTTTCAATACCTTTGTCAAGTAATTAATTAATCATGGAACAAATGTAGTGTCGGCATGATTATATCATTACGAGCTGTACACATTTATGTATTAAAAACTTCCAAAATTACAATACTTAAAAACACATAAACACTAAAATAAAAATACTTGGAATTTTAATAAACAATACGTGCATTAGTTTACAAACTGAACAGCTACTAAATAAAACCTCTTACGAATAATATTTGGCCTACTATTATTATTATCATACAATAAATAGGTCAAACAGATTTTCGACCACTTACACTATTAACACCCGTTGCCTGTCTTGACTTCCATCAGTTATGTGGTTAAAGTATAGTTGATGGCCGAGCAATACAAGGAAGTCGTGCCTTCTCATAAATAGGTGGGATTGTTCCGTCTACCGATGTTTATGCTTTACATTGGAGTGTTGGTAATTCTTGTTTATGGTTTCTAACAACTAGAAAATGCTTTCAACTAGGTTTCTGCTGGTAGTGCATAATATTTGCACTTTATACTTGTCCTAATAGTTGTAAATCTATGATTTCGTATGTTGTACACCAAGTGTCAACTAACTATTGTTTTGTACTTAACAATGAAATGAACAACTCATAATAACTTTTCTTTCATCCCCTAATCGTCTATTGTCTGTTTTTCATCAATACTGTTTTCATCTTACAAAAATCTTCAGCTACTCTATGCAACTCGGTTCGCATACGAATATTAATTATACACTGAACCCCTTTGGCATTGCAGATTTAAGTCTCAGATTGGGACTATTATTTAATCTTGTTATACAAATTTGTTGTAACATGAAGTTTTATTTTGAAAATGCTAAAATACTCCTAACGTTATCGTCTTTTTAAGATATCTTCAAAGTAGTCAAAGTTGTTTTATAGTTTCCCATTTTGAGAACTTGGATTCATAATTTTAACCTTGCTCTTTAAGAAACCTTACCTGTCAAGATGTTGATGCTAATACCACAGGGATGGACATAAATTCAAAATTAACACCGCCAAAGTAATGATAAAAGTCGAGTGCGGTTGAGCGTAAGGTTTTTAAAGAGTTACCGGCACCAAACTTGGTCCCTTCTAATCCCCTTTTACTGCCCGATAAACCAACATCTAACGTGTAACTTGCTGCTATGTAACATATACTCTGCTTCAAAGTAACGCTCGCTTTTGGTAAACATTTGATATTTTTCTCAATTTAACTGCTATGTTAGCGCCATGAAGAGCTGTAGACTTCAATAGTGTTTTTATGCTATTAATAGTATGCCCCAGTAATAGCTCAACCAAGTCAGCTGAAAAATTTATTAATAGGAAATAGCTTGATTTATCTAAGTTATACGTATTACGATTACCAAAATAGGAATATCGCAATGATTATTATCGTATTTAGAACATTTTAATGGGTTTAATATCTTGTATCCATACATGTAAATGTGTTTTTCCCCTATTAATGTATATGTTTTGGAATAAAACGCTTTTTACAGCAAAGATCGATCGTCAAATGAACGTAAATTTTCACAGCAAGATATCTAATAAAAATTGTGTGCCTTAATTTCCGTTTATGGCTTTTGCAGTTAACAGGTTAATTATATTGTCAAAATGTGAGGATTACATGTTATATACTACATATTTCGTTTTAAAGGTATTTAGCCTCAATTTGTGTCTCACATCGTATTTGTAAAGCATTTAAATTTTCTCGTACAGTGAATCAACACAATAAGCTTTTAATAAATTTGTCTGTGTCTGAAATCCTTCGGCAGTAGTATATGGCGACATGTTCAGAACGAAAGCGCTCTATAGAGCTACTCGTACAGAATAAGCATTTATTACACACGACAGGCTTTGCAGCCTACTGACGTAATTTACGCACCTGACCTGGAATTTTTCTTTATGGTGTTAACATTTTCTAAGACGCACAATACATCGTAAAATCAATGAACCATTTTGAAGATGCGTTTGCACACTTGTTGTGTTGTATTTAAATAGTTCACCTACAAATTACGAACTAATAATTATTTGTTTATACCGTATTACTCGTAATTACTAGTTGATTTAAGATATTGTTGAAAAGACATAAAATGTATCAATTTCAAATTATTTTATAAACCTACATACATATTTTAGGCCTACACATATACATATATTTTTTAGGCCTATACATTATTTGAGGTGGAATAATATTTTAACCACTGTAAGGAAAAAATAGCATACTACGCATAAATATGAAAAAAATCATGAGTACTCATTTAAACTTAATTATCTTGATATTAAATTTGAACCAGTTTCCTTCTGGCTATAAAAACGTTGGAAATCTTAATTTTTACGATTTATGTTGCTTATAAAAGAACCGTTCATGATAAATGCTAGTAAAAGGTCGCCAAATTTATAATATCATAATTTTTAAATTCAAATCTTCTCGAAACGTGTAAAACGACATAAAAATCTATTACTGAAATCACAGTGATGGGAATGGAAGTGTAGGCAAGCCAAATAGTAATGTGGTACAGTATAAACAGGATTGCAGATCCCCGGCAATGCAGGAATGTGTGAGGGTTACATAATGTAGTCTTGACAGACCGCATGTAGCCGATGTCCAGTCCTTTGTCTACATCCGCCCGTCACAACTTTCCACCGCATCCGAATTGATTCCGTCTCCACTGGAGCTGAAGTTGTGTTACTTACTGGACACCTATGTGAGTTCGTTCCGTGAAATTTATATTTGTATATGACATGGAAATGGGTTTTAATGAAAAATATCTACGGATATGTTGTAAAGTTTAAGGTTTGTTTTATCTCTCAGCTAACGTGTTACTGTTTATGTTTATGACGTGTTTATAAACTGTTTCCCCGCAAAATTTAAGGCACCTTTTGTGACATGTTGCGTTTACGTATGCACGTTAGTTAGTAGTATTTCGCTGAGAGTATAAAAACGTGAAGTGTTGTAGTACAAACAGTCGGGGGCAGTTAAACCCCTGACCTATTTGGCTTACGACGCCCCACACTAATTTTTGTATAATTTTTTGGTTGATTTTATATTAAATTAATCAAGTAATCGTGTACCAAAAACATCTTAACTGATATTTTCAAACTATGAAACTGTGATTAATAGAGAGCACATGATCAAAATATTATTATTTTATTAAGTGCTCGCTGAGATTACATAAAACTCAAATGATCCAATTAATATTATAACTCAGAGTAATGCCACATGGTTGAACTGTGGTAACCGAGACTGGTACAATGTGCGTGTGTGTGCGAGTGCGTGTGCTTGATGTAATTAAGCTTCCCCTCTCGTGTTACCGGACAACATGCGGTTAACCGGCCGAATGTCTCCTGAACCTCGGGCCCATTCATTATACTGCTAAACGTTTCGACCGTTACAATATTTTCAACCCTCCCCCCTTCCTAACGCTTGAATTTCATACTCGATAACATCGTAGAGGTGAAATGTATTGTTTAGATTTTGTATGCGACTTGGATGCTATGTGAGGAGAAAAATGCGTTCACTTAATTATCTGATATTTAAGAGGGGTTAGTAGTGTGTTTTGGTTACTTCTGCGCCGGAAGTCGTGCCATCTGCCCGAGCAGCTGCTCGAGCAGCTGGCGCCAGCTGCTATGTCACATAGCTTCCGGTGGGGGTTAGAGGGTATATATGAGATGCTGTAGTTATATTTTATGCCATATAGGTTGGGGTGGAGATGGCGATAGTGTTGGCGTTAGGGTGAAGTGAATTTGCGCATAAAATTAAAAGTTAGTTCAAAATTGAAATTCGTCGGTGTTAACGAAACTCTAACAGTTGAACAAAAATTAAGAGTTAGTTCAAAATTGAAATTCAAACTTATAATTGGAATCTGGAAAATATGTCAAGGTCATCCAGAGTAAGTTTTAAAAAATTCTATCCAACTATTACTAGAAATAGTTTTAAGTTGAAGTAGTTGGTGATAGCGGGATAATTGATTCGTGCCATGGGAGAGGTGTTTATCGTATGAAAGTTGGCGATCGAATGAGAAATGCCGCCTAGGGAGAGGGCTTATAAAACGGCAACCTCCCCCCACCACCCCTTCCCCCACTCCTTTAGACCAATAACCGGTTGCCGACACTATGTGGTAAAATTGAACTAGACATGGCGGCCGCCATGGATAATTCTAACCTCAAATCTTAGCTCAGCTGAAGAGAATAGAGGAGCATGAAGTAGGAATTGTGGTGACAGCGCTTATATGAGGAATAGTAGGGGTAAAATAAAAAAACTTGTTAAACACAGTCAATAGGTGTAACAAGTTCAAAGTTGTTGAATTGTAACATAGAATGCAAAATGTTGTAAATAACACTATCATCAACATTAACCTGCGAAGTCTTTGAAGAGTATAATGGGTTAAAACTGTACTTCTTCCTAACTCTATTTAAATTAGTTCTACACTTTGAAATTGAAGGTTTAGAAGTACTTTGTAATATGTGTTGTGTTCGCAAAAGCTTTAATTTTAAACATTGTGCAGTCATTATAACCGATGTGTTAAGTTCAGAAGTTAAAAGAAGACTGAGATATAAAATGAAGTGTAAAAGAAATTGAAACAGAACGCCAGAGTAGTAATTTTATAGGTTATAATTTACGAAGGCTATTCCATGGATAATTCTAACCTCAAACCTAGTAAGTGAAGTAGTCATAACATAAAACTAACGAGAGATGATGACCGAGCGGATGCGAGGCAATGAATGTTTGTAGCGCGATAAACTACCCACCTTTATAGAGGCAATAACTCCAGCCAGATGGCGGCAGATGGCAAGCAAATGACTGGTTGACCGACTTTCACCTGAGTAGTAAGAGAAGTAGGGTTCTGTGTCTATCCCTACTCCTTGGGGTCAATGACCGACCGGAAAGGTCAATGACCCCCCCTCCCCCCCCCCTCCCCCCCTCCCCCCTCCCCCCCTCCCCCCCTCCCCCCCCCCCGAAAAAATGGAGCCCCCCCCCCCCTTCCCCCACTCCTTCCCCTACTCCTCTGGGTCAATGGCCGGTCACCACCTTTCCCTACTCCTTCTAGGCCAATGACCGGTCACCACCGGTTGCTGACTCTATGTGGTGAAACCAGACCAAACATGGCAGCTGCCATGGATAATTCTAACCTCAAACCTGCTGCGCATACAACGAGTTCTCCGGACCGGAATCAGTCCATGCTATGCGCATGCGCCTAGTCCTGTATTACTCACTTTAGCGCTACTGCACATGGATAATTCTAACCTCAAACCTTGGTTTTGTGTTGTTGCGCATGCGCCGCTCCCCACTCCTTTGCCTTCCTTTTACACTGCTGCGAACTGGACTGGATTGAACACTGTACTGGAGTGAAACAACTTCCCCCACTACTCGAGAATCCGAGGAGCAATACGAGCCTGATCTTAGCGTCAGTCGTCAACAAACTTTCATAGCGAAAGGTTGTTGGCGACTCAGCAAGAGGTTTCAAATATATAGTAGGCCTATATATATTTGAACTTCTTCTACTACGTTGCGTTTTTTAATGCAATGTAGTATGTGTGTGTGTGTGTGTGTGTGTTTAGTTTTAAGTTGTATTTAATTTAAGAAATAATTTGCGCATTGCGATGTTAGTTATAAGTTGGGTTTAGCATTAAGGTGTATTAATTTTAAGAGGTTTTTAGCATTAAGGTGTATTAATTTTAAGAATAATGATGGTATTTGGTTGTGTTGAATTATTTGGTTTTTAATAATGATGTGTTGTTAGTTTTAAGTGTTGATATTAATAATTTATGTTGTTGTTTTGCCTTTCAGCTAGATGTTAGGGGGTAGATTAACTGTAAATTCAGAAGTTCAGTTGAACTTCACTTAGAAGGGGTGGGACATCCGCAAATTGCGGACTAGGTTTTTTGCATTTTGTTTAGGAATATGATGGGTGGGATTAGTTTAGGTGGGTGTTAGAGTTGCGTTTCTGCATTAGCTGTTCCAGTTTCCCTGAAATTAATGGTTACGCTTTGATGCGGACGGGACGTTACGCTTTGATGCGGACGGACCAGGGCCTCCCTGCTGTTCCAGTTTCCCTGAAATTAATGGTTACGCTTTGATGCGGACGGGACGTTACGCTTTGATGCGGACGGCCCAGGGACCTCCCTTGCAGAACGTAACTAGTGGGTTGGGAGTGGGAACCGCTAGGCAAACAGGGTGGTGGGAACAGTATTACTGTTCCCATCACCTTGGATCATTATAAATCTTGAATGACCTTGACCCACTTTCGGAAGGGTCAATGACCCCCCCCCTCCCCCCCCCTCCCCCCCCCCGAAAAAATGGAGTCGATTCCCCCCCCCCCCCGAAAAAATGGAGTCGATTCCCCCCCCCTCCCCCCCCCGAAAAAATGGAGTCGATTCCCCCCCCCCCCTTCCCCCACTCCTACCCCCACTCCTTCCCCCACTACGGGTGAATGACCGGTCATGACCTGAAAAATTAAAATGGCTATAACTTGATAATGGATTGACGGATTTGGACAAGCGATACATCATTGAAAAGGTCTATGTAAGACAAACATTTTGGTAAAAGAAGAATTTGGTTATCTTATTTTAGTCAAAAGTTATGCGAATTATTTTAAATAAATACCTTCTCTTTCCCCTTTTCCCCCACCTCCCAGGTCAATAATCAGTCTCGGCCAGCTGCTACCCCTCTCATTTGCATATTGTTATAAAAGACGCACCGACTGCGGCTAACATTTCATTCTGATTACAGACGTTACGCTGCGAACTTGGAGCCACAACCATGTTATCTCTGCCAACTACAACTTCTACTTTAACTTCTACTTCGACTTCTATTTCTACTACGGCTGTTCCTGCACCTAAGAAAACTCTTCGCCTCAAAAACCTTCCTGATTGCTACAAGAATCGACTTGCATCTCAACCTTCAACTTCTGGAGCTATTCTTCCGCCAACCAACACTTCTAGACTTCGTAGTATTTTTTCACCGCCTTCGCCTTCAAAGGACTCCGCACCACCATCAACTACTATGCCGCCACCGCAGAAGCCAGTTCACCACCATCCTAATACCCCTTCCGTTGAAACCATTGTTCATCGTCTTAGCACACCTATTATCCCACTATCACCATTGCCTCCTACCCCACCACTTAGTACACCTGAAGATCATACCTATCACAAAACTGATTCCTCTCAACCTGCTACTAAATCATCTCCTAAATCAGCTCCTAAACCAGCTTCTAAACCAGCTCCTAAACTTACTCCTAAACCTACTCCTAAACCCGCTCCTTCAGAGCAATTTCAATTATTACAAGAAGAGCGTCGTAGGGCATTTAGCCGTCCCACTACTTGCCCTGAAATGCTTACTAGGGGAATTAAGAAAGGATCACCTTGTGGGAGGAAATGTGTAAAAAACGAAAGTTTTTGCCGTGTACATGTCGTAAAACACATTTCTGAACCACAAGTGACAGAAACCCCCACTGTTGAATACCAATCCAAAATTATTGGTGTGAAAGGAAATAGGCTTAAGAGAGGTTGTGTCTATTTTTTTGAAAGTGTTATTGACAACAAACACATTTTGGCAACTTGTAACGGCGTAAGATATAATATTAAAGTGATTGAATCCTTGCGCAAAGAGAAATCAGTTTATGAGTTAGACTCTAAAGACTATCTCCTCAGACACAAACTGGATGGTATTACAAGGTGGGGGCGTAGCAAGTAAATTCACATAGCTTTTTCCAAATTATTGCTTAAAAAAATACTGGGGGAGAAACACAACGCGTTATAGCGTTGTGTTTCTCCCCCATTATTTTTTAACACTCTAAGTCTCGTGACCTACTAACCTACTTCCATCCAAGTAGTAAGAAAAGTACTTCCCCCACTCCTTTGGGTCGATGACTGGTCATGGTCAGCACTTATCCCTCATTTGCATACTATTATAAAAGCGGAGCGAGCGTTGGTCACCCCTTCATTTTTCTTCTACACGCCGCTCTTGTCGTTTCGTCTCTGCTGTTTACAATATTTCTTGCTTCAAAATGCCTCCTCATCTGAATGAAAATTTTAATTTTTCTGAAATTTCTGATGTTTTTGAACAATCTGAAGACACTTTAAGTAACGACAGTGAAAGTGAAGATGATGAGGACGATGATGATTATACTGTTGAACTTAGTGAAGAACGTAAAGTCATAGCAATTGATCCACAATTTCCATTTGATACAATAGAAAAGTTTATGGCTGAAGCTAATAAATGGTTGGACTCAGGATGTTATGTACGAATTGACTCTTTTATATTGTATGGTGATAGTCATTCTTTCCTTGTCACACCAAATGACAGAGACCGCATGTTGCAGTGGGCACAATCTATGATGGAGTGCTACGAACAAGGTGTGGACACTGGCGGCTATTTTCTTGCACAACTAGTGTAATAACAAATTACCCTTCCCCCACGTAGTGAAGAAGGAAAAGAAATATTAGGAATCTAATTATAATACTTCCTTCCACATATAAAGAAGAAGGGGAAAGGAGTGGGGATTATAAAGTGGTGGGGGAATGTGTATAAATGCAGGTTGTTTTAAGAGACTTTTATTATTATTGTGGCTTTAGCAGAAACAACATGGAGTTTAAATCTTCAGCAAAAATAAGGAATAATATAATAAAGAAAGAAATTCGCAAGAAAGAAAAGATTGAACTTATAAAATTACAACTTATAATACCTTCCATTGAAATTGGATGTAGCAAACTAAAGACTTTGGTGAAAACTAACGAATATTTGTTACAATTGCTAAAAACAATCGAAGAGTTGAAGAGAAAGAATGGACATTCTACATAGTAAAATTTGAACATTTTAATATAAATAAGTAAACTGAAAAAAGTAGATGTAGAATAGAGAGCGAGGAATAGATCACTTTGTGGTAATGGACTAACATGCCACTTAGTGCTCTATTCCTCGTTCTCGCGTTAAATTGGATTACCTTGACCTATTTGTTTGACTGTTAGAATTTGGTTAACACTGTTGAATTTCAGTTTTGAACTAATGTTTATTTTTATTCAACTGTTAAAGTTTTTTAACACTGTCGAATTTTAGTTTTGAACTAACTTTTAATTTATGCGAATTTTTAGTTCAACTCTAGTTAATTTATGCGCAAATT
Source organism: Neoaliturus tenellus (assembly GCA_030545055.2). NCBI lineage: Eukaryota > Metazoa > Arthropoda > Insecta > Hemiptera > Cicadellidae > Neoaliturus > Neoaliturus tenellus. The sequence goes on along the minus strand of CM061534.1, from coordinate 166,346,416 downwards.
TAGTTCAACTAAGTGCTTGTGCTCTAGCCATTTCCACTCCAACATTTGTTCTTTTAACATCTGTCCCATAACATCTGTCCTAACAGATGTTAAAAGAAAGTTTGTTAAAGTTTGAATATAAAGAAGTATATACTAAAACTCCAATGGGAATAAAGAACACGAATGAACAATTAGTTTGTAGAAGGTTAATATTTTGTTGAAAATGTTTGATTTCCTAGGATAGTGAAGAGGATGAAATAGTGGTGGGGGAACCATTATAATAGGAGGAACGTGAGAGCCCATTTCATTTCTTGGTGAAATTTCGAAGAGTAAACATCTCAACATGTATCGTTGCGATAAATGTTCGGAATCGTTTCACGATGAAATTCTATTAGACTGTCATAAAGAACTAATTCACAACAACCCAGAAGAAAAACAAGAACAACAAGAACAACAAGAAGAACAAGAACAACAAGAAGAACAAGAACAACAAGAAGAACAAGAAGAACAATATGAAATAACAGCAACATCTTCAACTACTTTACCAAATCTACAAGTATTTGCATTACCTGGTAAAGTAGTAATGCATCATAAGATTCAAAATGAAAACTTGAAGCTAGAAGAATTTATTAGAGAAGCAAAACCAATTGTAAGTAAAACTTTAAAAGAAGAATTTAAAAGATTGAACTTTCTTAAATTTGGTTTACTACTAGAAGCTATGTTTATAAATGTACAAGAAGAATTATCACCAAGAGGATTCATAACAAAAAACCGAACCATTATGGAAAGTTCAAACATTGATTCAATAGTAGAGAACTGTATAGAAGAAATATTAACAAAAATTCAGGAACACGAAGGAAGAGGATCCGGATGGAGTCTTACAAGTATTGAAGTATTAGATATAAGAGTTCACAAACATGGATATGGACTAATGGGATCAAGTTACATTCCTCTGCCAAAAAGAATTGAAGATACAAAATCTTGTATTAATGTTAAAAATGAAGACAATGAATGTTTTCGTTATGCAATGACAACTAAATTTGTACCACATCATGTGAATAGACCTGACCAAGAATATGAAAATCAAAGATTTAGATACAATTTTCAAGGAATCACTTATCCTGTATCACTGAAAGATATATCAAAATTTGAGAAGAAAAATCCCGGTACGTCTATCAATGTTTTTGCATTAGATAGTTCAAACAAAGTGTATCCTTTACGTATTGCAAAAGAAGAGCTACCAGATCATACGGATTTACTACTACTAACGCGAGGAGATGTGTCTCACTATGTGTACATAAAGCAATTTGATCGTCTTGTTAACAAGCAACTTTCAAAAAATAGAAACAAAAAGATAATTTGCAAGAGATGTTTTAATTTTCAACGAGAAGGAAGAGAAGGAAGAGAATGGTTACAAGAGCACAAAAGACTATGTAACAATAATTATGAAGCAAAGATTAATTTACCTGCGGAAAACAGAGCATTCGTTAAATTTGAAAAGGTTCATCATCAATACCGTATCCCTATAGTTGTATATGCGGACTTTGAATCAACACTAATTCCTATAGAAGATGAAAATTGTGAAGCTAGAAAAAGTGTCAAATATCAAATGCACAAACCAAATAGTTTTTGTTTAATGGTTAAATCAACATTATCAGAAGAACATTTAAACAGATATGGATTAACTTCAGAACCTCTAGTATATCGTGGTAAAAATGTAGAAAAAATATTTCTTGATCACTTATATTCAATAGCTGGAAATGCACAAAGATTATATACAAATATTGTACCAATGAAACCGATGGAGGAAGAAGAAGAAATTCAACATGAAAATGCAACTCTATGTTTCTTATGCAAAAATGATTTTACTATTGAGAATTATAAAGTTAAAGATCACGTTCACCTCACAGGTTATTACAGGGGTGCTGCTTGTAATAAATGCAACTTGAGCTATCGTTTACCACTATTTATTCCTGTGGTTCTGCATAACCTCAGTGGGTACGATGCTCATTTTATAATACCTGAACTAGGAAGAGACGATGGTAAAATCGATGTGTTAGCTGAAACTTCAGAGAAGTTTATAAGTTTTTCCAAAGAAGTTGGAAACATAAAACTAAGATTCTTGGACTCCTACAGATTTATGCCGTCGAGTTTGTCCAAACTTTCAGAAAATTTAAGGAAACAAGATTTCATCGAAACAAAGAAGATTGTAAATAACGACAAACTGGATTTGGTACTTCGGAAAGGTGTGTTTCCATATGATTACATAGATAGTTTAGAAAGATTTAATGAAACATCACTTCCGGCTAAAGAAGAATTCAAAAGTAAACTTTATGACATGGACATATCTCAAGAGGACTATGATCATGCATGTAAAGTATGGAACGATTTAGGATTTAGAACATTGGGAGAATATTCAGATTTTTATGTTAAATTGGATGTAACTTTACTATGTGATATAATGGAAGAATTTAGAAATACATGTTTTGCAGCATATGGATTGGACCCTCTTCATTCGTACACTTCACCTGGATTAGCATGGCAAGCTATGTTGAAAGAAACAAATTGTAAAATACAACTTCTTACTGATATAGATATGGTTATGATGTTAGAGTCAGGAGTTCGAGGGGGATTGACGCAAAGCGTTACACGACATTTCAAGGCGAACAACAAGTATCTGCCCGATTATGATGCATCAAAACCAACAACATTCCTGGGTTATTTTGATGCAAATAACTTATACGGATGGGCAATGTCGAATCCCCTTCCATATGATAATTTTAAATGGATAGATCCAGAATCGATTGGAAACATAATGGATATACCGAAGCATGGTGAAACTGGTTACATTTTTGATGTTAATTTTGAATATCCTGAACATCTTCATGATCAACATTATGATTTACCACTTCTTCCTAAGACTGAAATTTCCCCTACTGGAAGATGGCCAAAATTAATGATGACTTTAACCGACAAGTCTCGATATGTTGGACACTACTGGATGATACAACAAGCTTTAGACTTAGGATTGAGAATTACAAAAATTAATCGAGTACTACAATTTTCTCAATCTTGTTGGTTAAAACCTTACATCGACAACAACACAAGAAGAAGAGCCACCGCTACATCAAGTTTTCAAAAAGATTTTTTCAAATTAATGAATAACGCAATATTTGGCAAGACTTTGGAAAACAAAAGGAAACATAAGGATATCAAATTGGTAACTGATCCAGTAAAATTACAGAAATTGGTGCAACAACCAAACTTTGGTTCATCTATAATTATTAATGAAAATCTAGTTGTTATTTCCATGTACAAGAAGTCAGTTACAATGGATCGTCCTTTGTATCTTGGAATGTCAATCTTGGATATTTCAAAAACACATATGTACGAGTTTCATTATAAGAAGATGGTTAACTATTATGGAAGAGAGAACATTGGTATTGCATATATGGACACGGATGCACTAATTTACTGGATTAAAACAAATGACATGTATGAAGATCTACGCACCTTTATATATAAAGATGATTTCGACTTTTCCGATTATCCTAAGGATCATCCAAATTACGACTATGACAGAAATAAGAAAGTATTGGGAAAATTTAAAGATGAAACAAATGGTGTGCCGATGATGGAAATTGTAGCATTAATGTCCAAACTGTATTCATTTCAACTGTACATAAACGAGAGGAACGAACATCAAGTCACGAAGAAGGCCAAAGGAATAAAAACTTCTTTCCTGAAGAAGAACGTACAGTTTGAACATTATAAAAGATGTTTGTTTGAAAATGTTGAAACAACTGCAACGTTCAACACTATTAGAAGTTATAATCATCAACTTTTTAGTGTCAAACAAACAAAGTGGGCATTAAGCTACAAAGATGACAAGCGCCATATTTTAGAAGATAAAATTAATACTTTACCATTCGGCCACTACTCTCTAAACCCTATCGACCAGTAAACCTATTCTTCGTCCTCTACCTTCTTCCTTTTTCCTTTCCGTAAAGAAGAGGGGACATGGCAAGCCCAATGCCATGTTCCCTCTTTTTTACACTAATATGAAATGGCCTTGACCTATATTCAAACTATATAAATGAGAATAAACTATTCTATGGATCAGTATTTTTACATGCAGTGTACAAGCAACATCTGAAGATGGAAAGTGTGAAGGACAAGATTGTAAATGAACTACATAAACCAGCAAGAAGAAGATTTCCAAGAAGAAGTACAATCATTAAAGGAATGAATGATCTTTATCAAGCTGATCTCATTGAAATGATACCGCACAGTAAATTAAATAAAGGATTTAAATATATTTTAACAATTATAGACTGTTTTACTAAAATAGCTGACGCTTTACCAATGAAGGATAAGACTGGTAAAAGTGTTACAAAAGCTATGGAAACCACAATACAAAGAAATAAATTTAAAATTAAACATCTACAGACCGATGATGGAAAAGAATATTTTAATAAAGACTTTGGAGCTTTGATGAAGAAATATCAAATAAATCATTATTCTACAAATTCTGAAGTTAAAGCTTCAATAATTGAAAGATTCAATAGAACATTAAAAGGTGCGATGTATAAACAATTTTCAAAAAGAGGATCATACGTGTGGTATGACATATTACCACAACTTATAAAAGAGTATAACAACAAATATCATCGTACCATTGGAATGAAACCTATCCAGGTAAATAGTGCTAATGCCAAAATTGTATTACAACGCATTAAAAATAATACAACACCAAAATTGGAAAAATTGCAACCAAAGAAGTTCAAGGTCAACGATAAAGTTCGTATAAGCAAATACAAAGGTGTATTTAGTAAAAGATATCTACCAAATTGGACTAATGAAGTATTTACAATTTATAAAGTGCAACCAACTACACCTGAAACCTATTTATTAAAGGATAACAAGGGTGAATTACTTCAAGGTGGATTTTACGGACACGAATTGTTGAAATCAACAGTCGGTGATGTATATCTTGTCGAGAAGATTTTACAAAGGAAAAAGGATATGGTTAAAGTCCGGTGGTTAGGGTTTGATAAAAGTGAAGACTCTTGGATTCCTTCAAAAGACTTAGTATAGTTGTTTAATAGCTCATTGTGTGTTTAACCTTTATACAAGATGGAGATTGTACAACAAAAAGACCGATTTAATATCAATAACATTGATGAATTGACAGTTGACAATGATAAGTTAAATCATGGAAAACATGGTGAATTACTACCAAATACGATAAGATGTCTAATAACTGGTCCTTCAAATTGTGGAAAAACTAATGTTGTTTTTAACCTTATAACTAATCCTAAAGGATTGCGTTTTAATAATATATACATTTTTTCAAAATCATTGCAACAACCAAAATATCAATTATTGGATAAAGTACTTGCAAGTGTACCTGAAGTGAATTTTTACAAGTTTAATGCCAGTGAAACAATTATGCAACCAAATGAAGCAAAACCATTTTCTATTTTTATATTTGACGATGTTTCTTGTGAAAATCATGACACAATAAGGAATTATTTTGCTATGGGAAGACATCATAATATTGATAGCATTTATATTGGTCAAACATACAGTAAAATTCCAAAACAACTTATAAGAGACAATGCAAATATGTTGATCATCTTCAAGCAAGATGAAACAAATTTAAAGCATATATATAATGATCATGTAAATGCGGATATGCCATTTGAAAAATTTAAAGAGATGTGTGGCAAAGCATGGAATGAGAAATATAGCTTTCTCGTTATTATGAAGGAAGAAGATATTAAAAATGGTAGATATCGTATAGGGTTGGATAAATTTGTATTTATGCGTTGAACTACCGATGCTACATCTAGTTACACGTTGAACTTCACAGTGTAAACATGGTGAATCAAGAAAAACTATTGAAAGAAATAAAATCACTCAGTGATTCTATTAGGATGAAGAATCGTGCATTGAGGATGGGTTTAAGTGAAAGAGAAGAATTTCTAGAGACTACATTTAAACCTATTACGGAACCTATAAAACAGATATCAGAAACTATTGGTAAACCTCGTTATGAAGGAGATGTTTTACTACCAGTTTCTAAACAAGAAGTACAAGCATTAAAAAAAGAAGAAGATGATGATTCATATACAAGTGCTAGTGAGCAAGAAGAAACAAAAGAAGAAGAACCAATTGTTGAAAAGGAAGAAGAACAGCCAATACCTGAAGCTGAACAATCTATTCCAAATTTAACTCAATTGAGTAGCGATATATTACAACATGGACCTCTTGGAAGAAAATATATAATGAAAATGCTACATGACATGAAATCAAACCCGAATTTGAGTAGATCACACGTATACGGAGCAAGAATTGATGGGAATGAATTGAAGATTGGCGATTCAAAGCTTGAAATAACACAAGACGATTACATCATTATTGGTGAGCATAGATATAAAGGAACAAAAGGATTATATGAATTAATTTTTAAAAACATACCACTAAGATATTCATCCAAAGATTTAAGTGTTTTTAAGGAGATTCTACAAAATACTAACGCTCATAAAAGAAACTACTTAAAGGATGGAATGATTAATCGTTCACGTGCAACAAAATATAACATCGTTATAAAAAAGTTGTTTCCTCCACGAAAATTGCCAACATTACGTACTGCACCAGCGGTAAGACAACCACTGAAAAGAAAATCTTTATCACTTATGGATTTATCACTTCTTGAACAACATGGTAAAAAGAGTAAAGGAGATACTTCAACATCTGGTAAAGGATTGATGAAAAATCTATACAATACAAATGTGATTTACTACAACGATATCAATAAATTGGTTGATAGAATGAGACTATTGCATGAAGCCATGGAAGCCGGTCATACAGGTTTGAATAATGAATGGGTGGCTCTAGTTGATGAACTTAGGAATCGCGGTATAGTCGTATAATTGTCCGTGGATATAAAAGAGGTGCAAGCATAAGACGTATCAGTTCTAACATGAGCGTCGACAAGTTCGGACGGTACTCCGCTTTAGGAGTGCAAGTTGGAGAAGACAGAAAAAGAAGTGGATTACCGCAAACACCTGAAGGTGACTATAGCATAAGTAATAAACGTTTAAAACTAGTTAAAGATCCAGAAGAAGATACTGATGGAGCAAATTTGAAGACAGTAAAAGAAGCTACTTCAACATCATTAAAATTACATAAGAATACTTACGATGTTAAATCACATAGATTAATTAATGTTGGTAAACCAACTGAAGGTTCTGATGCAATTACTAAAGAGTACTTATCATCTGAACTTTTAAATACTTTAAAATTGCAATGGGGTAATAACTTAAAAGATGGACAAACGTATAATGCTGGAAATTATAGAATAACCAACGTGGGAAATCCCAAAAATGATAAAGATTCAGTTAATAAAGAATATTTACATTCTATAATACCGGAAAAAACTGAACATGGATTTTCTTTTTATAAATTTATTATAAATGACATTGGATACCCAAAGGAAGACGGTGATGCTGTAAACCTAAAATACATCAAGGACAACTGTATTTTACAAGATGGTGATGAAATCGATTGTCATGGGAAAGTGTTGTCAAATGTAAAGTTCGGTTCTCAACCAAAAGATGCTGTTACTATGGAACAATTATCTAAAGAATTAAAAAAGGAAACATCCAATTTTGTAAAACATGAAGATGCCGTGTTAAAGCGGGGAGATAAATTTATACATGGAAATGAAAAGTTTAATTTAATGCAAGGAAATAATGATGAATGGGATGCAGGACATAAAACAATAACAAATGGAAGATTTGGTATAAAAGATACAGATGTACCTCTAATGGTGCAAACATAAATTGCGAGTGGTGGTACATTAGGTACATACAATGGTCGTAATAGAAGAATAAAAGATATTTATCCTGGTTACGAAGAAAATGATTGTGTTACAATGAAACAAACAATAACTTGGGATAAACACTTTGGGACCAAATATGATGCAAAGATGAAGAAAATAATTAATATTTTACCAGGTGAAGATTCAAATGATGCTGCTACTATTGGACAAGTCATAAAAACATCAAAAAGTGATTCAACAGCTTACACATGTAATGATAAACGTATTATGCAATTACATGATCCTCAACATCCAAAAGATGCTGTAAATTTAGATTGTTTAATAAGAATAGTGGGCAATTTACTTATTGATACCCACAATCATATAGCTAGTACAACGAGTCATGTGATGATTCAACCCGATGAACGAGAAGCTTGGATTAAAAATAGAATTATAAATCAGTATATAATTAATTTGAATAACTAAGTCTTTAAATATAAAAGATTTTGCACAAGTTATTCATTTGTGTAAAGTATCTCGTGGAGTAAACACGCCAGTTATATAAGACAACATAATGAAGACCGTATCGCTCAGTCATCGTCAAGACAGCGGCAAGAGAGGACGTGGTATAACATCAGCTGCATTATCCCTGCTTAGACGGATTCCAGTTGGTGCTGTTGTAAATCGAACGATAGACGCTTTACCATACGAATTACATCTGCCCGGAGGTTATCAATATTGTGGACCTGGAACTAAGTTGGCAAAGCGTTTAGCAAGAGGAGATCCTGGAATTAATAAATTAGATCAAGCTTGCAAGGAACACGATATAGCATATTCAAAGTATAAAGATTCAACAAATAGATCAATAGCAGATAAAATTCTAGCGGAAAAAGCTTGGCAAAGAGTAAAATCAAGTGACGCAAGTATTGCAGAAAAAGCATCGGCTTGGGCAGTAACTACAGCCATGAAGACGAAAGCAAAGTTAGGTGGTGGAAAACGTTGCAGAGGAAGACCTGCAAAGAAAGGCGCTCCCAAAAGAGGTGGAAACATTAAAAAAGGACGTCGTAGAACTCATAAAGCGAGTATAAAGAAGACTTCTGTTTGGCAAATGGTAAAAAACGGAGCAGGTTTATACCTAAGACCATACCGTGTGTACTAAATAAGAAGAATCAATTAATAATTCCAAATAAAGCCTTAACAAATCATCAGTTAAATGATTATGTAAAATGTTTGAAAATACCATTCTTTCGAGGAGTTTTTATGAAAGATGCATTACCAACTAAAATATGGAAAAATGAAACTGGAATAGTAAATTTGGATTCCACCTATGGTCCAGGTACTCATTGGGTATGCTATAAAAAGCTCGGACAAACCGTTTACTACTTTGACAGTTTTGGCAATCTACCACCGCCAAAAGAACTTCAACATTATTTTCGAAACTCAAAAAACATTTTTTACAATTACAAAAGAGAACAACCTAACAATACTGAAATATGTGGGCATTTATGTTTGGAGTTTCTAGCGAAAAGTGTCAGTCAGCTTTAAGATGTCATCGTATACAGTGTCATTGAGTGGAAATTCATCCACATTAAAAAGTACGCTGTTCCCAGCATTGCGTCTATCCAAGGAACGATTATGGGAAGCGGCATTACTTGATTTGACTACCTACAACTCAATTCCCAATGTTACGGAAGGGAAGAACAATTTACTACATTATTATGAAACTAAGGATGCTACAGGAAAATACTCAGAATTGAAAATAATTACATTTCCTACTGGAGCTTATGAAATTGATGATATAAACCAATTATTACAGAAACAACTCGGAGAAGACAATATCACCGTTAAAGGAAACAATAATACTTTAAAAGCAGAAATAACTTCAAAATATTATATTGATGTCAGCTTGGAACAGTCGATTGGCAGTTTACTTGGATTTACAGATACAAAAAAGAAAATCTTAACTCCTGGAACTACTCATTCAGGTGATTCAACTGTAACAATATTGAAAGTAAATAGTATTGATGTCACGTGCAACATTATACACGGATCGTATAGAGATGGAGTTAATCAACATATTTTACATACATTTTATCCAACAGTGGCTCCCGGTTTTAAAATTGTTGAGAAGCCACAAAACTTGATATACCTACCGTTAAACACCAGTTTCATTTCAGACATCGTACTGAACATATTGGATCAAGACGGTCATAGTGTTGACTTTAGAGGAGAAACAATTACTATACGGATACACATCAGAGCAGCAACATAAAAGTCAACATGGGATTATCATTTAAACCACAATGGAAGAGTCGGGAGCTCAGTAGCTCCTCGACATTGGAAGAGTTAACATCGGAAAACATTCGTTTTCTACAGAAGATTGGATTGAAACTTAACAGCGATGGATATCCTGGATATATCTCAAGGACCAACGTTCGACGAAACACTATGGGAGAAGGAATATCACACGCACAACCCTTACACTTCATCAAAATTAAACAATAACGATGAAATAAGGATCCCCATTCAACAACAAGATATTTACACTTTACCGTGTGAAAGTTACTTGTACATCGAAGGACGGGTATTAAAATTGGATGGAAAAACTGCTTCAACAGTTCCTTTTATAAATAACCCGATGGCATATCTTTTTGATGAAATAAGATATGAAATATCAGGGGTGACGGTTGATTCAACAAAAAAGGTTGGTTTAACAACTACATTGAAAGGATTAACATCATTAACACCGCATGAGAAGAATTCAATAGTCACTGCCGGATGGGTTGCCCCCGATAAAGACACTATAACACCAGCTTCCAACGGTCACTTTGATTTTCATGTACCTTTACGATTGCTTTTGGGATTCGCTGAAGATTACAAACGGGTAATAATAAATGTCAAACAAGAATTAGTATTACTCAGATCTTCAACTAATAAGGACTTGATACTTGCAGACCCTGCAACTACGGAAGATAAACTGGAATGGCAACTACAGTTGGATAAAGTTGTTTGGAGAGTACCTCATGTAAGATTGGCTGATGAACATAGAATCCTATTATTGAGAAAGTTGAAATCTGACCGTGATATTGTGATGCCATTCCGAAGTTGGGAATTTCATGAATACCCTACACTACCTCAGACAGAACGACAAACATGGACCGTCAAGACATCAACTTACTTGGAACGAGCAAGGTACATAATACTCGGTTTTCAAACTAAGCGAAAAGATGTTATCACTGCAAATGCTGGTCAATTTGATCACTGTAAAATAAAGAATTGTAAAGTTTTTCTAAACTCTCAATTCTTTCCCTATGACAATTTGAATGTCATGTTCAGCAAAAAACGTTTTTCCATTTTATACGATATGTATGCAAGATTTCAATCATCATATTATGGAAAGACTAATACACCACTATTATCACCTGACCAGTATTATTCCAAGGCTCCAATAATTATAATCGATTGTTCAAAACAAAATGAATCGGTAAAATCATCAAGTGTGGATATAAAAATTGAAATGGAATTTGAAGAACCAGTAGCGGATGGAACTTCGGCATACTGTCTAATTCTACATGATAAAATAGTTACTTACACACCGCTGACCGGAATTGTGAAGAATGTACTTTAAGAAGAATTGTACAACAACTGCAAATTTTTGAGGTTAGAATTATCTGCTTTAATTTTTGAGGTTAGAATTTCATTTGTGAAAGACAAGTTGAAAACAAACAATTATGTAATTGTATAAATTTCAAGGATTTACGAAAAATATAAAAGCGAGAAAATAATTAGTAGAAACTTCATTCTATCTTCAACCGTCGTATGGGAAACATCATTCGCAAGATGAATTCTACTAACGGAGAAGAAAATACACCTCTAATGGATGATAATAGTTCAGATATAGAAAAACAAGTTGAACGTGAAATGGACGAGTTCCTAAAATTCAACAAACATAAGAAGAGAGAAGAAGAAAAAGCTGAAAAAGAAGTAAAAAGGAAGAAGGTTGAAGTTAACATTACAACCAATATTTTAACAGAAGTATTTCTTCGGATTATCTACCCAATTTCTTCATGCATGACAAAAAGTATATCAGTTGGAATTTTAAAATCAATGGATTATTTACCAATTGTTATTTTAAATCATGGAAACAAAATGGTTACTTTCAGTGAAACTACTTGGGAATCTCTCATGAAACATTTACATCTTTTGGAGTGCTATTTAAGTAACAACACATTTGGAAGAAGAACAAGATTAAGTTTATTGGAATCAAATATTGAAGTTGATATAGTAAAACATCGTGGAGGACAAATTGTTCGCTTCAGAGATTTAACTACACATAATGTTAAATTATATTTCACTAAAGAAGAATTTTATACTTTAAGTTGTACTACCGGTCCCGTCACCAGATATTTGAAACAACTAATATTTTCAAGTGCAATAATTAAAGACTATCTAATTGATACATTGGACAAAAAACCTTTTGTTCCAATTTTATACGGTCCCGTGGATACTTCAATCTTTAATAGAATACCTCAAGAAGTTGAAATGTGGAGACAATTAAACAACTATCACACCAATTTTAATATTGATGAAGTGGCACAAGAAGTGAAAGAAGAAGAACAATCCTGTCTGTTATAAACATCTGCTTATTCAATTTTTAAGTCAGTTGTTAGTAAGACTTCATCATGAATAAACGGGATTCGTTTTCTAATGCGCCACATATAATGGAAGTTAAAAGAGGTATAATTGAATTTCAAGCTTTCCGAGGAAATGATGGTAATTTTATTATTAAAGAATTAGTAATCTTGGACATGAACACATCAGTAGTTTATCATTATTTGTTCAAACCTCCAGTACCATTTAATAGACTAACAACTAAAGCGAAAGTTACAAACAAATGGTTGAACAAACATTTTCACAACTTAAGATGGGATGAAGGTTTCATTAATTATAACATGATGCCGCACATTATGAATCATTATTGCAAAGAGTTTAAAATTATCTACACAAGGGGATTGGAAAAAGCAAATTGGATACAATCATTTACAAGCAACGAAGTGATTAATGCAATAATTGATAAAGATTTCCAATGCTACTTCAACGAACTTTGTATTTCATCAAAAAGTTTTAAACATCGAAGGTCGCAGTGCGCTTTAAAGAATGCCTACCGCTTGAATAATTTCCTTCAACAAACTGGTGGGGGTAGTGTCAGTGGTGGGGGTAGTGTCGATTATAAAAGTGAGAGCGCTACCATGACACAGCATGAGTATTACTCAAACCTCCGAAGAGACAACATCTCCGACGGACATTCTTATTAACAAGAAGATTAACAACAACATCAATATGGCATCACAGAACTTACTTCAAAGTTTAGTTGATCAGTTCAACGCTCATTCTAAATCATCAATTCTACCTACGAAGAAATGTTCTGAACTAAAAGAAGAAAAACACTACATCATTCATACTATTAAGAAAATGGAAACTTCAGTAGGTGATGCTATAAATTGCACTTTGAGCGAGGCACCTTATACAATTGGTGATGAAGCAAAATTTCAAATCTTCTTACCAAAGCGCTTCGTACAACTACTTCAAAATGAAGATCTTCGTATAATTCAACCCGGCACACTCTATTTGGTATCACATGGACCCAGTGGAAACAACTCTACTGAACTTACAATTCATGTAACACCTACTACTGATTAATTTGTACATAACATTGTAAATATTTCTTTGTATTTGTTTTTTCAATAAATATGATATAAAACAAAAAAAATAAAAATAAAAAAAGCAACATATTGTAATGTTTTTGTACATTACAATATGTTGCTTTTTTTAAAAATTTCCACAGGATGACCTTGACCCAATTTTGTATAATTATAAAAGGGGAAATGTACTTGCAAAATTCATCAGTCTACTGCTACCTTTCATACCGTACACATCTCACTCTTAATCCCTGAATATAAAACTGCAACATGTCCCTAAAGGTCAAGTGTGCATCTTACGATACTAACACCATAACAACTTTTGAACAACTCGAAGATTTAACCAACGAAATGCGAGTTTTACTTACCGGTGGTTATCACTTAACTGTTGATGTTAGTGCTACTAATACAAGGATGTTCACTAAAACAAAATATTGCGATGATGAAATATTTATTTCTACACAACCTACAACTTCTTCATCGCCAACTGGTCAACATAACATCAAGTTCCAAAAGTATTACCAATGTTGAATAACTTTTGACAGACAAAACTACAACTAAAGAATCACATGATCAATATGAATTAATAAAAAGGATGTGATACTTGTATAAATAATCATTTGCTTCTCAGCTCTCACCACGACAAGACCTATTTAAGAAAATGTTGTACAGAATGATGATTCAACTTGATGGAAAAATCTATGGAAAAGACTACAACACCATTGAACAAATGACCCAAGATTTAGATGTATTAACTAAAGAAGGATATCAAGCTAAATTAATTTTAAAATTTCCTGAAGTACATCCATTATCAACAGAAGAACTTGTTGCTATGGCTAAGGCGGAGAGAGAGAAAAAGTCTGAAGAAAACAAAGAAAAACAAACTTCCTAAATTTTAATAATCCTTACACTTGTAAGGTATAATTTTTTAAAACTCCATTTGGATGACCTTGAAATTACCCCCACCACTTTTCACAGTACATAAAACTCACTATTCAACACTATACACTCTTATTCTTTCACTGGACTCCGCAGCGTCAACATGGAAGAGCAAAAATACAAGTACAAACCTCGTTACTGTTGTGAACAACAGTGTACAGATTTAGGACCAATGATGGTGGATGGGTTAGCTTGTACTAAATGTGAATTCTTCGGATCTTGTTATTGCAAATGCAAAACAAAACAACTACCACCACCGGAATTGCGAACTTTCAAATTTTACAAATCAAGATATTTTCATACATGTTGTCCTCAAAGATGTTTCAAATTTCACCCTCTAGATCTTGCTCATTGTCAACGCACCAATTCTCATCAAGATGATTTTTGTACACATATGATAAAAAGATGTAAATACAGATCAGATTGGTATTCCGATCCTGTAGAACCATCAAATGTGTAATTTCAGTTTTACACTCTTTTTTTAAAACTTCATTTGGATGACCTTGAGATTTCCCCCACCACTAGTTCTAATTTTTATATAATATTAAATCATTCCACTTCCAACACTCTAACTAACAACATGGAAAACAAATTTATCAAATTTGAACATATAATAACTGACAGGGAGGAGATGGAAGAATTGTTTCAAAACTTACTTTCTGTCATTGACGAATATCCTATAAGATGGTTCAGAATTGTAGTTCAATATTTAAATCCTGGTGAATTGTTTTCTTCATCAAGTGAAGAAGATGAAACAACTACTTCAGTTCAAATAATTGAATTAAAAGATGGAGAAGAAGAACTAAACGTTTTATTCAATCATAAGCTCAAGGTTCCCTATATAAAAACCCCCTCCCTAGACAGCCCCCCTCCCTAGACGCCTGCTCAAGGTCACCATTATATAAGCCCCCTCCCTATGCGCCGATCCTCATTCCATCACCGACTCTCCAATAATGAACAACTCTCCATTGGCCCGAATGAATTCTAGTTTTGAAATAAACTCTAAAGAAGAGTTACAAGACATTTTTAATATTTTACAAGAACTTGTAGATAATTTTACAACCATCAAAATGAATTTGGAAATAACATACGATTGTCCTATTTGTGATAAGATTGAAAGTTCGGACGAAGACAGTTTACTAAATCTAACTCCTGCACCATCTGACACTACTGATGGTAATAATGAACAGCAAAATATTTCCCCTACCACTTCTTTGTAATTCTTCGTTCCCCCCACCACTTCTTTATTTAACTAACATTTCTCGCTTTCACTTCTCATTCCGTCTTCAACTTTTGAACTATCAACATCACTTGTTTTAAAATTTCAAACACTACAAAATCATGATGGATATGATGGATGAAGTTCCCTTCATAACTAGAATAGAAGAGGATAAATTGAAATTGGAAATTAAACGATTGGAAATGGAACGGGAAAACCAACTCGAAATGTTACGTTTGTTCAAGCTTTTCAAATACATCATCTGGGGACTCTGCGTTTACCTTCTCATCGTCGTTGGTGTTTGCATTTACAACTCTGTAGTTCATCACAAAAGTTCAACTTGTTTAAACTCTGCTGTTGCACATTAATTATATGTTCACAAATAAAATTCAAAATTTACTTCAGCCTATCCCACTATCACCAACTAGTTCAACTTTGAACTATTTCTGGTGGTAGTTGGGTAGGCTTTTTTAAAACTTACTCTGGATGACCTTGACATACTTTCCAGATCCCATTTATAAATTTGAATTTCAGTTTTAAACTAACTTTTAATTTTGTTCAACTATTAAGAGTTTTGTTAACACCTTCAAATTTCAGTTTTCAACTAACTTTTAATTTATGTGCACTTTTAGTTCAACCCTAGTTACCTTGTTCGCAAATTCAGTTCAACCGACCACCAACGCTATCGCCATCTCCACCCCAATATTTCAACACTTGCCCGAACATCTGCCCGTAGGGGCAGCTGCCCGGACATCTGTTCGGTTTTAAAAATATAAAAGAAAGGTAAAGGAGTAGGGGTGGCGCATGCTCACCAATGCAAAACTAAGGTTTGAGGTTAGAATTATCCATGGCGGCCGCCATGTCTGGTTCAGTTTTACCACATAGTGTCGGCAACCGGTTATTGGTCTAAAGGAGTGGGGGAAGGGGTGGTGGGGGGAGGTTGCCGTTTTATAAGCCCTCTCCCTAGGCGGCGTTTCTCATTCGATCGCCAACTTTCATACGATAAACACCTCTCCCATGGCACGAATCAATTATCCCGCTATCACCAACTACTTCAACTTAAAACTATTTCTAGTGATAGTTGGATAGAATTTTTAAAACTTACTCTGGATGACCTTGACATATTTTCCAGATCCCAATTATAAGTTTGAATTTCAATTTTGAACTAACTCTTAATTTTTGTTCAACTGTTAGAGTTTCGTTAACACCGACGAATTTCAATTTTGAACTAACTTTTAATTTTATGCGCAAATTTACTTCACCCTAACGCCAACACTATCGCCATCTCCACCCCAACCTATATGGCATAAAATATAACTACAGCATCTCATATATACCCTCTAACCCCCACCGGAAGCTATGTGACATAGCAGCTGGCGCCAGCTGCTCGAGCAGCTGCTCGGGCAGATGGCACGACTTCCGGCGCAGAAGTAACCAAAACACACTACTGGGGTTACTTGAGGCCTGTAGTTACGTACGGAGCGGAAACTTGATCCCTGTTTGCAGCGAACACAAACGCATTGAGGGTATTGAAAAGAAAGATGTTAAGAAGAGTATATTTAGCAGTGGTAGATGGAGGATATTAAAGAATGTGGAAGTGAATGAAATTTTTATGGGGGAGGATATTGCGCGCTTCATCAAAACAAGAAATATTAGTTTGTTGGGCCACGTGGAGAGAATGCCTAAAGGAAGACAGCCCAAAGAACTGTTGTGGCAGAACATGGAAAGAAGAAGGAGAAAAGGTAGGCCGAGAAGAAGATGGATTGATGAAGTGAAGGATGACCTCAGGTCGTTTAGAGTTAGGAATTGAAGAGAGATGGTGCATGATCATGCCAATAGGTGGCGATTTGTTGCAGAAGCCAAAGACCACCAAGGCCTCAGGAACACAACACACTTGAGGGCACAAGAGAAAACAAGGGTTTACGCAAAATGGTGAGTGGGGATAACTATTGATTTTTTCATCATTTCAAATAAAGGATTCCTTAAATAACAATAATCGACTCGTATGAAAACGTGAGTTGAATAGTTTCACAAGTCACGTCCGCACACTTACCGTAATGCATTAACCTTCGCCTCTTTTGCATTAACAGCTGCGAGTTCCGGATGGACATTGTAGTTGCTGAGATGTTTAATCTGTCAACTCAATATTGATCATTCGCTTAACTCTTTTAGACAATGTAAATCATTGTTGTAATGTCGAATCGCCATTATTTAATATTTATAATCGTAATATTTAAATGAAATATGCATCCATACATTAATAGGCGAACAAATGTTTCTTTCCATTTTTTCTTAGCTTGTGTGAGTTTTAAGGAGAAATCCGCGCATACCTTAAGAAATGTAGTGTACTTGATATGAACAGAAACTCATTCAAACTTGTATCGCCCTACTAGCTTACAAAGTTGCAATTAATCTTATGTAAGAAGGGTAATTTATTGAATCATTAGACAGCTTTTGTAATGAAAAATGTTAGCTAATCAGGAAGAAAAGGTGTTTCAGTTATAAAATATCCTTTTCATCACTCCGAATCGAAAGTATTTATTTTCGACAGCAGCTGATATCAACGAAAATAACTCTTTCCAGACTTCTAATTAGCAGGGAAAATCCAACAGGAAAAATCTTTGCTAATTACCAAAAAGGCGATGCTATATTTTAATGTAACGGTTTAAAATTCTGAAATGTTACAGATGTCCTTCAGTTGAATCTTTTCAATTTGATACCCGGCCAAAAACTTAGACTAAACAGAATTGTGTTGTCTCTCAATAAAGCGAAGGATTTTTGCTTTTGGCAGAAAATCAGAAGACCTTTCCTCAATGTTTTCATATTTCTCTAAACAATGATTAATAAATGCTCTTTAGTAATTTTCTTTTGTTTAAATTGATTTTAATGCCTGTAATTTATGTTCGCAATAGATTTAACAAGATATTTCATAACTACTATTTTTGCCAATTTCGTGAGATAAATTCCCACAGTTTCTAAATAAAACTTAGGCTATTATTTTTAATGCAAACCTTAGATTATGGTCGTATTAATAGTCTTGAATGTGAAATAAAACTACAAGAATTTTACGATAATTTTGAGAAAACATACTGACTGCATTGATAAACAAAATATTGTTATTTTAGATTAGAACGGTCCAGACAGAATTCTCATTTGTGTTGGTGGACGTGCACTGTACAGTGTACAATAGTGTAATAGTTGTGAGGACGGGAACACATTGCGACGGCCTCAGGCGTATCGTGGAGATGAGAAACTTGTGGCGCTTCTGTCTCTGGCTGTGTCGATCCGCTGTGGCCGGGCTAGGATTCGTTGCTAAACTTGATTCATAATCGTTTTCGACAGTGATTCTTTGATAATTAAGTTGGTATCCGCGTCAATCTGAAATATTAGATACCCACAAGCAGGTATATAAGGTGCGGCCGCAGGTAAAATTTGCTCCGGAGACCCGTTATCGTTTTACCAACTGTCACACTAAGTGCTCACCCTAGAGTAAAATTTCGTAATGTAATTCATCTGAAAATGTTCGATACCTGTAAAAGTAAAGTACCAGGTTAACCGAGCCTTGCTCGTTGGTTTTAATTCAGTTTTGTTATAGTGTCATGGTAATAAAGCTATTAAATTTCCACCAACAACCAACTATACCTCTTTCACAGTTGACAGCTGTTTCTAAAGGTCTGCTTATCATTACAGTTCCTTTATTTTTTGTATACCTTTCGTTGTACTTCGTTAACAAAATAGCAACCCATAAGACCATTGTTAAAAATTATTATTTTTAAACTTAAATTTAGACCAAATTCGATTTTTCCTTGGATTGAGGCTGTTTCTAAACTTATTTTTCTACCAAAGGATTCTTAAATGCAAAGTTTAAGCAAAATCTACCCGCTACATTTCGAGATCGTGGAACACACATCCCTTCAGACATTGCTCGTATTATAGTTTAGTATATTGGTTATTTTTAACATTGTAGGAATTGGCATTGAAAAGGAACGGAATTAGTTGAGTGGAATATTAGGGTAAACTGGTGTGCAATTATTTTTTTGTCATTGTTGATGCTTTCGACCCTCAAGAAACATCAGTGCGCTTCTTATATCATCCATGGAAAGCTTATTCGAACTAATACTTTTGAGTTGTGGAATTCGTGTACACCAATATAGTTCTATTCATTAATGGCACTATTGGACAGCACGTTTATTGGACGACTGCTGTGTTAATTAATATGGATTGAGGTGTTGAAGGGTTAATTATGGACACAACGGGTGACTGTTATGTTTGATATGTTGTGCTTGGGTGATGGTGGGGTGAGTGAGAGATGAGAAGGGGGAGGGGGAGGTTACAAGGTAACAGTACCCGGTTACCGTCAACAGTGGCTCTAGGGGTCATTTATGTATAATCCCTCCCCCTTAGCCCCCACTTGCATCTCGGATTAGGCAGTGAGTTTGCAATTACAAGAGCAGATCTAATTGAATTATTAGTCTTTAATTGTAAATAGTTCGTTTTCATCATTCGGTAATGAGTTTTCACCCAACAGAACGAATGAAACGTTTGATTTTTATTTGGATACCATGAATGACCATAATTATTGACAAAAATATTTAAAAAGCCACAACCTATCGGAAAAGGCTTAACTGGTTTGAGTAGCTGATAAAAAAAGGACCAGTGAAGCAAAGAACGTGCAGTGCGGGCTTTCCAACAAATCTAGATGGATAACCAAAACAGGTAAAAGCTGTGGGTACGATGATGTCGTTTTAAAATGACATTTAGGTGTGTTGGTGTGCTCTTCGAGAAAATATTAAGTAATTGTCAGCGAGTACCCTAGTAATTCACCACGATCTTCAAGGGCAAAAGTTAAAAAAAATTAAAACTATAAATTAAGTGTATCAGATTTAATCGGCCCGATGACAGTCAACAAATTTAATCCCAGTAACGTGGCAGTAAAGTCGTGAGTCAAACGGCAATACAGTACTTGTCTGCTGTCTTCTGAGAGGTACCGATCAAATAATGAAATTTATGTCTGGATCGATACGAACTATTTGTTCTCATACCGTCACCGTTTTAAAAATTGTGGGAGACATCTGCGTTTTAGCGAACGAATATCGCTATAGGGCATTACGGTAGTAGTCATGGTGAGACCTAAGCCCGGAACCATTTGACATTTTTGTTTTGAGGTCCCCGGAGGCTCAAAACACAGTGACCGGGAACTGAACTGCAGCAAGGAGGAGGCGGCGGCACGGGCCGGCCTACACCTAAGGATAGAGGAGTCCTGGGGCAGACCCATGCACTAGTGACGTCACGGTAGATGTCACTACAGTATCTGTCCTGTGTTGCAGCTACTGAAGCTGGTGGTGACCGGGGAACTGCCCTGCAGCAAGGAGGAGGCGGCGGCACTGGCCGGCCTACAGCTCAGGATAGAGGAGTCCTGGGGCAGACCCATGCACCAGTGACGTCACGGTAGATGTCACTACAGTGTCTGCCCTGTGTTGCAGCTACTGAAGCTGGTGGTGACCGGGGAACTGCCCTGCAGCAAGGAGGAGGCGGCGGCGCTGGCCGGCATACAGCTCAGGATAGAGGAGTCCTGGGGCAGACCCATGCACCAGTGACGTCACGGTAGATGTCACTACAGTGTCTGTCCTGTGTTGCAGCTACTGAAGCTGGTGGTGACCGAGGAACTGCCCTGCAGCAAGGAGGAGGCGGCGGCACTGGCCGGCATACAGCTCAGGATAGAGGAGTCCTGGGGCAGACCCATGCACCAGTGACGTCACGGTAGATGTCACTACAGTGTCTGTCCTGTGTTGCAGCTACTGAAGCTGGTGGTGACCGAGGAACTGCCCTGCAGCAAGGAGGAGGCGGCGGACCTGGCCGGCCTACAGCTCAGGATAGAGGAGTCCTGGGGCTGACCCATGCACTAGTGACGTCACGGTAGTTGTCACTACAGTGTCTGTCCTGTGTTGCAGCTACTGAAGCTGGTGGTGACCGGGGAACTGCCCTGCAGAAAGGAGGAGGCGGCGGCTCTGGCCGGCATACAGCTCAGGATAGAGAAGTCCTGGGGCAGACCCATGCACCAGTGACGTCACGGTAGATGTCACTACAGTGTCTGTCCTGTTTTGCAGCTACTGAAGCTGGTGGAGACCGGGGAACTGCCCTGCAGCAAGGAGCAGGCTGCGGCGCTGGCCGGCATACAGCTCAGGATAGAGGAGTCCTGGGGCAGACCCATGCACCAGTGACGTCACGGTAGATGTCACTACAGTGTCTGTCCTGTGTTGCAGCTACTGAAGCTGGTGGTGACCGGGGAACTGCCCTGCAGCAAGGAGCAGGCTGCGGCGCTGGCCGGCATACAGCTCAGGATAGAGGAGTCCTGGGGCAGACCCATGCACCAGTGACGTCACGGTAGATGTCACTACAGTGTCTGTCCTGTGTTGCAGCTACTGAAGCTGGTGGTGACCGGGGAACTGCCCTGCAGCAAGGAGGAGGCGGCGGCACTGGCCGGCATACAGCTCAGGATAGAGGAGTCCTGGGGCAGACCCATGCACCACACACCTCTCTCGCCCGATGACCCCAACACGCTCAAGCCCATCTCCGAGGACAAGGTTAGTTTCTATACTAAATACATGACTATTATACTACAGTATTTTCTAAAAAGCTCTTTTGCTGTGTTTCGAAACTTAAGCTAGTATAATATACTTCCTCATCAATCGATTATTTGTTCACACTTCAACCAAAACCAAAATAGATGAGACAAATAGCTTTACCTTAAAAGGTCACCACAAAACCTTCAATAAGTAAGCCTATATGTCACAACTAGGGTATAATGTGACGTGGTCCAATTTTACAATCGAGGCGCAAGCCCAGCTCGTATTAAAATGTCCGAGTATCGAAAAGTAACCTTAGGCGCGTGTAATAATCAAAATTTTTCATCGAGCACCTTCATTTATTGAACTGAGAGCTAAAAAATACATCTTATTTATCGTTAAGGCAATGCACCTAGGCTTTGCTATTAAAAACCATATGCTTATTGCTACTGTTGCAGAAAACTAAGTGCAAATGACCGCGACTCCAGCTGACCCTTTTGACTCCTAGGCTAAGAATGATTACTTAATCCCCATATTTTGTGTATTTCCGTAGCAATTTACAAAAATTAATTTCTATATCTTATTTTAGTTCGGATGTTTATTCATTTCTATATCTTACACATGACCCAAATTAGAGTCTTTTACCTGACCTTATTTGAATTAATTTTCTTTAGTCTTCCCTGTTCGGACAAGTCCAAAACAGTCATCCGTGCCTCTTGCCGCTATCGTTCAGAACATTAGTCTACGGTCCTTGAAGTAACAGTGTCATGACCATTAGTTTACAATATTTCGTCAGTTGCCAATAAATATGTTAATATTTATAAAAATACCAAATGTAAACTAACACAACGCGCTGGCCGTTTGGCCGTTAACTCTTTGAACTCCAGAGAGATCTATCTGTACATATGTTATAACTTTTTTGAAATATGGGTTTTACGTTGGGCACTTTTCAATGCCACCTTTGTCCGCGTTATTTTGAAACTATAAATTTTTTACGATACGCACTTTTTACCGTCTTAAATAACACGAACACACTTTTAAAAAACACGAATAATGCAATCCCTCGTTTTAATGATTTATTGTGAAAATATTTTAATGAAAGTATGGGTTTTCGTGCGTTTTGACTTTGATAAGTATATTTCCAACAAATCGCCGCAAAATAATGGCTCGCTGTTTTATTCTGTGGGTGGGAGAGCGACGAAAAGGCAAAATCTATTTATTGACAGGGGCGGATTGTGTTCCTGTGACACATAATCTAGCAGCACAATGCTCAGTTATAATTGAGTCCACGCACCGTGGCGTGCACGGTCGATACACTGGCCTTTGACGCTGCTGACAGCTCGCAATGCAATGCAACACCGGTGTAAACAGAGTCGGCGAGAAATGAAGTACCAGGTATAAACTTATGATTAGCCATATATTAAAACTCAATAAAAAAGTTATAAATTGACTGTCAAACAAGTTGACTGTCAAATGAGTTGTCAAAGGGCGGAATTCACAAACCTCCCTCAAAGCTTCCTCAACTCAAACCTTCCTCTAACCTTCCTTAAACCTTCCTCCAACCTTCCTCTAACCTCCCTCAAGTAGTTGTGTGAGGGAGGTTAGAGGACTGTTTAAGGCCGGTTTAAGGAACAGCTGTTTACAACAAAACACAGTGAAGATATATTTTCAGGTTATGTTGTGTCTGTGTCAACAAACGTTCAGTTACTTCCAAGTTTGGGTTACCTGTTATAAAAATATTAAAATTTCATGAAACTATATGGAAGGACATTTATTTACCTGGAAATTAATTTGAAAATCATATTTTACCCTACATTTTTATTAAAAGAACTTTCGTTCTGTATATTTTTCCTGAATAAATTATGTTGATATTATTTTATTTATGTTTTAGTGGACTTTCAAGACCATAGCATTTTGATCGAAAAACTTAAGGCAACATGTAAAGGGTGTAGTAAAAAATAAATGGGGAAAAGTAGTAATTAATTGATTAGAGTATACAGAAAAACTATTTTAATTGTTAAAGAGCAATAGACATATAATATTAATTTTAGTTTAATGTTTGGAAAAATTAAAAGCCAATAGAAGAGTTACAAATAGATTAGTAGTCTATTTCTGTTGAGATAAAAAAAAATTTAGGAGAATTTTGTTTTGTTCAGGTGGCAGTTCTCTCTGTGAGGAGGGTTTAAGGAAGGTTTGAGAATTCTGTTTTTGAGTTGAGGAAGGTTTGAGGCCGGTTTGAGGAAGGTCTGAGGCCGGTTTGAGGACGGTTAGAGGTGAGGAAGCTTTGAGGGAGGTTTGTGAATTCCGCCCAAAGTTTTATAGGCTGTAAACAATGACTAGTACACTAGAAATATAATTTGTGTATAACACTGTAATATTTCAAAATAAAAATAAATAATATGTTCGTTCTTATAGATAGGTTACAAAATGTTTCTTTCTTTGTATTTTACTCTCAAATATTATTTTGTTCCTTTTAATTTGATGGACATTAATAAAAGACTTCGAAAACTAAATATTGCATGGAGTTTCGAATTAATGAATTAATTGGACGAAACAGAAACTACATATTACGTAAAATGTCAGTATTCTACAATGCCGAATTTCTTCTTTTTTTTCTTAAAAAATAAAAGGTTGACTGACTTTTTTTTGCCTTACTTTGCCCTGTCCACATAGACTATTGATCTGTGAGTGGATCGTATTAGACAAATTAAGGGGGTGAGCCGCTACAGAACAAGGGGAATGGTACTGATAAAAGTCACTGGCAGAACGCGGATTTGAATCCACGACATCGCTGCCATGGTGCCGAAGTCCGGCGCGCTAACCACTACGCCACCGACTCACCCACAATGAATTAATGTTATGAATGCAATGTATGAATTAATGTTAAAATAGTCTATATATGTTAGAATGATTGGGGATATTGAGTTGTAATGTACTAAAATATTTTAACTAGGGTATTTTGGTGAAGAACCTAAAGTTTTATCCAAGGTACTGATGTCCACTTAAGAATCCATAGTATCCATTAAATATAATTTAATTAACTCATGTTAAGGCACATTGTTAAGAACAATGAAGGGATTATTTAGTTGATAAAAACGATTTTCTTTATTGCTGAAGACATACAGGTTTATAGCATGCGTCAAAATACATGGTGTTTGGAAACTTTCTCCTAAAACTCAGTGTGGCGATTCTTTGGATCAAAATAAACTTAAAATTTTATAGGAACATAATATGTCCTAAAATGCTTCGTTAAGCCGCTTGCCGCCATTTTGTTTTTTACGCAAATTAATTTTTATTTCCGTAATTTATTGTTATATTAGGTTCATTTTTGGCATGAACCTTTATCACACCAGTGGTCATTTTCATAGGGGAAAATTCCTTATGTGTATTTTAAAAATGGCAGTCATTTATAATTTTAAAACTTAAATAGCTGAAAATCGGTAAATGTTACTGTACTTAAATTTAAAACTGCACACTGTTAAAAATAACAAAAATATGTAGAATTAAATTATTTAACCAATAATATCAATTTTGTAAGGATCTAACGACAAATGACGGTGTAATAGCCATTTTTCTGCAAAAAACGTTAATTTTGTGTCATAGATAATCTCTATAACTCTGTTATTTCCCCTCAGATCCTTACAATTGTTTAGATAATTCAATTTGTCAACTTTTTTTGTAAACATTTTCTTATATTTATCGTTTTTTTTTTTTAATATTTAAGTTTAAACATTCTAAATGGCCGTCATTTTGAAAAAGCGGATTGGAAAATTTTTTTTTTCTGAAAATAAACATTGGTGTGATAAAGGTTCATGCCAAATATGAACCTTATACAGCCATTGGTTTCTAAAATAAAACTTATTAAAAGTGGTAAAACAAAATGGCAGCTAGCGGCTTAACGAAGCATTTTAGGACATATGTTCCTGTAATATTTTTGTTTATTTTAATCCAAGGAATGACCACGCCGAGTTTCTGAAGAGAGTTTCCAAACACCCTTTATTGGCATATAAATATGCTTTGAGGGAGAAATAAAATCATAAACGTTGGCTAAAATCGTGAATATTTGAATGAATAAAAATTAGTATTAAGACATAAAAGAAAATTTTCACCAACCACAGGAACAAGGAACAAGCCGATACATCTCCACATGCTTGGACTCCTCCATCGAGTACAACACAAGAGTACAACGATAGAGCGTCTTAATTTTTATTTCAATTTTGATTCATTGTTTTCAAAACGAAGTGCCTCCGGATATCTGTTATGATGCCAACTCATGGTTGAAACTGTGGCCGAGATACACTAGCTAGCCTGTACTGATGAATTTTTCTGAAGATGTAAGAGCTTAAAATGTTTATATTATGTCAAGGTTCTTCTCTGAACAAACAACTTTTCCTTGTGTTCTTTGAAACTAATGTATATTTCCATTAATTACATTTTTAGAGTGTTCATAAATACAATAGCTTATATAAAAATTACTATAAAATAACTAAAATAGTTCAAGAGCCAGAACCGTTTTGTATAGTATCTATGTTTATGTGCATTATGTTTTGGCTTTGGTGTATTTCAACGACTTCAAAAGCTGCTATAAGTTTGTTTTATCCATAAGTTTCAATAAAGCGATAAAAAATGCAATTTCCTCTTATTTATTTACGCTATAGATTTAGTTAAACCAAATTTCCATAGACAAAAATAACCTTAATATTAAATTAATAATCGTAGGCTTTTAGTTGCTAATTCAATTAAATGCACGTCCAACTCATTTAGGCCTAATGGAAAACTGAGCTTGACAAACAAATTAATCATAACTGTTGACTGATATTAACATAAATAACCGCTATATAGAACGTACCTAGGCATACAGTTATTAAACTCATGTAATCACTCAATGTAATAATTTTCAACCTAATTTAAAATCCTAAATAGTTTATAAGCTGTTTAAGATGATTTAATTGTGTTTAGTTTTTTATACCATGCCAAGGATTTAATTGCATTGTTTTGCTAGTGAAATAGAACAATCATTGCATGAAAGTTTTAATTCATAGTGTATTATAAAACTTTTATGTTTTTTTATCCACAGAAAGTTTCTGGAAGGCTATGTTTTTTTATTTATTAATTTATTTTAAAAAATTGTTCTATGTTTATTACTAAAAATTGTTGTATCATAGTGGCTCACCGACGTAAGCTAATTATTGCGATGAATTGGTACAAATTTGTATTTAATTTGGCTCAGTACTGGCTTGATTGCTAATGTTGTGATGGCATATAATTAAAATCCTAATTATTGTAGATCAGGTTCATTAGCGGTATTACAGCGAACGTTGAGCCTAAAGTGGAGTTGTTAATGGTTGTACAGAAAATAGAATTCGTATAACGTCTAAATAAAGGATAATATATGAAAAGAGTTTTATTTAAATAAGAAAAATCCTTATTAGTTGCAAATGAGTTCACTGTGATACCGCTTTTTTGTGGCCTCCTAACCTATAAATTGTTGGTTTGTTTATTCTTTAATTTTGCTATGCTTTACTGAATTATTTTCCATGGATAGAGTAGTGTATGCAATGATTGTATTCAGTCTTTAAGCCATTCACTCTTGTTCTAATGTAACACCTTTACTGAAATGGCGACCTAACTCAATTAGTAGGTTAAGGCCAAGTATGAATGAGAGATGAGTGTAGGATGATAGCTTTACCTCTTCCTTAAGGTAGAATTCCTAAGCGACGACTCTAGCGACCCCAGTCGTACGGCTGTAGCCCATAGAAATATAAACATGTTTATAGGTCTATGCTGTAGCCGCGCGACTATGACTCATACTGCTTCGCATGTTAGCGACGGGAGCGGCTCTAGTGAGGCGGCTCGAGCCGTACGACTAGACTGCTTGCATGAGCAGTCTAGTCGTATCAGCCGCGACGACTGGAGCTATGTTTTTGTGCTATTCCTACATGTGAAGCAGTATGAGTCATAGTCGCGCGGCTACAGCATAGAACTGTAAACTATCTTTATATTTCTATGGGCTACAGCCGTACGACTGGAGTCGCTAGAGTCGTCGCTTAGGAATGCTACCTTTACTAAAGCAAATTCGTACCAACTTAACAAATTAAATTATTTAAAGTTAAGACTCCCTTTTCCGAGCATATATACTGATGAATAATGATTTTGTGTCCAGTACCCGTCTGAACCCTTTAAGTAGGCAGGGTGTCTACTGATACTGGAAATACTTGAAATACTGGAATTATACTGGAATTTTATTTCCATACTGGAAATATTGGAATTATACTGGAATTTCAAAATAGATACTGGAATTTTAGAATTTTATTAAAATGCGTATTTTTTAAAATGCATAATATATAGATTTTGTCATTTGATCCGTACATAATAATGTAAAAATATTTTACAAGTTATTTTTGCTGTTTAAGTATGTTTGCAAACCAAAATCAGAAAACTTGTAGTTCTCTTCAAATAGATAATCAAGAAATGTAAACATTTGTGTAATGATGGAGCCTAGAAAATGTTTGATTTCATACTAAAAATTTATTTTTCTTTCTTAAATTTTTTATCATATTCTTCTTTTTTTACTTTTTAGTATTAACCTATTTTATTATTCTTTGTAGTTAAATGTTCTTTATGATTATTTTTCATATTATACTACCGCAAAACAAAGTAGGAGGAACAGAGGGCTATAGAGTGAGTTAAAGGCCTTCACAAAAAAAATGGAAAAAAATATTATACAAATGTTATTGCTGGAAAGTACTTATTAATCATAATCATAAGGGGTTTATCTCTTTACAAAAATCTATTTCAATACTGATTATATGAATAAATTGTCATTATTGTTACTCCATGTTCGAATTAATAGTTCGCGAGTGATACTGGAATTTATGCAAAAATATACTGGAAATACTGGAAATATACTGGAATTCTAAAATGAGATATCAGTAGACACCCTGGTAGGCCTATTATAAGTTCTGTATTTACCTTGTACTATTTGAAGTTACAAGAAATGCTCCGCAGAAACAATGAAACGCGAGAGAAAATTAATTTTGTCACATCCATGGAAAATATTAAGTTTATCACTTGGTACCCTGGAACACATTCGGTTTATTCCAATGAGTTTAAAACAACGTCGTTGGCAGTTAGTGTATTTGCTCGGTAAATCCAAAATCCAGTCAAGTCAAAATAGTTTGTTACGTGACCGTTATTTGTGCATTTGTAAAATTGGTCCTAATTATTAATCAGTCCTCTGAAATTGATCATTTCCTGAGCAAGAAATAACAGCAAAAATCCCATCAACAACCTCTTTTACTGTTAAGCCTAATATTATTTATAAGTTTGATAATTTTTGTATTTTTATTGTTTTAGTTACTTTCATAGAAATGCAAAATTACTTTTTTTCGCTGTTAAGTGTGTATTTGAAACAATTTGTTTCAATTATATTGTAGGCCGTATAAAACTTTGTTTATAAAACCTGCAGCTAGCAGTTCTTAGTTTCAAAGTGGAAAACATATTATAGGCCTTATTATACTATTGCGTTAATTAATAATCACGGTTATATTTGTATAGCTTCAAAATTAAATGTTCATCCCAACTTATGTTTTTTTTTTTTTTTTCAATTAAAATAGAACTCTTTTAATTGATTATTTTTAATGTAATTTTCATATTTTTCTCAGACTACTAATTAGGGGCCTATAACAAAAAATATTAAAAGGAA
Organism: Neoaliturus tenellus; assembly: GCA_030545055.2. Taxonomy (NCBI): domain Eukaryota; kingdom Metazoa; phylum Arthropoda; class Insecta; order Hemiptera; family Cicadellidae; genus Neoaliturus; species Neoaliturus tenellus. The sequence goes on along the minus strand of CM061534.1, from coordinate 166,316,481 downwards.
AACAATAACCTTGGGTCTCTCCGGCTGTATTTGTATGGCGGGGGGAAGGGGGGGGGGGTACGTATGAGTTTGGGTGGTACTCCAAAAAATTGCAAAGCCTCAGGTGGTACGCGGGCACCAAAAGTTTGGGAAACACTATACTAGAGCATTACATTTCTACTTTTTTATGTTTATTGTGGCGTAATTTTGGCGCAAAGGCATTCATAGTAGGCCTACAGTACAATAGTTTCATAAACAAATAATTATAGTATAGATTTAAAGACGTAAATGTGATAAAACTTTGTAAAGAGCAACCCTCTTACAGCGTGAAGATTGTAGGATTATATATAATTTAGTCATTTGAAGTAAACCTGTCGTTTTTGCGGTTTATGACATCACAACTTTTAACGTATATAACATTTTACACTAGTAAATTAAAATATGATTCAATCAGAAGACCCGTCGTTCCCAGCACCGACCTGGGTCTGTTGCATGGCGACCTGGTTTGGCGTTTGTTTGTTTTGCCTAACGAATTAACTTCATCGCAGTCCTGTTTTACAAATGAACCTTTGCTTTTACGGACACGAAACCGTTATTTACCACAGCTAGCCAAGCCATTTTTAAAAAGCTGTGTTAAACAATTTATCAGTTTTCCTTTGTGGATGATTTAGTAAGCTATTTGTCAATAAAGGTAAAAAAATATCATAGTTTTAGTTACCAGAAATCTCGTCGTGAAATCTGATTTCAAGCGAGAAGTCAAATCAGAATATTTGGGTATTTCGATTTCTGTGATCAGGTAATCTATCACAAAGAAAAAATTACAGTCCTAAATCAACGCTAATACCTTAACTCCCATTATTCCTTGAATAAGTATTTCCAAGCATGTTATGTGGAAGCAAACACTTATAATCAGTAAAATTAAGTCTACTAAAACTAAGCATTTTATCGTTTCTAAAAATCCTGCAACTTTTTTCACTCCCTTACTTTGATGATGGGAATCACGGGTCGTAATCCGGTTTTTGATGTCCGTATTAACATTTTGAGGTAAAAATAATGAAGACGACAGGTCGATTGTTGAGCTGCGCAATCAAGAGAATGTTGGCCTAGTCGTTGAATTAGGATGGCGGCTATACAGTTACAGTGTAATGAGGTGTGACGTCACTGTACTGCAGTGCTACTGTAGCTAAGCAGAACATTGTGGTTGCTGTGCTGACCTTGAGCAATATTGTTATATCGAGCGATAAAGTTAAATATAACGTCAATCTGACTAAATATAGTGTAATTCAGCCATGAATAAAGCAATGTCATTTGATAATGCTATTCGGAGTTGTTTGTTTGGTTACAATTTCCATTAAATTAATTACACAGCACAGTTGATTGAATTTCCGATGAAAACCCTGCATTTAATAACCAAACTTACTATCTTTTACAAATCCAGGTTTCTCTATCAACTTGGTATTATTAAATTGCAGAAAAACAATGGACTATCAGTTAATTAATAATCATCGGTAATAATCATGTATCGTGATTACATGACTAGTACTTTAATACTGTCGTTTCTTGTTTTGTGTATGATCTCACGTATCAAACAAATAAAATTTTAAAACTGCCAAATACGACTGTGAATGTGGAGTTTTGATGTTCCAGGATGTCATTAACTTTACAGGCCCCGTTGGCTGGACTCGACGTCTGATAAGTACTCAAGCTTATCCAAGTTGTCGAGATGACACTGCAGCGGCTTTGGCGGCGAAATTAGACACAAGCTCTCTAACTGACGCGAGGAAAGCTCCCTACATTGATTACGACTGATATCAGATCCATACGACTACGTTCTTGAAGTAAAGCGTACAACAAACAACTTATAACTATGTTAACTGGTTTGTCGTCCGAGAAATCTTTTTTTTGCAGAGTTTAACGACAGAGTTGAATTTATTTTTAATTTTTAAAGAGAAATAATAATTTTAAGCACACATGTAGCCACCCTGTTGTGTGTAACTCTTACAAAATTATACTGTAGACTAAACCCGCCAAAAAGCTCCCCTTTCACTTTCAGACACTAGCCTGGGGATCGCCTATTGCATTACATCAGAACTAGGCCAACTTTGGAAATTGCCCTTTTATTTAATAAGCTCTAAATTGCAGGTTACATTTTATTTTGGCTTTTGCCTCTCAGGGCTCACTCCGAATCCTTTTAATTTTCTGAATAATTTCCGAACATTTTATGAATACTCAACGACCACTGTAGTGCATCTTATGTTATTTGCACATTTATAGATTTTAATTACACAGTAAACGATTGAAACTACACAAGATGAAGCACACTCAGATATTCATTGTTTTTACTTTCTGTATTTTCAAAGGAGAAGTTCTGAAGAGTTTGGCTTTATTACATCTTTACCGAGATGTAAATTTAAAGTAGATTGCCGATGGTTTATCATCGCTGAGGTTTGTTTAATCCGGCCGTATCCGAGTCGAGGGACCGTCTTTAGTTTCCTTTTCATTTCCCGAGTAACGGGTCTCAATTCCTCGGAATAACCCGTGCCACAGTTTCATCTCGTCGTAGGTACATTCCATGTATCAGATTGAGGGTAAAGAGTATAATCCAATATGATTTTGGATTTTATAAAAAATTATTTTTTTATGTCAGACCGCACTCTAAATTGGAACTTGAAAAATACATCGGCCATTTTAATCCTATGAATTACTTTGTGAACTCTGGTTGACGAAATTGATTGGCCATTATAAATAATAAATAAAGTAATCATAATAAAACACTCCATGCATCTTAGAAATTTCTGTTGCATTTGGGGAATTCCAATCATCTATTTAATCCACCCCTTTACAACGTAGTTTAAGATGTAACAATCCTCTTAGATAGGATTAATTATACTTGAAAAAAAACTTTTAATTCTACCTTCTGATCTCCTAGAAAATCCCTTATACTATACGAGCTTAATAAACTTTACTATAGTCCTGGACAGGCTTATTGGCGGGTGGCCGATCAGCTGTTACAACCTGTTTTCTTCGTAAACTGTTTCTAGATTGTAACAATAGCTGCTCCAACCAGAATCATAAAGTAACGGTTACAAACATATTTTAATATTGCCAGCTGTTACTAGCGATATCTTAAAAAAATTATAGGTTATCAAAAACATTTAACTTACACACACGTATTTAAGTGTTAGTTTATCTTTAATGTTACACTTAACGTACACATCGTGCGTCTATGAGAGAGGAAGGCACCTCATGCGTATGACTACGCTAAACGAGAAGTGTAATGAACAAGCCTCACCCTAATTTTCTAATCTATTCAGACTTTGTCTAACAACATAATTTATTATGATTTATAGAAGCGTGACTAAAAATTACACTGACATGAGAAAAATACTGTATTTGAAAACCAGAGTTGAGTTTGGATAATGCTTTGGGAATACTTTTTTTATAGTGATACCGTGTAAATCCTTAGTGTATGTATAGCCTATTTCTTTTTCATTCCTTAAACTATATAGCCTATTTTCTGTCTTTGTTATGGTCTCATTAGACAACATTTTGTTAGTTTTAGTGAAAGATGAAAATTACAAAACTTTTTTAGGTTATGCTATACAACTCATAGCGTTTCCTCATGTTTTACGTTTCCTATAGCCTACGTTAATGTTTTCCTTTAACGTTGGTTAAGGTAAGATATTCCTGAATCTGCCAAATATAATCGTTATGGATCCTTTTATCTGTTTCACTTGATAAACAAGCTATAATGATATAGCTTTTAAATGATATAAAATCATTTAAAAAAATAATATAAATGTGCAAGAGACGCTGACGTTAAAAATTAATGGTAACAAACAGTTACATTATGATTCCAATCAAAACAGTTACTATTACCTTCTGGAAGCCGTTTACTAAGGTAATAGGTTGCATCAGCTGATTGATCCACCCGCCAATAGGCCTGACCACGACTATAAAAACTAATTTTTATATTGTTGTGCTAACAAACTACTGCACAGTTTTATATCAAGCATTTTGTGAGCATATCTCACAATAATTGAATATATATTTGACAATTGGATGTACCTTAAATTATTTGCAATATTAGTGTTTTATTGCCTTGTTGGGGTCTTATTCATTTGCTTAATATAATTATTTTGTCTTTATTTAATCAAAGCAGCTCATATATGAATCGTTGACGGTTCTTACTAATTTGGAACCCATTTTAAAATTGAAACAGAAACACATTCATGCGTTGAAACATAGCATACGACAGTTTAGGCGTGGTAATTATTTTATTACTTTTTTATACAGGGTGATTAAAAAATAATGACCTGATATCAGAATACTATAATTGTTTTAAAAATTGGTGCTCACAAACAAATTTTACATCAAATTACTCACAGAAACATCAAGTTTATGATGATGTACTACAAATGTTCTATGTGCCCTCCATTGGAGGCTCTGACGACATTTATATGATAGCCGAACTCATCCCAAACTGTCCACTAGATGTCTTCTGAGACTGTAGCTACTGCATCTGATATCCTGGTTTTAAGCTCCTCGATGTCACGAGCTTAAAACATTAACACATTCTTTTACATATCCCCACATGAAAAAGTCGCACGGTGTTATGTCAGGTGTCCTTGGAGGCCAATAATGCCAAGCCCTGTCTCGCGGTCCTGTGCTCCATATCCAACGTCTGGGGAAAGTGGTATTGGGGAAACCGGGAACATCCTTGTGCCAGAGTGGCGGTGCTTGTCGATAGATGATATCATCTTGTTGATAAATGAAGTTGTCAGAGTCATCTGTAAGTTTTAGAAATAGCCTAAGTCGTAGCACTTCTAGGTAAGATTCACAATTCACTGTGCTTTCCTAAAAAAGTAGGGCCCTTAAACCTTGGTTTGTGACCAAAGTTTATGACTGACGCCACATCCACAGTCAGCGCTTAATTAGACATCTAGTGGCGATTTTCTAAAACTCTGGACCACTCTTGTTGTAGATACTGCAGTTTCAGTGGCGGTAATGCGGTACTATCAATAATATCAAAAGTTAAAATCGGGTCGTTCTTTTTGAATCACCCTGCATTTTGAATGCAGTCACTTATGCAGTTATTTTATTTTATAGGTAATATTATTATCAGTACACAGCACATTAGATGTATGGGATGTATGGATTGAGATACATGGGCTAATTATGATTTATAGATCCTAAAATTATTAATTTATTATCAACAAGTATAATGGTACAATATGTGTAATGGAAAAGAAGCGAATGGCTACAAGATGAAATACGTTGATTAGTCCCCCACAAGAACAAGAGTTGAAGATGTAGGTTAATGTGATAGTTGTGCTTTTGCTGTTAAATGAGTCAGAGTAAAAACCTTCCTTTCTCGACTTACTAGAATGATATGCACCAGCAAAGTATTTTATCTCAACAAAGTCTGTGTTTAAAGGAAATATAACAAAAATTTATTCAGTTAGGCTATATTGTATTATGTTTTTGTTTTCAAAATAATGTGAGTAGTAAGTCTTTTTTCGATTTACAAACGGATATCTTTAAGCTGACCAATGAAGTACTTCATACTAAAGATTAACAAAAATTTTGTTGCTCTGGACCCAAGAAGTTTTCAAATATTTTAAAAATGAAACATCTGTTCTTCTGGATTTTCTAGCAGTTGTTTTTACAACAACTGTCTAATGATTCTATCAATTCTCCTTCTCCCAATATTAACATTAGAACTTGAAAGCCTGTAGGGCGCAACCCTGGAGTCTGATTTAAATTACAATGGGATTTTATTATTTACAGGATCGCTACCTTTCTGACCGTATGCGTGGATTTCTCCTACGATGCACCAGGACCTGAGAAAAAAAAGGAATCCGAAACATGCCTGCCTATCTATACAGGGTGTTCGGAAAAAACGGTTCAGGAATTCAGGAGGTTATTGCCCACATCAAAATAAGCAAAAAAGTTCCTATAAACATATGTCCTTAAATGCTTCGTTAACCCGCTAGCCGCCATTTTGTTTTTTACACTAAATAATTTTGTTTAATAATAATTAAACACTAAATAATTTTGCCAAATATTTTGTTTGTTTTTAAATAATTTTTATTTCCGTAATGGATCATTGTATTAAGTTAATATTTGGCATGCACCCTTATCATAGCAATACCCATTTTCAAGAAAAAAGTTATTTTTTTCTAATGTGTATTTTCAAAATGGCGGCCATTTTAAATTTTTAAACTAAAATATCTCAAAACCGGTAAATTTTATAAAAATTTTACTAGAGACAAAAAAGTTGACAAATTAACTAATTGTCTATTCGAAGAATAGACCTAGAGTGACTCATAGTGCTAATGCTTTCGCCGACGATTACGCTCGATAGAAGTAACAGATTGGCCTCAAATTTCAGTCGAATATTCTTTATGCAATTTTTAAGAACGAGTTCGTTGTTGAAAGTATTTGGTTGGATATTAATAAAATAATCCTAAAATGTGACTTTTTAGTTTCTCCCATAAGAAATGCATTGGGGACATTTTTAGTGGTCGGTGCTGTGTTTACTTTTTAGCAACGTCTTTGCGAGTCTTAACAATCAAGACTGAGACGTTCTGATTGGTCTATTGACCGACTATATTCCAGGCCAGTCCAATTGGATTCAGAACGGAGCGCCTGAGCGGAGTGAAGTAGTCGCATAAACATAAACAAAGTTGAGGTTATGTTAAATGTCAAATTTTTCGGCTCTTATTAAATTTGATTTGAGTAACGAAAATCAACTACATTATATACACAATAATTGATGTCTTTTCTTAAAAAAAACGTATTATGAAGTAAATTGAACAGTAAGTATTAGATTGTTTTATTTTTTATTTCTTGCCGTTGACAACTTTTGGTAGGCAAAGCCTTTAGGGTCAGGGGGTCACTTTCAGTTTTTAATTCATTGTGCATTTTGTGTATCAATGTGTATTCATGAAAATTTGGATTTTAGTGGGTACACCTTAAAAAGAAGTATAAATCATGAATACCATAAAGTATATGTTTGTATCATTTTTGTAACATTCATACTGTATGCTAATTAATTCACTTTTTAAAGTAACTCAGAAGCACTAGGCCTAATTGGCAAATTGTGAATCTGCCAATAGTTTACCAAGCCAATTAACTGTAACATTTATATTTATATAGGCCTTATCAAAATTAATTTAACGGAACATATTTTACATTTTAAATTACCCAAAATAAGTCCTGGTTGGGTCAAGTAACTTAATTCGGAAGACAACTTGTTGTGGGTGTTATATGAAGGACTTGAGGCCTAAGTTACTGGGATAATGTTTGGTGTAAAAAGCAGAGCTTACATGACATGTACAGTAGTCGAATATAACTTAGTGAGGATCTCTGTTAGTTACCATAGGTTATTTCTAAGAGTAGGCCTAAGTTAATTGAGATTGTTAACATATGTTTTTAATGGATAATTAGAGAGGCAGGCCTAGATAGATCAGTAAAAGTTTGATATCCTACTCTATAGTTTTTATCAATGGTTGAAATTTCAAAATTGCTATAATATTGCTATTTTATGCAATCACATGATACAGTTACGATTTTATTAGGTACCCTGATTCTGTGTTGTTCTAAAAATGTCCTGCGACAATAAAACAAATATACTGCACACAAGTAAAAAATAACCAAAACAAGTACAAATTATGGCGAAAATTCGTTATCCAACTCCACCGTTTTTATCTTTGTGGAAATTTTATAGCCCTATTGCGATTAAAATTGTGCGATGAAAACAATCGAATCAACAATTAATACGGTATTGAAATAAGAAATTTATCATAATAATGATCTAACCTAACAGTCTAACCATAAACCTCCTTCGCTTTTATTGACAGCGATGTTTATAACAACAAAATCAATGGTGATTGGACACATTTCAAACGCATAGGCTTACCTCAATTACATGAGCAAAAAAATACCTTTCTGATTCGTATTTGGCAGCATTTGTGTACCTTTCTGATTCCTATTTGGCAGCATTTGTGTGACGCCATTTTAGGTCTAACCATCGTACTATCAAATTCTTCTATAGATATTATCTTACACAGCACATACTATTCAACTAAAAATTTTAATACCCGTAGGAACTGCAATAATTATTGTTGCTGATGTGAAGTAAGCTCAAGTAGTCGGCTTCTTTTCACAATTAAGATACACCTACGGTTAGTTTATTTTGTGTTGTTCTTTGATAATGTTGCAAGTTAGGCCTACATTAGCTACAATTTTTACTTGTTTTTGTTATTTTCAGATACTTGTTTGCAATAACTTAGGCCTAAATTTGTTTTATAGTCAAATGGTATGTTTAATTATATTATAACAAAACTAGGCCCTAACTTATATCAGGTGATAAAATCGTAAACGTATTGAATAATTGTATCATTAATAAAATAGCAATATTATCGCAAAATCGAAATTTTCACATCGATATTAGGCCTAAGTGGTGTCGGATAACGAAGTTTCGCCCAAATTTTAAGTAAATTTTAACCAAAATTTAACCAAAACAAGTACAATTTTGAGTAATGTAGCCTAATTACATTGAAGGATAACACAAAACAAACAACATAATTTTTTATATGTAGGTCTTAATTGTCAAGAGATGCAGACTTCATGATATAGTCGTAACAAAAATATACTGCTAAATACAAATCAGCAAGGTATTTTTTACCAAATTGTATTGAGGGAATATGCCTTTTAAATGTTTCCAAAAACAATTGATTTTGTTGTTATAAATATTGCTTTCCATAAAAGTGAAGGAGGCTTACTGTTAGATTGTTAGGTTTGATTGTTCGTAGGCCTATATCTTACCTCAATATTGTTGTTATGGGTACAGTTTCATACAGCGCCTAAACTACTATAGAATGAAAATATATATCAATATTTCAATTGAATAGGATTGAAAATTACTGTGAAAAATACAAAATTTAACTTAGTCGACAAAATTTACTCTAACAAACTAACAGTAACCTCAACTAAAATCCATTAACATGCGGAACCATCCTAAGCCCAGGAAAGTCCACATTTAAGTAAGATACATAGGTAGTCTTAGTTGTTCTTATATTCTACGTTTGTTATTTTGTCATTATGATTAGTTGTGTTTCGGTTTTGTTGATGTTGATTATGTTAGGTTAAATGGTTTGTTTTTTAATGAAACCTAAATGTGGGAATAAAAATCTAAACAAAATAGCAGTACGGTAATTACTAATTGTGATCGTATAAAGTTATTATTTAGGCTAGGTGATTGATTTGCTTAGTTTGCTGATATGATAGATATATCCATCAGGTCTAGAGATATTTCCATTCAATATTAGAGTAGGCGCTTTACGAAACTTGTTGATTCGATTGTTTTCATCGCACAATTTTAATCGTAAAATAAAAATTTCATCCAATGATAAATACGATGGAGTACGATAATGAACTTTTACCGGTATTTCCTTGTCGAAAGTCCATTCTACTCCTCAAGTAATTTTTAGGCCTAACTTAAATCATTTTTTGCGAATTTCAATAACTTATTGACGTAGGGAAAATGCTATCATTATAGCAGTCAGGGTAAAACCTAAGTCAAAAAAAAAAAAAAAAAAAACAGCGTTTGTTCAAATTTTAGCAAGTTTTTCTTTTACAAGGAATTCTAGGCTTACGGTGAGATATAAGCCCGGAACCATGGTACTTTTCGTTTTGAGAATAATAGCTAGAAGAAAATACTGTAAATAAGGCTTTTTGGCTTTTTTTGCCTTAGTTCATCAAATTCTACAAATTTAACCTTAACCATTTAAAACAGCTAAAAAACAAACAATTTAGTATTTTGAATTTTTGATCTGGTTAAAAGCTCAAATGCTTATGGAGAAAATCCAAAAATAAGTTTCCCATGTTATTCCTAGGGAAATAAACAAAACTCTCTACCTTTCTTATTTATTGACATAGCTTGATAAAATTTGGTATATAAATTCACTTGGAAAGGGACAACTTATACATGCTTCCAAAACCCATATGGCAGCAAACCAATATACTCACACCCATGGTATTTGTGGGAAAAATAAAAATATCAAAATTCGGTAGGAAATTCTCTCAGTAAGCAGGTCTGCTGCGACGGAAGTATTTGTAATTATCATGGCAGCAAACCTGCATACACTTTTTCCATGTTAATCATATGGAGAATTAGGCAAACTCCTTTATTTATAAACCGAAATTGATGAAACTTAGTATATGGCTTCATATGGTTAAAATATTTTATTTTCATCATCATCCCATGGCAGTAAACTTACATATACTCATTCGTATGGTGTTTATGGAGAAAATACAAAATATCAAATTCTTTTCCAAATTCACTGAGTTTAGCAGGTCTGCTGTGATGATGGTATTTACTTTTAGCAAATTTCCTTATATGAACTGTAGCTCTTTTGAAGATCTTCCCAAAACTTCTCACTGATTGTTCAATTGGACCAACCACATATTGTAGTCACTGGACCTTGACTTAAAAAATAATAAAAACTAAATATTTTTTGATACCATTAAATTTGGTTTTGAGGTTTAACAAGCGAACATAAGGCAGAGTCATATGACCAAAACTGTAGTTTGTATAAATATTTTTCAAAAATATTATTGAGATTTTTATAAGATCTATTGTTTTGACACTAACGCTCAAAATAAGGAAAATGCATAGTTAAAAATGCTTTAAAATATCACAAAAATATATATTGAGAGTTAGAGGTGAGAAATATAGTAATTAGTCTGCAGTAACAGTGTTTGTAACCTGCAGTACTCTATTGTAGAATCAAGACAAGCAAGGTCCAGCACGATAGTGTGCTGGGTGTGCTTAACTCTGCTTGACTCAGTCCGCTATGGTTCGCATCGCCATTGTTGGTTTGTACTTGCCTGTGCCACATCTGGAGTCGGTTCTTTGCACGAATCCAAGCATCGTGCGAGAATCGACCCAGTACACACTTTCTTAGGTTTGCTTTTGTTCTGGTATCGATTTAGGGTTAGTCTCTGTGTTTATTCTGTGTATATCAATTTCTTTGGCGTTACTGTAATTTATAACTGCTTGTTATTAATGAAGTGGTCAAATGAAATCTTGTAGAGTTCCTTGAGCACTATCATACATAGTTGAGTCGACACATTAGCACCTTAAAGATAAATTCAAAGGGGTAGGTACGTGATATTATAAAAGTAAAACACTTAATCGTCCTTTAATTTTAATTAATTTCCTTCAGTACACTATTCCTTAATCGAGGCGAGCAAGGTCAAGCAGATAGTGTTCTAAGTGAGCTTGACTCTGGTTGACTTAGTTCACCATGGTTCGCCTCTCCAGTGTTCGTGCTCGCATGCTTGCTCCATCTGCGGTCGGTTTTTGCACAAATCAAAGGACGCGAGCAGACCCAAGCATTCAGCACGAATCCACCCAGTAACCCAGTACATACTGCCATGAGGTTCTTCTGTTCTGGTTCAAAGTTGGCGTATGTTGGTGTGTATTGATTTCTTTTGTGCTATTTTATAACTGCTTGTTATAAAGGGAGTGGTGAAATGAAATCTTGAGTTTCTTGAGTATTATCATACGGAGTCTCTGTTTTGGGGCCCGACACATGAGCACATCTAAGATATACCCAATCTGGTAGATGTGAGGGGTTGTATAAGAAGTAAATGTAATCATGCTGTTACTGAAATTAAATTGAAAAAGAATTTGGTAATGCCTAACTTTATACTGCTTCACTGCTTGTCTAAGTGTTTCGAGATCAGCTCATACAGTGACAGCGATAGTGTATTTCATGAGTTTGCTGAGCGAGTTAAACCCAACTTTTGCTCCAGCATTTGCCCAAACAATTTGGCGATAGTGTACTAAAGGCTTCACAAAACCATCAATTTTAACAAGTGACCATTAAACTATTTGAAGTAGCTTGAAAATTTAAAAAATAATTATTTTGAATTTTTAAAACTTGGCATAATTGGTAACAGAGAAACCCCTAAATACATTTACCATGTTATTCTTTTGGAAAGTCAACTCAAAACTGTAACTCACTTTCTTATTGGTAACACAACCTCTTAAAATTTAGTACCGGATGTACATTTACTAGGAAGGGTTTAACCACAGATATCTGTAGGTTATCTGGGGTTTAACCTATATTTGCTTACAACACCCATATGTTGGCAAATTTACCTTTATACCTGCACGCTGTTATGGGGAAAATAAAATAAATACCAAAACTTGATCAAATTCAGTATGTACCTGTAATGGGAGGGGGTTATCCTATACTATCTGTGGCCCACCACGGCTTCGCGAATTTTATTTTATAGATAAAAAAATATGTTTTAGGGTAACAAGTAACAAAGTCTTCTTCTTAAGAATTCTATTGAAACATTGACGTTGTATTAGCGAAGTCCTGAAGGGATTTTGCAAAACCTTAGCTAGCACCTATGGTCGTTCATCATTTGCGCACTTTTTAATCCTTCTGTAAAATATTTCGAAGGGTCGCCTAATCCCCTGCTTGCATCATTTGCGCACTCTCCCGTCCAGGTAACCTCAGCCTGTCGACAACAATTCGCAAACAGTCGTCCCCCACACATACCATTGGACGGCAACACATGTGTATTGCACATTCATGAATAATTTATGTTTATAATGTATAAACCTTTTTTGTAATACATAGAGTGTTTACTTATTTTACTTTCAATGGTTGGTGAGGATTGTATTACTGCAAATGCTCAGGCTGAAATGTTTTGTACGAATTGTTTCTATGGCAAGTTTGCCTCTATTCTAACTGTAGATAGCAGCCTCTCCTATACTAACTCCTCAGAATAAAACTACTCATAAAATTCACTGTTGCAATAGAAACAAACTACAAATGGTAAACATGAAATCCAAACCATTTGAACACGGACATGAGTTTTCAATAACTTTGTAAATAAAAATAATGCCGCTTCCACCACTTTGCAGTGCGCAAACGATGCATATAACTGAGAGCCCCCTGGAGCTCGATGCGCAAAACAAGCATCCCTTCTACCTGGCTCTCCGCATGATGCGCAAATGAAGCACGCCCGCACCTATTATTATTAAAGAGCAATGTCCACTTTAAATTTCAACCCGCTAGGATCTATGGCAATTTTGAGGTGCCGTGGGGCGGAGCGGTTAACAAAATTTGCAAAACCGTTTCATAATGAGTACCAATGAGAAAAATTAAAGTCCTTTACAAATGGTAACCCTGCAGGGCTGTAGGCCCTACAATATTTGAGATCCATTGTTTCCTTTATTCGCATTTAAAAATTGTTTTCAAAAGCATTTTTGTTAATGAGCACCTTTGGGCAAAGTGGATCTCACATTACAAATGTCAACACCTTACATCATCAGGTTTTTCAGATTCATTGTTTCCTATATTTATATTATCATATATATATATATACATAGTATAAAATATATTAAAAATTTGCCTTAATAACATTAGATCAAAATCAAAATCCCGTGCTGGGGAGCCCTGATGGAATGTTGCAAAACCATTTCTTAGTGAGCACCTTTGAGTAAAGATGTTCATGCCAAATTTCATCCCTCTATACCCTATGGTTATTGAGATTCTCTGACTCATGAGTGGGTGATATTTGACAAATATGTAGTATATTTATGTACAACACACCCATGGCAGCAAACCTACATCCTTTTGCCTATGGAGTCTATTGGGAAAAAACTGAACTTTGATCAAAAATTACTGAGTTCGCTGGTCTGTTGCGACAGGTGTGATATCGTCACCGCATCAACCGTACGTACAACAACCGTGCAAGTGGCAAATATTCATAAATTATAATACTGTATAAAAGACAGGGTTTTGTGACTAAAGATGGGTTATGAATGACCTGGAACTAGTCACAAGTAGTGAAAATTTACATCTGTAGGATAAACAAAACAATATTGGTAGGCATAAGTGTGTGAATATTCTTGAATGTTCTCTGGCGTGATAGGCCTAATTATAATCAATATGATTTTTATTTTCTAAAAATAGGCTTACCATATTTTTGTGTTTAAAAATGTATTAAAAGATATAAAGTTTGAGAAGTTTAACAGTTATAGCGATGTGAGTAAGGCAGCCAGTTGTACTGTAGGCCTAATTATTAAAATAAATAAATTTGTTTTGTGTACATGGGGCAAGCAAACTTATTTGTACTATCCTAAATAATTAAAATACTGTAAAAATGTTTAAGACTAATCAGTAAATGCATATAAAACAATGTGTATGACACAAATCCATTAAATTAAAAGAAACTACGAACTAAGTATTGCCTAACTATAAGAAAAGTGAGTTTTATATTTAGGTATTTTTTTTTTATTACGAGTGATTTTAGTTGTTTAGTTGTTGTTTTTGAAATCATTACAAAGTGGGATCAAATTTTTTGAATGTGACAATCCCTAATGCAAAATTTTAAATTTCTTCTTCGAATAGACACTTACGGGAGGTACGAGCGTACTCCTAGTTATCTAACCAATGGTACCAAGTTTGTAAGGATCTGACAACAAATAACGGAGTTATTGAGATTTTTATGCATAAAAACATTAATTTTGCATTGTAATTAATGCAAATTAAGGTAATTTTAATTGAAAAATCTCAATAACTCCGTTATTTGTTGTCTGATCCTTGGTACCATTGGTTAGATAATTAAATTTGTCAACTTTTTTGTCTCTAGTAAAAATTTTATAAAATTTACCGGTTTTGAGATATTTCAGTTTGAAATTTTAAAATGGCCGCCATTTTGAAAATATACATTAGAAAAAAATAACTTTTTTCTTGAAAATGGGTATTGCTATGATGAAGGTTCATGCCAAATATTAACTTAATACAATGATCCATTACGGAAATAAAAATTATTTAGTGTAAAAAACAAAATGGCGGCTAGCGGGTTAACGAAACATTTTAGGACATATGTTTATAGGAGTTTTTTTGCTTATTTTAATGTGGGCAATAACCTCCTGAATTCCTGAAACAGTTTTTCCGAACACCCTGTATATTAATGGGCAAGCATGTTTCTTTTCCTCCTTTTTTCTCAGCTTTTGTGCATCGTAGAAGAAATCCGCGGATACCATCAGAAAGGTAGTGTCCTTTCGATGAGCAGAATCCTATTATAATTCACATTGGCCCCCAGGGCTACGCGATACAGGCCTTCAAAGCTGCAATGTTAGTCTTAGTACCAGGGGAACCGAGCTTAAGCTCGGTAAAATTATTAATTTCATTCTCACACAAAGCTCGTTCGCTCCGCTCACTCGCCTTCTTCCTTTTTAAGTGGAGCTCGTTCGCTTCGCTCACTCGCCAATCCAAAGGGTGCTGCACTTTGGTATAATTTTCTACACTACAGGTTAAAGACGTAACACATTGGTTTATATCTACAGTTATCAGCTGATTTTTGTTAAATTTTAAAATATCCATAATGATAACATGGAAACTTTGAAGTGATCTAGCGCGAAAACCGGATTTTTTCCAGCTATGGGACCAGCTCCAATCGATTTCTGGTGGCCAAAACCCCAATATTCCATAAAAAATCAAAAATCCTTGGAGCGAATAAAAACTTCGCCCGTACAAACAGAGCTTGTTTTGGAGTAAAAGATAAGACAAGGATATTGATTGCTCATTACACAGCTGTTGTAATAATGCCTGTAAATCAGGATGAACAGATGTTTGAGTTAAATTTAAGACTGATTGTCTCAAGATAAACTCAATTTTTGGTCGGATTTCAACCATGAATGATTTCTAGTTAACATAGATTTTACAACTGAAGCCGTTGTTTTCCTGTTTTGCTAGAACTTGTTATTACCATAGCTGTTTAATAATTCAGTCAATTAAATTACTCTTCTTCTATAACATTAAAATTGGAACTGTGAAAGTCAGTAGGGCGTAGCCCTGAGGACCGATGGCAATTATAAATTAATTCTGCTCATCTACTGGACATTGCCTTTCTAACGGTGTGCGTGTTTTTCTTTTACAATGCACACAAGCTGAGAAAAATTAAGAAAATAAACATGCTTGCCTATTAATATATTAGATTGATAAGTTCACGAACCAATCATGAACTTGAGATTGAGAACCTATAAAACGTTACACTTAATACTAGAGATGTAACGGATAGTTCTTTTGGCCGGATACCGGATACCAGATATCCGGCAAGGTTCTAGGCCGGAGCGCCGAATATCCGGCTTCCGGATATCCGGCTCATGTTTTAGCTTTTAGTTTAAGGATAATTTACGAAAAAACAAGTAAGAACTTGTCCCTCTGACCGTGGGACCGTGTAGGAGGCACAAATTTTTCATTCGCTATCAGTCAGTTTGTAAGTTTTTCTGTTTTTTGTTGTTTTTATTTTTTAATGTTTGTCTTGACCAAAAATAAGACCGTTACAAGTAGTGATCAAGCAGTGCCAAACAATAGATTGAAGTATCCGGTATCTGGCCGAATAGTAGCAAGTATCCGGCCGGATACCGGATATTAAAAAAAAGGCCGGATAGGCCGGATACCGGTTAGTAACCGGATATCCGTTACATGTCTACTTAATACACTATTGAAAGTATGCGTTTGTTTAAATATTAATTTATAACATGTTATCCCAGTAATAAAACTACTCACATGCTGATTTCATAATATGCCTGCTACTAACCCATAAAAATTATTTGTAGAAAAGGTTTTATTGAACCTTTGTAAACTTTACTTCCATGGCAATAATTCTTGCTCGCCCATCTTTAAGTCATTTAGATGCCTGGGCACCTGGCTAGCCGGCTAGCAAAACGGTTAACGTATTAGACTTCGGTTCAAGTTGTGGCGGGTTCAGTTCACGGGATGACACACTACGGGATGATCCCATGTTTTTTTACGCGTTTGTGTATCTTAGTGCAAAACCATTAATTAAAACGCCTCCAGGCGTTGAGGTGACAGAAAAATGAGAACTTGGTTTGTGATGTAAATGCTGCTCGCGATTACATTGTTTTAAACAATCATGTACTCCATTTAAAACTTTCCTGTACGATTGCGTCAGAAAATCACTGCATGGGTCGCATAACCATGGTCTCTTCCGAAAGTGGAACTCACGTTATCCCCAACTGAATACAACTTGCAAACTTTCCCATTTCTTTCAATTTAGTTTTATGTTCACTTTCAATTAAACTAAGCAAGGTAAGTCGTAAATCTTCACTTATATTCTCCAAAAGAGCTGTTAAATTGTTTTAAATCAGTTTCTTTAATCTACTTTTATATCATGCTGCAAGAGTGATGTTAAAAAATCCTTTATACAAAGAATTTTTAAAATCACCACATCTTTAGATAGTCACGATCAGTTCTTAACAACCAATTTCTTTTAGCTAATATCTTAAAAAATAATATATAAATAGTCCTATATTGTTAAGCTATGATAATATGTATTTCAATATGTCCTTGTTGGGTTAGTGACAAACATATTAAATTCCTTAATTCTAGTTGCTTCATTATCTAGGAACGGATACCAAATGATAAACTAAAGTGTAATACTTAACACATATTTTAATAGGCCTACGTAACATTTTTTGTGCAACTGCAGTAGCTCCTACACTTTTCAACCGATTTTGATGATTTTCGTGTCATTAAGAAGACCTCGTCATGAAGTAAATTGTTGAGTATCCATCCAAACGGAGGGGCCCTGTAAGTTCTTAACGTTTTCTATTTAGGCCTACCCATTTGATCACGGTACCTTTGAATTTCAAAATTGGACCACACAAAATCATTAAAGTATAAGAAACCACTGAGCAGCAGTCTCTTGATGAAAAATCAAATCCACACCGATAACTATTGTAACAGACAAACTTCTATGATTTTGGTAAAGCCTCTTTTAAGGCATCATGAAACGTCGAAAATAATATTTGTTTCAGATCGATAACCGTCTTAGACACATGTTTGGTCCAAAGAATTTTATTTCTATATTTAACTTATTGGTTTGCCATATTTATGAATCCAAATAATAATTTAGAGAAGGTTGTATTTTAATTTACGTAAACGACCTAAATCTAATTCCCCTAGAAAGCCACTGTAGTGTTACCTCAATAACCTGATCTTGGGTATTGATTGAACTGTGAGTTCCTACTAAAGAAGCCTGTAAATCTAATGGCATCTTCTGAATACAAAACCTCAACCTCTGCAACACAGACACTCTGAACACAGACCTCTGCAAGCGAATATCGCTTGCAGAGGTTTGTGAATTTGTTGATTAATAGAAAATATTATTCTGCTTTAACGAAGTCTCTTTTTTTAGGATTCATAGTAGTGTGATATTTGACGATCGATGTAAAAATGAACAAAGCGTAGGTAGATTTTAAATTATTTATTTAATTGTATTTCCTTTATTACTTTATTCCATTTATTTCCACTTTTATTTTGAAAAAAATATTTCCAAACATCTTTTAGAAGCAATGAATTCCATTCATTTTAGGCATTTCTATTGATGAACCCCTAAAAATTATTTAATAATCTATACTTATTTAATAGCCTACGCTAAGAGTTTTTTGGTTAAGAGAACCCCTCCAACAATATTCAAACGATTTCCAAGTTTTTTTTTTTTGTATCGTTGGATAGGGCTAGGACTCAATATAAACCCATTTATTGTGGACTATACAAGTGGAATAAATGGGATATCGAATTTTGTGTTGTTTATATCTTGGTTTAAATGGGATCCTCGCGTTTGGCCGAAAAGGCGTTTGGTACCCAGTTTGGGATTTTTAATGCGAAATTCCGTATGAGCCAATAGGAGCCCGAGCTGTTGACTGGTCGAACGCCATTGGCTAAGAGCTAAATACGCGAATATAATGTTACTCAAAACTGGAAACACGGATCTCTTTTGCCAACCATCGTTCTTTCTAAAAAACAAAAGTAGTATTTTCTGTTCATGTTAATAAACAAACTCGAAAACTACCATTTTAAAATATAGATATTTAATTAGCAATTACTATTTAAAACGTGTTATACTCTCATATTTTAGATTATCAGCGTTGCTTTAGTTTTTATAGAATGTCAGTTTACTCCATAAATTAACTTACATTATAAAGAAAAGAGATTTTTGATTTAAGATTATAGGCCTATTGTTGAAATTAATTAGAAATAATTAAGATTTCTGATACGACGTCAAGTAGGCGTACGAGTAAGAGTTATGTATTATTAATATTTTATCCGTTGAAATTATTTTTTAGGCCTATGTTACATTTTCAGTACTATTTCAAATGACATATTTGGTAAGCGAAACTGTAGAAATATTTTTACGCCAAACTGTAAAATCCTATTATAAAGGTCCGGACACATTGTTATGGGCATTAGGCTATATAATAGATTAGGCCTACCATTGGCTGTGATTAGTTTAAGTGACAAGATATTTAAGGGAAAATTGCATGCATTCTTATTAAGTAATCCACTCTATAGTGTAAAAGAATATTTTGATCTGCCTGATAATTTATTTAATGAAATAGCATAAAGTAACTTATTTATTTGTAATCTCTCGCCATGTACACTATATTATATATATATATATACCTTTGAGTCTCAGATTATATTTTTTAATTTTGTATGATATCGATGAATATGTGACAAATACAATTGTGTGAAAACAACTTGACTTGTCTATGCATGTAAACATGTAAAAAAATGACAAATAAACGTCTTATGTCTTATGTAGGTTTGCTAAGATTTGTCGCAACACGTTAATAGTTAAATCTATTAATTTAATATAACATCTTCTGATGTTTAACTTATGTGTGGTGAGAATTAATAAAGACGATGACATTCGGAAAAAAAATTGAAAAATGTCATTGGGTGGATCACATAAGAGTTTATAGTCCATTTGACTACGCAAGAAGGGGACTATATTCCTACATGTTTAGGCCTACAAGTTATGTGATTGTTATGACAACCAAATTTAAGTTAAAATTATGCAGATTACTATATGTATAATACTTCTAAAACCAATTGTTATACCTAAACAAACATGCCATGTACGTCGAAGACGATATTTTTTTTATCTGTGTATAGTTTGGAATAGATTAGTAGCCTACTTTTTATAACACCTGATAATTTAGTTGCTTACCTTAATTAGGCCCTAAATGAATTCTCTTGACGTAGGTGTAGGCTTACATTCACTGTTAAGTTATGAAGAATATAATAAAGAATTTGTAACAGTTTGATATAAAAAGTAATTAATATGAAATTGTCATTAATTGAAAATTTTTAAATTGACTACACCCTACAAGTTAAAATACACCATGTGAGTGTATTTATGTGATGTATGTAACTTGGTTGTTCACAATGTTAGGCCCTAACATAAATTTTCTCAACGATACTGTTATGTTGTGTTATATTGTTATATAAGTCGTATGTGTTATAATGTGTTGAGAAATGGCCATTTTTAAGTCATAATGAAGGTTGGTATGTAGCCTATATGGAGAAAAACAAGAGTGTTTCGATGTCGGCCGCTAAAATTCCGTTGGGCCAATGTTGCTATAAAATAGCGGTATAATTGTCGCCCATTCCTTTGACACATATTTGAAGCGGTAAATAACATTTATTATACTTGTATATGCCATGGAGGATGGTGTACACCCAGTTAAAATTATGCATATGTTTATATTTTAGAGGCCAGGTAATGAGACCATGTAGGCCTAAGTCGCCGTTGGATTTTTCTGAAATTTGAATGTTTTCAGCCGGTAGGGG
Source organism: Neoaliturus tenellus (assembly GCA_030545055.2). Classification (NCBI taxonomy): domain Eukaryota; kingdom Metazoa; phylum Arthropoda; class Insecta; order Hemiptera; family Cicadellidae; genus Neoaliturus; species Neoaliturus tenellus. The sequence goes on along the minus strand of CM061534.1, from coordinate 166,295,800 downwards.
TATGTAGAAAATTTTGTACTTTTATTCTTGCATTTCATTAATACAAATTTCCATTTAATTCAAAAAGACTATTCATGTATGTGTTTAAAGTAATTAGCATAGGCCTAGTCACAGGTATGGCGATGTAACCGTCATAGACTTTAAGCCGCAACGGTTTATATACCTATAGGCCTATTCACTTTTAAAACGTGTAAATATGGTAATGGACTTACATTATGTGATTTTTTCTAAACTATTAATGGTGTATGACTGAAAACATATTAATTTTAAAACCTCTGACCGTTATTGGGGTTAAATAGTTTCAAAATGTTAGATTTATGGAGCAATTTTCAGCGTATTTATAAGGAACACATTCCCCGTTGTAAATTTATGACTATATCGGTAATAGTAATTTAAATGCACTTATACAGTTGCATATAGATACCAGGAAGGTATTATGTGATACTAAAAAATTGCATTAACTTATTCCCGTTATATTTATACCCATTATTTAAAAAAAATTGATATCGCACAAAATTTTGAATATGTTATCCACGAAAAAGGCATATTTATGTTAGAAGAGTTACGACATAACCTAACCTCAAATTAAACCGGCCTACATGCGGCTGATGTATGCAGGCTAGTGGAGTTTAGATGTGGAATTTACAAGTCACTCACGCTCAAGTCGCTCACGTGAGTGACTTGGTAAATCGTAAATATATAGAATTATATACATTTTTATTATTGATGGTGATAAAACACATATTTTTTACTAAGATAGAAATTAGGTTATGTGTTTTTTTTTATAGTGGTTTAAGGCAACACAGAAATTTGCGTGAACGACTTGTATTTTGTGTGCCTTTTGCATTAGAAAACAACTTTTTATGGGGGAAAAATAGCAATTCAGCTTAGCTGCTTTTGTTTTGAGATCAGTTTAATATGTTCAATTTATTAGGCCAAAATGTTTTTTTTTATTCCAGGAAATTAAAACATTTTGTGAAACCGATCCATAAATATAAGTTACATTACCGGTACTTAAAAAAATTATTAGCCTACGCGTTTCTTTCAAATTCCCAACTGAAACTAACTATTAAGACTAAGAATAAGACTTATAAAATTGGTGCAATTAAACTAACAAATAAAACTCATATAAGTAAAACATCAATAAACAAATCATTTATTTGTATATTTGTAACAAAATTCAGTTTAAAGCTGAGTAAAATGGCTTAAATTAAACTCAATTGCCGTATTACTGTGAGTAACTAAAATAAAAACTCCAATTAAATTAACTGCTGTAAATTTTAAATTTAATACATATCCATATGTGTTTAAATATCAATAACGTATGCTATAATAATAATGAGTAGTTAAGTGGGTCACCTGAATTCTAACATGGGCTCTTATGGGGGAATAAATGAGGGTGCTAGTGTTGCTAAATAATTTTCTGGTACCTTAGACTTATAACTTCACCTTAGAGGCCATTTTTAACCTAACAAGCCTTATAGTCCACCATTAATTAAACTTTTATGAATAAAATTTATACATGGCGAGGTCAGGACTCGAACCCGGCCCGCTGGCGCGTGAGGTGCGAGCTTTACCTCTTAGCCACCGAGGTACTTGTTTGATGGTGGCGGAAATGTGTCTGATAACGCGGTGTTTGCGATGGCGCGTTATTTAACAAACTAATGAAAAGAATGAAATAGCGCTATCAACAAAGTATTCGTTAACCTCTGTAACCTTTGATAGCGGCAATCGCTAAACAATGGGAAAACTGTCTGCCCTTTATGACCTCAGATAAAGATAACTATGGATAAGTGTGCAGTAGACCTGATGGGAGTATAACCCAGCCCTCTGATTGGTCGAGAGCTGGTCACGTGACCGATGACGTCATGAGTCACGTGGTGTAGGCCCACCCCTTTTCCAAGATGGCGGCTGTTTTGGCGGGAAATTTCCTAACTTTTGACCACGTGTTCTAACCTCACTTTTACCGCGTGTTAGGTCATTTCTAACCTAACAAGCCTTATAGTCCACCATTAATTAAATTTTTTATGAATAAAATTTATACATGGTGAGGTCAGGATTCGAACCCGGTCCGCTGGAGCGTGAGTTGCGAGCTTTACCCCTTAGCCACCGAGGTACTTGTTTGATGGTGGCGGAAATGTGTCTGATAACGCGGTGTTTGCGATGGCGCGTTATTTAACAAACTAATGAAAAGAATGAAATAGCGCTATCAACAAAGTATTCGTTAACCTCTGTAACCTTTGATAGCGGCAATCACTAAACAACGGAAAACTGTCTGCCCTTTATGACCTCAGATAAAGATAACTATAGATAAGTGTGCAAAGCATTTGTCAGTTTATCCAGTTAAACTTTCCTGGTATACTGTACGTTCCACAACCAACTTGCGCCTACAGTCCGTTCATGTTTCTATTGGACACTTTTGGTTTTTGTATCTCCCCCATTTATACTTCCACAGGGTTGTAACTTGGTATAGGGGTGCACATACAACATATAATTTTTATAAAATACCCTCTGGGGGTGAACTACCCCTGGAACAACCCCTAACTTAAAAAGTGCAAAATATCATAATAATCGTTTAAGACCCTTAATTCTAGCATTATTAACATTGAATCGCATGAAAATACCCAGTTTTTCCATCGGGGCTCATTTCAACCCTTAACTGTTTTACACCTATTGCTCAGGTGTTTGAAGGCTGAGGTGAACCAGATTCGGGTTGTAGGTAGAGGCATGTGTGCTCTACATAATTTTTTAACCAAGTTTAACCATCATCCCTTATTTTTTTAAATACACCCCTATAAGTTTTTTCGCATGACAAGCTTACCGTTTGAGCAAAAATTCTGAAACATGGTATGTAGTTAGGTACTAGTGTCTAGTATTTTATACAATCTAATTCAGGCCTCCAAGGTCAAATGTTACGTAATAAAACACGTTAGAAATGGCCAAACTGAAAAAAGAAATTTCCCACCACCTTGACTCACGTGGTAAAAGTGAGGTTAGAAAACATGGTCAAAAGTTTGGAAATTTCCCACCAAAACAGTCGCCATCTTGACTCACGTGGTAAAAGTGAGGTTAGATAGTTGTCATCTTATTGTTTTAGTTTTAGACGTGGTACTCTACAGACGTGCTAGTCTTGCGTAACATAACCACACTTTTACTCTAGTATATGCTAGTAAAACTATAATGAGTCCCTAGTAAGTCCTATTAAATCAGAGTTAGCAGCTCTATTGGTTTAGTTTGGGTTTAGACGTGGTACTGTACAGATGTGCGGGTCTTATGTAACATAACCTCACACTGCACTTGCACTCTAATTAAATATCAGTAAATCCAGAGTGAGTCTCTAGTGAGCCTCTATAAAACCAGAGCTATCAGCTCTATTGGTTTA